>CM058042.1:45205924-46405924 GCA_030169165.1 Centaurea solstitialis | reverse complement strand
TTATTAACTAATACGTAAACTATATGTCTCTATATATCGTAACCCTAATTAGGGTTTTCTTTAAATATCAGGGTTTTAATATATAGACTAACCCTAATATTAATTTTTTAGCAAGTTAGGGTTTATATATATAGACTAACCCAAATTAGGGTTTTTTAGCAAGTTAGGGTTTCAATATATATAGACTAACCCTAATATTAATTTTTTAGCAAGTTAGGGTTTATATATATAGACTAACCCAAATTAGGGTTTTTTAGCAAGTTAGGGTTTCAATATATATAGACTAACCCTAATATTAATTTTTTAGCAAGTTAGGGTTTATATATATTAGACTAACCCAATTTAGGGTTTTTTAGCAAGTTAGGGTTTCAATATATATAGACTAACCCTAATATTAATTTTTTAGCAAGTTAGGGTTTATATATATAGACTAACCCAATTTAGGGTTTTTTAGCAAGTTAGGGTTTCAATATATATAGACTAACCCTAATATTAATTTTTTAGCAAGTTAGGGTTTATATATATAGACTAACCCAATTTAGGGTTTTTTAGCAAGTTAGGGTTTCAATATATACACTAACCCTAGTTAGGGTTTTAATGACACTAACCCTATATATTTTTTATTAACTAATACGTAAACTATATGTCTCTATATATCGTAACCCTAATTAGGGTTTTCTTTAAATATCAGGGTTTTAATATATAGACTAACCCTAATATTAATTCTTTAGCAAGTTAGGGTTTTAATATATAGACTAACCCAAATTAGGGTTTTTTAGCAAGTTAGGGTTTCAATATATATACACTAACCCTAGTTAGGGTTTTTTTAAATTAGGGTTTTAATATATATAGACTAACCCTAATTAGGGTTTTAATGACACTAACCCTATATATATATATTTAAAATAATATGCAAATAATATGTTTCTATATATCCTAACCCTAGTTAGGGTTTTAATGACACTAACCCTATATATATATATTTAAAATAATATGTAAATAATATCTTTCTATATATCCTAACCCTAGATAGGGTTTTTATGACACTAACCCTATATATATATATATATTTTTAAAATAATATGTAAATAATATCTTTCTATATATCCTAACCCTAGTTAGGGTTTTTTTAAATTAGGGTTTTAATATATATCCTAACCCTAGTTAGGGTTTTTTTAACACTAACCCTATACTCGACTTCGTGACCTGTACTCGACTTCGTGACCTGTACTCGATTAAGTGATGACTTTGTGATCCTCCCTCTTATTTAAATGGGTTACCTTTTGGGAGTCTATACATCTTCAATGACTTCTTCTTCCAACATACCGACGCCATCTGACGACGAATCCCCCTATGTGAAATGGCCAGAGGTGATAACTGAAGAGATTAAAGATGAGCTAAAGAGGGCCAATGGGCGTATGAAAGATTGCGGCATAAGAATGATCGACCTTTCTAATAAACAAGCGGTGTTTCAAAATAGGATTGACGAGGCTAGGGTATGGATCCACAATGCAAATGAACAGATCATGAAGAAGGAAAAGTGGGTCGCTGATACAAAGCGAAAAATCGAGAAAAAGGAGAAAAAGATATGGGATGATGGAGTCGAAAAATGGAATCTCATTAAAAAACAAGAAGATCTTATGGAGAGCGTTGAACATGTTTCAGAATTTATAGAAGAAGCTAGAAAAAGATATCCCCAGTACCTTAAAGACGAAGGTTATTGAGATAGATGAACGTTCCATTAATTTTCCGTATAAGTTATGCATCTAGTTTTCTGTATTTGTTTATGGATGTTTGAAATATATGTTATTCTAGTTTTCTGTAATAATTCATATTGTACCTCCTTTGGATGTAATGTAATGTCGTACATTTTTCACGTGATTGAAAAAGCCTTTCAGATAGTTCACGTGATCCTTTCAGCCTCTTACAGACGTTTCAGCCTTTTACAGACGTTTCAGCCTGTAAAAAGCAAGTAGTAATTGTGGTTGAGTAGCTACAACTGGTTATAAATAGGAGGTAAGTCATTAACCAATACATCACAACTCTCATAAACTTGTTTCATAATTTTTAGTTTACTCTCATTTCATCTTTAGACTTCCAACTGCAACTGAAATGGCTTCTTCTTCTACAAACCCCGTATACTTCACTGTTAAAAATGACAAACACATAAGTGACAATGGTGTTTTGGTAAGCATTTCTAAATCTTCATTCTTCTAAATCTAGCATGTTTTATTTACAATGTTGAACATTTGTTTTTCGGTTAAAAATATTACAGATCATCCCCGCTCCATTTGTGACCATGTGGAACTTAACGACACATTGTGACATACTAATCCGGAATGGGAATGTGTGTTTCAATATGACGATGATGCCCATTGCTCCCGGACATGTTATCATCTCTGGCAAGTTAGGACAAATGTTGCGCGAGTACAAGCTCGACAAGGCCGACTGGTTGAAGCTGACACTCGTTCATGATCGACCAACTTTTGGGCCGTTAAAGAAGTTTGAACATATGTTTGACATCGAGGAGATGTGATATGTTGTTGATCAAGGGGTTGATGAACAAGCACTTTGTAGTTTCCTGTTGTAGTTGTTTGATCGAATAACTGTTATTTCTTTTAAATTACTGTATCAACAATGTTATCATGCTTTCAATGAAATCATCCCCTTTTATGTCCCCTGTTAAGTGTAGTCACCTCCTAAATCGTCTCCATCATTTCTCCGATTGACGTGCCTCAACTACCCTATAAATATGGTGGCTCATGAAGTTAAACTTCACAACTTAAAATATCTTATACCTTTCCTCAAAACTTGTAATTTTCTTTGTTAATCACTTCAACTTAAAATGGCTGGAACTTCTCGTCCATCCTCTTCTACATACCCCCCTGTAGGTTCTCAGGTCATGCCCCAAAAATTCGAGATACGATTTCGAAGACTGAAGTGGCCATTCAGGGTGCAAATCAAGAATTGCAAACTAAGCATCAAGAACTGAAAACCTTAGAGGTGTCCATCGCCGAAAGGAAAAAAACTATACGAGAGTTGAATAAAGAAAATCGAGCAGATGAAGCAAAGGCAGAAGAGATCAGAGCTTTTATCCCGGACATTGAGGAATTCATCTTTGATAGAGGTCGGTTTATTGAGGAGTTGAAAGAGATCTATCCAGAAGATAACTAGGGTAGGTTGTTTTAACCTCTAATGGTTAGTGTAGATGCACTATATCTGTTGTTGTTTCCCTAAAATGTGCATTTCAACTATGTGATCAGCACAATAATGTACTATGGTTTCATGACACTAACACTATATATTTTTTAATTACGATTTAAAAAAGAGGATTTAAAATTAGGGTTTTAATGACACTAACCCTATATATTTTTAACATATGTAATTATTTGTTCCTATATACACTAACCCTAATTAATTTTATATTAATTAGGATTTAAATAAAAACTAAATGTTCCTATTTTCGTATAATTTTATAACAATAATCAAAATAATACTAATAATTATTAAACTTAGTTTTTTGATTAAAGTTACATGATATAATTACAACCACAAATTTAAATTACTTAATTCTAAAATAACAACTAATAAAATAAATACTGATAACTCACAAACTCTAAAGTCGTACATTAAATATTGAAGTCATACATTAAATAATATGAACTCATACATTAAATATTGAAGTCATACATTAACTAATATGAACTCACACATTAAATATTGAAGTCATACATTAAATAATATGAACTCATACATTAAATATTGAAGTCATACATTAACTAATTTTCTATCCGATGTAAAACAGTGGAGCAACTTCAAGTTCTAAGTGCGACGCGTTAGGGGAACTCATTAGGCTTCCCATAAATGTATACCCGTCGGCGAGTTACAACGGTCCAAATACTTCTTAGAAATAAACCCTGTCCCTAGATTCGATGCTGCAAGTCCGAGTAAACAAACACAACCCGATAATGATAAATCCTACAAATGCCAACCATTAATTTTATACTATTTTAAAACATATAAAAATGATGTTTGGCATTTGGCGGGTCGTATATCATGTTTTCTTTCTTTAATCGGACTCGCAACAACGAATGTAGGGACAGGGTTTATTTCTAAGATGTATTTGGACTGTTGTAACCCGCCGACAAGTATATATTTATGGCTAGCCTAATGAGTTCCCCTAACATGTCGCACTTAGCTGAAGTTGCTTACCCGTTTGCCATTAGATACAAATTTTTTTATTCAGGAAACGGCTATCTATACTTAGTAAACAAAAAAACCGATAACGTAAACTTAAAAAAATAACAAATAAGTCTTCGGAGTCACTCGAGCCGCCTCCAACAATCCGCATCCAACAATCCGCATCCAACGCACTTTCCTTAAACACAAGTAATCTTTATTACAAAAATATACTTTTCAGCACCTCTCATCCCCTCTCATTTCTTTACTGAGTTTACTCCTTTCATCCCCTCATTTGTTTAGCTTATGTATACTGAAAAAAAATCACGAAATCAAGTTAAAGTCCAAAAAAATCACGAAATCACGAAGTCATAGACTTCGCGACTTCGTGACTCAGGATACTTGTTGGCACGATTTCATGGCATTGGGTCACGAGGTCGCGTAATCCCCAACTTCGCGATTTGTACGTTAGCCTTGGGTCACGCGGTCACGAACTAGGGCAATGGGTTGACTTCGCGACTGTCACGTAGTCACGAACTCATCTAGTTCGCGACTTCGCGATTCTCTGACGACGGCGAGTAATATGTGGACACGTAGCAGTCGCGATGTCACGAAGTCAGAGAGGTGATGACTTCGTGACTTGAACAAATTTTTTTGCAATTCTGGTCCTTCACGAGGTCACGTATTGGATGGTCACGTATTTGGTGGCTAAAAGTGCAAAGTCGGGAGAGAGAAGGCTAGTTATGTAAGTAAGGAGAGAGAAAAGGCCATATTGGCCAAATTCCCGACGTGATGGGTGAGGCGAATACGGTGTTGGAAATAAAGATTAGGCCATACGATCCCTCGATCTGGTCGCCCAACAACCCTCCCCATAGCATAGCATACATAATTTTCTACTCTTCCTATCCTACTTACCAACAACCACACTTGTTATTAATTATCTTTTAAGCAAAACAAACTATCAAGACTTGTTAATTACTCTGTTTCTTCTTTCAATTCCAAATTTCTTCTAACACTTGAAGAAGAAAAGAAGAATGGCGAGAAAGAAGATCAGAGAGTACGATTCAAAGAGGCTTTTGAAACAACATTTGAAAAGGCTGTCAGGGATAGACCTTCAGATCTGCTCTGCTCAGGTCTGTGTTTGTGTTTCTATATTGCAACTCTGTATCGCTTGTACAGAAACTGAAAACTTTTTATTATTTTATTTCAATTTTCAACTACCTGGATCGATGATTCAGACTTTTGGCATAAAGGAAGTTGATTGTTATATCATTTCATGGATGCTGGCTGATAGATGAAGAATAGAAACAAAATGAACGTAATTAACTCAAATATTGTGGTAACAACTGTTTCTTCTACACTTGTGCCTCATAACAATATTCTAGAGCTTTTCTATGATATCCATTGTGCAATTTATGCAAACATTTATCAAAAGGTGACACCATATACTTAAGTTTTTGGTTGATTTCAGACATTTTTTAAGTATCTTTTTGTTGATTTCAATCAACTGTTTTGTGGAATCCAGAGAAATTTTTTTATTGATTTCCAGAATTTAGAGAAATTTTCTGTTTTTTGGTTCATTTTGAGAGAATTTTTGGTGCAACCTTTGCAAGTTTCAAAAACGATAAGGTTGCACCTTTATGAAACAAATTGTTTTTACCGCAGAGAAATAATACGGTGGCATGTGTCACCGTGACCACCTATATAGCTCCGTCCCTGAATTTATGGTCTTCTACTACATGATTTTCAAGGGGTTAACTTACCTAACCATGGAACTTGATATTTGGTAGTAAATATGGCAGTTTTGGGTAAATATGGAAGTGGTGAATGCACAAATAGGGATATAGTTGATGCTTTCTGCTCATAATCAATCCTTCCAACTAATAGGCAAGCATGATGCCTCAAAAGATTAATTGTTTTATTCTTCTTCGCTCGTAGAAGAGGTAGAATAGAAGTCTGTGCTACGAGGTCAGAAAATTTGGATTTGAAAAAATGTTTGCTGCATGGATCCTATGACAGATATTACACTAGTTGTTGGTGTTTAAAACCTTAACGAAATTCATTGAAACATTGAGTTGGAGGCAGTGGCAGAAGGCTCTTGTTATATTATTTCATGATGTGAACTTTGTTCAAACTTGGTTGTTTAATTCAGGTTAATCGTGTTTTAGTTTAGATGGTTAGTTTAGGCTCTTTCATTTGGGCGAGATCTTCTAAGTAATCGTGTGTTTTTTCAACATATCCTTCAATGTATGCTAATTTTATGCAGACTTCCAGTCTTCAATTTTGTTGAAGGTAGATTGCCTCGATTATTACGATATGATTTATCATCTTTTGCCAAGACAAAGATAAAGTGTATATCTTTTTGAATACTTAAATGCTGTGTTTATTGAGTAGCCTTTGTGATGAATGTGAAAATCTGAACATTGTCCTATAATGTTACATGATGAGATGGTTTAACTGGTGTCATATTCTAATAATTTTGAGAGATTTTCACATATAGGTGAATGCGTCCACGGACTTCATTGAGTTAACAGACAAAGAACCATGGCTTTCGTCAACAAAGCTGGTTGTAAAACCCGACATGTTGTTTGGAAAGCGTGGGAAGAGTGGTTTGGTTGCTTTAAACTTAGATGTAGCTCAAGTTGCAGATTTTGTGAAAGCTCGTCTTGGTGTTGAGGTAACCATCTATCTAATGCACTCACTTCTAGCACTACAAAAAAGTGTGAGATTTTCACATTAGTTGAATTGGTCACACTTAATTGAGTTATACAGACAAGAACATGGCTTTGTTTAACGTTGGTTTTAAAATCCTACATTTGTTTGGAAAGGTAAAGAGTGTTTGGGTTGCTTTAAATTTATGTAGTCAAGTTGCGGATTTTGTGAAAGTCCGTTTGGTGTTGAAGGTAATCATCTATCTAATCCTCTTTAGCTACAAAAAAGTGGTTAGTTTGGACTTTTAGCAATTTACACTTATAAATGTGGAATTATTGCATTCAATCATGTTTGTTTTAATTTTTATTTTAAAATTTTCTACTTTGAAAGTGTGAAATTTGTAGTAAAGTCGTATATTTAGTCGTGGAAAATTATCTAAATTTTCAATATCTAAGCTGATAATTTTGATAAAATATCGAAGTTCAAAGTCCATGCTTTAAGTGTGAATTTTTCTAATTCTCTGGTTTATTAGCAAAATTACACATTTAAAGTTTGGATTTTGAAGTAACTACTTTAATGTAGTTTCTTTCAACGAGCTATATTAAACTTTGTCACATTGAGGTGACAGTTCAAAATTTCCGTGCTTTTAAAGGGATAAATGACATATTTTATGTGTATCGTGACTATTGCTTACTATATGTGAAGTGGTGATAATAGGTTGATGGGTGGATGTAAAGCACCCAAAAAATTTATTGTCGACATTTGTCCCCCTATCAATTTACCTTTTATTGTCTCTGAAAGGTTGCAGCACATAGTTTTCAAATGTGGTTATTGAGATCGAGATACTGGGCAGTAAGTTAAGCTGTATTTAACACGTAAGACTTGTATCCTCTTCAGTTCGATGACTGATCATTTTTTTTATCCTTAGTAAGATGTTTTTTTCCAACCGAAAACCTATGACTCTTGAGACTTGCGCTCCATTGATTGCCACACTTCCATTGGAGGTAGATTTTATTTAATACGCTTTGTTTTGTTTACACATCTTTCACCATGAACATACAAAGCTTCTTCAATATGTTGTAATATCTTGGTGTCTAAAACTGTCATTTGGTATTTGGACATCTAATGTGTACCTGAAACCTGAATGATTACATCTGATGCTATGCTGCTGATTTCTATCATCTTAAAACCAGGTTCGTGCAAAAATTGGCGATTTCATAATGGGCGTGTTTGCCGTATTTCAAGGTTAGCTGTAGCAAGGCTAGAAGAGAAATTTCTTAATTTTCTTTTCTTTGAGTGGACAAGGAAAAAAGATATGTATTTGCTCTTCAATCATAGAAGTGGATAATTCAAGAAATTAACGTCCCTACATCCAGTTGAGCTATTTTACATTAGATACATGAAATTTTCGTTTGAGGGGAGGAAGTAATGAGTATTTGATTCTCTTCCTATGCTGTTACAACGGTCAAAATACAAAATAGCTGCCAGGACTGAGATTTGAAATAGCTGTTATCACGGTAGTATGGCGGTACAAAAATATTGTTCATATAATATTTATTAGAATTATGTATATAATATATATGTCTTCATACCTAACTTAACATATTATATGCACTAATTAAAGTAAAATAAGGGCCCAAACCAAAATAAAAGCTCAAAAAAGGACAAAGTTGTAAGCATTAGATTGGAAAGAGGCCCAACTGAGAATATCGGTATTACGGACCACTATTTTACCCAAATACCGGTGAAATAACGCTAAATTGCATCCTATTATTGAAACTGCAATTTCGACCGCTATTTTGCTTATAATTGATAACCGCTATTGCATTGCAATTAACAAAATAGTCTCTTCTGTATATACTTTGTGATGGTGCTTTCTTCTGCTGATTGTATGCTTCAATTTTTTGCAATCCCTGACTTGATGTTTTCTTTTTTGATTGGTCACAGATTTAGATTTCAGTTTTATGGAAATGAATCCATTTACGCTGGTCAATGGAGAACCATTCCCTTTGGATATGAGAGGAGAGTTGGATGACACTGCAGCATTTAAGAACTTTCAAAAGTATGCTTTTGTGGTTGATCTACATTATATCTTTTGGACTATGACTATCTCAACACATACAATTTTTTGTGTTTAGGTGGGGTAACTTAGAGTTCCCTTTGCCATTTGGGAGGGTCTTAAGCTCTACAGAGCGCTTCATTCACACGTTAGATGAAAAAGTAAGTACATATAAGTATGAGCTTTTGTGCATTGGTATAAAATTTGTATTTGTGAAGTACATGTTTCAAGTGGGCCATAAGGACATCCAATGATCAAACCAAACCCAAGGCACCCCAACTTAGGGGCTGATTGTTTTTAAAAAAATCTCTTAAAACCTCTTAAGTCTGAAAATTAAGAGGTTTGCAGACTTAAGACTGTTTGTTTTGTTTTTAAGAAAAGGCCTGAAAACCTCTTACCGTCCTCTGAACTTTTAAGAGGTGCACCATCCACCACTTGTTTTTTAGATGTGAAATCAGACTTTAGACTTCAGATCTCTTAACAAAACAAAAGATACCTTATTGTTGACTTCAATGATTCATCTACCCCATGATGGCTGTGGGACCAGTACTCTGAGGGTGATATCTACCTATTCTTTGTTATTTTTGACAATATTATTGTTTTGGCTGACAGACTAGCGCATCACTGAAGTTCACTGTATTGAATCCTAAAGGACGCATCTGGACTATGGTGGCCGGAGGCGGTGCAAGTGTGATATATGCAGACACAGTAAGGGGCTGTTTGTTTTTCGAAAGTTATCTCTTAAAACCTCTGAAGTCTGAATCTGAATATTAAGAGGTTTTGCAGACTTTAGACCGTTTGTTTTATTTTTAAGAAAAAGCCTGAAAACCTCCTATCGTCCTCTGATTTTTAAGAGTTGCACCATCCACCTCTTATTTTTTAGACGTAAATTTAGACTTTAGACTTCAGACGTTTAGAAAACAAACGACACCTAAGTCTCCTATATATATGTAATGTTGAAATTTCATCATATGACAATATTTAATGTTCCATGGTTTAGGTTGGAGATTTAGGTTATGCATCAGAACTTGGTAACTATGCAGAGTACAGTGGAGCTCCTAATGAGGAAGAGGTGTTGCAATATGCTAGAGTTGTGATCGATGTATGTATAGAATAAGAATTCCATTTTTATATCTGTCTCATCCTTTTGGAACAGAATAACGTATTTCCGCCCGTCTTCAGTGTGCTACTGCAGATCCCGATGGTCGTAAAAGAGCCCTTCTGATTGGAGGAGGTATTGCTAATTTCACAGATGTTGCTGCAACTTTCAATGGAATAATCCGAGCCCTTAGGGAGAAGGTAGTTGTACTTCACTATTCAAACGGTAAAAGTCTTTTACTAATAATACATATATGGTTTAAATCATCATTTTTTGTGTCATTAGGAGTCAAAGCTGAAAGCAGCAAGAATGCACATCTATGTTCGAAGAGGTGGTCCTAATTACCAGACCGGTTTGGCTAAGATGCGTGCATTGGGGGAGGAACTGGGAATTCCCCTTGAGGTATGTATGATATTTAAGTCCCGTATGAATAATGTTGTCGGAGTGGATTAGTTTGTCTGTATAGATTGGAAATTTTTTTTGGTTGGGAAGGTTTTTTCTTAGATGAAATGAGCGTATTTTTTAATTTAGAGACAGGTTTGGACAAAACTTGGCTTTCTGCGCAAAGCTCCCTCCCAGAAGCTTACTAAATAAGCCACTTCTATATCATTAAGCCACTACCAAACAATCATATATAGGTGAACGAATAAGCTAAGAGTCCCATTAAGCTCATTAAGCTGCTAACAAACCGGCCCTTAGTTTGTTTTGAAGACATCATCTATCTGATTCTATTTGAATTTTATTGCATCAAATTATGAACGATTACTTGGTGCTTTATGTTTCTACTTGTGGTATATGTTGTAGGTTTATGGACCAGAGGCTACAATGACCGGCATTTGCAAGGAAGCAATTGAGTGCATAATGTCACAGGCATAAGTCCAGAAAAAGCAAATCAATTGATATATTTTTATTCCGGTAAAAGAGGACTTGATTGCTGTGAATTTTTTTTGCAAGCGTCAATGGTACGTTTCTTTCTTTGTCGGCTTGGGTTGATGTAGTGTGGTGTGGTCTGGTCCGTGAGCGGTTAGCCGCTGAGTGGTTGGATTGAACAGGTTCTTTTATATCTAATCTTCTTGTGATGGAAACCAAATTATCCATCTTATGCTCTATTTTCATTTAATTTAAGGAGCTGTTCACTTAACGCTTACCCGGTAAGTGCTTACCAGGTCAATTTACCTTATGGAATGAATATGACAAGGACTAGAATCTTACTCAGTAAGAGCGACGACATAAACCGAATCTTACCAGGTAAGCAGTTACCGGGTAAATTGTTGCATACAATACCATTTTTGAGAGACTAAAATATTGTCTGATGTGATAGGTGATAGTGTTCAATTTTATCGGTAAGCACTTATCTGATAAAGTGTTCAAGTAATTAAATGGCCCCTAAGCATCATTACTACATTTCTGTTTCAGCTTTTGATCCTAGTAGCAGAACCAACCATCTAGAGGCATTTATATAAGATCATGGGCACCAGATGTTTCTATTTCATTACACTAATTAAACTACATATGAAACTAAGCTCTAATAAAAGACTATGACTAGTGTAATCTCAAGCAGCTAATCGAACCGAAAAGTGAACAAGAGATGCTCTTTGATTTAAGATATCGAAACCCATTTACCCGAACAAATTTTACTTCAATGAGAAATGCACATGTTCATGTAAGGGAAAACATTATGTAAAAAAGAGTTGAGTTGAGAAGCGTAAAAAAGGATTTGGATCCTTAATCACTTTTAATCTCATAATTTTCTTTCAAACCAGAATACAACCCACAAATACAAGAGGTAAATATTAAGGAATGAAATAGTCTATTTAATATTTAATATTTCCTTTTATTGGTGGTTCCCCTCTTTGGTTTATTACATATGTGTGGCTATGATGCAATGGGGAGCTAGGTTAGACTTTGTCTTTTGGTCATGTAGTTGTATTGGGTAATATGATTTTCATTAGCCAATCTTCTTGGTGCAAGAAAAGAAATATATAAAATCCTTGTTCTCTTATCAATGCTTGGAAATATCTCTCCATTGAGTTCAAACATCTTGTCATTATGGTATCAAAGCCACTCCATTCAAAGATGAAATAAGAGCTTTTTGTTTATCTAAATCATGCACTAGTTCTTTATTGGCCTTTACTCATTCTTTAAAATTTTCATCTCTTTCTAATCCTCTCTGATGTCTTCTTCTAAGATAACAGATATTAAACAATGTGTTTCTTCATCCTTTTGACAATGCAAACTCTATTCTAATGGATAAAAGGATCTTCTACTATGGGAATCAACTAGTTTTTAAGGAGAAATCTATGTTATGTCAGAGGCATGAATTCCTATCTCTACTGAAGATATAACTACATAAATGTGGAAAACCAGCATTAATCCATTGGAGATAGGTGTTGTATACCCAAAATGGTACTCTAAGCACAACAGGAACAACATACCCTTCAAAATGTTTCAAGTATAATTCTCCAAGAACATCTAAGAATGAGAATAAAATAAGGTCAAGTGCTTTTTGGCATCTTGTCTAAATTTCAAGAATTTATATACACAAAACACTTTTTTATTCTAATTAAGCAATCACATTTTTCATCATGAATCTGTCGATCATTACATGCATACTCTTTTCCCTTTTCTATTGATCATAAATTAAACTACAACTTCGATTATGTCGTTACACGTAACTTTTATCCATGGGTAATCAAAAACACGCAAAACTACTAAAATATCTTGAGATTCGGCCTCGTAACCCGCCCGACTCCGTCTCTTTATCTCGTAAAACTTGTTGTTGCACCACCAACACCGAAGCCGAGCTTCCTAAATCAACCGATGCCACATAGTCACCTATCACCCCTAGCTCCTGACTTTCGCTCCAACTCGACAAACCCTCGATCAAAATCGGATTAATCCCGAGCTTTCTCCCTACAATCCAAAGATCATAGTCTTCACTATTCATCGCCCGTATAGCCGCCACAGTCTCTTCCCCATTCCTTACAACCACCTCCCGATACGCCACTTTCTCATTCCCCTCATACTTCACCCAGAAAGCCGTCACCAATCCATCATCAAGCTTCTTCTCCATATCATCTTCTCCTTCACCGTTTTGTGCAAGAAACCGTATTACGGTAAGTGCAACATTCGGGTTTGTAGCCATCCTATCCGCACACGCCAATGCTTCCCGTGCATCCGACCCACCCAAAAAAAGCATCGCGAAATGGTACGTCAAGCTAGCCACTGACATACGCGGGTTTCCGACCTTTGCCCTAAAATCACCTTTGTCGACTAGAACTGCCACCGAGCAGGGTGCATGGTCTAGCACGGTTGTGTTCAACGATTTCACATTGTTTTGAATCATATCGGTCCCGGCCACCCCTCTCAATGAAGATGTATTATAAGGTAATATTATCAATGAGGATTTCTTATCCAAAGCAAGCTCACAAACATCTTGGTACATGCTTCTATTTGGTGCCACAGAGGTAAAGGAGTGAATCTTAATAACATCACTCCTGGATTCTTGGATACTTTGGAAGGCTTTGTGTATGGTTCCGGTGTCATCCATATCGCTTTTTCCATGGTGGTCATTGTGTTCCTCGGAATGGTCGATGAACACGGGAGCAGCCCGGCCCACGAGCTCGACAAGGTGAAGTGCAAAAACCATGAACGGGCTATGTACGGTCGGGTTGAAAGCTTCTAGAAGATGGGTCATCCCGGGAACACTTTCTTCTTCGATGAAGCAGACGAGGATGCGAAGTTCCGTGTTAGGAGGAGTGTGTTGAATGTTTCTTCGTTTGTTAATCATATACGGGCGGTTCGGATTATAGGCCATGCTGATCAAGGGTGTTGCCACCCCAGTTATGACGATCGTCAACAGTACAAACATCGTAAAGTGCGGAATCCCAATCATCTGCAAATTCAAAAATGATGAACTTTTACAAATACGAACGAAAACGGGTTCATATATGAACGTGTGTAATTCACATATGGACTATATGTTTATATGTGAAGTACTTTAATTCACATATTAACTATTTTGAATTGGTTCATATATGAACTATACATGAATCTATGTAATTCATATATACGTTTATGTATGAATATGTGTAAGTCACTTATTAACTATTTTTAACCGATTCATATATGAACTATTAAACATGTGTAATTCATATATTAACTATTTGTAACTGTGTAATTATATCAATCACAAGTTCATATATAAACTTATTTGTCGTCTACTCGTAAATGTTATGAAACTACACTTCCGTCTTCTTCATATTGTGCGAGAAATTATCCGGTACTTCACAGTCAAAGCCACAAATGTTGACCGAATGAAAAGGCAAGGGAATGAGGCGGGGACCCCAATCCCCTTCCCCCGTCCCGATCCCTCATCTTCATCCCTATCCCCGTCCATGTCCCCGCCGGGGAATTTGATCATATACCCATCCCCGTCCCCAACCACGGGTATCCCCAATGGGAAACATGGATTTTTTTTTTCCGTTTATGTTATCTATTTTAAATTAAATGTTTTGAGATATCATACATGTTTATATCTTACATATTCGAATAAACTCTAATTATTTATATTGTAATAATTTGTAGACGTAATCGTATAATAATTTATAAACATCATACCAAAAAGATTTGAACTTAATCAAAACTTATTTTTAACAACACATGTACCATATCATATCAAGTTTAATCAAAACCGCATCAAATAATGTACTTAATTTATTGAAATAGGAACAAACATATACCGATATAATAGAAAATATAATATATATAATTAAAATAAATTAATAATTAATAATTGGGGTAATGACCCGAGAGGGTAACTAACCATTTATTTTGTACACATATTACCATTAAACTATTTTTGGTACTCAATATACCATTGAACTCTATTTTTTTGTACACATTATACCATTGTAACCGGGAATTCCCGTAAACCACCATCTTTCACCAACCCACAACCACCAAACCACCACCCCCACACCACCACCCCCATCACAGCCACCATAGCTGCCACCACCAAACCACCAGCACCAACAGAGGCTAGATGAAGGGCCTAGAACGGCCAAGAGAGAATATGTGGACTTGGCGTGTCAGTCTCTAGAGTGGTAGACTTTGGCTCTTATACCATGTGAGAATATGTGTGTGTATATATATATATATAGAGAGAGAGAGGGAGGTTCATCTACAGAGAAAGGGGGGGGGGTCTCCAACATCTATAGTGAAGATTTGGTCCAAGTCTAGCCGATGTAGGACTCTAAAGGTGGTTTTGGTGGCGGTTGTGGTGGTTTTGGTGGTAGTGGTGGTTTTGGTGGTGGTGGCAGTTGTGGTGGTGGTTTGGTGGTGGTGGGTGGGTGAAAGATGGTGGGGCTATTTTCGATTACAATGGTATAATGTGTACAAAAAAATAGAGTTCAATTGTATTATGTGTATAAAATGAATAGTTAGTTACCCTCTCAAATCATTACCCCCTAATAATTTTTGTATGTGTATATATATATATATATATATAGAGAGAGAGAGAGAGAGAGAGAGAGAGAGAGAGAGAGAGAGAGAGGGAGGTTCATTTGTAAACCACAAAAAATGTGTAAACCGTGTAAACCAATCCATACCCTTGATTTTCAAAAACATTTCTATATTTCACATTTTCATCTTTCAATAATCAATGACTTACCATATATTTCACATTTCCATGTTTTCTATGAATCCATATCCTCCTTTGATTTTTTTGATCAACGGCTATGATTGGTTTACACGGTTTACACATTTTTTGTGGTGGGGCAGGCGTGGAGTGCTATATCCGTCCTCATCTCCATTCCCGTCACCATCCCCGATTAGAGCAAAACGGGGATCCCCGTCCCCGTCCCCCATCCCCATCCATCCCCGGTTTACTGGGGAATCCCCGTACCCAACCGGGGAGGGTAGACCGGGTTCCCATACGGGTCGGAGACAATTTCCATGCCTACGAATAAAGGACTACGATTACTTCTTTAATGCTTATTTTTGTTGCACCTCTCGTTCAATTAGCGTATGTGTGGGGTGTGGTCCCTTTTTTTTTTTGTTAACCAAACAATTAATGGTGTTAACTGGGATATTTTTTTGTTTTTTCATATATTAATGCCACATCCCTTAGGCCATCCACTGTGGGGTGTTTAAACACCTCGACAAGGAGTGTTTGCCGTCGGCAAACCCGATGAACACCGCCGTGTGTTCTCGGGTAGCCTTCGGCAAAGAAAGGCTTCGGGTTTCCCTTGCCGTTGAGCAACGGCTCTAAACGGCTATTTTTTTTTATTTTTAATTTTTTAATTTTTTTTTTCAATTTCATATATATATATATAACACCTAAATTCTTTCTCAATCACTTCTTTCTCAATCTCTCTCTCAATACTTCTTTCTCAATCTTTCTTCCTTTCAATCTTTCTTTCTCAACATTTCTTCAAAAAATGTCTTCATCGTCATCATCATCCGCATCATCTTCGTCGATTTACCACCCGGATTACGATTACGACGTTGACGACATGTTCGACGTCAACGAATTGGCGGCCGAAGAAGCCATAAACGAAGCGGTTAAAGTAATTCTCGAGGAGGAAGCAACTTCGAGTCGGCAAACGAGGAGGCCGCCAAAAAATCGAGATCGTGTTACGGCACACGAGAAACTTGTTAGGGACTACTTTTCAGATAATCCGGTGTACGATGATAGAGATTTCGAACGGCGGTTTCGTATGACCCGACGACTATTCCGTAGGATAGTTGCGGATCTTGAGAGGGAGTACGAATTTTTTAAGTGGAGTGAAGATGCAAGAGGAGTTAAGGGGTTTTCTCCGCTTCAAAAATGTACTTCTGCTATCCGACAATTGGCGTACGGTATTGCCGCCGATTCCACGGACGAGTACTTGCAAATGTCCGAAACGACATCAAGGGAATGTTTCACCAATTTTTGTCAAGGTATTATTCCACGGAACCCCGGGTGCCACAAACGACATAGTTGTTGTAAACCAATCACCGGTATTCAACGATTTGTTCGAAGGCAAAGCACCCGATAGCTCGTTTTCTGTGAATGGCACACAATACAAACACGGATACTATCTTGCGGACGGGATTTATCCGAAGTGGACCACTTTTGTCAAAGCATATAGGTTTCCAGATGACGCCAAACGGATAGCGTTTTCGGAGCGTCAAGAATCGGCTAGGAAGGATATCGAACGTGCATTCGCGTTACTTCAAGGAAAATGGCACATTGTTAAGTATCCGGCACGAGCGTGGTCAAAAGCAAAATTAAGGTATACAATGTACACGTGCATAATATTGCACAACATGATTCGTGAAGACGAAGGCTTTTCAAATTATCCTTTTGATGAAAGCGAGGTGCCCGTTGATGAAGTAGATATATCCGAACAACAACGAGCGCAAAACGTCAACGAAGTCAAAAATAGTGAAAGACACCTCAACCTTCGAGCCGATTTAACGGAACACTTTTGGGCATCCCGAAATTAATTTTAATTTTAATATTATTGTAACGTTAGTATTTAGTTTAATTTTAATAATCATTTTAATTTTAATTTTAATTTTTAATATTATTTTTAATGTTATTAATATTATTTTTAATGTTGTTAATATTATTTTTAAAATTAATTAAATTGATGTAGTTTAAACAGTGGGTCGACAGTGGATGAATTGGGTAGTTTTGGGTAAGATAGTGGAAAGCTGATGTGGCGCTGATGTGGCAGTTTAAACAATTGGGTTGCAGTGGCACGACAGCGGATGGCCTTAGATATCTTAATCCCTTCATTATTACATTTCTTAAATATCTAAATTATTAACTTAATTATTACATTCTTTAATTGTCATATTCATCAAATATATTAAGGAATACCACTTAAACTTTCTTTTATATTGTTTCATCACTTATATATATAAAAAGTACATGTGTAAATAATAAAAGGGAATTAGTTGAAAGAGAAAATTAACCTGGAAGTCTAGCCAGTGTATAAATAGGAGGAGCTCGACTTCACCTCTCAATCCCATAATCAAGCTCAAGGTGACTCCATCTCTTAAGGGAATCCCAAAGAAACGAGTCATGAACAATGTTGCAACAAGTTTAGTGAGATATCCGGTCAAGGCCACAAAAAACAAAGGCTGCAGTTTAGACCAATAGGCAGTCATCGCAAACACATCCGTCATCAAACCGATGTTCGCAAACGCAAATGGCATCAAAATCTCCTGAATAAACGACTCGCATTTATGGACCAAAGTAGCCCCTAAAGGCGGACCATCGGGTACAGCCAAACCCAACCAAAAGGGACCATTCACTAATGCCACCCCAAGCATATCACTTAAGAATGCCGCAACTAGAACAATTGTCAAGATCGAAACTATGTAAAATTGCTCCACTGGTTTGCCTTCGGGTGTCACTTTAATAATCCAAAACATCAATATCCGAGTTCCTCCAAAGATTGTTATCCACACGGCAAGGATGGATAATATGTATCCTATGGGGGCCAACGGCCTCCCTTCGCCTTGTTTAGCAGCCTCAAAAGCGACAACCCCATTGATTCCAACCACGTCACCTATGACAGATGTAGCTAATGCCATTCGTCCTATATCGGAGCTCAAAAGGTTGAGTTCTCGAATAATGTTGTAGAGAACAGGGAAGGATGTTATAGCTAGGGATGCACCCACTCCCCAAATGGAGGAAAGTTTCCTCATTTCACCTTCTAAAGAATTTCTGAGGAGCATTGCAACTGTAAGGGTTGCTATTCCGGGTATAACCATGCCAAATATTGCGATACACCATTGTTTTTTCGTTGCCTTTTTAATTGTGAGGAGATCCATTTTCACCCCGGTTACGAACATGAAATAGATGTAAGCAAACGAACCAAGATTCCTAAATATGTATGCCGATTGACCTGGGAACATCCAAGTCATAAACGTCTTGCTACGGCCTAAGCACGATGGTCCAACAACTATGCCTCCCTTCAAGATCAAGATAAAAAAAAAAAAACAAATAATAATGGATTTTTGTAACATTCAAAATGATACATTTTTTCAAGACATTTAATTGGGCAAATCTTGTAAAAATGAAGAAAAAAAAGAAACTTACAAGTATCTCAGAGATAATGCGAGGTTGTTTGAGAGGTTTGAGAAGGTGACGAATAATCTGCGTAACGATGAGGACGAACGAGAGCTCTAATAACACGAGTGAAAAAGAAGATTCGTGAGGGACTTCTCCGTTGATGAAGACCCCAAAAGAATGTCTGTCATGTATGTGAGTGCAATAAATTTGTTCCTTTGGTATTGTCTTGAATGGACCTATAAGACCGTATTCTTTCTCGGTCGACATATTTGAATAAGAATTTTTACATTCATTACATCTGAAAACCCTAATTGTTTTTGGGAACCCTAGTCATGCAAAGGTGGTGGTGGTGGGGGGGGGGGGGGTGGACATTCTATTGAAGGAGCGTTAAAAAGGGAAGAAGACATTAAGCGTTTGTTGACCGTACAAGTTTTAGTCATATGTTAATTACATTCTTCGTCCCTATGATTTCAACGGTTTTACAAAAAAAGGTCCTTATCCCTAAAAATTCATGTGTTATGTGATAGGTTTCTATTTCTATTATGGATCAGATGTTACCCTAACTTCTTTAACTAATCTCCCTTAAACGGGAGGTATTTTAGGCTTTTCTTGTTTTTCCAAAAGGAAACTAAAAACTTAATGTGTATGTACATATGTATACATATGCAATAGACTATATGTTTATTATGTTTTATGTATTCGTAGACAATTATCATAACACCCACTCTATCCCACATTTTCTAGGTGACCCTTCCCTCGATTTGTTGACGACTCCCCCTCACCTTCTAATTTGGGTCACAAACAACCATGCTCTACT
Source organism: Centaurea solstitialis (assembly GCA_030169165.1). NCBI lineage: Eukaryota > Viridiplantae > Streptophyta > Magnoliopsida > Asterales > Asteraceae > Centaurea > Centaurea solstitialis. Next base: position 46,386,048 of record CM058042.1, on the reverse strand, counting down.
AACGCTAATACTTTTACGGCGACAACTACACCTCTATGAATTCATCCACTCCATGCTTTTTGGATCTTGAAGAACAAACCACAAGCCATACTAATCAATCTTATTCAACCACAAATAAAAAAATAGTGAACAAAACTAGATTCGTTGAATTTGGGACACACAAATCAACTTTCTTTAACTTAGTGAAACCTAGGTCAAACAAATCCCTCCCTCCTAGGTTGAATTCGAGATGGGTTCATAGATATTTTTTGATGGTGGTGGTGACTGGATTTTAGTTTTGGATGGTGTTGGTGGCTAGATTAGGTATGAGGGATAATGAGAATTTAAACCTACATTATGGTTATAAAGGAGGGAGGAAAGGGAGGATAGAAAATATGGGGAAGAATAACAAAGGTAGGGGTATCTTCCGACATTTGAGATGAAAATGAGGGTTATGTGAGATAGGATAATTGTTTGTGGTCGAAGATGATGCTTTTTTGTTTAAGTTTGTTTGTTTGATGCCACGCAAAATACAAAAGTCAGCAAAACTTGTACAATAAACGATTCATTAAAAATGATAACATGAATAACATGTCCTCAGCTGAGGGGCATGTGAGGGCCTTTTAATGGATGTAGGTTAACAAAGTTAAGGTTAATAAAGAACCTGATCAGTTACAAAATTGAAACCTTGTGGATCCCAAATTCCCAATCTAGAATTTTTAGGGTTTAGGACCTTTTTAGTAGATAAGTGGAACCATAGGGATCAACAATGTAAATAACTCATATGTCAGTTATTTATAGTTTACTTTTGTTGAATCAATTCAACCAATAAATGTCAACTACGTTTGTTAGACCATCCATGTGAGTTTGCCAAGTGCATATGTGCCACTCCTACATTTGTAAAACGTTCTATAAATTGCTGTATCATTTTTTGTGACGGCAGATAACTTATGCACATGTCTTGACACGAAGTCGACGAGGTATTCGGGATTCATACGGATCCCGACTAATCATCCACGATCATGGACCGAACCGAAAGCCAACATGTGGTCAAGGTACTGCCGCATGCTCACCCCATTAATCGAATCTGGATAGACAGAGATGTCATCTACTGTCCCTTCTACGGATGTTACCTACCACTAGGCTACCAATAGTTTGATATAAATTACTGTATCATTGTTATGATGTCATACTATTGTTATTCATAAAACATGTATAGATGAGCCATCAATTTGCAATTCTTTTGCAAATTCGCTTACATGAATTTTCAATTCTTTTGCAAATTGTTTTGATCAATAAAAATAAATAAATGTGATGTAATATTATTCACTAATTCTATTTTCTTTGTCAGGCATATATTTATAAAATGGTCATTACTTTATCATCTAATAGCAATTTATCAAATTGACATCGTATACATTTTAACTAACAAAATTTTAATTTTATTTAACACATTTAAAAAAGATACTTGTATTTAGTAATTTTAATAAAATATTAAAACACGCCATCAAGTCGAAACTAATTGTAAACTATAATTTGATATAATGAAGTATTAATAAAATTTATTAAGTTATAATAAAAATATAATACACAATTACACATGGTGGAATTTGTAATTTGAAAATACACGCAATCAAAACAAATAAGTTTAAATATAATGTAATATGATACCTTAAAATCAATTTTCTTTTTATTTTATTTTTTATCTATAATTTTAATTTGATATTTTTCTTTTAAAAAGTAAAAAAATATATATATATAAAACAAGTGGTCTTTAGTTGGTGGTTGAGTGAAGCAGCATAGTGACACTTGAAAGCAATAGTGAGAATTGACATAAACAATATCACAAACTCTTCACTTCAAGTTTTGGACACAAAGACATTAAGGACCCACAAACACCCCACCTTTAGAAAACATAAACATCAAACTAAAGACAAAATCCCTTGAATCACTCCAAGATTTGGCTCTAATTTCAACATTTTCACATCCTTTTTCCCTACTTTTAATGATCTGCCATCCATCTTCTGGATCATGCCAAAAGCAAAATGAAATAAAAAAGAACACAACAAATTAAATGAACCCATATGAACATCTTTATATCTCAATTTCTTACTTTATATCACAAAATGAAACCATCCCTTTCTCTGTGTCCCTCCTAACTAAAGATCACTTCTTTTCATCACCTACTATTGTTTGTTGTTATTGCTGTTGTTATTGTTTGGGCGAGTCAACAACGAAAGAATCTCCGAAAAGGGAGGCCGTTTTGAAGGGATATTGTTCCAGCATTTGTTCATTAGAGATTTGAGGTTTTGAGGGCAGTCTTTTGGGATGTCGGGTCTAAGCCCACATGCGGCAATCCCAACGGCTGCTTGAACCGGTGAGAGTGCTGCATATGCGGCCTCCCCACTCACCATCTCCCATACCACCATTCCAAAACTAAACACGTTGCTCATCCACGTCTCTGTGACGGTTTCTGGATCACCAGCAATAATCTGCAAATATATATATATAAAACAAAAATGAAAAATGGGACCCAGAAACGTTTTTGTGGATGGGTGAATTGTGTCAAATCGAAGTGAAACGGGCATTAAAATGATGAGAATAGTTCTTCAAGTTTATTAGTGGAGAGCATCATTAGAAACTCATGGAAATTGAATAGTAATTGGTAGGATTAGGTACCAAAATCTTAAAGTTTAATGATGCAAGTGGTTCAATAAAGATAAAAAGTTAAATGAGATAATCATGGAACATGCTCAACAAATAATGCCAATTTTTTCTTAAAGTTCTATGCAATCACATAAAAAGACTACACAAGTTCTACATGGTTCATCCGCTAGGGATAAGAGCCATAGGCCATGATTTATGAGAGTGTTCATCGTATATGGAAAAGAATACACGAAAAGAAAGTTACTCTACTTTTTGGGCTAGTACTACAAGTGGACACACCCATAGGGCCCTGTAGCTAACAACATGGAAAACCTCTATTGGGGCCTTGAGGGACTCGAACTAGTGACCTATGAGGAGCAAACCCAAGACCTGGCTAGTTGAGCTACAGTAAACGTGATAGTTGGTTTGGTTTAGAATGCATAACAAATTAAGGCAACTTGGCATACCACATGAACAAAGCAAAAGAGATAGTTGTAGACTCTAATACAGATATAATCCTGCTTGGGCCTTGACCAAATGGATAGGTCCTAAATGTAGATATATGTTTCCTAAGGGTTAGGTTCCGGTGAGAAGTGGTTATCAATTGTTGGATGATAAGTGGATGCACATTAACACCGAGATAAGATGCACCAGATCAATTCCCTTCTAGAGCGCAATTTATGGGAGGGCATGATATCAAAAGTGACCAACAGTTCAGACCCACTTCTCATGCTTCACACGATCATTCACAAACGTAGATAGGATCTAGATATGAAAAATTTTAACCAGATATGAATGTGAAACAACTATATAATTAACTTTGCAGTTTTAAGAAATGGTTATGATAGTTAAGTTGATAGCATTCCTGTCATACCCCTTTGTTGCCTTGTTTTTCTTATTGGAAAACAGTAATACCTTAGGAAAGGCCTGCCTTCGTATTAATAAACGAATTCAACCACTCCTTTTACTGTAAAGCTGATGTGGCAGAGTTATGAGCCTCTAGAATAAATTCGTCTAACATTATCATAAGTTTGTCTAACACAGTAACGTGCTAAAGAGAACTAACCTCAGGAGCAAGCCAGCGGTAGCCATCTGTTTCATAATCCATAGCCTCTCCAGCACTCTTGCAAGCGGTAACAATACCCATATCCCCTAAGCATGCATTCCCATTTTTATCCAATAAAATCCTCTGCGTATTAAGATCTCTGTAAGCGACACCATGATCGTTCATGAACTTAATCCCTTCAGCCACGTCTGCAGCAATCCGTATGATCTCTTTTGTCTGAATCTTTTTGTTCTTGAGCATAATACGATCGTGGACCGATCCACCCTCCATCAACTTGGTCACAACACATAACCCATGAACATCATCAATGGAAACACCATGAAATTGCAAAATGTTCTTGTGCCCACAGCTCATCAACTCCAAAAGATCTTTTCGGATCTCGAATTCATATGAATTCCCCTTTTCACACCCCTTCAGCTTCTCGATCCCGACCTTTTTACCTTTATATGTTCCTTTAAATGTATTGACTCCTATTTGATCGATGAACTCTAAACTGTCCGGATTTAGTAACCATTTCTTGATCTCATCAGCCCCGGATTGAACGGTTTGCCATTCGTCGACCGATATTATTATCGAGGAAGTCGGTAGAGGCAACTGAAGCTTCACCTTCGATGAAGTAGAACTTAAATTCTCAACCCCATTTCGGTAACCTTGCTCGTTGGAATCCTCTTCAATTTCGCCAAACTCCTTTCCTTTCGTACCACCCTCTTCTTGACACCCGCAAAGCCCGAATGGGAGCTTTATAGTGTTCGATTTAGCCGGTTTCTTCAAGGCCGATTTCAATGCGTTTTCAACCCTCGATTTGAAGAGTTTCTCTTGGCCGGATTGTACCAAGAGAAGAATGACTCCCAATGTGAACCCTTTCTTCTCAAAGATCTGTATCTTCTTGCAACAAATGGAAGCGCTATCGAGTGCGCCTGACATGGCCGGCCACGAAAGCGACGAATTACAAGCAAATGTGAGCTTGTAAACAGACCCTTGAACTTCATCATCTGAAACTTCTTGAATCATAATAGCTGGGTTGTCATCCCCAGAGGCTTGTTCTATCAATCTAACATGCAAAAACACATCCTTCATTTCAAACCCTGCTTGTGCATAACTGTCATCATCAACAGCACAAATTCAGCCAAAACCCAGATGAAATGTGGAATATTTAGGTATGCGTTTGGTTGTGGAAAACTGTTTCCATTTTTCTAGACAACCTTTCCAGAAAATGGGGTTGAGTTTTCATTTTCAGTTTTCTATGAAAATTTTATAAAGCGCGATTGGTTAAGAAAGTGGAGCTTTCACTTCCGTTTTACAAAATCAGAAAACATGGGTTTATAAAATTTTGGAAAACTACTAAAATCAGTTTTCTAATTAACATACAAGTTACAAAACACAAAATTTCTATTTCCTTGGAAAACTTTTAAAACTGTATGAACCAAAAGCGTTATGTCCTGTTCTCTAGTTTTTTTTTTTTTTCCTTTCTTGAAAGTCATCATTCTAAGTGGGCTGATTTGTTTTGATTCATTGAGTTTTTAAAAGTTTTCTAAAAAATGGAAATTTTTTGTTTTCTAAACTTGTAGGTAAATTAGAAAACTGATTTCAGTATTTTTACAAACTTTTCTCCCAAAAACTTGAAAATTTTCAACAACTAAAACCAACCTTAACTAATTGGAAAGGCCTAAGATCTATATAATTTTCATTTTCTATTGATCAGATATAGCAAAACCCAAAGATCAAACAGGTAGAAATAATCAAATAAATCGTAACATATAAATAAGCCCTAATTAATAGACACAAAAAATAAAAAAAAACACCTTAGAGGTAAAGAATCGTAATGCTTCCTTATATTTGACACAAGCTTCTCTGGGAGTTGACTTCCGGGATAAAGCTGGGTCAAATTCCGAACGACGCTCCCCCAAACATGTTTCCGGCAACCAGTATCGATCCGGGTCGGGTTCGAATCTCGGGCCGGGTCGAGATTCAAAGAGTTCTTGAGAGATGCAATGGCTTCGGAAACATTCCGACTCAGCTTCTGAAACTTCTTCTGCATCATGGAACCGTCTTTAAGCGAACCGGCTGTCGGAGAGGAAGAAGACGAAGATGTGTCTCCGGCGGTTGCGGCGGCGTTGGCGGTGGAAGATTCCGATCTGTCTGCGGTTCGCATGAGGCCTTGCTCCACCATGTCCTCATCGGTGCTGGTACGGCTAGACCAGCATTCAAGAGCAGCTGCCATGGCCGATTGATTGATTGATTAGCCAACAAGTTTTAATTAAGAAAAATGTATCAATGTTTATTATCTAAATTAAACAGATTTATTAAAAGTCTCTCTCTCAGATCAGTTGTTGTTGTTCACATTTTTGTTTCTGACATGAAGAAAGAGAGAGTGTAGAGAGAGAGAGACAGTGTGTGAAAGTGGGTAGTTTTGTTAACTGTTGGGAAGGTCGAGTAGAGTAGCCATCTTTGGTAAGAAGTAATTGCTTCCGGTTACACAAAGACATAAAATGGACCGGTGTCCTCAATTTGTCCCCCCAATGAACCGGGTTTTTTTTTCTCTTTCCAAACACTAATGTTCAAAAACCCAATGAACCCGACGAACCAGATCAACCCAACCCAACCCAATGCAAAATAACCCAATCCGATGCAACCCGACATCTAATCGGGTTGAAATATTTTCAAACCGAAAGTATTGGGTTGATATCGAGTTAGCATCATGCGAACCCAACCCAACCCGATGAACCCGATATCTATTTATATTTTTTTAATTAAATTGGATTGTTAGGCTCATATTAATATATACATTAGATAATTAAACCATTACATAGCCTCTTCATATATATATATATATATATACACACTTTAAATCTCTTATCTATCTCTATATAACTCTCTCTCTCTCTCTCACAAACACATATATGTGTGTGTGTGTGTTAAATCATTATCCGCATGCATACATATGAAAATTAAAAAAAGTAGTTTTGTGTACGGTAACACCCGAAAACAATACATAAATCGTATTTAACCCTTTAATTTTTCATCCTTTTTAAGTTTATTATCTAATTTTAAACATAACCCGACCAACCCGATCAACTCAATCAACCCGAACAGGTTGGGTTGGGTTGGGTTGAACTTTTGTTTGGGTTGGGTTGGATTGAAAAAGTTTCAAACCGCCAACATCGGGTTGAATTCACGAAACGCCTCCAACCCGATCAACCCAACCCGTGTGCACCCCTAACTAATGGTGTGCATGGTCTGGTTTGACCAGTTTATAAAATCTCGATCAAACCGGTACCTCCTATTTGATAATTTTTCAAATCAAACAAGCCAATTTATTATGTCAAACCAAACCGACCAAACCAATATAACCGGTTTGGTTTGGCCGGTTCGACTTGTTTTTATTAGAATTCAGAATAACAAAGAGTCTTTATCCCCTCATCCCCTATGAATTTGAAAACATAAAAAAGGTAACCCATGGTTTTTAAATTAAAAAGAAGGTGAGTATATCTAATTGATTAATCGTCCATCTGCCTTTGTATACTTAATCATATACAATAATATATATAGAGGGAGGTTCATACAAGAACAATTCAATTTGCAAGAACAAAGGAACCATGTAAATCACATGTGATTTTGTACTAAAAAAAAAAAAAAAACGAGTGTAGTACACTTGCCGACAAGGCACGTGGGTCGGTGCGAGTGGGCGAGCATAGTACAAAATCACCTGTGATTTACATGGTTCCTTCATTCTTGCAAATTGGTTTTGTTTTTATTTGAACCTAATTCTATATATATATATATATAACACACACACATACTCGGTCCGGTTTGGTTTAAATGGCCACTTTTGTCGCTAAAATCCAATGTTCAAAAAGGCGCGCCATGGCGCGATATGGCGCAAGACGCGTCTCCGCCGTTACGAAATGTCTCATAGCGTTTTTTGTAAGACGTGATTTTTTTTTTGATTTTTTGATTTTTGTTATTTTTTTATCTTTTGTATTGTTACATATTTAACTTTAATTTTCTCGTTTTTATAAATTTATCTAATCTCATCACTCACAGTACCACGAATTCATAAATGTTATGGTTTCACGATTAAAACGAAGTTATAAAGTTACCTTCGTATGTTTTATCCTACATATTCAATCAAAAACTACTTTTATAATAATAATAATCAATATGTTTTTTCTTCTTTTAATATGAATGCACAATTTCAACTCCATTATTTGATTAAAATAATTTATATAAATCATATATGTATATGTATAATTCTATATATTGATTCTTTCTCACCTTCTCAAAAGAAGAATTCTATTCCAAGGTAATTTGTGAGTCAGAATCAGATAGGCATCTTCAAGTTTGGACAACTAGAGACTCAGGAAGATTGTGCTTTTGTAAGCACTATTCATCCTCTAGAAAGAAAATTATCCTTAGAGGCTTCTGAATTTTTGCCAAGACACATCACATAAGCCATAGCAATCAACTTTAATCTAACAAAGTTCTTTGATAATGAGTCTCTTTGTGAAGAAAATTTTGTCACAAAGCCATCTAACATAAATCAAAATCTTTCAAGTTCTGTCATAACTGACAGAGATCTTCTCACTTCAGACTCTGAAGAAGAGGGTGTCTCTGACTCAGAGTCTAAACCATGTTTAGAGGTATCAATGCCTAGTTCTTCTACATATGATACATGTAATGAGTTTTCAACTGTTGATACCCTTGAGCATGAATCTCTCTCAAATAATGAAGAAAGTCCTACACTAGTTATAGAAACTGATATTGTTGCACATAAACCAAGGTAGCGTTTGATACGCAGACAGGATTGGACAGGACAGGACTGGACTGGACAGGACAGGACAGGACAAGAGAGTAGGACAGGACTGGACGGGACGGGACAAGACTGGACAGAACAAATGTCTGTTTTGTGTTTGGTACGCCCAGGACAGGACTGGACTGGACAGAACTAGACAAGTTCCCTCAAAAAGTTATTTGATGATTTTATTTATTACTTAATAGTTATAATTAACACATATTAACTAAACTAGTAACTTAAAATTAATTACACAATTTTCATAAACATAAACACACACACACATATATATACATATATGTTTTTTATGTAACTAATGTTGATGGTCATGGTAGAGGTATCGGTGGTAGCCGACAGTAATACTAGTGATGATGGTGGTGGTGGTGGTTGTGGAGAACGTGAAGATGGTGGGTAGTGGTGGTGGTTGCGGTGGAGATGGACAGTTGTAAAGGTGGTAGTAGGTAATTGTTGACAGTTGTAGAGGTGAAGGGAAGGTGAATGTTGATCCAGCTCTCCTAAGACCTGATGAAATGATAATGATCCTGAATCTTTACTTAGTGAATAGGTTTTTACTTCTGTTATAGCTTGAGGAATTATCACTGAATCTGTTATGTGTTATTCCATGTTACTTATGCTGTAACTTATTTTTATAGTAATCAGGATCAGGATCAGGAGACGAACGAGTCTGTTCTGCAGTCGACTGATCCTATCCACTGAAGTGAAGACCTCCTGAAGACATTAAGATCATACACAAAGAACCATCAGCGACGTCGAAGAAATAGCTGATGACAGGAACAGCATGCTCGTGATCTGAAGACGGAATTCAGTGATAGCAGGCTGCTCAATATCGTATGACATCCTGAAGACTCAACAGGATACAAGTGACGCTGAGCTTCATCAGTATCAGGACCCTAGTCACTGATCAGTATCCTGCTCCTGAAGGATTAGAAAAGTGTCTTAATCTAATGCACAAAAGGATTATCCGCCTTTACTGACACAAAAGTACATAAGGACAGTCTCTTTACTGTTCCCTCCGTACTTATCAGACCTCAAGGCAACTGTTTACAAACATACTCCTTTTGCACAACATGCAAAGAGTATTTGTTTATAGTAAATAGTACAACAGACCAACTACAGCGTGACACGTCACAAAAGTAGGTCTGCATGCATTTAATGCATGGAGTATAAATTGGACGTGGAGAAGATTTTCTCCATACCTCTTCTGCATCTAAAAATACTCAAGTCCTTTCTTTCTTATTACCCTCTATCTTCTTTCTTACATCTTCTCACTCAGTGCATAGTGAAGGAACTTAGATTGTTTAGTTTAGACTATTTGTCTTTTCTATTTCCGCAACAATCTGTAAATTCATATTGTTAATATAACAAGAATTTAAAAGTAAAAAATTGTGATTATATTCATCCCCCCCCCTTCTATAATCCCAAACACTATCCTAGCTTGAAGGTCACATACTTGGGACCAACAAGTGGTATCAGAGCGGTTACAAGCTCTCATTTTCTTCTTAGAAAAATCTTGTGATCCTCTCTCTTCTTATTCTATGGCTCTTCAAGCTAAGGATAACTACTTTGATACCGGCTCTGCTGGAAAGCCTCCTAGGTTTAACAAAGATAACTTCTCTCTTTGGAAAACCAGGATGGAACTCTTTCTCTCTGGTTCTGATCCCCAGATTCCATACTTTCTGGAAAATGGACCACATGTGCCTACACAAACCGTCCACCCCATTCCTGCTGCTGCTGGCCAACCAGCTGTACCTGAAAGGCAGCTGGTAAAGCCCGTAACTGACTGGAATGATGAAGACAGACGCCTGGTCAACATTGACACTAAGGCTAGGTCTCTCATTGCCATGTCACTTCCTGACGATGTATTCCACTCTGTCTGTCACCTTCGCTCTGCTAAGGAGATATGGGACACTCTCTGTGTTCAATATGAAGGTACTGCTGTTCTCATGGAATCAAGAAAGATTTTCTTGGTTCGACAGTACGAAAGCTTTATTCATCAAAAGGATGAAACCCTCTCCCAGCTACATCAGAGATTCAACTGTCTGCTGATTGATCTGAAGACTATCGGTACTACCTACTCTAACTCTGAGGTGGTTACCAAGTTCATGGAAGCTCTTCCTGAACATTGGGAAATTTACACCTCCTGCTTAACTATGTCAAAGGACATAAAGACACTCACACTAAGTGAGTTGTACGGTATTCTTCTCAACCGAGAACAACAGAAGAAACTGAAAAAGAATCTCATAAGAGACTCTAAAGACACCAAAAGCAACTCTGTTGCATTGGTCTCTGACTCAGTTCCTACTGTTGCCACTTCTTCTTCAGTAACTATTACTGAATTAGAATCTTCTGACTCTGACATGTCAGAAGATCCTGAATTCAATGAATCTCTTGCTCTTTTAACCAGATCTTTCAAGAAGTTTGCCAAAAAGGGAAACTTCCACAAAAAGAAACATCTTACTATTACTGACAAGCCTAAATCAGACCCTGTTGATAAGGCTACTGCTATCTGCTACAACTGTCAGGGCAAAGGACACTTTGCTAATGATTGCAGGTACAGGAAAAGTCAGTTTGCTCCCTCCTCTGCTAAATCTTCTTCCAAGAATCCCAAATACCAGCGCCTGAAAGAAAAATACAAAAAGATGAAAACTCAGCGTAAAGGCAAAGGTTTAATCGCAGAAGACTGCGACTGGGATGATGTCTCCTCTGATGACTCATCTGATGAGGAAGATACTCAAGTGGCACTGATGGCCATTATTGAGGAACCTACCTTAGCTCTCATGGCTAAGATAGAAGAGGTCCCTGAAGAGATTCCTACTCAGGTTCCTGAAGCCTCTTCTTCTACCTCTGAAGCTTCAACCTCTGCGACTGATTCTTCCAGTCAGGTACCTATTCCTCTCATCCCTCTTGAAAGCTTAACTCAGTTGGACCTGGTCACTCTCGATCTTTACAAAGCCCTTAATGGTAAAACCTCTGCTGAAAAAAGGAATATTGATATTAGAGGACAACTCAAAGAATGTCAAGAAAAAATAAAACAGCTTACCATTTTGGAAGAAAATTATAAGGACCAGGTCATTGTAAATAAAACTCTCTGTATTGAAAGAGAAATGGCTCTTGCTGCCAAAGAAAAAGCCCTTGCTCAATTAAATGCTGAAAAAGTCACCATCAAAGGATGGAGTGACGCCTCTGAAAAAGTTGATGAAATATTAGCTTCAGAGAGATCTGACAAAAGCAAAAGAGGTCTTGGATTCACTCATAGATATAAGTATGAAGAAACTAAGTATGAAAGTTCCATGCTCAAATTTGGAAAATTTGTTTCTTCTATTCCCATTCCTAACGCTTCTGAAAATATCCCTTCTTCTTCTAACACACACTCTGAAGGTGCTCCTAAGAGCAAAAAGAACACAGTCAAGGAAAAATCTAAGACTGTAACACCTTCAAAGACCAAGAGTCCTAAACCCAAGAACAAAGTTTTGGGTGGTGGTCCTTCAGTCTCAGGATCAAAATCTTTCTCTCAAAATCCTGCTCCCAGACTGAAGATTGACATGAAGCAAAAGACTCAGGAGAAGAAACCAATTCCTCCAATGTCCAATGCTAAAGGCATACTTGGTGCTGGTCCTGCTCACCTAAAGTTCAAAAACTTTCTGGACCACACTAAACGCTTTCAATATCGCATATGTTATCACTGTGGATTAAATGACCATATTGCGAGTAAGTGTCCTGATGCTACCAAAGCTGAAAAATCAGCTAAGGTAAAGAAGGTTCCCAAGACTGAGAAATCAGTCAAAGGAAAGAAGGTTGTCAAGACTGTTCCTTCAGTCAAGACTCCAGCCTCAAGAACTGATAAATCAGTTAAGGCTGCCACTGACTCCACCAGTCCTACTGATAATTCTGGATCCATAGTTCTATGGGTACCAAGAAAAACTTAAACTCTAAATTTTACAGGATAAGGGCATCTGGTACCTGGACAGTGGATGCTCTCGACATATGACTGGTTCTAAATCTGTCCTCTCTAACTACCGTGAAGAAAGAGGTCCTGATGTGACATTTGGCGGAAACGGTAAAGGCCAAACCCGAGGGTATGGCACACTGACCAACGGAGTAACTACTTTCAAAAGAGTTGCTTATGTTGAAGGCCTGATGCATAATCTTCTGAGCATCAGTCAACTGTGTGATAAGAATCACAAAGTTTCTTTCTCTAAGAAAAAGTGCAAAGTCAAGAACAGAAGAAAGGAAGTCATTCTCACTGGTGTTAGACGAGCAGACATCTACATCATCAACATGAACACCTCCACTGACAACTTCTGTTTTGTATCCCGTGCTTCCACTGATACAAATTGGCTATGGCACAAGCGTCTATCTCATCTCAACTTCAAGACGCTGAATCAACTCTGCATTGACAACCTGGTCATTGGTCTTCCTGACTTTCGCTACACAAAGGTGTCTCTTTTTTCAGCATGTGAAAAAGGAAAACAGACCAGGGCTAGTTTCAAGTCCAAGCAAATTTCCTCCATCAGCTCTCCTCTACAACTTCTCCACATGGATCTTTTTGGACCAGTCAACGTCCAATCCATTGCTGGAAAGAAATACACTCTGGTAATTGTTGATGAATATTCCAGATACACTTGGGTATTCTTTCTTCGTGCCAAGAGTGATGCTCCTGAAGAAATCATCCTGTTCGTCAGGAAGATGGAAAAGCTCAACAACCTTATTGTCCGATCAATAAGAAGTGACCATGGAACTGAATTTAAAAACAGTACCCTGGAAACCTTCTTCGAACAGAAAGGTATCTCTCAAAACTTCTCCTCTGTAAGAACTCCTCAGCAAAATGGTGTTGCTGAAAGACGAAACAGGACGCTGATTGAAGCTGCAAGATCTATGCTGAGTGAAGCCAACCTTGCCACTCAGTTCTGGGCAGAAGCTGTAAATACTGCTTGCTATACTCAGAACAGATCTCTGATAGTCAAACGCTTCAGAAGAACCCCTTACGAACTCTTTCGTAACAGGAAGCCATCAATCGAACATCTCCATATCTTTGGTTGTGTTTGCTACATCCTAAACAACAGAGATAATCTTGGGAAGTTTGATTCCAAATCTGATGATGGAATTTTCCTTGGATACTCATCCATTTCTAAAACCTACCGTGTGTTCAACAAACGTAGACAAGCCATAGAGGAAACGATTCATGTCAAGTTTGATGAATCGGGTCCTACTTTCCCTCACCCAAATGATGATTCTGAAATCAATCAGTGGGCTGATTCTTTCTTTCAAGTCCCTGAACCTCTTATTGCTGATCCATCTCCTCAAGACCTTCCTGATGGTTTTGAAGAAGATCCTCCTATACCATCCACTGAAACTGTTGGGTTTTTATGCGTTCCTCGTATCAAACTGACACGAAGAAAACTGTGGATTTCAATCCTAACTGGATGAGATACACGACAAAACTTTGTGATCAAACTGATCAATAAGTTTATCGAATCAAACCTAACTGGTTTGATACGTGCGGAAGCGATTTGGATATAAAACCCAAATATCCACAGATCTTTTCGTTTCAATTATAATAGTAATAGATTTGTTAGAGTGTTACCTGGAATGCTCGAGTTAGATCCACCCGTGATCGACCAAACGAAGATCCCTCTAGCAGGAATGAGTCCCCGATACGATGAAAAACAGCTAAGGATTAATCAAAGAACCAAAAACCGAACTGGTTTTGCTCTTGGATCGGCGACGGTTTCAAAGGAGGAGGGAGGAGAGAATTTTCTGGTTTGTTTTTCTTGGTGGAATGAATTATGAAAACTGATAAGCCATAGGCTTATTTTATATGGAGGAATTTCCATACAACTCAGTTTCCATAATTAGATTCATAATTATCTTTGGCAAATATTCTTTTCTTTTCCTTAAAGAAAAATAACTAGATAATTATTTGTATTATTAATTATTATCCTATTATATATTTATTTACCTAATAAATATATAATTCAATAATTAATAAACTTATATATTTATTTATCTAATAAATATATAATTACTAACAAACCTTTAACTTTGGGATTTAGTACGGAAAATGCCCAACTGATTTATAATTAACTATTATAAACCTTAATCTCTCCAAACTGGGACTATCTTATTTATTCGGTTTACAGGTCCTCACAGGTGTGACCCTCGAGTGTCTAGTAACGTTGGATGTGTAATCATTGGTTTGCCAACTTCTGCGCATAATTACTAACAGACTCCCACTTGTGCAAGTTGGCAATACCGTCTTGATCACACGGACCTAAGGAGGCCCCTAGACAGGCGCTTAGGCTAACCAGGTTACAAGAACTCTTATACCCAGATAGGTGATTTAAAATTTCCATATGAAAATGACATTAATGGAACAACTGTTCATAAATTGGGTATATCTTGGCTTTTCCCTTTGCAACACGATATTTCATCTATGAGTATGAGCATGGATTAAGTCAACTCTAAATACTCATGATTCTGTTTCTCGACTATCCGACCTCTACTGATAGGTAAACGACAAAGAACTAATCAGTTCGTTTGGGCATGGCCATGCACTTCATCAGTATATTCAGTCAGTCAAGGGGCCCAGAAATATCTCTCTTCGGAGAAGAGGTGCAAATCCCATCTTGCATATCTGCATTTAACACCACGCCTTCCGCTGAATCTAGTCACGCCCTTTATAGCCACCCTGTTACGGCGTAGCGGTTGAACGCACTAAGTATCCAGCAGTCCTCATGATATCAAACCGGATACCTTAGGTGATAGGGACAACCACTGTGAGATTCTACTTATGACAAAATCCAAGAAGTAGTCTCAACCGCGGATCACGTCCGATATTCGCTACTCTATCAAATATCTGTGCAACTCCTGGTCTACAACGCTTGTAGCTGTTATTCAACCACTGATCATAACTAATCAGAGGCTCACAATGACTTTAACGCCCTAACGGGTTCCCACCACGATAAGTTGTCACGGACAAATTTCGAATGAAAGACTGGAAACTAGTCTCATTCCTGGATCATAAAACATGCAAAATATAAAAGTGATAAAGAAAATAATTTTGTATAGTCCATATTACACTCTGTAATAATAACAAAATTAATAGCATTTCTTAATTACTTTTACGGTGTCTATTCAATGTTTTACTAAAATACTGATTTAAATGAAGTATCACCTAACTTCAGTTTAAACCCTTTGATTAATGTTTACCGTATTAATCAAAGTAACAACCAAAATAATACAAGTTTTGTATCATCTGATACAATCTACTTGATTCTACTAATCTTTGTTTTGCAAACACTTTTAAACAAAGATTAGACTTTTCTTTACCATATTCCATGAACTTGGAGACACTGGAATAACTCCTAGTTTTCCTGAATATGTAAAGTTTAAACTGCAACTTCCCTTAGTTGCTGTGTAGATGAATGATTTCTACCTGAAATCAGATAAAATTTCCATTTACCAAGCTGGCAAATTTCAGGAAATCTATTCTAGTGTTTACGACACTTTTAGAAAGATAATTAATATCTTTAATAATTATTCCAACACATTTTAATTATTGATTTCTCTCGAAGTCAATTATGACCTTATTTAGTTTCAAAGACTTTGAAACTTTCGTTCTACCCTTTTGACTAAAAGATAGATTCGTATATCTTATGAATTTACATCCTTTCTGGATCATGAATTCCGAGATATATACTAAATCAATAATTTTATCTTTTATTCTTTATCATGCACTAGATAGAGAATAACCTGGGCTCCCACTAACCTATATGAAAACCAACTATTACTTAAAATTAACTATTGACTTAGTCAAAACTTGATTACTTAGTCAATTCTATTTCAAGTAATAAACACGAGAATTTTAACATTTATAAAACTTAACTGGATTATATTAAATCCTAATTCCGAAACTTGGAATTTTTCCTAGTTTTATAAATACTGATATTATCAATGATATTTGAAATAATATCCTAAATTCTTCTTAAAACATATGAGTAATAAATTTTGATCATAAAATACTTTCATAATCTTTTACTCATAAATGTTTTATTTAAAAACACATTCCTATAATTATAGTACTTCGTGTGTTTTTGACAGTTTTCATATACATTACTTCAAACTATTTTGATTGAAGCAATACTGTTAGTGTAATAGGCAACATCTCGGATCTAATTTTGAATCAAGTCTAATTTGACTTATACAGATTCAAAATATCATGCATAAAGATATCAAGACAATAGTTTTAAATTTTAAAACCGATAAGAATTCAAAAAACAAAAATTCAAATTTTGGAAAGACAAGATTGTTTTAAAAATTTAAAATTGTCTTGATAATATCTAAAAGTAATCTTGCATGCTGATCCTTGCAATCTGGGCACTTCACTTTTAATGACCACCTGCAAATAAACATTTGCTTCTAGGTGTCAACACACTTGTAAACTAACAAGCGAAAGTGATAATCTGAAGCAGTCACGAGTACCTGAGGTGTTTATATCTGCTTCGTAACGCTTCGGGCAGTTATGCCTTCAATGACCGACTTCATGGCACTTGAAGTATTGATTCTCGGTTATTATTCTGTTAGGCTTAACCTTTTTACCCTTGCCTTTGCCTATATCATAAACATTGGGTGCACTCAGGGTAGCCAGAACTTGGCCCTTTCCCTTACTGGTGTTCCCATGCCCACGCTTCTTCTTTACTTCACTATTCTTGACCATAAGCACATCTTTGGTCTTGGTCTCCATCCTCAACTCAATTACTTATAATCTTCAGACAGTGAGTTGAGTATCGTATTTGTTGCTAACTGCAACAAAACTGGGCGACTGAGCCTCTCTAGGTGATTAATGTGCCTCTTTATTTTCATGATCACTAACTGAGGTCCCCTTTTGCCATCTTGCACGCGTTCAGTGCTCTACTGGCATCATAACGCTCTGTGCGTGCTTGCGTCTGAAACATGTCCCTCAACTGGCGGATCATGTTATAGGCATTTGTGTTTATGAGCCTCGTACGAAAAACTGGGCTCATAGTCGCAAGCATAAGATAGCCTACGTCCAGCAAATAATCCGAATGCTTTCTATAAGCGTTCCTGACAGTGACAGTAGCTTTTGCTGGAAGGGCCTTCACCTAGAGGCTTTTCTAGGACATACTACTTTCTCTCGTGTCTGAGCACAATCATCAGACTGCGCTCCCACACGAAAAATTATACCTAGTAAGTTTGTCCTTTTCGAGAATGGAGCGAAGAGGGAGTTTATCAGTGTTGGTAATAGTGTTTGCTATCTACACATTTTAAAAACTTTGGTTTTAGTAACTGTGAAAGACTATTTCCAATAAATATCAATAAACCCTTAAATGATCAATTATTGGACTAGGATCCTAATTACATACGCCCTGATGACCGGTGTGTTCACGTCTCACCAGGACCACGTACTAACTAGGTAGGTAAGGACTTTTACCAATCATATCTAACTGACACGACTCCTAGATCTTTTCGGGACAACGGTAATTATCCGTACATGTTTCAGTCCCTCTAAGTGCTTTTTGGCCCGGTACCACCCGGTAAACTTAACAGAACCAAAACAGATCTCACCATTTTGGGACTTGGACACTTTACTCTGGCCGGTACCACCCGGAGATAATTCGCAGAGTCTTGTTAATCCCCTCCAGCTTCGGTTTGAACGCGGTCGTTCAAGGTGTGTTCACTTACAACGGCCGCGTACCTTACGCCGGAGGTGCCCCTAGATGGGTTGCACTCTGATCTATGATTTTCGGGGTTTTTAATTAATTTTGAAAAACCTTTTAGTTCCAGTATTTTTGAAAATCTATAATTTTGAAAAACTGATTGTTTAGAAGGTAACTGATGTTTAAACTAACTGTTTAAACATGCTTGCTATTTTAAAACTAACTGTTTTAAAGAGCACTTGCTAATTAAAAACTAACTGTTTTAATAAGCACACTTGCTAATCAAAACTACCTGTCTTGATAGCATATTTGTTGACCAAAACTAACTGTTTTATCAACTTGCCTTTTCATACAAAACAGTCTTATTATTGAGGTTTTAAATAAAATCTACCGTTTCAAAAAGGTTTATAAAACTGGTAATTTTAATTATAAAACCTGTCCGCTCTTGTGATTTTATCTAGTTTTAAAAAATTCTCTTATTTTAAAACATTTTGATATAATTATAAAATCACAACCACGCAGTTAATATGTCAACAACCACGCAGTTAGAGCTAACTAATTATAGGTTTGCCAACTTTTATTCCTAAGGACCAATAATGACCTATTTTTCTAAAGGATTTCTAACACCTCGCGTAGCTCCCACTGGCTCCCCGGTATCTTCGTTAGTACTCCAGAAAAGAAAATTTAGGTTTTTCTTGCGTAGCTCCCACTGGCCTTCGGCATTCTCGATGGAACTCCCAAAAAAAAGGAAAAATAACTATCCTATGGTCATTATTACAAAGGGGTTGTAAATGGCACGCAGACCTCCCCAAATTTAATCCAAAAGGTCTAAGTTGGCAAGCCCTATAATAGATATATACGAAAGCATATATATACTCAAGCAACCACGCATTTATATATATTAAACAATATAATAAAGCGATAAAGAAATCCTAGATCCGTTAAAAATTATCTTGTTCCGTTTATCGCAAAACTTGGTTTATAAAACAAACTGTTTATAAACCGAAACTAATATTTTAAACTGAAAACGGTTTTTACTTGAATTATAAAAATACTAAGATTTATAATCAATAAATCTATTTATAAAGCAAAACCGATTTTCTAAAATATTTGCTTTTTATCTAAAAGTTATATCAAAACCCGGTCCTCGAACAAACTGGTCGGAAAAATAAACATTGGACCGTAAACTGTGTCGTGGTTTGACCAACTGGTCAAAACATGATACTAGACTTATTTGACCAAACGGGTCAAATAACAGCTTTGATAAAACACAATTTTACTCGGGATAATTATTAACTAAAAATCCCTTAAACATAATTTTATAATATAATGTAACTGATTTATAATATAAAAATATATTATCTAAATAAAATTAATTTGGGCCAAAAAGCTTAAAACCCAATAAACCCTTTTTGGGCCATAAACTTGGTCCAAAATACCATGGTTTCGGCCCATTACCAAATTGATAAGTCTGGGTCCCGAAAGATAAAAAAATTTGAGAAACGCTTGAAACCAACCGCTACCTACGATCAACCGGGATATTATCGCCGCTCACATCGCCGTCGATCACCACCGCCTGGTGGCGATTGACCGCCGGTGCCGTCACTGACCATCGTCGTCGTGGCGGCCGCTGGTGGTCGCACTCCTCTCGGCCCACCACTAACTGATGGTTCGGCCGAGCGCCGCCTTGGTGCATTAAGGGATCGGGCCATGGCTTGATTTGGGTATAGACCATGGCCAACCAAGCTGGTGGACCATGCCTTGAACTCTGATCAGGCCACGGCCTAGTGTCGACTCAAGCCACGGCTTGAATTCTGATCAGGCCAAGGTCTGATGGCTGATCAAGCCATGATCTGATGGCAAGTCAGGCCACGGCCGAGTGGCGAGTCAGGCCACGGCCGAGTGGCGAGTCAGGCCACGGCCGAGTGCGATCTAGGCCACGGCCTGGTGGTGGTTCGGCCACCATCTGGCGGTCCGGTCGGCTGTTGCCGCCGTACCGCCGCCTCTAGCCTCGGTCGGCGATCGGTGGGTGGTTCGGTCGGCTATCTGCCGCAGTTCCGCCACCGATTCCCACTACCCTGTGGGGTTTTTCCGTGATAGCTTTTTCGACGATAAACATAAAACGATAAAACTGAAAAGTTATAATAGATAATCATTAAATCTTTATACGGAACTGAAAAAGATTTTAAACTGATAAAAATCAAATTTTTTCCCAAACTGATTAAAATTGAATTTTTATACGAAACGATTATCAATAAAACTTTATTCGCAAGAAACAATTTTTAGCGGATCTTTAAACAGTTAAAAAGAATAAAACGAATAAACCTGTGGCTCTGATACCACTGTTGGGTTTTTATGCGTTCCTCGTATCAAACTGACACGAAGAAAACTGTGGATTTCAATCCTAACTGGATGAGATACACGACAAAACTTTGTGATCAAACTGATCAATAAGTTTATCGAATCAAACCTAACTGGTTTGATACGTGCGGAAGCGATTTGGATATAAAACCCAAATATCCACAGATCTTTTCGTTTCAATTATAATAGTAATAGATTTGTTAGAGTGTTACCTGGAATGCTCGAGTTAGATCCACCCGTGATCGACCAAACGAAGATCCCTCTAGCAGGAATGAGTCCCCGATACGATGAAAAACAGCTAAGGATTAATCAAAGAACCAAAAACCGAACTGGTTTTGCTCTTGGATCGGCGCCGGTTTCAAAGGAGGAGGGAGGAGAGAATTTTCTGGTTTGTTTTTCTTGGTGGAATGAATTATGAAAACTGATAAGCCATAGGCTTATTTTATATGGAGGAATTTCCATACAACTCAGTTTCCATAATTAGTTTCATAATTATCTTTGGCAAATATTCTTTTCTTTTCCTTAAAGAAAAATAACTAGATAATTATTTGTATTATTAATTATTATCCTATTATATATTTATTTACCTAATAAATATATAATTCAATAATTAATAAACTTATATATTTATTTATCTAATAAATATATAATTACTAACAAACCTTTAACTTTGGGATTTAGTACGGAAAATGCCCAACTGATTTATAATTAACTATTATAAACCTTAATCTCTCCAAACTGGGACTATCTTATTTATTCGGTTTACAGGTCCTCACAGGTGTGACCCTCGAGTGTCTAGTAACGTTGGATGTGTAATCATTGGTTTGCCAACTTCTGCGCATGATTACTAACAGAAACATCCTCTCCACCTCTGATTAATGCCACTCCAATTACCCAAATCACACCTTCTGAACCTGATCAACCCACTAACAGTGAAGACTTTTCTCAAACCACTGTTAGTGAGCCTACTCCCACTAATCTTCTCCCTGATCCATCAGTAAATGAAGCTTCTACTTCAGGACAGGTGTATCAGCCACCTGCTCTCCGATGGACCAAGGATCATCCCATTGATCAAGTTCTTGGTAATCCCTCCTCGGGCATTAAAACTCGACGCCAATCTGGTAACGTCTGTCTTTATGTAAATTTTATCTCTGAAAATGAACCTAAAGAAATAGATGATGCTTTGCGTGATCCTGCCTGGGTCTCAGCCATGCAGGAAGAGCTAGCAGAGTTCATCAGAAACAATGTCTGGCTTCTCGTCCCTAGGCCTCGAAAACGTACTATCATTGGTTCCAAGTGGATTTTTCGAAATAAACTTGATGAGATTGGTACTATTATTCGAAACAAGGCTCGCCTTGTGGCTCAGGGATACAGGCAGGAAGAAGGCATTGATTACGATGAAACCTTTGCTCCTGTTGCTAGGCTCGAAGCAATTCGACTCTTCCTAGCTTTTGCAGCACATATGAACTTCAAGGTTTATCAGATGGACATTAAAAATGCCTTTCTGAATGGAAAACTTAATGAAGAAGTCTATGTGGCTCAGCCTCCTGGCTTTGTAGATCCTAAGTTCCCTGATCACGTCTACAAGTTAAACAAGGCTCTCTATGGGTTAAAACAGGCTCCTCGTGCCTGGTATGATACCCTCTCAACCTTTCTTCTCTCTAAAGGTTTTGTTCGTGGAAAGATTGATAGCACTTTATTTCTAAAGAAATATCCTAAGCATATTCTTCTTGTCCAGATATATGTCGATGACATTATCTTTGCATCCACAAATCCCAAACTCTGCGAAAAGTTTGAGTTGCTCATGAAATCTGAATATAAAATGTCTATGATGGGCGAACTAACATTCTTTTTAGGACTTCAGATCAAGCAATCTGAAAAGGGAATTTTCATCAATCAAGGTAAATATGTACATGAGATGCTGAAGAAATTTGATCTCACATCTTGTACACCGATGAAGACTCCAATGGCTCCTCCTCTGACACTTGACAAGGATTCCAAAGGGAAATCTGTCGATGTGACTCTCTACAGAGGAATGATCGGCTCTCTGCTGTATCTTACAGCTAGTCGCCCTGATATCATGTATTCTACATGTCTATGTGCCCGTTATCAGGCTGAACCCAAAGAATCCCATCTGACCGCTGTAAAGCGGATCTTCAGATATCTGAAGGGAACTCCTAATCTGGGTCTTTGGTACTCCAAGGACTCAGGGTTCGATCTAACAGCTTATTCTGATAGTGACTTTGCAGGATGTAAGATTGACAGGAAAAGCACCACTGGTGGTTGTCACCTGCTAGGTGGCAAGTTGGTGAGTTGGACTAGCAAAAAGCAGAACTCTGTGTCCACATCAACTGCTGAAGCTGAATATGTTGCAGCAGGAATCTGTTGTGCTCAAGTCCTGTGGCTGAGAAATCAACTTCAGGACTATGACATACAACTTTCTAAAATTCCTATCTACTGTGACAATACCTCAGCAATAGCCATCGCCAATAATCCTGTCTTACACTCCAAGACAAAGCACATTGAAGTGAGATATCACTTCATCAGGGATCATGTGATGAATGGTGATATTGAACTCCATTTTGTCCCTACTGAATATCAGCTTGCTGACCTCTTTACCAAACCACTGGATGTGACGCGTTTTAATATGCTCATCAGTGAACTTGGGATGTTAAATCCTGATGATTGAAGTTTATCAGGACAAACAGTTGTTAAATCCTATAGAATAATCATTCTCAGGACTCTTTCTTTAACAACTCCTGAACTAACTCTCATCAGAGGATGACTCTATTCAGTACTTACAAAATCTTTGTTCAATATCCGAATACTGATGATTCTCAGGTAAGTATTTCTTCCCTCTGCTACTGAAACCTTATCGCATTAAATGTGATAAGAGGATTTTCCCAAAACAGTACTTATCTGATAAGTACTCTGATTCCTATAAAACATATCTTTCACCAAAATGGAATCATCCCCTGAAAAGGCGGTTTTTATCTTTTCAAATAAAACAAACTTTTCATCTGCACTGACACGTAATGGGACGTTTCCTGTTCCCCACTACGTGTGTCAGGCGCGTGAACGCGCGTAGAACCTCCTTTATTCATCATTACGTTTGAATTTAGCCGCTCTTTTCTCTCTCATCCATTTTCTCTCTCCTACCACGAGGTATAAAAACCTCACTCGTAATCCTTCACACTCTTTACGCTCACAAATTCTCTCTAAGCAATCTAGCAAGAAAAAGCAAGAACAAGTTTTCTCTCAAGAACACTAAGAACACTCATCACTTTCCTTTACACAAGATCATCGTAAGTGTTTCTTTTTCTTTGTTCTGTCCACATTGTAAGTTGGTTTTTCTTTTCAAATAAACAACTTATTCTGGTATACGTTCTTCCAAAAACCCTAAGATCACTTCGTTTGATCTTAGTTTTTCCCAAAATCTTCTGAGATTTTTGTTAAAACATTTTATATGATTTTCTTATTTCTTTTAAGAAAAATCATAAACTCTTATTTTGATATCTTCTCATCAAAATAAAAGTTTCTTTTTAATACCAAAACACATTCCTCTTGTGAATTTTGGTATCTAATCCATTCCAAGTATAAAGGATTTCACCATTTTTATGAACATATTCTGTGTTCATTGAAAAATGAAGAAAAATGCATATTTTGGATCCTTAATCATCCACATATGTTATTTTTGTGTTTAACAGGATGGCTGCTACTACTTCCTCCTTGGACGCCCAACTCTCTTCCGAAGCTACACCTCTGCAAACCGCTACTGAAAGCCTGCCAATCGTAATTCCGCAGCACGACGTACAGTTCAAGCAGAACAACGTCGTTGGCCTGTTTGACATTCCAGAAGGCAAAGAATATCTGCTGCCTGCTAAGAACTTCCTCCTGAGCAGCCCCCTGAAGACGGCTTTTACAATAGACCCGAAGCCGAACAAACCAATGCTGCAACAACTGTGGTCTACTGCCACTGTTGCCAAGGAAAGGAACGCCAAGGGTGTCCTAAGGGAGGTCATCAAGTTCCAGATCAAGGAAAATATAATTTCCTTTGGTTTCGGAACTCTGAGGAACGTGCTGAACTTCCCAAAGAAGAAACGCTTCCCTCCTGCTCCTACGTCGAAC
The DNA here is from genome assembly GCA_030169165.1 of Centaurea solstitialis. NCBI lineage: Eukaryota > Viridiplantae > Streptophyta > Magnoliopsida > Asterales > Asteraceae > Centaurea > Centaurea solstitialis. The sequence goes on along the minus strand of CM058042.1, from coordinate 46,361,378 downwards.
GAAATCATCGAGTTCTTGGACGCCATTGGCTACAGATGGCCTGTGAAGGATGGCGTCATGCTTCCCAAGACTGCTGCGACTGTCCATAAGACAGGCCTGAACGCTACATTCTATTATATATGGAATACGTTTGGCCTGTGCTTATCTGGCAAGACAGGAAGCACGGAGCAGTTCCCCACCGTGATTCAGCACATGGTCTTCTCAGCAATCAAAAATCGCGAGTTTGACTATGCTCGCTGCATATGGGAGGACATGGTCAAGAAGGTCAGGAACACGAAGCGGGTCGTCAACGTCGCCTTCACCAGATTCTTCTCGGCAGTCCTGGAACTGCATATGGGGCCAAACTACCCCAAAATCGGGAACTCCAACAACTACGCCCTCGGGCCTAAGTTCCTGGATCAGGTTGCTCCAAAACCTGACGACGTCCCTCTCTCCACTGTTCTGGTTGTTCCTGAACAAGTTCAGGAGGATGAAGAGCACTCCACCTCTCCCACTGAAGCTGCAACCACTTCATCTGCGCTCCTGAAGCGCCCCCAACCTTCTTCTGCCACTCCTCCACCTCCTCCAAAACGCGCCAAGTCGAAGGCGCAGAAGAAAAAGAAACAGGCGGCTGGTAAGAAATACTATATTACCCTGCCTCAACTCTTTAATAAACCATCTCCTTTATCTAAAACTTCCTCACCTGCAGATGCTTCCATCTCTGCTCCTGTACACCAAGAACCTGAGGTTGTTCACCTCGAACACTCAGAGAACATGGGGGGTAATCGCTCTGATACCCTCCTGGCCTCAGGTAATAATTTTAAGTAAAATATTACTGTCTCTTCTTTTATGAAAGCTAATGAGTCTTCTAGTACTCACTTAGCTACTCTGTCTACAGGTTCTTTAGGAGCAGTCACTGAAGGGCATCCCCAACTTCATCAGGATGACCCTTTCAATGACTTTGTCTTCACGGACGCCGAGCGTCAGCTGAATGCAGCTGAGCTACGTCGGCAGTCCGCTGAACGACAATTGCAGGAGGCACGCACAGCTCTCCAACAGAAGGAGGACGAGCACCAGACACGCCTCCAGGCGTTGGAACTGGAGCTTGCCGCTGCAAAGGCCGCTGCCAGTACCGCTGAAGCCGCCGCCGCCAATGCCGCTGCCGCCGCCGTCGCCGCCACTCCGCCGCCTACAGCTGTTACCCTTACGATTCCTTGTCTGGATAACATCCATGACAAGGTCTCACAAGTGGCCACCTCCTCCAACAACCTTCAGGCATCTATTGATGACCTGAAGGCCTCTGCTCTGCCTGCACTCTCCACCACCATCAACAACAGCACCAACTCTCTCACCACTTTCCAATCAACAGTGGTTCAGAGGTTGGATGCTCAGGAAGCAGGCCTCCGCGCCCTCCAGGAGCAGGTGACTGGCCTCACCACTGCTGTCAACGCCCTCACCTCTGCTCCTGCACCGCCTCCGTCATTCACCGCGGCAGACAGGGATGTTTTGCAATCCCTGATCTCATCTTCCTTCATCTCACGCAAAGTCCTTAGCGACATGGCCTCTCTCCTCCAGAGAAACTTATCAACAGCCGCCTTACTCCAGGCACCTGTTGAGGGGGAGAGACAACCTAGAGACCAGTCCGTTTATTCCCCCTCCACCAACTGGAGAACCAACGAACAAGGGGGAATGAACGAGGAAGATGAAGAAGATGAAGATGATGATGAAGACGACGATATCTTCGTCGAGAAGGCTGCAACCCCAACGCCCACTCCAGGGCCTGCACAATCTCAGGGGGAGAACCTCGGTGCACCTGGTACGTTACTATTACCATCCTCTCCCTCATCCTCTGATAACCAACCAATCTCTTCTCTCCTTAAACCTAAACCTGCACCTAAAACCATAACCCTCGACACCTCCTCTGATGACTCTTTAATAAACAACCTACAAATGGTTGTCTACCAACCACCAAAACAACCTACCCCTGAACCAACACCCCATTCTTCTCCTAAACAAACCTCTGAGCCTGAAAACCAAGAAAACTCTGACTTTCAGGATGTGAACTTTGGCTCTGTCACTGGTGAGATTATTCGCCTCATGGAGAATAGTCCATCAGAACAGACAAGAGCTGAATTAAGCAGAATGACTTTCAGAGTAACACCCCTAAACCCTGAATCCATTCCCTCTAAACCAACCCGCTTTAATCCTGAAGCATCCTCTTCTAGAACCCCTGAAATCCGAGCCCCTCCTGAAACCATTTGCCTCTCATCAGATGATGAATTCATCTCTGATGACTTCTCTACCCCTGCCTCTTCTCCCAGATCTCCTCCCTCTAACTGTCCTAGATCTGAAGGTGAGAATTACCCTGACAACTCTGCTATTGTCAACAGGGATGGGCGTTTAGACGCCGTGATAGAGCGACTCGAGAGTACAAGAGTAAAAATTCCTCTTCGTACCTCTTGTGACTCCGAGTTCGCCTATCTATCACAAGAAGAATACAACGCTGCTGTACAGGCTCAGGAGGAGCACAATAAAAAGCAGAAGGAAGCCTTCCTCTCTGCTCAAGCCGCCCGAAGGCTTGCATCAGATTTTGTGGATGAAGATGCTGAAATAAGTGCAGATCCTATTCTTGCACAGAAGGCTGCTCTGAAGGTCTTCAACAAAAATGCAGAGGAACAGACTGAAGAAGTAAACTCTGAGCTTGACTGGTGCAGAGATCGTTTACACCTAAGAAAACATGGTGCTGCTATCTCTGGAATCCATCTCAGCCGAACTCGCGGCAAAAGAGCAAAAACATGGATCACCGTCAAACGCTCAGGAGTCAAGGACGTGCAACACACTCTGGACAAGTTAGATCGTTACAACTTGTCAGAGTGGAACGAAATCAGATCCCTACTTCCCAAAGCCAACAAGAACTATCGGGCTGAAGTAGAAGAAGTCATCGAAGGACTTATTGCACGCATCAGAAGGACAACGGAAATACCTGATGACCTGCTCCACTACTCTTCAGTCCTACCTCAGCAACCCATTCGAAGATCTTCAGGCACCTCAACAAGAAGACCAACTCCCTGCTTGCCCAGGGTGGTTGTCAAGCCTCTGGATCTCTCGATGCTTGATCTTTCACTCCCTTTAGGAGTCTCTCTCTCTGAAGGACAAGTCATCAGAGAACCTGTTCATGGTATTTGTGTAAGCGACAACTCAAAGATCCTACGCTTTCAGCGTTTCAGCGAGCTACACAAAGCACCATATGAACACTTGGTTTCAGTACTCTTCACTGCTCAAAAGGATAAAGAAAACCAAGACAATAAAGAAATTATTCGCACTGTCAGAACTATACTCGATCATCGACTCGCATTCAGTGATACTCCAGTTCCAATACAAGTAAAGACTGAATATGTTAGCGAAGACTCTGATAGTTAGAATATTTTGTAATCTTTTCTTTCAGTACTTTATTCATGTACTCATGTATTTTTCTTACTCTTGTAACCTTTATTAAGATTAATGAAAATGCATTTCAGTGCATTGTACTTCACTCCATCATAGTACTGAAAAAGATCCCTCAAAACAGTAAATGGGACATGTACCTTTATGAGTTCTATTCCCTACTGTTTTATCTAGACTTAGAAATTTTTTCTTTCTAGACTTAGACAACTTCTCTGTTGTCTTATCATTATCATTTAGGGGGAGATTGTTGATCCAGCTCTCCTAAGACCTGATGAAATGATAATGATCCTGAATCTTTACTTAGTGAATAGGTTTTTACTTCTGTTATAGCTTGAGGAATTATCACTGAATCTGTTCTGTGTTATTCCATGTTACTTATGCTGTAACTTATTTTTATAGTAATCAGGATCAGGATCAGGAGACGAACGAGTCTGTTCTGCAGTCGACTGATCCTATCCACTGAAGTGAAGACCTCCTGAAGACATTAAGATCATACACAAAGAACCATCAGCGACGTCGAAGAAATAGCTGATGACAGGAACAACATGCTCGTGATCTGAAGACGGAATTCAGTGATAGCAGGCTGCTCAATATCGTATGACATCCTGAAGACTCAACAGGATACAAGTGACCCTGAGCTTCATCAGTATCAGGACCCTAGTCACTGATCAGTATCCTGCTCCTGAAGGATTAGAAAAGTGTCTTAATCTAATGCACAAAAGGATTATCCGCCTTTACTGACACAAAAGTACATAAGGACAGTCTCTTTACTGTTCCCTCCGTACTTATCAGACCTCAAGGCAACTGTTTACAAACATACTCCTTTTGCACAACATGCAAAGAGTATTTGTTTATAGTAAATAGTACAACAGACCAACTACAGCGTGACACGTCACAAAAGTAGGTCTGCATGCATTTAATGCATGGAGTATAAATTGGACGTGGAGAAGATTTTCTCCATACCTCTTCTGCATCTAAAAATACTCAAGTCCTTTCTTTCTTATTACCCTCTATCTTCTTTCTTACATCTTCTCACTCAGTGCATAGTGAAGGAACTTAGATTGTTTAGTTTAGACTATTTGTCTTTTCTATTTCCGCAACAATCTGTAAATTCATATTGTTAATATAACAAGAATTTAAAAGTAAAAAATTGTGATTATATTCATCCCCCCCCTTCTATAATCCCAAACACTATCCTAGCTTGAAGGTCACCTACTTGGGACCAACAGTGAAGGAGGTTGTTGTAGTGAAAGACAAGGTGAAGGTGGCCAATAGTGGCTACCAGTGGCGGCGGTGGCCACGACTAGTGGTGGTAAACACGAAAACAAATACCATATTGAAGTTATATATCAAACGAATGTTAATTAGTAATATATTAGTTTCTGTCTCATTTCTGTCCCATGTTGTTCCACCTATTTTGGTGGAACAAAAAAACAGTCTTTTTTGTCCCATGTTGTCCCACCTTGTCCCAGTTTCTGTAATTGTTTTAACATTATGCATGCTCGCTCTGTCACAACATCTTCACCATTCATCCTGTCTGGTCATACACCCCAAGAACAATGGCTCTGAGGTGAAAAATAGACACTTTGGCAATTCACTTTCAATTTGAGATATGATCGAAATCTGATCGAGATCTGGCCAGGGGTTTGACCGAGATCTGACTGAGTCAGAACCAAAATGTTGCTTAGCCAGATCAGATCTGTTTATTCCTTGTTTGCCGCTTCATTTCCCCCTCTATTTCTTTTAACAACCAACTACAAAAAAAGTTAAAATAGTCTTTTTTTTTTTGTTGGTAAGCACTTACCAAATGTATGTAGTAAATACTCTTACCCAAACAACACCTACCCAAGACAACAGTTACCCGAGTCAGCACTCTTACCCGAATCAACACTTATCCGATAACAATTAGTAAATGGCCTCTTAGGTCCACAACTTTTTGATTTGATTCTTATTATGAAAAGATAAAGTAACATCCGGAGTTGGTGGTAGCGAAAATCCTCGGTAGAAATGACTCCAAAATTGCTCCACAACTTATCTCTTCTCCTTCAATGCCAAACATAGTTAATATCAATGATCTTCCATGGAATATGAGAGAGGCCAAGAATTTTGACTGACAACCATAATCAAAAGCCACATTATTGGTTTAAGGGCCCTTGTTATCATGAGTTTCAATCCCGACAAAAAGAATAGGAAGTAAGGAAGATGTTTAGTCCCTACTTATTTAATGATAATGGTGACAACCAAAGTTAGAATGATGCATTGGCCAAAAATATCATTAATAGATGGAGCAAAAAGGATAAACTTTCAATTCATATTGGTGATATCAATATTAATAGATTTTATAATATGCCACAAATTAAAAAGTATGAATCTCCAATAAAACAAAATCAACCTATTGTTGTTGGTTTTCATAAGTAAAACGAACTTGCAAAGGCATAAGTATCAAATTCGATTGACTGGTTTAGTAATGATTGTAGAGTATTGTCGAATAATATATATCCATTTTGTGATCATTATAAGTCAAGATAACATGTTTGTTAATAACTTTTATTAGCAACATTAAATTTAACTGAAAATGTACAAGATATTGTTTGTATGATTATAATGCAAATGACCGGAAAACAATTTAATGGTAACTCAGATTTCAAAATTCTAAAACATTTTAAGTAAAAATTTATTTTTTTACTCGTATGTTAGTATTGTATAACTTGAAACCGTTTATGCTCGGATGAGTTACTCAGTTTCAGATCTTTTGTAAAAAAAACGAACATTTTGGGTAATTTTTTTTTACTTGTATGATGTTAATTTCCCTCGTCATTTTCAACAGTTACCCCAGAGTGGTCTAGTCCATTTTAGGAACCCCCTACTTTATTGTTTGAGATTTGTTCTCCTTGTATCTTGTTACGGTTATAGTTAGCTTTCGCAATCTTGACTATATTTGTTAAACATATCTCAATTTCTTGTTATTTTAGTTTATATAGTTTAAACAAAGTTATCTAGAAGGAGAATATATAAACTAAATAATAGTATATATATTCTTTGCTATTCGATTTACCGACATGCTAATTAAATAGACATAATCGAAGTTTTTCTTATTTGGTTAATTGAACAATTTGACCTGCAAACCGAATAACCTACACCTGTTTTGGTTTGACGAGCGTAAGAGCATCTACAGTGGTGGAACCTCCAAGAACTTCACTTACCATATTTTTTCATCTCACGTCATAGACATCTCAACAAACTAAAAACCTCCATAAAACTCTACAATGAAAATTGTTATAGAAAAACCTCATTTCCCTTCTCTTATTTATAACAAATTTTTTATTTATGTAAATTATTATATAACAAAAAAGAAAACTATCACAAGAACCTGAGTTCTTGCTCAAGCACCTGAGTTTCAATAAGAACATGTGATTAAGCAAGAACCGTTATCATACAGTGGAGATTCTTATAAAAACCCCTAAGAAATAACTTCCATTATAGATATTCTAAATATTCCTTTTCCTTATATTGAGTCTCTCCTATGTTTTATTAAAATTATCTACTAATAAGTTGGGCCAGACCACATATTTAGAGTCAAGATGGGCCTTGGTTCGGTTGACTTGGGAGTTGACAAACATATTCGATTTCTCCAATGTGTTTTAAGGGAATGTGAAAAGTCAAGATGGGCCTTGGGCCTTACATTCGGTTAACTTGGGAAACATATTCGATTTCTACAATAATGTTTTAGGGGATTGTGAGGTCCAACTAATTTTTGCAATGGAATGGTGGTGGTGATCAATAGGTTATGCCATATTTTTTTTTTTTTTTAGAAATGTAGATGTAATTAACAACTTCCCCCAAACATGAAAAGTTGTAAACAACAATCATATTAAATAACTTGTTTTTTTATCAATTGCTATGAACTCCAAAAAGGAAAATGCAAGGTAATGAATATGCAAGCACCAAAGTGAAAACAGAAAGAGAAAGGAAGTTGTGAGAAGTTATGAACTCCAAATTAAAAGGAAAGACTAATGAAACCATTGATGGCTATAGAGTGTATCAACAAACTAGAAACTCCCACTAATTAACTCCAAATCATTCTACCAATGTTTTACATTTTAATTTGTTCTCCATTACAAAAGATCAATATAAAAACACCCATTTAAAATTTGCACTTCTTTCCAACTCCTTGGCCATGAATGAACCTTGCATTGTCCTCTGTGTACACATGAGTTTCATTTTTCAACCTGGAAAGCAACCCAATGTAACTTTAGAGCATCATATGAATAATATGGATATAGACGAAAATTCAAATCTAATTGTAAACATGAAGATAGCTGAGAGCGCACCAGGTGACATACCGAATAATTTTGGTCTGAATAATTTTGTATTATTTAGATCGAATAGGAACAAAATAGGACACGTGTGGCACTCTTGGGTGTGTGCTTACGTTTGCAATTAGATTTGAGTTTTCATTTGAACCAGCCCATATGAATTAATAAGTGGTATACAGATAGATTAATAGTTAAAGACTCACGAGGAGGAAACGATCTTGTTAAGAATAGTTGAGGAGCAGAATGAAGCACCATCTAAATACATCAACTCTTCCTTAATTGTTTCGCGAATTTTCTTGTCTAGTGTCCCTTGATCGAAACAAAACGGTTTGTCTGATGCCTAGAAGAAAAGAAAATACACATTTGAGTTAATTGGGTAGACCTTTGTCTCTCATCGAAAAAGAAAACAAAAACGGAAAACGAACCATAACCCATCCCCATTCATCAGCAAAAGAAGGCACATGAGCCGTGTACACAACCACATCTGCATTCACCAGCATATATATCATGAACAAGTGAGATTGTTGATTAAGGTATGGTTTAGTTAAAAAAATGGATTTAATTGGGGCTTACATTTGAAGACTTGCTTGATGGTGTTGTAAATAGATGTAAACACTTCTTGATGAGTGAACACCCCTGCAGGTCCAGCCTGCATATTATATAATCAAACACAACCATAAGGTTCCGATTCTTATGCTAAGAGACTTGAAGATGTGAGCTTCATATATGTGCATACTGCAACAAAATTGGCTCAACCGACTTGGGCATTTGAATACTTAATGGGACTTTACATATGGGACCAAGAAGTGTGTATCGTACACAAAAATAGCTTACAAGAAGTTGTTAGTCTACCAGTACGAAATGGAGACTCCTAACAAGTTCTATGTATGAAGTTGGTCAACCTAAATTGAACACGAAAAAGTAAATATATAGATATATTGTGGAAGGATCAAATATGTATATTTTATTTAAATTTGTGGATTGATGTTGCAAATTGGTCATTATAATTAGTTAAGCTGCAAATCGGAGGCTTGGGATGGGTTAAGGTTTGCCAGAGACTATAGGGTATCGAGAGGAAGATGGGGTGGTAGTGCAGGTGGTAATAGGTGGTCGGCGGTTGGGTTTGTTAACAAGATGAGCCAAATCTGAAATAAAACGACAACACAGGGACAAAAATAGTGATCAGAAGTATTTTGAGTGGCAAACAACATATAACAAATCAAAATGTTTATTTACTGTAATTAAAATATCATTAAATACTTCATATATATATATAAAAAGAAAAAGAATCATATCAGAATGATATCTTTTTAAAAGAATACGAGAATCAACAAAAATAATAGATGATTTTGCATTAAATTTTGGAAAAGGCCATGAGAATGACTTTGACTCCAACTTTGACTCCACGAGAATCAACAAAAATCATGTAAAATTTTATACATGAATCATATATGATTTTGTTCATTCTCGTATTCTATTAAATAGATATCATTCTCATTTGAACCCACCCCTATAAATATATATATATATATATAGAGGAAAGTTCAAATGTGAACCACTTTTTGGTTTTGAACGTGAGGACAGCCGAGAGCGCGACACGTGGCGGATGACTAGGCGCCACGTCAGGTCCACGGCGGATGACTAGGCACCATGTCAGATCCACGGTGAATGACTAGGCGCGATTTATGGGAGGGCATTGAATTAAAGGTGGTGACCACACTCAAAGCCGCCTTTATTGACTAGTCTACGTCACGTGTCGCGCTCTCAACTGTCCTCACGTTCACAACCAAAAAGTAGTTCACATTTGAACTTTTCTACATATGTATATACCCCCTAAAATACGCATTTTATTGTATTGACGTCATATAAACATTTCACAAGATTAAATCATTTGTTTGTATATTGACTACATGTTCTCTTGGACAAAGTAAAACTTATTTATAAAATAAAGTCTTTTGGGGTATTTTAATTTAATTAAATTAAATTGTGGATAAGAGCAAGAAAGAAGAACCTGAGTCACAAAGATTCCATCGGGATTAAGCTTAGGTTTGAGGATTTGCTGATAAAAGGACTTGGTGTAGAGTTGATAGCAAGGCCCTCCTTCAACAGGATCAGCCAAGTCTCCAACTATTATGTCAAATTTCTCCTTCCTCTCTTCCAGTCCAACCCTTTTATGAATATAATAAAACATACAATCAAGGTTACAAATTCAAAGTCAACATTATACCCAATATCTTAAATATATATATATATATAGAGAGAGAGAGAGAGAGAGACTAGAGAGAGAGACAAGATTCAATTGGAAACCACGACAAAGGAGAGCATGACACATATCCTTAATGTCTACATTCCGTATGAATAATGAAGGTAGAATAATACACAATCATCATACATGTTAAATTGAATCATTATTCATAATGAATAATACAACATTAATAATGAATAATATTTATTCAAACCATAAGGGTGGTAGCGTACTACGGTACTGAGAAAAGGCCTAGGGGATGTGGTGGGATATCATATCCACCTAGGTGCGAGTCCAAACATTGACATCCATTGGCCAGGCTTAGTCTTAGGCGACCGAAATTTAATTTCTAAATTACCAACAATATAGTCTAGGCAAAACTTAGATGAACCTTATCAAAAATAAATAAAAAATACTTATTCATCATGATGATTAACCCGTGAAGATGTGAGACATGTATCGTGCTCTCCTTTATCCTTCGATTCAAAACCATAAACCAATTTTCATTTGAACCTGTCCTTATACATATGAGATAAAAAATACAGTTTTAATGAAATTGGTCAAAAACTATATGAAAACGCTTACTTGGCGTCTTTGATAATGAGTTCAAGCTTTTTGTTTCTAAACGCTTCCTTATTTGCCGTGAGATATTCACGGCAGAAGGAGACCACCTCCTGCAAAAGAGCAAAACGGACGCTGTGAGCGTGACGATCTACTAATCGTTTTTGCGTAAACATAAAATATATGACGTTGGTTGATAAGATTTTACTTCATGCATTAAAAGTTTTTATATATCTCATAAAGTGTTATTATCATGTTGCAAGTGAAATTTTATAAAGATAATGAAGAGCTGAGAAACCTGATCTATATCACACATGATGACTTTTTCAATGGACTTGTGCTTAAGTGCTTCTCTAGCAGCTGACCCTTCACCACCTCCCATTATGAACACTGTTTTTGGTCTGCATTTTTTTAGTAAAACATATAATTATTAGATGTACACCATCATCACATCACGAGCTTACTAACTCCACTTTAAAATTAAAACTTTGTGGGCATGTTTGTGAAAATATGTTATAATATTTTCATATTAGATATGTATGAGAGAGAAAGACAACTAAAATAAGAACTATATAAACTATATAGACCGTGTCAAATAGTGTACATAGTACATATTAAACAATATATGTATATATATATATATTGTAAACCTCAAATATCTTGTAAAGCGTGTAAATCAATCCACACCATTGATTTTTTAAAATGTTTCCATATTTCACATTTTCATATTTTCATAATCATTGAGTTACCATATATTTCACATTTCCATATATTCTATGAATCCATATCATCCTTTGATTTTTTTGATCAAGGGCCACAATGAGTTCACAAAGTTTACAAGATATTTGAGGTTTACAAATGAACCTCCCTCTATATACAGTTTATAATCTTGTTTCATATACGAAACATTCAGGATTGTTTCACATGTACAAAAGTATTTGCAAATACGATTTTTTATACGAAACACATACACAAGAACTAAACATGCGAAACATGTTGAATCTTAGCTTAAAAATGGAACTTATTCAATGGTTGTGATTAATTGTAACATTTTAGCTAAAGGATATATCTTTACTACTGTTGTTTATAAATATAAGCATTTAGTATCATACATGTGTTTCATATAAAAATCATTTGTTGTTTATAAATATAAGCATTTAGTATCATACATGTGTTTCATATAGAAATCATTTTACCATAGCGCACTTGGATATATAATTCTATTTTAGACCAAATTTGATACAATTCCTCATTTCAAAAAATTCGAAATTTAAGTACTATTTTGTTGTAATAGTAGGTAGGTTCAATACTATTAGATAATGATTTAAGTAATGTAACAGGGCGGATATGAGGCACAGGAGGCAATCTCGGTCCCCGCCCTGGTTTCACTATCTTATCCCCGGTCCCCGGTGGGAACTGGGAATCAAAATCCGTCCCTAGTTTTTGTTGGGCCTATCCTTGGTGAACCCATGGTTTTCCTTGCTCAATCCCCGGTTTAACAATAAGTGGTTCTAAAAACGATTATATATGATTAATATACATTATCCGGCCCTGGTTATTTTGGGTTTGTATTTAGTGACTAGTTCAAATGGGAACACCAAATATCATTAGAGTGCACGAATTTAATGGTTAAAGGATGGTTTATATTCGAAGAATTATTTTGAAATGCATATGTAAAACCGTATTACAAATTACTCATATGAGTTCGTATAAACATCGTTAAATTCAGTTTTTCAATGATTAACATATGGACATACTACACTCTTCTTATCTTTTCACTATAATTGGACGCTTTACGTACTAAATATTTTATACACAGTTATATATATATATATATATTTTGTAAAATCTTAGTAATAACATATAATTTTAAGTCTATATATATAGAAAGAGAGGTGAGCGTGGATAATTTCATGAAAATAATGTTATAATATCACTAAACAGTACATTGATTTGGAATGATAAAATAATATGGTCTTAGGACATCATCTCCAATAATTATTTAAGAAAAAAGTGACGAATTTTAGTATTTAAATTACTCTTTTATTCCAAGATATTGTTTAAAAACAGAAAAATCCAAAATGGATAATGTAAGAAGATAATATAAAAATCTTTAAACTTAAATAATTCACCTAAATTTATTGTAGAAAAAGATAAATATATTCTTTTAATATTTTCGTTAATAAAATTGAATGTATTATTATTATGCATATAATATCTCAAAGTTGTTTAAATATTATATATATTAATTAATACTTAATTAATGCTTATAGTTCAAAAATGAATAATTACTTTGAAATGAAACTATCTTTTTTTCTTAAGATTTGGACTTTTTCTTTAAAAGATATTCACATGTTACATTTGTACAAAATAGCATTTACAAAGTAGTTTCTTCAAACTAATTAAAGGGTAGGAAATGAATTAAATGAAAATGAAAGGATCGTAGTGGAAATTACTTGGCGTGACATAAGAGTGGTGGATGGATTAAGCATTCATGGTAGATGAACTCGTCACTTTCTGCACTCTGCATCTTCCCATCAATTACCAACGCCTGTAAATATATATACATATCAAGTCCATCCATTTCATTAGTTATCACCCACACCCCCTAGATCGGGGGAATATTATTTGAAAAACTCAGCCATGTTTATTTGCTTAATTAACTATCCGGAAATGAACATAATACCTTTCCGAAGCGCTTCGTGTCCAAAAGAACTATGTCTTGATACTCACTGATCCCTTTGTGAAGCACACTTTTGAAAGAGAGCATCGTAGTTGATATATTAAAATAAATGACATGAAACATCGAAATAAAACGAAATAAAATGAAATATACCAATAAATATCCCAATAGATCTCACAAAAAAAAAAATAGCGCATGAGAGGTGTTTTATGGATATATATATATACTTTAAACCTTACGTCCACCCGAAAGAATTGAGTGTTTGTATCTATAAAAACCCCGGAGTTTTAAGCAATGTTTAGGAAAAGGAGAAATGGGTTATACCTGTTCAAAGCAAAAGACCATTTGAGGTCATCATCGATTACTTCTTCAAACCAAGAACCTTCATGGCCGTTGACGATGTTATCTGCTAGGAAGTCATTTGATTGATGGTGATCATCAGAAATAGGGAACATAACTGCTTCACCCATGGTTTTAGAACGAGAATTGAGATCGAAATCTTGCAACACTTTGGAAACTAGAGAGCTTGCAGAGATTGAAAGAGGAATTTTATTTTGATAAGGTTTGGTGTTAAATGTGACCACCTTTTATACTAGTAGTAGTCTCTCAAAGACGACAACAACCACCTTTGGGGTATTTAGTGTCTCTTTTTAATTTAAATTAATTTATTTCAACAACTTGTTCCCTCACATCAGATTGGCATGGTTGACTTGTAGATATTCTAATGAAATATCTATATATATGTTTGAAATATAATTTTGTGTTAATATAATAATTTTTGTAGAAATTGTTATTGTAAACGATAATTTCAGAGTAATTATTAAAGTTGATAGTAAAATTTAAGGAATTTCTCTAGAAATTACCTAGTAAATCTCTCAATAGTTTAAAAAAATAGAATTTTGAAAAGACTTTATGGTTCAACATTTGTAGTGTTAGAGGTATCTCCAACAGCATTGCTAAAAAAATAGATAATAATGAGTTTTTTCTTTTTAAATTACTCTAACATCATTGCTATATCATTTGCTAACATAGAAAGACTTAAAATTTTCTCTAAATATAGAGAAACATTGTTTCAAAATCTCTAAATGATGAAAGAGAAACATTATTTTAATGTTTCCACCAATGACATAATTTATTATTTAAAAGTTTTTAAAAAGTTTATTGCGATAATAAATATAATATATATTTTAATAATATAAATGATGATAGATTCTTTAAAATAACAAAGTCGTTGGAGATCAAAAGATAAAATTTTAAAAATTTTGATTTTTTATTTTTTTATTAGAAAAAGTATAGCAAATGATGCTCTTAATAATGTAATTATGATAAATAACTAGATACATACATGCATAATGTGGTGTAAAGCATGCTAAATATAAAGTTGAGAACTCAAAAAATTTATCTTGATTCATGTTACCATTTATTTTCTATCATACGATGCCAACTTTATGGTTTATGTATTTTTAAATCGTATACGGAATGCATAAAATTCAAGATCAATATGGTTAATTGATTAAATCTTTTTTCAAATTGATTTGCTTAATAGTGGGCTTTCAAAACCATAACACTTGTTATTCTACAGGCCAACATGTGCATTAGTAATTTGTATTTTTTTGTAACTTCTTAAAAATTAAAATACAAATATTTTATTTAACAAACTCAAAAGGCAAACCGTATGTAAGAAAAATTGTAAGGAAACCCATAAACTATATGTGCAATGATGAAAATATTGTGTGACACGATTTTAAAAAGAAAAACGAGTAGAAAAAACATTCCACTCATGGTTTATACAGCTCTAATACCCTATGAATACAAGAACTACACATGAAAATAAACTCGAAAAACGTGACATCAAATCGAGAAGATTTAGATTCTCGATATGTTTGACTTTCATTAATCAATTTGGACAGATAAAAAGATTTGTAATCAAAAATTGAAAAAGGGTGAACCCTCACTATTTTAGGAGTGTTTTTGAGACATGTAATGTGGTTGATTCAGAAGAGTTGTTTTATCTTAAATATTGTCTTGGAAACTGTATTTTTGAAAATTAGAGTATCTCCAACAACATTGCTAAAATAGAAAAAATTTCATTTTTTTTCTTCCTAAATTGCTCCAACAGCATTGCTAAACCAATTGCTAAAATTGAAAAAGTTGATGTTTCTCTAAATATAGAGAAACCTCTAAAACCTCTAAATAAAGAGAGAGAAACATTATTATAATGTATTCCACCAATAGCATAATTAGTTGTTTAAAGTTTTTAAAAAGTTTATTGGGATAATAAATATGATACATATTTTAATGATATAAGTGATGATAAAATCTTTAAAATAGAAGAGTTGTTGAAGATTGGAAAAAAGGCTTTAGAGATTTTGATGTTTCATTTTCTATTTTAGAAAAATTTATAGCAAAGCTGTTGGAGATCGTTGAATCACGTTTTAAGATGGGCACATTAGATATGAAGTAGAGTACCTTTAGAAAACTCAAAACAATAAAGATGAAAAGTGAAAAAAATAAAGCATATTATACAAATTAAATATATAGCTATAATGTATAAGATGTAGCTTTTAAAAACAATTCACTATGTGCTTATGATATTTAAAGTTATGATTACATCAAAAAATAGTTTATATTGGCTAATTTTTTAAGATATATTGATGAGATCATTATAATAATTTATAATTTATAAAAAAACATATTTTTAATATATTTTAAAAAATGTATAATTATGTATATTATTATAATAAGAATGTAGGATGAGAAAAAGAATATAAAATTAATTAAATATAATTATAAGGCTATCAAGTTAAATTTAAAAATAAAAATTAATTTTTTTTAATATCATGTTAAATGTGATAGGTTTGAAGCTTTTATAATTGTATATGATGTATCAAGATTTGTATCTCTTAGATAAATATAGATAAAAATGTAAAATGTACAAATTCAGAAAAATATTGATGAATTTGAAAAATTTCGATACGTATTTATGGCTTTTAACAATATTACCGGTGTAAAGAATATTTGATGATGAACTAATTTTGAAGATATTGATTAGTGATTTATAGTGGTATAATTTATAAATACAAAATAAATGCATTTTAGTTTTTTATAATATCAATTAAAACAATTTTTATATATATATATATATATATATATTTATGATATTTAATAATATTCAATATTGGGTTTATTTCGAAAGTATTAACGATACGATTAGAATGGTATAATTATTAGAAAGAAGCAATGCATTTAAATTCATCTACAATTATTTATGTTAATATGATAACAATTTAAAATGAAAAATGAAAAAAAGTAATAAAATAACTAATTATAAAAGTATTAAGTGTAACTTATAAATTAAAAGGGATAGAGATTTACAAACGACTGGGGTGTGGAATGAGACTGGGTGTGCTTTAGTGGGTTGTAGGGCATACAATAATCTGAAAAATTCAAGATAACCATTTAAGAATTTTAATAAGAAAGTATTTAGTAATGACTTAAGAGAACAAAATAAATATAAATCAATGTTTCATATTGACAGAATTTTTATGTGGAACAAACAAGTATAACGTGTACCAAATTGGAATAGACATGTTTCATCTCATTCCCATGGAACAAGGTGAAAGATGCTTATGATAACCTCAAAATAAAACATAATATTTCTAAAATATCAAATACGTCTTCCTTTTCAAAATTTCATTTTACAGTTCTCAAAATATTATTTTCATATCAAGTTATGTAATTTACTAAATATTAATAGTAAAAAAAAATAATATAGACAATGTGTAACATAAAAAGTAGAAACTACTTATACTTTTTATTTTTATGTCATTTTAATGAAAAATTTCTAATGATATAATTTATATATTTATTTCATTATAATTTAATAAATTACATCATTAATCAAAATATATAATATATATAAACAACTCATTATAGGTAAATTATATTATCTCTTAATATCGATCATAATTCCCATACTCAAGTGTAATGATCAATAAATTCAACAATTTTCATAAAAATATTCTTTTATTTTTAGGAAAAAAAGTACACAATAAAGTTTTCTACTGTTTTTTTCTCTAATTAAACAAGATGATCAAAAATACGCCTTTGAACCTAAGATAACTACTAACACAATGGTATTACCTTTCGGATGTTTACAATTTAGATCTTGAATATAAAATATAGGCTCAAAATATGAAAATATATTTAACAGATTCAATGTGCATGATTAAAGTGCGAAGGGGAGGCAAAATTCATTCTTTTTCAATATCTCAGTCTTCCATATAAAAACTAGATAGATTATATGTTGCTTTTCTACGAAAAATGAAACATCTACATGTTAAGAAATAGATGAGTAGTTAGGTCAGGATAACTCAAGAGTAGGCATGGGCTCACTACTCTTTTCAATGGTAGTCAACAAAGAATTATGAACGAACAATAGATTTGGATGCCCAAGTAGAACTGGTTCGAGGAAAAGGTTTTTTTAACCTTGTTCTCACGCCTTCTATTTGTTTTATATATCCTCACTTCTAACCTAACTCTCACTTTTATTTTCCTTTAAGCACAATGAGGTTACTCATCCCCCAAGTTCGAATCCCCCCATGCACAAACTAAGGACATTTGTCATTTCTCTTGTAGCTCAATGGTCGGTAAGATCCTGAGTGGGGGCATTGGATGGTATCCCTATCTACTTGGATTCGATTCAGAAAGGGAATAGGAGGCAACACCCCAGTTCATGGGCCGATCTTCGGGCCGGACATGGGCAAAGCTATGGGTTGGTAACGGTTTTCATGGTCGAGAGGATTAGTCGGGTACGAATGGATCCCGGACATGTATGTGTGTTTATCTGCCGTCCAAAAAAACATCTCAAGGATTTGGTAGCGAAAGACAATGATTTATTTTCTCCATTTCTTTCCTTATGGATAATTTTGGTAGTGATTTTCAATTTTTTATTATTTTGATTATAAACTAATAACCTATTGTATACAAAAAAGATATTTTTGTGATAAATACTATTATTAAAAAAGGTATATTTTTGTGGATTTATATATCAGTTTCCTAAATAATCAAAAATTTGTCAATATATATTTAGAAATATGGTTGTCTTGTTTGTAGGAATTATGATTTTATTTTTATGTTTAACTGATTTTGTGCTTTAGATATAAAATTTGGATTAATTCTTACTTAGGGGTAAATCGGTCAAATCTAATATTCGCACAGTTGATTCAAATAAAAACGTAAACACCATCACCAATTTATCCAAATAGACAAATTTATCCAGACAGTTCTTAATGAAAGATTTAGTAAACAACCCCTAAAGCTTGCTTCAAAAAATGTCCATAGATGATCATCTTGTCTCATTATTGTGAACAAGATACCACATTGTAAAGAACTTCTTGGCAAAGACTTCTTTAATAGAAACAATTATATGGTTTGTGTAAAAAAAATGTCTTGGTTAGTTCTTGCCTTTCATTATGTAAATGTACTCATACTTGTAAGCTCCATTTTGCCTAGAAATCCCCAAACTTTTGCAGGATTCAGTTTCCTGATTTTTCTTACAAAGATCTTTCTTTCATCCTCCTCCCTGAAATCTTCTCTTATTCTAGTTCTTTCCCACTTGATTTCTAATTCTATTTAGGCTTTTGTAGAGTCAAACTTTTTGACATTTGAAGGTATGACTTGTTTAGGTTCAAGCTCTTGATGGTTCAGGTTGCACAAGCTCACTTTGAACTTGTTTAGATTGGTTAGGTTTTGGCTTAGGTTAAAATGTAGGAATGAAAGTATCAAACTCAACTACATTAACTTCAAATTGTTCATGCACCTATCTCCTGTCAAACACCAACTTCATCACACATATTAAATTCATCTTGTGATTTTGATCCAAACATAGACATAATGTCTTCAATTTCTCCAATAACCTTTTGGATAGCTTCCTTATTTTGTTTTTGAGTCATATGAACCATGTCCACAAACATACTATCAATGTCTTTAAGATCAACATAATCTATGGTTCTACCTTAGGATTTACATAAAGTACAATGTGTGTTCCACTTCCTTTTCCAACTAAACATGCTTCACTTACGTCAACCACACCTTCTTCATTAGCTGTCTCTAGCATAAAAACTCCAAATCTAGAACCCTTGGACATTTTTTATCTTTTTATCACCCCTTCATGTTAATCAGGATCATCCATGTCATCATGCTTTCTATTGTGACTAATGTGTTTTACAAGTGTTCTCTAGTGTTTGTACCCTCTCAGCAAGAATCTCCAAAGTTCTTTGAATAACTTGAAATACCGACCACTACTTCATTTTTTAATTGATTGAACTCCCCAACAATATTTGTATCGGCTTGAGCTTCATATGAACTTCTTAAAATGCCAATCAAATCTGCATCTGAAGAATCAATTACAGACTATGATATGATCTTTGTATACAGAAGTGATTTAAGCTCTTCCACCAAGAGATCTTTAGAATGTCTCAACGACCCATATTGGAGGTTGTTGGGTTTTTGCTGTGATCCCGAATCAAACTGACACGAAGAACACGGTAAATCTCAAACCTAACTGGATTGAATTTACTATAAACCTAATGACCAAACTGATCAAGGTTTATTCGATCAAACCAAACGGGTTCGATTATTGCGGAAGCGATTTTGATAAAAAAACCCGAAAAACCACGATCGTTCGTTTTATTAAATTAATTGTAAAGTAATAGGATTATTACCTGGATTGCTCGAGTTAGATCCACCCGTGATCGACCAAACGAAAATCCTTCTAGTAGGATTGAGTCCCCAGTATATTGGAAAAACACCATAATTGATCGAAGAGCGAAAAAACCGAACTGGTTTTCCGGCCTTGGTTGGCGCCGGTTTTTCGAGAGAGAGAGGGAGAGAATTTTCTGGTTTGTTTTTCGGTGAACTGAATTAATTAAAACTGATAAGCCATAAGCTTATTTTATATGGAGGAATTTCCATACAATTCAGTTTCCATAATTAGTTTCATAATTATCTTTGGCAAATATTCTTTTCTTTTCCTTAAAGAAAGAATAACTAGATAATTATTTGTATTATTAATTATTAACCTATTATATATTTATTTTCTTAATAAATATATAATCTAATAATTAATAAACTTATATATTTATTTATCTAATAAATATACAATTAATAACAAACCTTTAACTTTGGGATTTAGTACGGAAAATGCCCAACTGATTTATAATTGACTATTATAAACCTTAATCTCTCCAACTGGGACTATCTCACTTATTCGGTTTACAGGTCCTCACAGGTGTGACCCTCGAGTGTCTTGTAACGTTGGATGTGTAATCACTGGTTTGTCAACTTCTGCACATAATTACTAACAGACTCCCACTTGTGCAAGTTGGCAATACCCGCCTTGATCACACGGACCTAAGGAGGCCCCTAGATAGGCACTTAGGCTAACCAGGTTACAAGAACTCTTATACCCAGACAGGTGATTTAGACATTTCCACATGGAAATAACATTTATGAAACCACTGTTCATAAATTGGGTATATCTTGGCTTTTCCCTTTGCATCACGATATTTCATCTTTGAGTATGAGCTTGGAATAAGTCAACTCTAAGTACTCAAGATTATGTTTCTTGACTATCTGACCTCTACTGATAGGTAAACGACAAAGAACTAATCAGTTCGTTTGGGCATGGCCATGCACTTCATCAGTATGTTCAGTCAGTCAAGGAGCCCAGAAATATCTCTCTTCATAGAAGAGGTGCAAATCCCATCTTGCATATCTGCATTTAATACCACGGCTTCCGCTGAATCTAGTTACGCCCTTTATAGCCACCCTGTTACGGCGTAGCGGTTGAACGCACTAAGTATCCAACAGTCCTCATGATATCAAACCAAATACCTCAGGTGATAAGGACAACCACTGTGAGAGTTACTTATGACAAAATCCAAGAAGTAATCTCAACCGCGGATCACGTCCGATACTCGCTACTCTATCGAATATCTGTGCAGCTTTTGGTCTACATCACTTGTAGCTGTTATTCAACCACTGATCATAACTACCAAGAGGCTCACAATGACTTTAACGCCCTAACGGGTTCCCACCACGATAAGTTGTCACGGACAAATTTCGAATGAAAGACTGGAAACTAGTCTCATTCCTGGATTATGAAACATGCAAAATATAAAAGTTATAAAGAAACTAATTTTGTATAGTCCATATTACACTCTGTAATAATAACAAAATTAATAGCATTTCTTAATTACTTTTACGGTGTCTATTCAACGTTTACTAAAAACTGATTTAAACGAAGCATCACCTAACTTCAGTTTAAACCCTTTGATTAATGTTTACCGTATTAATCAAAGTAACAACCAAAACAATACAAGTTTGTACCATTTGATACAATCTTCTTGATTCTGCTAATCTTTGTTTTGCAAACACTTTTAAACAAGGATTAGACTTTTCTTTACCATATTCCCTGAACTTGGAGATACTGGAATAACTCCTAGTTTCCCTGAATATGTAAAGTTTAAACTGCAACCTCCCTTAGTTGCTGTGTAGATGAATGATTTCTACCTGAAATCAGATAAAATTTCCATTTACCAAGCTGGCAAATTTCAGGAAATTTATTCTAGTGTTTACGACACTTTTAAAAGATAATTAATATCTTTAATAATTATTCCAACACACTTTAATTATTGATTTCTCTCGAAGTCAATTATGACCTTATTTAGTTTCAAAGACTTTGAAACTTTCGTTCTACCCTTTTGACTAAAAGATAGATTCGTATATCTTATGAATTTACATCCTTCCTGGATCATGAATTCCGAGATATATACTAAATCAATAATTTTATCTTTTATTCTTTATCATGCACTAGATAGAGAATAAACTGGGCTCCCACTAACCTATATGAAAACCAACTATTACTTAAAATTAACTATTGACTTAGTCAAAACTTGATTACTTAGTCAATTCTATTTCAAGTAATAAACACGAGAATTTTAACATTTATAAAACTTAACTGGATTATATTAAATCCTAATTCCGAAACTTGGATTTTTCCTAGTTTTATAAATACTGATATTATCAATGATATTTGAAATAATATCCTAAATTCTTCTTAAAACATATGAGTAATAAATTTTGATCATAAAATACTTTCATAATCTTTTACTCATAAATGTTTTATTTAAAAACACATTCCTATAATTTCGTGTGTTTTTGACAGTTTTCATATACATTACTTCAAACTATTTTGATTGAAGTAATACTGTTAGTGTAATAGGCAACATCTCGGATCTAATTTTGAATCAAGTCTAATTTGACTTATACAGATTCAAAATATCATGCATAAAGATATCAAGACAATAGTTTTAAATTTTAAAACCGATAAGAATTCAAATTTTAGAAAGACAAGATTGTTTTAAAAGTTTAAAATTGTCTTGATAATATCTAAAAGTAATCTTGCATGCTGATCCTTGCAATCTGGGCACTTCACTTTTAATGACCACCTGCAAATAAACATTTGCTTCTAGGTGTCAACACACTTGTAAACTAACAAGCGAAAGTGATAATCTGAAGCAGTCACGAATACCTGAGGTGTTTATATCTGCTTCGTAACGCTTTGGGCAGTTATGCCTTCAATGACCGACTTCATGGCACTTGAAGTATTGATTCTCGGTTATTACTCTGTTAGGCTTAACCCTTTTTTTTACCCTTGCCTTTGCCTATATTATAAACACTGGGTGCACTCAGGGTAGCCAGAACTTGGCCCTTTCCCTTACTGGTGTTCCCATGCCCCACGCTTCTTCTTTACTTTACCATTCTTGACCATAAGCACATCTTTGGTCTTGGTCCCCTGAGTATCGTATCCCTTGCTAACTGCAATGAAACTTGGCGACCGAGCCTCTCTAGGTGATCAATGTGCCTTTTCATGATCACTAACTGAGGTCCCCTTTGCCATCTTGCACGCGTTTAGTGCTCTACTGGCATCATAACGCTCTGTGTGTGCTTGCGTCTGAAACATGTCCCTCAACTGGCGGATCATGTTATAGGCATTTGTGTTTATGAGCCTCGTACGAAAATCTGGGCTCATAGTCGCAAGCATAAGATAGCCTACGTCCAGCAAGTAATCGGAATGCTTTCTATAAGCGTTCCTGACAGTGACAGTGGCTTTTGCTGGAGGGGCCTTCACCTAGAGGCTTTTCTAGGACATACTACTTTCTCTCGTGTCTGAGCACAATCATCAGATTGCGCTCCCATACGAGAAAATTATACCTAGTAAATTTGTCCTTTTCGAGAATGGAGCGAACAGGGAGTTTATCAGTGTTGGTAATAGTGTTTGCTATCTACACATTTTAAAAACTTTGGTTTTAGTAACTGTGAAAGACTATTTCCAATAAATATCAATAAACCCTTAAATGATCAATTATTGGACCAGGATCCTAATTACATACGCCCTGATGACCGGTGTGTTCACGTCTCACCAGGCCCACGTACTAACTAGGTAGGTAAGGACTTTTACCAATCATATCTAACTGACATGACTCCTAGATCTTTTCGGGACAACGGTAATTATACGTACATGTTTCAGTCCCTCTAAGTGCTTTTTGGCCCGGTACCACCCGGTAAACTTAACAGAACCAAAACAGATCTCACCATTTTGGGACTTGGACACTTTACTCTGGCCGGTACCACCCGGAGATAATTCGCAGAGTCTTGTTAATCCCCTCTAGCTTCGGTTTGAACGCGGACGCTCAAGGTGTGTTCACTTACAACGCCCGCGTACCTTATGCCGGAGGTGCCCCTAGATGGGTTGCACTACTAATCTATGATTTTCGGGGTTTTTAATTAACTTTGAAAAACCTTTTAATATCCAGTATTTTGAAAAACTGTAATTTTGAAAAGCTGATTGTTTAAAAGGCAACTGACGTTTTAAACTACCTGTTTAAACATGCTTGCTATTTTTAAAAACTAACTGTTTTAAAGAGCACTTGCTAATTAAAAACTAACTGTTTTAATAAGCACACTTGCTAATCAAAACTACCTGTTTTGATAGCATATTTGTTGACCAAAACTAACTGTTTTATCAACTTGCCCTTTTATACAAAACAGTCTTATTATTGAGGTTTTAAATAAAATATACCGTTTCAAAAAGGTTATAAAAAACTGGTAATTTTAATTATAAAACCTGTCCGCTCTTGTGATTTTATCTAGTTTTAAAAAATCTCTTATTTTAAAACATTTTAATAAACATATAATTATCAAAAATAAAATCACAACCACGCAGTTAATATGTCAACAACCACGCAATTAAAGATTAACTAATTATAGATTTGCCAACTTGTTCCTAAAAGACCAATGATGACCTATTATCTATAGATCTTCAATCTTCTCGCGTAGCTCCCACTGGCCTCGGCATTTTTCGATGGAACTCCAAAAGAAAAATAAAACTATCCTATGGTCATTATATTACAAAGGGGTTGTAAATGGCACGCAGGCCTCCCCAAATTAAAACAAAGGGTCTAAGTTGGCAAATACTATAATGGACATAAAATATATATGCAAACTGATATATAATTTAAAGCAAATTACGCAATTCGTATATAAAGCATAAAAATAAGCAATATAATAAAGCGTAAAGCAATCCTAGATCCGCTAAAATATATTCCGTCTTGTTTATCGCAAAACATGGTTTTAACTGATTTATAAAACAAACTGTTTCATAAAACTAATATTTTAATCTGAAATTAGTTTTTACTTAATTTATAAAATTACCAAGACTTATAGACTATAAATCTATTTTATAAATCAAAACCAATTTTCTAAAATATTAGCCTTTTATCCAAATATATCAAACCGGGTCTACCGAACAAACTGGTCGGTTAAGTCAACACTGGCCCGTGAACTGTGCCGTGGTTTGACTAACTGGCCAAAACATGACACGAGACCCATTTAACTTAAAACGAGTCAAATATTCTGTTTGATAAACATAATTTTACTAGGGATAATTATTAACCAAAATTCCCTTTAAAATTAATTTTACAAGATAATATAATTGCTTAAATATTATCTAAAATAAACTAATTTGGATAAAAGCCTAAAACCCATAAAACCTTTTTGGGCCATAAACTTGGTCCAAAATTTCATGGTCTCGGCCCGTTACCAAACTCGTAAGCTTGGGCCCGAAAGGGATTTGAGAAACGCTCGAAAGCAACCGAGGGTTGAAACCCTTCGTCGTCGTCGGTGTGTTCATTGTTACTGGCTATCTCCGGGACAACCGGCGTATGAACAACAACTACCGCTATCATCGCCGCTCGGCAGCGGTTAAATAAAAATATTCGCACCTCGCCACCGTACCGCGCCGTCACCGACCACGATTGACAGCAGCAAAATGCCGCCGTCATCGTCTTGGCCGGCGACCGGCAATACAAACAACCGCCACCACCAATCCGCCTAACCGAGGCTGACGATTGGTGGTTTCGTGGCCCATTGGCGATAATAGCAAACTGACCATCATCGCCACCATAAGCCGGCGACGACGGCAGTAATGAAATTGTCACTGCCATCACCGGCGGCCAACAACAGAACCATCGCCACCATAAGCCGGCGACGACGGCAGTAATGAAATTGTCACTGCCATCACCGGCGGCCAATAACAGAACCATCGCCACCACTATCGAATACCACCACCGGGTGGCAATCGATCCATCGACCACGGCCACCACCGAACTGGTGGTTTGCCCTCGGTCTCGGCGTGGTTCGGCCAACCGGCGATCGATCGGTGAACGGTCGGCTATCTGCCACCATTCCTCGGTGATCGCCACCATTCCCTTTTTCGCGAATGTTTTTTTTTTTTTTGTATATGGATTTTTTGACGATAAACATGTATAAGGAAAAATTAAAATTAAATCATTTTGCAAAAATTGATAAGGATTAAATTTTATACAAAACTGATACATACAAATCCTTATAAAACTGATAAAGATTATACTGATAAAATCAAATCTTTACTCAAACTGATAAAGATTAAATTTTATACGAAACTTGATAATCATCAAATCTTTATACAAACTGATAAAGATTATACTGATAAAATTAAATCTTTACCCAAACTGATAAAGATTAAATTTTATACGAAACTTGATAATCATCAAATCTTTATACAAACTGACAAAGATTATACTGATAAAATTAAATCTTTACCCAAACTGATAAAGATTAAATTTTATACGAAGATCATCAAATCTTTATACAAACGAAACAATTAAAACGGATCTTTAAACGGTTAAAATAGAATAAAACGAATAAACCTGTGGCTCTGATACCACTGTTGGGTTTTTGCTGTGATCCCGAATCAAACTGACACGAAGAACACGGTAAATCTCAAACCTAACTGGATTGAATTTACTATAAACCTAATGACCAAACTGATCAAGGTTTATTCGATCAAACCAAACGGGTTCGATTATTGCGGAAGCGATTTTGATAAAAAAACCCGAAAAACCACGATCGTTCGTTTTATTAAATTAATTGTAAAGTAATAGGATTATTACCTGGATTGCTCGAGTTAGATCCACCCGTGATCGACCAAACGAAAATCCTTCTAGTAGGATTGAGTCCCCAGTATATTGGAAAAACACCATAATTGATCGAAGAGCGAAAAACCGAACTGGTTTTCCGGCCTTGGTTGGCGCCGGTTTTTTCGAGAGAGAGAGGGAGAGAATTTTCTGGTTTGTTTTTCGGTGAACTGAATTAATTAAAACTGATAAGCCATAAGCTTATTTTATATGGAGGAATTTCCATACAATTCAGTTTCCATAATTAGTTTCATAATTATCTTTGGCAAATATTCTTTTCTTTTCCTTAAAGAAAGAATAACTAGATAATTATTTGTATTATTAATTATTAACCTATTATATATTTATTTTCTTAATAAATATATAATCTAATAATTAATAAACTTATATATTTATTTATCTAATAAATATACAATTAATAACAAACCTTTAACTTTGGGATTTAGTACGGAAAATGCCCAACTGATTTATAATTGACTATTATAAACCTTAATCTCTCCAACTGGGACTATCTCACTTATTCGGTTTACAGGTCCTCACAGGTGTGACCCTCGAGTGTCTTGTAACGTTGGATGTGTAATCACTGGTTTGTCAACTTCTGCACATAATTACTAACAGAGGTGTTGTTGATGTTTCTTCAGTAGTTACACCTTTTGCCTTCAGTATCCTTTTTACTGAAGCTGTCTCCTCCATGAAAGTGTCTTGAACAACCTTTAACGCACCATTTATGATATTTCATGGTAACAAATTTCGATAAGGTAACTCTTGGGTCACGTAGACTTCTAGTTGTCATGATAAGTCAATCAACTATGTGGCCTACGAGAAGTGTTGGCATGATGTTAGGACTAGTTGATCTGCTACTCAATCCCTATAGAATACCAATAGTATATACTAATAAAAGTGTTTCGCTTGATTCACAAAGACTACTAGTGTATTTGGCTTTAGTCTCGATTGTGTACAGAAAGATGTCTAAGACTAGGGCTCGTATCTGCCTAGTTTAATATTTACACCCTCTATAGATCTAATATTAAAGCAACATCCAAGAAATAGTTCATAAAAGTAGAACGTTTTAGTCGACATGTCTAAGCTCTCTGACTTTGTTAAAATGAATTCTCTCAAATGAAACTCTATCCCAAGACCCCTATTTATATGGTCCATTTACAAGATGTTGGCCCAAGCCTATTTCCCTCCGAAATCCCAAAATACTAAGGCCTACAACTATAATAGACATTTCATTGACTTTTCTAAAGTAGGGATTTTTGACCCAACAATCTCCCTGTAATGTTTTCTAAAGAAAGCATCTTCAAATTATTCTTCCTGTAATGTTGCTCATCTTCAAGATATGGAAAACATCCTAAACTCCTCGTTGAATAAGCCTCTTATTCTTCATAGTTTTCAACTTTATGATCAGATTCGATGTGATATCTTCACCGTTGAATTGCACCAACAAATATCTTCTAACTATAAAAACGTAACACAAACATTGAACCTTAGAATCTTATCCAAGCCACAATATTTGATTCATCCACAATGGTCAGATAATGAGGGAGTTATGCATGAGAATCCATTTTGCAAAATAGTCTTATAACAAAGAATGTGTGTTTAAACCTCGACTTGAATGATCTTTAAGCTAAAGACTTGTTTCATTTAGAACGTAGAAGGAAATGGTTCATTAGACATCAATACCACAACTTGGATCATCAAAAACCAGAAGAGTGAACACCATCTAAATGTAGGAGAAATTTGGCATGAAAATCATAACTTCAGTCCGACACCTATCCACTGAGTTTAACACCAATTTAGACATACTCGTACCAATTTAAGCAATCTCGAAACTTCAAAGATGTAAATCTATGCATTTTCTTTCCTATACAAATATACTCATAAAATTTGGAGCTTCAATATTAGATTTATGATCCTAGTAGTTTTATATTAATTATCATTTAAGCTTCAAACTCAATGCACAACATCTTTGCAACAACACTGTCATTTCCTCTTCAATAATACATTTGACCCCTCTACACTTTAAATCTCAATCTCAAAAAACCTAACATATAAATTATTTAGATCGATTTGTTAGGATATAGGAAAACTATAATCGTAATAAACTGGAGCATTAATGATTGAGATATGATCAATTTACCACATTAGTGCAAATCAGTTAATACGTGATATTCATATTATCATCACAAGATACACATGTATATCTTAACCTATTGTTTGATCAACAAATTCTGTTTGACAACTTCCAAAACAGAAAATAAAATTTTCTTAATCATGCAATGATTTCTACCAAATCCTCCGTAAATGCCATCTTCTCCAAGTAAACATCAAATCCTTTGATCTTGTTAATTGCCAAACAACCTTTTTCAAATAAAAGCTACCAAAATTGCAATTCATGTTGACATTGAAAATCATAATTCAATGTGCATTCCTCCATACATATCATATTTCATCATCATACAATGAAATAATCCAATCGATGCTCATAAAATCAATTTATGTAGAAAGATAAACCGATCTCCTTAATCATTGTAGAATATAGAATGCAAAAAACACATTTCTAATTGATCTAAAATGTAACATGCAAAACAAAAATCATATTTCATTGACCTCTTATTATCACATGACTTAATACTAAACTCACTTTTGAATCCGATCAAAATTGCAAGGACATATATGCCAAGAATGTCGAACATTTTTTTTTCAATTTGATCCAAATTGATCAATCTAAACCTCAAATTGATCAATCAATCTTATTCGGATCCAATCATGTACTAAAATTGATCATTATGATCCAAGAATCAGATAAAAAGTACCACTAAATCTTAGACAATCTAATCAAACAGTCGACTTTTTAGAACATTAAAAGTACACGATTTAGATCAAAATATTCAACAAATCTTCAAAAGAATTATGTACTTGATCTTCATTAACTAATCTCTGGTATCAAATGTTGTTCCAGATTCAAGTCCAAATCAAACAATTAAGATCATATCAGTCATCCAAATTGTATTGATAAAGAGAATGTTACACATTAGATCCACATACATAAGCTCTTAATTTTCTCTCACTAGAATCTTACAACTAAAGTCACTTAGGGGGCATTTTGTTCGTAGAATGGAATTTGATGGAATCGAAATCCATCGAAGGGAGTTGATTTTGAAGGGATTGGAATGGAATTATTTACCACGCGCTTTGTAGGTAGGAATTCCATTCCTTCACTACAGTCAAGGAATGATTAATTCCTTAAATTATGGAATTTAATGAAATTTAAAGGATTCCATCAAGTTCTTTCTTTAAACCCAACATAATTAAGGAATTTGGTATTCCAAATACATCAAATTCCGTAAGCCAAACATCCCCTTAGATTTTGACACTCAGTTCTACTACAAACTCAAGCTTATTAAAGCTACTTATACCAAGACTATAGAAGGATGTAAAATTATAAATAATACCCCCTTTGATCTTGGATACAACATATTTGCACCTAACAAAATAATTATTGCCCAAGGGAATGTTGATCCTGAGATGTATAAAACCAAAAGAGTTTGTTAAGTTAACTAAACTTGAGAAAAAACCTTTTAAACCAGACAAGTTGGCTAGCTCATTTAGTATTTAAGGTTTATGTACTAAGATTTTTTTTGGAAGAGGTATTCCAGACCACATTGGGCCCAGACTAATCCACGACAATTTTGGGCCGAAGCCCGACTGCTAAAGCATGCAACCCGGGGTCGAAGCCCCCGTACATCCAGAATGCGTCCCCCAGGGCTCGAACTCGGGTTCACCACTATGTAGTGCCCAAGCCTTACCACTAGGCTAACACTACTTTGGTTTATGTAATAAGATATACATGAACATCAACAATCATAACAAGAGTGTTAAGGCTAGGTGGGATCAAATAAAAAAGCATATGATGGGTATGAATGTAGGTACTCAGATTAAAATGAGTAGTTTTGTAATAAGAGATATGAGAATTTAATGTGAAAGAGGGAGAACTTTTAGATGCAACTTATGAGAGATTTGCAACCTTCGAAATGAGTTAAGAATAATGGAATCAACAAGTCATCGATTTAGAAGAATGTCAACTTTCTAAGTAATCTACAACCTGGATGGAACAGGTTTTCTTCGTTTATAATTCAGAAAAACTCATTGTTTTAATTAGATACACATGTGATTTATGTATCTTTAAAGAAGAATTAGGAAGAGGTATTAGAGATAGCTAAACAGAAAAGAAGTCAGAAATGTCGCAAGCTGATCCTTTAGCCCTGTAGCAGATAAGAAACAGAGGTATTCGTTGAGAATCTCAAAGAAGAAGCAAAGTGAATATTTAGAGGAAGAAATATTGAGTGACGAGTTGAATTCTAAATTTACCTAATCAAAGTAGGCAATGGTACTTCTAACTAGGGATTTTTAGAAAAATTCTATAGAGTCGTCTTTCTTGAAGGAAAGAAGTATGATGGAGGAAATACGAAGAAAAGATGAGGTTTGAGGAGAAGAAACTTGATGAGAAGAAGATGGATAAAGTGCATAAGTGCTACAATTGTGGTAAACCTAGGCACTTTGCTAAAGACTGAAGAGAGGCAGATGCAAATGATTCAACCTACTATAAGAATAAGATGATCCTAGCCAAGCAAAGAAAAGAAAGAAAGGCTCTAATGGCAGAGGACGATCATTGACTAGATATAACTGAAAGTGATAACGAGGAAGATGTTCATGAACATCTATGTCTAAAAGAAAGTTTGATGTGTCCTATTATGATGATGATGATGATGGTGCTTCAAGGTATTATGAAGATTTTGAGGTATATTCTATTCCCTATTCTACTTTTGAAGATCAAATGAATACGATGATGCTTAAGTGTGAGCCCAGAACAATGATTATGTCAAAGATCAATCAACCAAACAGTATAAAATCGAATGCAAAACATCGTAAGATTGATTGATGACCAACTGTAGAATAAAGAGAATAAGTGTACGACTTGATTACAATAGAAATGATCATTAACCCTAAACTAGGGATACATAAAAGTATTTCTACCCCCATCTATTTTAAGTCTAAATACACAAAGCCCAAGCCCAAAACATAAACAAAAGCCTAACAACTTTGACTTAAACTTTTATCTTCTACCTCTAAGATTGTCTCATCTTCGTGTGATCTCGGATATAATACTATTTGGGTCTAAAAACTCTCTCCCTTTGGATTCAAGATCTCAAAAGAAAAAAAAACAACTGTTGACATTTCAATTCTGAGACAATCCTCAGTGAAATCATTATTAGCCTTCTCGCTTGAAAAGAATCATCACTTTAAACATTAAATTTGAATCTATATCCAATCATATCATCTTCTTTGATGTTTCTACCCCTTTTTTGATGGCTATGAGCATCATGATCATCAAAACTCTTTAAATTATGATCAACATCCCTTTTCTTGGAAGTAGAACATACAAACCATCCATCAAATGATCTATTTCCAAATCTTTTCAAATTCAAAATATGAGTTGTAAACCTGATTCAAGAAAGAAAACAGTTAGAAATATCTGTAAGTGGCATAGAGCCACTTAGTAGAAAAAATGTACCATAGAAAGAACTTTGTTGATGTTCATTCCGTAGGAATTCCATTTGTACGGAATTCATTTGAATTACTAGTGTCATCTAACTTGTTTATAACAAAAAATATAACAAAAATTGACCCATCTTATATTTATTAGTTAATGTTACAAGTTTTATACTGTTTACATAGATTATCTCTATGGATGACAGAAATACCCGAACCCAATGGGAATACCTGAACCCGAAACTTTTGGTACGAGATTATGGGACCAGGTGTGGGATTTTTTCAAAAAAAATTCACGGTTTTGGTTTTAATTAATACCCGCCCAATTACCCGATCCCATTTACCCGACCCCGAACCATATATACATATATATATATATATATAAATAATTCAATAATTTTATTATTAATATAATATACATTACAAGTTTATTAATATATGTATATATATATAATAATAAAAATTATGGATTGATTTTATTAGTATAGAAAATATATATTTAAGTTTTACAATTTGACACTTTGCGCGACATTGGCGTTTCAAGCACATCTCACTCGTCCATGCTCCGATTATCACGACTCAAAATGTTCTAGAAAACCAAAAGATGTTGCTACAACTTTGTAGTTTCAAGTTTCTACGAACTCGATCTTTATCTTGGCTGAAATTGACCTCAAAGACGAAGCTGATTCACATATAATTCTAATAAATGAAATTTTGTTTAGTAAATTTTAACCGACTAAATATATAAATGGGATACCCGATACTCACGGGAATACCCGTGACCCCAATAGTTATTTGGCGATGGGATACCCGACGGGATGGGACCGGGTATGGAATATGGTTTGATAATATGGTATGGAACTGAAATTACCAATACCCGTCCCATTGTCATCCCTAATTATCTCATATATTAAGATATAGGTAACTCTATCTTATTATCATCATTTCAATAAATTAAATCAAATTGAATATGTTTCTTATTTGAAAAAAGAACTTTTTAAATAAAGATTCTTTTAATGGACTCATCTATATATCTATACAAGGTGAGAATTTTCGCGCTTTGCTGCGGGTTATGATGTATGTGTGTGTATGGAAAATTTGTATCATGTTGTTAGGAATATTTGTTAGTTGTGTCAATTTTGTAATTTTCTAAACTTAGTTGTCATTTATGTAATTTGTAATTAAAGGCCCAATTGTTTAGGCCCATCTACTTTTCAAAAGCCTAGTCCATTAGAGTTAGTACAAATAGTGGATGTAATCTTCATTTGTAATTTCTCTTCTCTCTTACACCTTATGAATGAAATCTATCTTGTACCTACCATTGCATCATGAAGATCTAAGTGTTCTTGATTGTTAGATTGATTTGGCACCGACAATTGGTATCAGAGCCTGCCACTTGCTCTTGATTCGTTGTGTTCTGGTTCTGGTGAAATCATTTCTTCAGACCTCAAGCTTCGGGTACCGGGTCTTCTCTCCAGACTTGGATTTTTGAGCGTCAAGTGTTTTCTTCAGACTTGGATTTTTGAATTTCTCTAAGTCTTCCTTCATCACCCGGTACCCAATACCCATCACTTAACCTTCAGATCTGAACCTAACCTCCAGATCAGACCCCGACCTCCAGAACTGAATCTTTTTCAAGATTTTCACAAGTCTTGAGACCTTTCACCAACCAATTCACCTGATCATACTAAGTGGTTTAAGATCCACAATCAATCTTTAATCATGAACACACGCGATGCATTAGCGATCGGGTCCGATACCCGTCCTCTGGTACTGTTCCGTGGAGACTTTTCGCAATGGAAGTCACGATTCCTAGACTTTGTGGCAAAGCAACCTCTTCACAAGCAAATCATGGAGTCCCTCAAGAATGGACCTGTGAAGTACTACACCGAAATTCCAGCAGTCCCTGATGGTAATCCACCTATTGTAGGAGGTATAGTGGAAAAGGATGAAACAAACTTCACCCCTGAAGAAGCCAACCGAGTCAGAGGTGACATTCTTGCCAAGTCCTATCTCATTCAGAGCCTGCCCATGAGATATATGCTAACATTGACTGCAATGACACCGGAAAGGCTATGTGGGATGAGATCACTAGCCTAATGCATGGGACTGAGAAAGGCATACAGATGAAAAGAACTAATCTTCTGACTAAGTTTGCTACCTTCAAAGGTCGAGAGGGAGAATTGCTAGAAGATACCTATCACAGGTTCTGTACCATGATCAATGAGCTCCGGAAGAAAAACCTCAAGAAGTCTCAGTTGGATATCAATATCCAGTTCATCAACTCACTCAGATCTGAATGGAGGAGATTTGCTTCTAATCTTCAACAGAATCGCAACTTGGAAGATCTTGATATTCATGAGTTGTTTGAATTGCTGAATCATAACCAAGATGAGGTACTTGAAATACTTGGTACCGAGAAGAAACCAGAAAAGTATGCCGATCCTTTGGCATTGGTTGTAGATAAGAAGCATTATCACTCTGGGAAATCAACACGTTATGAAGATGACTACGATGTTCCTTCTGATACCGGTGAAAAAGGAAGCGACTCTGATGAAGAGATGAACGACATGAAGAGGGCCTTGGCACTGATTACCAGGTCTATGTCCAAACAAAATGCGAGAAAGCCTATGTCTTCTAACAACCACCGGTACTCCAGTGGAAGGAGGTACGAACCTCGTGATCGATACGAGTCAAGAAATGATGCCAGAAGATATGAGAAACCTGCTGAATTTGATACCAGAAGGTATGATGATCAAAGAGATAGGGGGTATGAAGAGCCGAGGGAGAGAAGATATGAAGAAAGAAGGTATGAGGATCCCAGAGATAGAAGATTTGATGAACCAAAGAGGTATGAAAGAAAACCTGAGCCAAGGAGGTATGAACAAGGTGGTAGAATTGACTACCAGAAGCCTGAGGAAACTGCTAAACCGGAAGACAAGGGCAAAGAGGTGAAGAAAGCTGATGGAGGACCAACCTGCTTCAAGTGTGGAAAGCCTGGTCATTTTGCTAAGAATTGTACCAATCATGTTTCAAAGTATGACTACTACAAAAACAAGATGAACCTGGCCAAAAGACAAGACGAGGGACATGCCTTGTTAGCTGAAGATGAAGCCTGATTGCAGATGTCCAGTGATGATGAGGAAAGAGGACTTGTCTCCATGCTTGCTCAAGATGACGCGTGGAATGTGGATAGTGATGAAGGAAAGGAAGATCAACTGTGCTTGATGGCTGATGTAGAGGAACAGTATTCAGAAGACAGTGATAGGGATTACAATGATGTTGACTCAGATCATTCCGATTCATCTTCTGAGGTACTTCCTGATCCTTATATTGAACTTGAAAATCAAGCAAAAAGTCTCGCACAAAAGGTATCTGAGTACGAAAATAAGATCAAACAAGGTAACAAACGAACCACAATTGTTGAATCCAAATTAGCTAGTGAGCATGCCTTAGTTGTAAAATTCTCTACTGAGCTAGCTCACTCCAAAGAAAAGGTAACCACTCTTACTCTTGCAAACAAAACCTTAGAAGATAAAGTTGCTAGTCTGAATGATAACATCTCAGACTTGCAAAAGAAGCTTCATGAGGCTGAAGTTTTGAGTAGAGAAAGTTTACAAAAATATGAAGTGATTTTTGCTCAAAGAACAAACCTTTTTGCTAAAATAAAAGACATGGAGGACAAATTTTTAAAGAGAGGCCAGACTGATCAAACCATTCACATGAATCAACCCAAAGAGTTCAATTATTACAATCCAAAGGAAGGCATTGGATATAAAAGTCCATGCTACCTTAAGCGTGCCATTTCCAAGACTCCTACCTTGTATGATCTGAGGTACATGAGTCTTGGATACAAGATTATTTTCATGAAAGAGTCTGATGACCCTGAACAGTTGAAGGAAATTGAGAAGAAAGAAAAAGCTAGAAAAACCAAACAATCATTTCCCTTCAACTATTCATCTCTCAATGCCAGTTATGCAACGCGTGAGATTCCTTTGTCTAAGGACTACACGCCTAGCTATACTGAGGATGAGATGAATCAGGAAGTTCCAATCCTTGAAAAAGTTTACAAAGATAACCAAACCTTTTATGAAAAAAGGATTGCTAAACTGGAGGCTGAGCTAGAGGATGAGAGGCGCATGAGCCTTAGGGAAAAGGACCTATTCTTGAGTAAAATCAATGAATTGGAGAAAGCCCTCAAATCCAAAAGCACACCAACAGCAAGTCAATCCACCTTTAGAACTCGTGATAACTCACGTCATCATCACCATAGATGGAATGTGAATGCGTTAGATTTTAGACCTTCAAGTACCTCTTCTACAAACTCTAAATCCATGGTACTAAGGTCTCCAATCTGCACCACCATTTCATACATGGAAGACTTAGCGTATATGGCACCTAAATCAACGATACAAATTTCTGAAATTGTATCGGATGATAGTACCAATAGGGTTGGTGAGAATGGTAGATCATCAGGCCAATCTAAACCAGGAAACAAGGCTCCTCCTAAACTATCCCGGAAAGACAAAGGGAAGGACAAATTGGTCACCCCTGAGTCTGAAGTTGCGAGTTCATCTCGTACCAATGTGAATGTTCCTAAGAAAAACAGACGTTTTCGAAAACGAAAGAATACTACCAAACCAAAGGAACACTCACACAACTTCACTCCGAAGAAAAACCCCTCACATACTCATTCTCCAAATGTCAAAGGTACTAACCGTGGTTTTCAAAATGTGACGGATCAAAATATGAGAAATGGTAGGCGTAAGAACAAGGAGAGTGGATCCAAAGAAGGCAGTCGTCCGAAGCCATTTGCACATAAGCCTAGTTTCATGAAAAACAATTTTTCCAATTTTGTATATCATAGAACTAATAGGCATGTACCACGAACTCCATTTCAATGTTATGAATGTGAACATATTGTTTATGGATGTCATAGCAATTTTCGTTGTCAAAATCAATTTAGATTTGGGTACTGTGCAAATGCTTTCGTGAATGATTACTTTGTTCCTAACTATCATGGATTCTACAATCATGGTTATCATCATACTCATAACAAGAGACCTAATCCAAAACCCAAACAAAAATCTCCACCTAAGGGCAAACAGGAACATGTATCTAAACCTGCTAATCCTAATCAGAAAGGACCCATTCTCAAATGGGTACCTAAAAATGTTTCTCCGTGATTTTGCAGGACGGTCATGTGTGGTACATGGATTCAGGGTGTTCCAAGCACATGACCGGAAGGAAGGAACTTCTCGCTAAC
This sequence comes from Centaurea solstitialis, assembly GCA_030169165.1. Classification (NCBI taxonomy): domain Eukaryota; kingdom Viridiplantae; phylum Streptophyta; class Magnoliopsida; order Asterales; family Asteraceae; genus Centaurea; species Centaurea solstitialis. The sequence continues at coordinate 46,323,748 of CM058042.1, read as the reverse complement.
TTCAAACAAAAGTATGGCGGGAACGTTCGGTTTGGGAATAAGCTTTCAGCACCAATAATGGGATATGGTGATATCCTTCATCATAAAATCACCATCAATAAAGTAGCCTATGTGGAAGGCCTGAGTCACAACCTGCTCAGCATTGGAAAGTTCTGTGACAAGAAACTTGAGGTTAACTTTCGGGAAACAAGATGTTGTGTCAAGACATATGATGGACAGGAACGCATTGAGGGTACTCGCAGGTCGAATCTCTACACCGTCAATTTCCGGAAACAACGACCATTCACAGAAGTATGTCTCCTCTCTAAAGCAACCTTCAATCAGAACGTGTTGTGGCACCGGAGACTATCCCACCTGAATTATGCTACAATTAATCAACTAGCTAAGACAGGATTGGTGACTGGTCTCCCCTCCTTGAGGTTCACCAAGGAACAATTGTGCTCAGCATGTGAGATGGGGAAGATCAAGAAATCTTCGCACAAGCTGAAAGTAGAACACAACACCTCTAAACCACTTCAGCTCCTCCATATGGACTTGTGTGGACCAATGCGTGTATAGAGCATCAACGGGAGGAAGTATGTACTGGTAATTGTGGATGACTTCTCAAGGTATACATGGGTGAACTTTCTCAGAAGTAAGGATGGTGCTTCAGACATCATCATTTCTTTCATCAGAAATGTGCAGGTCAGACTACAACTTCCTGTTCAAGTGATTCGCACCGACAACGGCACTGAATTCAAGAATCGCAAGCTTGACACGTTTCTTGATTCTGTCGGTATCACTCATACCTTTTCGGCTGCCAGAACACCTCAACAAAATGGTGTTGTTGAGAGAAAGAACCGTACCCTAGTGGAAGCTGCACGCACCATGTTGACATTCTCCAAGCTTCCGCTACACTTCTGGGCTGAAGCCGTTGCGTCTGCCTGTTTCGCCCAAAACCGGTCCCTTATTACCAAAAGGTTCATGAAGACTCCGTATGAATTGGTGTACAATCGACCTCCCAGCATCAAATTCTTCACAGTTTTTGGTTGTGAATGCTACGTGAAGAATGATAAAGACAATCTTGACAAGTTCAGTCCAAAGGGTGATGAAGGTGTTTTCATTGGATATGCCAAGGACTCTCCGTCCTACCGCGTGTTCAACAAGAAAACAAGATGTGTGGTTGAGAGCACAAATGTGGATTTTGAAGAAGGCATTGAAGAAGACTCTACACCAGCTCCAGTTGCACCAGGAATCTCTGGTGTTCTGGCTTCTGATCAACTTCATGGCAATCCCATGACTTCTTCTTCACCGGCGAACAAACCATCTTCTTCTAACTCTAATACTTGTGATTTGGATGAATTATTTGAATTCTTTTATAAGGAATTTCCTACACCTGCTAATATTGCTCTTCCTGTTCCTGCAGTTGTACAACCAACACCTCATGTCATGGTCTCTACCACTGACATTTCATCTTCCAACCTCCAAGGAACTTCATCATCAACGTCTGCTTCAGCATCACCAAGTTCTAGAGTATCTCCTGCACCTGCTGAGGGGGAACCTTCCCACACCTTCCAGCAGGCCCCGATGGTGAATGTTCCAAGTCCTCAGAGTGGTGCTTCCTCCACAATGCCTACTACAAGTTCACATCAAGGCATTCCTTCACCTGCTCCACAAGTGGCAGGTCCCAGTACAACCACTCAACCTGCTCCACAAGTGGTAGGTCCTAGTACCACTACTCAACCTGCTCCACAAGTGGCAGGTCCCAGTACCACTACTCAACCTACTGCACAAGTGGCAGGTCCCAGTACAACCACTCAACCTGCTCCACAAGCTGATGGCCCTTCACTTGTCTCTTCAGACACACCAGCAGCTCCTGGTCCCATTGTGGTACAATCTCAAGTGCCACCTACTGTTACCACTCTAGCAACGACCATATGTGAACCTGAGTTCTATATCGATCTAAGGATAGAACCTTTACCCCCTCCAACCGTACCCGATACAACCAAGTGGACGCGAGCTCATCCACTCCAACAAGTGATTGGCAGCAAGTCTGCACCAGTCAAGACATGGTCTACAACTCAAAATGAGTGCCTATTTGCAGCGTTCTTATCAAGACATGAACCCTCGAACGTGACGGATGCCCTCGATATCTCTGACTGGGTGACCGCTATGCAAGAGGAGCTGAATCAGTTTGAACGCCTGGGTGTCTGAGACTTGTACCGCGACCAAAGAACAAGACAATCATCGATCTGAAGTGGATCTTCAAGAACAAGAAGGATGAAGATGGGATTGTAACCAGAAACAAAGCTCGTCTAGTAGCCAAGGGATTCAAGCAACAAGCGGGAATTGATTATGATGAGACATTCGCACCGGTGGCCAGAATTGAAGCCATTCGGATCTTCTTAGCCTATGTTGCTCACAAGAACTTCACTGTCTACCAGATGGACGTGAAAACTGCCTTTCTCAACGGCAAACTGAAAGAAGAAGTTTATGTCTCTCATCCTGAAGGCTTTGTTGATCGTACCAAGCCTACTCATGTCTACATCCTGGACAAGGCTCTTTACGGGTTGAAGCAAGCTCCCCGTGCCTGGTATGTTCATCTCTCCAATGCGCTACTAGATAATGGTTTCTACAAAGGTAAAATCGATCCTACTCTTTTCATCAAGACCGAAGGTGATGATATCTTGTTAGTTCAAATTTATGTCGATGATATCATATTTGGTTCTACTAACTCAGATATGTGCACTTGGTTCAGTGATCTCATGACCACCAGGTTTGAGATGAGTATGCTCCGGGAGTTGTCCTTCTTTTTGGGACTTCAAGTTCTACAAAAACCTGATGGCATTTTGATTAATCAATCGAAATACATCGGTGATCTCTTAAAACGTTTTCACATGGACACTTCTTCGGTTGCTAAAACTCCCATGGCCTTGGGCACTTTGATCGGTGCTGACCCAAAAGGGAAGCCTGTAGATCAAAAGACTTATAGAGCCATCATCGGTTCTCTGTTATATCTGACTACTAGTAGACCGGATATTATGTTCGCTACTTGTTTTTGTGCTCGTTTTCAGGCAAACCCAAAGGAATCACACATGATGGCAGTCAAACGCATCCTTCGGTACCTGAAAGGCACACCCAACCGTGGGTTGTGGTACCCAAAGGAGTCTGGATTTGAGCTCGTCGCGTTTTCGGATGCGGACCATGGGGGTTGTCAACTGGACCGGAAAAGTACGTCAGGCCATGTCCAGTTCCTGGGTGATAAGCTAGTCAGCTGGGGTTCAAAGAAACAACATTGTGTTTCTACATCTACGGCTGAGGCGGAGTATGTCGCTGCTGCTAGCTGTTGCTCCCAAGTATTGTGGATGCGGACCCAGCTCCGAGACTATGGCTACAACTTCAACCATATACCCATCTACTGCGACTCTAAAAGTGCCATAGCAATCACATGTAATCCAGTCCAACATACTCGCACTAAGCATATTGATATAAGGTATCACTTCATCAAGGACCATGTGGAGAGAGGTACGATTGAACTTTACTTTGTAAACACCGAGTATCAACTTGCGAATCTTTTCACCAAGCCTTTGGATGAGAAACGGTTTAATTTCCTAATCTCCAAGCTTGGCATGTTTGATCCTCAAGAGTGATCATCTATCAAACACTCAGTCCCTCAGAACCATGACTCAGTAGTCAGACGTACGGTCCTGATCACTGGGTTACCGTTGTCTTGGACTAAGTTCTTGATAGATTAGGTGTTCTTTCTTTTAATTTCTTCAGTATCTATTTTTCATGGTCTTGTAAGTGTTACTAATCTCTTGTCTTGAGAATGCATCAGTCAAGGGGGAACGTTCCCTCCCCATGCCTGTTCCGAGGGGGAACGTTGTCTGCCTCCGCCTGTTCAGAAGGGGAACAGGTAAGTACCACAGGTAAGTTTTCTTTTCCCGTTATATACTTATAATAGTTTTTTTTATAGGTTTTATTTTTATTTCTTTTAATAGTTTCTCTTTTAGATATTAAAAAAAAATCTGGTTTTCTTATATCTAAGTTTTGTCTTTTTCTTCACTCATCTTCTCCAACCTCATCTTCTCTAAAACAAAGTTTTCCCCAATTTTTTTTACCTTCAATTTTTTTAAAGCTCAAAGGATTCATCATCATTGTGAATCAAAGTAAGATCCATCTTTCTCCATCTAGTTAATCATCTTATTGGATCTTTCATTCTCATCTAGATTAGATTTTGAAACCCTTTTCTTTGAAAAATTTTCAAGGGTTTATCAAAACCCCAATCTCAAAATTTTTGGATTTTGAGAGATTTGGGTTGGTTGTTTGTGCTAAATGCATTCATCAAAGTTGTAAATCGCATCATGAGCTTTCTTTTCATATACATATTGTGTGATTTACTGATTTTTTTTTGTGACTATGTGGTTGAACACCATTGTTGGTGTTCTTGGAGGTATCATACATTCACCCTAAAGAACACAAGAAAAAGCCCTATTTGATCTTCAAAATAAATAATTTTTGGGTGTTTTGTGTTTGTGAGAGCTGATAAGTTTTTAACCCAAGGTCATTATTTTTACCATCTTTTTTACCTCTCATTAATTTTTTTTCTTTTTTACTCCTTTTCTTTTTCTTTTATTTGTGATTTATTTTTATTTTATTTTTATTTTCTTTGTTTTATGTCCATCTATGTTCATCAATCTTCAAGACTTCAAGTCCTGACCGGAGAAAACTCCGGCGACCGGATCTCGCCGGAATCGGACCTCGCCGGAACCGGACCGGAGATGTCGCCGGAACCGGATCTTTTATTTTGTCCCTCCAAAAGTCTTGATAAAATACAAAGTCTTTCGTCCCGGACCGGATGTTTTTCCGACGACCGGACCTCGCCGGAACCGGATGTCACCGGAACCGGACCGGAGAATGCCTTGTCCGAATCTTGAAAAACAAAAAGGAGAGATGAAGTGTTGTGACCGGAACCGGACCGGACGGTGGCCGGAGCCCGGACCGGACGTCGCCGGAACCGGATAATTTTCCCGCGACCAATTCTTCTTACTTGTGTTTCACCCATCAACCGGACCGGAGATCTTTGTGTGAGTGGTTGCTTCCCCCAAAGACCGACACCTTCCAAACCTCTCACCGGACCGGACCGGAGATGACGACCGGCGACCGGACGTATGTGACCGGACCGGATTCATCTTCTCAACCGAACCGAAGGTCATGCATGTGTTAGCTTTTCACCGGAGCTCCGTCAACCGAATGCGACCGGAGACGAGTTTTCATCGCGACCGAATCCTCTTTTCATCGTTGACCGAACCGGAGATCATCTCCTGACCGGAGTTGTGTAGACCGAACCTCTTGTGACCAGAGAACCTCTTGTGCCCAGATCTGGACCGGATGTGTGCGACCGGAAGTTTTTTTTTCTCTCCATGTTTGCATTTTTTAAAAGTTGTGTGTGTGTTTGTGTGAGTTCTTTTTATCAGATCTGAAATTATTACTAAGGAGAAGAATTCGTCAAACACGTCTCCCAACCATCCAACACGCTTTCCCATCTGCTGTCACTCAATTTTTTTGCGCCTAACGCGCCACCTGACACGCTCCAGCCTGCCCCACGCGCCTTGACGCACTTTTCACACTCGCCACGCGCTGCTACGCGCTCTCCACGCGCGCCAGATGCACCAAGACGCGCCACACGCGCCGTGCACGCGCCTGACGCGCTTTCCTTCTGACGCGTTCGTCTGCCAGCTGTCTCTCTCAACCTCACACACACACTCCACACGTCTACACACGCACGACACACGCTTCTCTCTCTCACCACTCACACGTCAGCACCACGTGGGATGCCACGTCTTAGCCTCGTCAGCACATGGGTCCCACACTAATTTTCCCCCCTTTTTTTCTTTATTGCTGAACGTTGTTTTTTATTACTTAATTTTTTTTGTTGTCTTATTTTGTTTACAAAGAATTAGTTTTATTTGTTTTAATTTTTTTTCCTTTTTCTACACTTTCTAGATTAAATTTTTTTCTTCTTTCTTATTAAAGTTTTTTTTTTTATTTTTACTCTTGTATTTTTTTTCTTTCTTAGGTTAATTTTTTTTTGGTCTCAAATAGAATGGTTTCGAATTGCTACTTGTGCACATCTTGCTGGTAACAAATTCACTTTTCGAATCTTGTGCATGTGTACACGTCATGACTTGTTTCTCTTAACAAATATTTTTTGTGCACCACTGCTCTCAAGGATGTATGTGTGATTCGGGTTTAATTGCTTACGTAATTACTTGAGTATCTGTGTGTCCACGTTGCTTAAGTATATACTTGTTATCGTTACTTGTTTCACAATGCCTTGATACCACCTCATTCATAATATCCTAAGTGTTCATCATCATGTCTCGGGTTGGTAAGATTGTTGATGGTCTTTGGATTCTCACTACTTGAGAAAAATTCACACTCAATGTGTTGTGTTATTCTGTACCAAATCGTTTGATTTAGTACACAATAACACATCTCAATGCTGTGTGCCTTATATCTCAATTATGCCTTTACCTCAATAGTAACATCTTATTCTTTAGGTACAATGGTGAATCCGAGCTCTTCAGCTCACCGACAGTCTCGTGTCGCTCAACCCCAACCCATTACCTACGATACCCTTTCACCTCAACTGCAGAAAATCTCTGATAGCCTCTTTCCTTATGCCAAATACCTTCCTATCAACCAAAATAACCACTACCTTGACCTTGATCACTTCCAAACCTCACACCCAATCATAATAGAAATCCTTCGAAACCACCCACTTACCCCACTTCTCACCCGTCGTGTCGATATTCCGGAAGTCTACATACAACAATTCTATGACTCCATGCAATGTCTTCCGTGTACCTCTTCCCAACCTGAACACTTCAGATGCAAGGTCGAAGACTTTAAGTACAAACTAACCCGAGACCGATTCTGTCGCATCCTCCAAGTACCTGTTAAAACCCCTGAGACATATCACCTGTCTGAAGACGAAATGGTCAAGACCATCTATGCTCTCGGATATGAGGAAGACCTTCCTACTCTTGGTGCGTTCAGACGCAAACATATCGCCGGTGCCTGGTCCACTCTATTCGCCATCCTCAACAAGTGTCTTTCCTCACGCACCAGAGGAACAGATCAATGCGGCAAAGAGTTAAAGCAAGTCTTTCTTGGTTGTGCCACCAACAACCCCGACACCGACTATCAGTATTTTCTTTGGGAGGAGTTTTCATCTGTGATCAAAGACAAGACAGGAACCAAGGCCAGAAATTTCGTTCCGTATCCACGATTCTTGGCACTTATCATCTCTCATATCTTAGACAAGAACTGTAGTTTTCCACGGATGGGGCTTCCAGCATTTCCTACATGGCCTATGTCGAAACTGGTTGATAACACTGATCATCAACAGATTGTTCCTATGAAGATTCCCGAAGAATTACTTGATGCACTTGATCATCGTTCACCGATTCTGAGAGCATACTTAGACTCACTTCCTCTACCAGGAGCTCCAGAGCCGGAGGCTGGCACCCCGGAGGAATCCCTTAGACAAGAAAGTGAGGGTTATGAGAGTGGTCATTCATCTGGGGGTAGTGACCAAGGGCGTGAGGATGAGGAGTCGGGGGGAGATGACGGGGGTAATTTAGGCGGTGACGATGATCAGACCGGAGCAGGCTCTTCTCGCTTTTATCCACCTGTACTGGCTAACCGAACACCATTTTCTTTGGTGGACTATTATTCTGAGTCTGAGTACTCCGGTGAGGTTGAAATAAGGTTTGAGGGAGACAAAACAGTCGAAGATAGTTATGATAGTGAGCTGAGCGAGGGAAGTGAAAGAAATGATGAGTGAGAGTCTGGACCAAAGGTTTTAACCGGTCCTCGCCTATCCTTAGGTAGACGCTGGGCAGCCACATCTGCTACCCGTACACATGTGTTGAGTACGGGTATTGAAGAAGACACCTCCCACCCAGAGGTGCAATTGCACGCCCCACCTATCCACTCATCCATCTCTCAAAAGGTGGGTGTTTCATTCCACGGGGACAAAGCACAACGACTATCAAGCCCTCACTTGGAGGTAATGATATTGAAACAGGAGGATCCCTGCTCCAATCCCCACCTTCACTTCATGTGCACCAGAGTCTAGTGCCCGATACACATTTAGGTACACATACTGCCAGTCTGTGTGACGCAGTCTCAGCTCCATCTATCGCGATTCTTAGTGACGTGACCGGAACCCCGAGAGTGGTGTCCACGAAGGGCATTTCACGAGGACCGGAGGGAAGACCTACCACGGCTATCATCACACCAACTGTGAAAGTAGGCCACACCGTTGATTCAGCGGTTGTGCAAACGGATACTCTATGTGAGCCCGGTGTTACTTACCTGGCATTTGTTGTCAGGGACATGACGGACAACGCCCTAAAGGCTGTCCGTGAGGAGTTTGATGCAAAGTTTGCGGCACTTGAAGCCCGGTTAAAGGGCAAAGGGAAGGTGACTGAGCCTGTACGAGGTCCAACACCACCTCCCCAATCACCATCCCCACCTCCGAGATCCACCGCTCCCGTTTCCTCTTCTGATGAGTTACGGGACCTTCTTATGGCATCGTTACTATCCAGGAGTGATCTTTCTGACCATGAGGTCAATCTTCTGGGATACTTGAAGCGGTTCTCTGATCCATCACTTCCCGCGAGCCGTCCCGAGCCGGCTACCTCCTCTTCTCAAGAGGTAGTCTTATCTATCCAGAGGCTAGAAGGGAAGCTTGATGCCCTGAAGACGGAGGAATTAGCTGAGATCAAGGGCTCCATTTCAGACATGCAGACTCAGATCCGAGCCCTTGAGACTTCTTGCCGTGCATCAGCCGAGCCACCAAAGCATAGACACGACGACCGAGATGACCCCGATCGCCGTGAGGGGGAAATCCATAAGAAGGCTCGGCTTGGCTCTTCAGTTCTGACAGGCACATCTTCCGGCGCCGCTCCTTCCGGTACTCATATGGGGACCGGTGCCGATGTATCTCAGTCTCAGCCTGGTCAGAACCCGACGGCAGACTCAGCGGAGGGTCGAGAGATTGTTTTTTGTGTCAACCCGGAAATCTCTCACCCTGTCCGCGTATACGCTTCAGATGATGTTCCTTCTGATGATTATGAGTCATGCATGGAGAGCTACAGTTCTGACTCTCCTCTTCTGGTACCATGTCAGTCACCTCCACATCAGTCTCTTCCGGGTATGGAGATGTATAGTTCTGACTCTTCTTCACCACCTATGTCTCCACATTCTTCATATGATACGCCTTCACCACGTCGGTCTCCTCTTCCTCTGACGCCGTCTCCGACACACAGAGGTCCTCAACTAAGGGTACTGCCTCACCCTCCATCTCCAGTTCAGGATGATTCACCTTCTCGCACTCCCTCTCCACCAGTCAAAGCTTCTCGTCGTGGTCCGAACAACCCTGTGACACATGGCCCTCAGCGACCGATTCATGGTCAATGGAGGCAGCCATCGGTATCACCTCCCAAAGTGATCTATCCAAGGGAGAAGGGTGCACTCTCAAATCGCATAAAGTATGTGGAGCCGCTCAAATAAGTCAAGTGGGATAGAGAAAGAAGGCGTGGCAGTTATCTTGAGGATATTCATAGATCTATCTTCACTGACAAGGTGGAGAACGTGCCTCTGGAGAAGTACTACAACATCACCGATCTGCCACCACAAAAGCAGACCAAGTATCTCTACTGGATGGATACTCAAGCCAAACCCAAAGCAAACGTGTTCTTCTATGATAACCCAATCATCCGAGTCAGTGATGTTTCATCCGTATGCTTCCAGAGCTTATGGTTCTCAGTCTTTTCTGTCATCCGAAAGAGAAACGGGGAGTTCACGTTCACCGAAGCTGATTTTGACAATGTGCACCTTGATGACATAGACACACTATACACTGACTTGAAGACGCTTACAACCCGACCTAAGGAGACATTCAAAGGACTGGAAGCTGTTAAGAACTTTATCAAGAGGAACCGGAAGAACTCAGAAACTCATGACTTTCAGATCGGGTTAGAGAGTCATCAGAGCACGATCAACCTCTCCCCGCTAAACCAAGACCTCCCAAACATCGATCGCTATTCTCTTTACCAAGTCCTCGAGAAACCAACTCTTGGGTAGTGTACCAGAACCAGAAGGAAGAGAAGAAGTTCATGCGATGCGATGAGGTTCACAAGTACAGTGACGGGACGCTCCACATCATCAAAAAAGGGTTGGCTACAGAGAAGAAGATGGTTGAGCTTGAGGTATTGAAGACCAAGCACTGGATAAATCCCTCTATTCTGATCGACGAGGTTTTCCAGATCATCGAGCATCGGCTAGAACATCGCATCATTCTACGACGCTTCGAATCGTACTGTGGTCTTCGGAAGATACAGGGACCAGTTAAAAGAGTTGAGGAGAGACCGCTGCCACGAAGAAGAGACGGATCATCAAAGAACCCCAAGGAGACTGAAGGATCGAAGAAGAAATCATCAAGTCATCAGAAGCGGAGAAATTGACACAAAGGGGGAAAGTGTTAGGAATATTTGTTAGTTGTGTCAATTTTGTAATTTCCTAAACTTAGTTGTCATTTATGTAATTTGTAATTAAAGGCCCAATTGTTTAGGCCCATCTACTTTTCAAAAGCCTAGTCCATTAGAGTTAGTATAAATAGTGGATGTAATCTTCATTTGTACTTTCTCTTCTCTCTTACACCTTATGAATGAAATCTATCTTGTACCTACCATTGCATCATGAAGATCTAAGTGTTCTTGATTGTTAGATTGATTTGGCACCCACACATGTCACATGTTTGATAAAGGCTAAGGCCATAATCGATTTTAATACAAATTATTCTTATTTTGTTTCATTCCATTCACACCCATTTCAAGATGGATCATCTTAATGGCTGGTAAATTTCTTAATTCCAAATTTTTTACGGTTTTTCTCTCTATAATCTCAAAGTTACGAGTATATATGTATTTTCAATGTATTTTAGTGTATTTTAAAATTACACTCGATACACTTATAATTATTAAATTAATTTATTTTTTACTTTATTAATTAAATGAGGTTTTTAACCCTTAACTATTACATATATAATCGTACTATATAGTATAAAATAAATAACTATATCAAAAAATATGCAATATTAGGATTATTTCGAAGGTATCGACGGTACGATTATAATGGGGTAATTTGTTAAAATTAAAACGTGTTTTTTTAACATATTTTAGTCAATATACGATATATATATATATATATATAACTAAAACGTAAAATAAAATATAAAGAACTAAAAAGTATAAAATGAATAAATGTTATAAATTTAACGAAGGAAACTATAACTTTCGAAAAATTCGTTCCTGATGATTGTTAGTATATATAATTTGATTCATAAAGTTATAGTATCATTTTTAATTGAGACAAAAATGTAATACATTTCGTCAGTTATATTGCATTGATTGTCAAATCCTCAAAATAATGCTTTTATAAATAAATTATATTTAAAATAAGTCCCTAAAAATGATATATATTTCATCTTATATAAGTTTACTAGTTTTGATCCCGTGTAATACACGGGATAACTTTAAAAAAATAATTAATACCAGAAAACTAATACTATAAATATGATTATCTTTTTGTATATCAAGATTGTCTGTAATAGTGATATTCTTTTCATCCAGTGCATAAATACAAAAAGTGTAATCAATGAGCATAAATACAAAGTCACATACGATAAATCAACAACTCCAAATTGGACTATAAACATGAATAGAATCATCAAAATCATAAAAAAATAAAAATTAAATAGCGTTTGTAATACAAAATAACACAAAAAGTGTAATCAATGACCATAAATACAAAGTCACATACGAGAAATCAATAACTCCAACTTGGACTATAAACATGAATAGAATCATCATAATCATATCATCATGTGTAGAAAAAAATAAAAATCAAAGAGTGTTTGATTAATTACCTTTGTGTGTATGTGTAATTGGTAGTGGCTTAATTAAGAGAGTTGCAACAATTGATTGAGATTGAGAGATTGAAAGGTGCATTTATAGATTGAGATTGAAAGATTGAGATTGAGATTGAGGTATGTATTTTTGAATTAAAACTGTTTGATTTAATTATGTAGAGGATTTTGAAAGTGGTATTTATCTTTTACATTATTTTATTTATTGTTTTCATATTTATCTATAGTTTGGATTAAAAAATGAAATTTTTTAAAGAGTTTGAGTATATTTTTTTGTTCAAACAAGTTATATAGAATTTTCTTAACAATTAAGAAAATAGGAAAAGTAAGATTTTTCAACTTTGGAAAATTCATAGAAAACTGTACTTTGAAAATAGAGAGAATATTTTTAGTTCTTTATATCACCAATGAAAAATAATAATACGTGTACTGATTATATTAAATATTACACAAATATATGTAGAGGATTTTTTAAACCGTTTCATTTAATTATGTATTTTTGAAAGTGGTATTTATCTTTTACATTATTTAATTTATTGTTTTCATATTTATCTATAGTTTGGATTAAAAGATTTGATTTAATTATGTAGAAGATTTTTTAAACCGTTTGATTTAATTATGGAGAGGATTTTTGAAAGTAATATTTATGTTTTACATTATTTTATTTATTGTTTTGATAACCGAAACCGGCTCACCAGAACGCGACACGTGGCAATTTGGCTCACCAGAGCACGACATGTGGCAGATCAGTTACTCTTTTATTATATATAGATGGTAATAGGGCTAAGTTCAAATGTGAACCCAATTTTGGTTGTAAACGTGAGGACAAATCTCATATACACATCTTCGATTACGGTGGACGCGATCATGGAGAATTGATGCGATTCATGGGAGGGTAAAGAATTATTAAGGAAGGGGTGGGGGGAAGAGCAGTTAAAGCCGTCTTTATTAAACGAATGAGTGACTGAAATTCGTTTTTATGATCATAATGAAAAAGTGGTTCAGAATTACTCTATGGTAATATTATTATATGTGTTACTATTACTTGTGAAAAGAAAAGAAAGAAAATGAGAGTAGATAATTAGTTGACGTTGGTGGGTACAAGTGTAAGCATGAGGATGGGGGAAGTGGGGTTTGATTGATGGAGGCATATTAGCCATGCGCATGAGGCAGAGATTATTAATGCAAAAGATGAATAATTTATAAAGATAATATTTAGTGGCCGCATGACATTTTGGTCGGGACCAAATTCTACCACGCGCACCAACGCACATTAATTCATTGTTCTTCTTCTAGCTACTACTCTTTTTTATTATATGTTTTGTTTTTCTTTTCTGGTTTGTAGTTAGTTTGGAAACAAAAGTCACCTAATTAGAATTGAGGTTGTTATAAATATAGGGGGCTAACATGATGCTGATTTACATGGTTGTAATTGTAACTAGTTAGGGATAAAAAAGAATCTTCACCCTTTTGTTAATTCATAATTTAGAGATGCATCAAGATGTATATGATCAATTCAAGTATGCAATTTAAGGGTCTAAATCATTTGTTAGTCTTTACACCTTAACTCTTATTCTCGCATCATCATTTGTGTGTATACTTAACTCTTATTCTTACCTGACTTAATACTAAACTCTTTTTTCTTACCATTTTCTTTACTACTAGGGAAAAGTTCGAAAAAAGCAACAAATTATTTCATTTTGAATTGTTAAGTCCCTAAATAATTTTTTTGAACAAATAAACCATTAAACTTTTTCATTTTGAATGATTAAGTCAGTGAACTATTATTTGAATGAAAAAACCATTAAATATTCTTATTTCAATTAAGTAAGTCTCTCAACATTTTTTCGAATAAAACAAATTAGCTACTTATATTCGTTTAATTTAACCTAATATAGTTATATTTACCTTTAAAACCTTCATAGTCGGTTACATTTAATTTTTTTATTTTTTATTAAAATGGGGTAAGTAACCAAAATTTGAAAGTTTGATGGTTTATTTATCGAAAGAAATTGTTTAAGGACTTAATCATTCAAAATGAAAAAGTTTAATGTTTTTTTCATTCAAAAGAATAATTCAGTGATTTAATCATTCAAAATAAGAAAGTGTAATGGTTTTTTTGTTCAAAAAAATTGTTTAAGGACTTAACCATTCAAAATGAAATAGTTCGTTGGGTTTTTTTTTGAACTTTTCCCTTACTATTACTATATACTAAAGCCTAAAAATTTGGGGCCCCTATTTTTTGCGAGCGTTGGGCGTACTCCCAGACCGCCCTCCCCCAGGCATGGCCCTGCCTTCATCTGATCAATAATTGCGGCTTTCACTGCAAAACACCAGATAATTTCTTGCATAGGTATACAAAATATGAAAGGGTAGTTTCGTAACCTTTACAAATAGACAACAAACAAGTTTATATATGAATCAGTTAAAAATAATTAATATGTGAATTACACAGGTTCATACATGAACACATAATTCATATATAAATCAGTTAAAAATAATTAATATATGAATTACACTGATTCGCATATGATCATATAGTCCATATGTGAATCACACATGTTCATATATGTTTTTGCCCTATTTCACCAAAAACCACATTTGAATATATAGATAAACCACCAAAAGTTAATTCCATTTTAGTAAGTATTTCCAAATCTGAAACGAAAGCTTGCACTCTTATAATTAAAACTTTTCACAACCAAAAGTCGAGATGACATCGTAACTACCCAAATACATTTACAACCCAAAATATAAACTAGATGTAAATATAAATATGTATATATATATACCAAAAGCTTGGCAACGATTCCCGAACTGATCACTAACTAACTACACTGGGTTTTTGCCTTTATCTTCTTTGTTTCCTGAAAATGGTGAGCTAACGGGATAAACACATGGCTTAGTGAGAGAAATAGCCTAAACATATGTTATTGAAATCAAGTCTATACAAATATCCAGGAACCAAAGACCAACCGAATAGTCACATCAATGAACGATAAACTGTGAGTAACACTTACGAAACAAGAAGGTCCATAATATAACCATGAAATATCAAGCTTACACATATCAATTACTTTTGAAATACAAATCACATGCAGTTACCAAATCATGCCAAGTCAATTCCCCTAACTAAACATTAATTAAATGGTTACAATCAACATATGGAATATTCAAACAAGAGAACACATAGGACTAGCAAAGAGCACATCATTAATGGGTACGCTCGAGCTCCTATGGTTATAGAGAATATAATACTTAGGACTGGTATGGAGCCTGCCTTCATCTCTAGGGTATATCTGAGTTTGTATACCCGTGCCTCTCTCCACACTAGGCACCGAGTACAGCCAACAGACAACAAGAATGACCTGAATGTCTTACCGGCTCCTCCCCTTTTCACTCGACATGCTGACATTCACCATTTTTGGGACATATCACGCAAGGTAATCCTCATACTTCTGGCTTCACAGGAAACCAAAGAACAATACTGATATAGCCAAAATTATACATGTTTTTAGAATGTTAGTTCCTTACTTTTATGTGTGTTTTGGACCTTATTCGTATGTGATTGATGCTAAAACGGTGTGTTTTATAGTTTCAGGTAATCTTGGGTGCGAAATACACAAAGTATCGTCAAAAATGAGACTTTTGTGAAGACAATGAAAATATGGGATAACTTAGCCTCCAAGACTGCCAACTTGCTCTCCAAGACGTTTAGCTTAGCCTTAAAGAAAGGATCTTGATTAGATTTGGAAGCTAAATCATAGAAAATTTGTATTTGCCTAATCTGCTTGGCTCACGTCGCGATCCATAGCTTCGCGCCGCAAGGATATCGCCGCCCGATTTTATTATAAATATAGCCCTTAGTTCTTTTATTCGATACCTTGTAATCATTATTCAGTTCTAGAAAGAACTAGGTTAGAGATGGGAGCCACTTAGGGTTTCCGCCCAAGAAGAAAGAAGCTCGAGAAGACAACGAGGAGATGATTCGAGAGTATTCTACGTCAAATCTGATGGTCTATGATTTGGTTTGTCTAAGATTCTATGACTAGTATGTCTATGTACTAGTATCTCTTGTGTTACTTTATGGATTAATGACTTTGTGTATGGTTTGATTTTTACTTTTGATGAATATTTAGTTCTTAATTGTTTTAGTCAATTCTTATTCATGGTTTTAATCTTCGCTACTTGAAATCATTGGTTCGGTGTGTTTATTATCTGACAATTAATAGACACACTCTTATAAGTTAAACAACCTCTCTTACCTTTAACTTTGGTGACCTGGTAAGCAATCTCTTTGGATTAAGTAGACCGGAAAGTATGGTCTGATAACTTGGTCATGAGTAGGGTTAATTCCAGTCGCTAAAGATCATATGCCTGTAGACTGAAGAACCTGGATGTATGCCAGTTAAATTGGCTAAATCACCTTGATGATCTCATGTGGATGATTCTTAGGGAAACTAGATATTAATGTGTTAGTTGAATGAAGTCAAACCATTGCAAAAAAAGTCTTAATTCATTCATAGTGAATGCAGTTATCTCTGAGTTGTGTTAGTTTATTAGTTTGCCACTTCTTGTTAGTTTTATTATCAGTTAATTATTCTATTAATGAAAACCCATTTTCCAAAAGCAACTATTTTTAGATTAGTTAACAACAGCTTTAGTAGCTCTTCTAGCTTAATTGTTCCCATTGGTAACAACGATACCTGGACTTATCTATGTTTATGCTATTACTTATCAGGTACGCTTGCCTGTGTTGTGGTAGTTTACTTAGGTGAGTTATAAAGGGTAAAATGTGGTCAATATTATATATATATATATATATATAGGGAGGTTCATTTGTAAACCACTAAAAGGGTGTAAACCGTGTAATCTAATCATAGTCGTTGATCAAAAAAATCAAAGGAGGATATGGATTCATAGAAAACATGGAAATGTGAAATGTATGGTAAGTCGTTAATTATGGAAATATAGAAATGTGAAATATGGAAACGTTTTTGAAAATCAATGGTGTAGATTGGTTTGCACGGTTTACAAATATATATATATATATATATATATATACCACATCAAATACCAACGGAGCATCCGGATTTCCAAACCGAGTGACATTTCAGAAGAATTCGTAATCGAGAGATCAATACATATAATGACTAAAGACCAATCGAACCAACTCTAAATTCATACAAGTCACATACATACAGATGACACATTAATATACACTTAATACAATAAGATTTGATTAAATATTTAACTCACCTCACGATCGAATGTCAAATACGGTTAAATCGAACAACTATTGTCCAACCTCCCAATTGAACAATAGAATACCCTCCAAAGTTCTAAAATAAGATTTATTTATCCCTCTCAATAAACTTAACATATATACCAAGAACTCATCAATTGAGCTTTGAATCTTCAAGAATTGCATGTGTTTAGGCTTATGTGTGTGTAAAACCCACCTTGAGTATGTATAGAGTTCTAGAATTAATTTCGGGAGAAAATGAAGCCATTTTTGTCATTTTACACACTTAAACCTGGTTTGGGTCAGGTTAACCCGTTTGGGGCCTATTTTGACCACTAAACACTAAAAATGGCATAACTTTTCTCTCGGAAGTTTGTGTTCGATGAGGTTTTTGCCTGCACACATTCGTAACGAGATAATCTACAACTTACAATAAAAATAATCCAGAAAAATATCCTAAAAAATCAGTTTCACGTATCCATAACTTAGATGTTGACGTGTTTGGCTCATTCTCTCCAATTCTCTCGATTTAACTCCGTTCGTCAACAAGTTTTATAAATTCTCTCATATACTCCTAAGAAGTATTACCCTGAAGTTTCAAACCCAAACTCTTATTAAATCATAGGCTATCTTATATAGCCACCACTAGTGCACTTAGCAAAATTTCAGCATGCTTAACATTTTCTCATATGTAAGCACATAACATCCTTTTTAACATATTAAATAAGCATACTTAGCAAATAATTTGGGAATATTAGAAATGGAATGTTACAAATACCTCATCCTTTTGAGGATTTCATCCCCGAAATCATTGTTGTGGAAACAAGGAAGGTATTTCGCCTTCATCTCATCTTTATGCTCCCACGTCCAATTTGGTCCCCTATGGTGTTTCTGCTTGACCAACACCAAGTCTACATCCTTATTACATGGGTTCACCTTTCTCTTATTTAAAATTAATTTTAGTTCTCAACGTATCTTAATTTCTCATCCAAGGATGTCCTACCATGCATTAAATGCATCATATATATATATATATATATAGGGGTGGGTTCAAATGTGAACCACTTTTTGGTTGTGAACGTGAGGACAACCGAGAGCGCGACATGTGGCGGATGACTAGGTGCCACGTCAGATCCACAGCGGTTGACTAGGCGCGATTCATGGGAGGGCATTGAATTAAAAAGGGGGACCACACTCAAAGTCGCCACGTGTCGCGCTCTCGGCTGTCCTCACGTTCACAACCAAAAAGCGGTTCACATTTGAACTTTCCTCTCTCTCTCCCTCCCTCTCTCTCTCTCTCTTATATATATATATATATATATGAGCGTTGAGTGTGTTCTTCAAACACATCTCTTGTTCATCTCTATATCCATAATCTCTTCCTTCCTCTTTTCTTGTAAGTTCTTTCTTTCTCTTCTTACTCACTAAGTGCATTAATGAAAGCATTGTAAACTTCAGATTGTTTTAGATTAGGTTTATCATTTTCTATCTTCCGTAAAAATATTGTAAATCCAGTATTTGTTTTAATACAAAAAATTTAAAAGTGAAAATTGTGTGATTTTATTCAACCCCTTCCCCTTTTACAATCCTTGTTATCCTTAAAGGTCATCCATTGGGACCAACAAGTGGTATCAGAGCAGATTCAAGCTCTTTCTCCTCTTTTTAAGAAACTTTTTGAGATCCTAAGCCATTATCTCATCAATAGCCCTTCAAGCTTATAAGGATAATTACTTTGATACTGGCTCTCTTGCCAAACCTCCCAGATTCAACAAAGATAACTTCCTTCTATGGAAGACCAGAATGGAACTTTTCCTATCTGGTTCAGATCCTCAGATTCCATACTTTATGGAAACTGGACCTTATGTTCCCACTAAAAGGTTCTTGCTGTTCCAACCACCACTACCACTCATGTTATCCCTTTTAGGGAAAAAATAAAACAGGTTCATCAATGGAATGAAGAAGACAAGGCCTTGCCAACATTGATACCAAGGCAAGGTCTGTTATATCCATATCTCTTCCAGATGATGTCTTTCATTCTGTGCATCATCTAAGATCCACGAAAGAAATTTGGAACACCCTGTATGTTCAGTATGAGGGCACTATTGTCCTCATGGATTCAAGAAAGATTTACCTCGTACGTTAGTATGAGAAGTTCATCCACAGTAAGGGTGAAACTCTGTCTACATTTTGTGTGTCATCTAAGATTTGCAAAAGACATTTGGAACACCCCGTGTGTTCAGTATGTGGGTACTGATGTCCTCATGGAGTCAAGAAAGATTTACCTCGTACGTCAGTAGATTTACCTGCTTCTTTAGTGACAATCACTAAGCTAGACCTCTCTGATTCTGAAGTTGTGTCAGATAGTGACTCTGAAATGAATGAGACACTTGCCCTTCTAACTGAAACCTTTAGAAGATTTGCTATAAAAAGCATCTTTAAAAAGGGAAAACCTCTTGCTATTACTAACAAGCCAAAATCAACAGCTGTTGATAAGGCTACTTTTATTTGCTGCAATTGTTAGGGCAAATGACACTTTGCAAATGATTGCAGGTACAAGAAGAATCAGTTTACTCCTTCCACTTATGCATCATCTTCAAAAGACCCCAAATATATAAGGCTAAAAGATAAATATCGAAATATTAAATCTTAGTGGAAGGGTAGAGGTCTGGTTGCTGAAGACCACGACTAGGCTGATGACTCCACTGATGAGTCCTCAAATGAAGAAGACACTAAAATACCATGAGTTATGGCCTTCATTGACGAACCCGAGATAGCCCTGACGGATAAGATCGAAGAGGTACCTGAATATGTACCTGAAACCTCTACTTCCTGAGCGACTACATCTTCTAATTACGTACTTCCCTCTCATATTACTGCTGATAGCCTGTTAACTCTCAACTTACTGACTATTGATTTGTACAGTGCCTTAAATGGATAATCTTCAGCTGAAAAACTTAATGTTGATCTTCGTGAACAACTTAAGATTTGTCATGACAAAACTAAAGAGTTAACCACTTTTGAAGAATAATTTAAAAGATCAAGTCTTTGTGAATCAAGTTCTTTACATCGAGCAAGAAAAAGCTCTCGCTCAGTTGAACGCTGAGAACGTCACCATCAAAGGATGGAGTGATGCCTCTGAAAAAGTTGATGAAATTCTTGCGTTAGGGAGTTCAGCCAAAGTCAAAACCGGTCTTGGATATTCTAAAAACAATCCAAAACCTGATAGTTCAATGCTTAAGCTTGGAATATTTGTCTCTACCAACCCTTAGTGTTCCTCGTCTAACACTCACGTTCATGCGAAAGGCAAAGCTTATGCTAAACATCCTTCAAAGAGTAGAACTCCTAAGCAAAAGACTTCAAAAGTGTTGGGAGGTGGACCATCAGTTTCAGAGGCCAAAAAGAATGTTCAAAATCCTACCCTAAAACTGAGGGTCTGTAACACCCCGCTAAAGCGGAAACGCAAGGTGCAACAGCACAGATTTCATAGCGATAGGAGATAAATAACACCAATCATTCATAATTAAAATTTAATAGCGTTTACAAAGTTTACATCCAACCATAATTCATGTGTTTTACAAACATAACAAAATAATAATATTAAGGTCTTGATTGGTGAATTCAAAAACAACAAAACTAGGCTTTATCGGTCACCTTCTGATTTCCTGAAAAGCATGTTAAAAAGAGACGTCAACTACGAGAGTTGGTGAGTTCACAGGTTTTTATATGCACAAAACATTTTCAATGCAAAAGATCTTTATCGTAAAACCAATGTTCAACCTCAACTGTTAAACATAACATTTATGCAAGATATATTCTCGAGCCACTACTAAACCTAAACCTTTGCCCCAACGATCTACCTCAGAGGTGGTTGCGAACCACATTGGTAGAGCGTTCTCGCGAACTACCTCAACGGTGGGACTAAAACCCCACATGTGTAGACGCTGCACAACCTCAGCGGTGGGACTAAACCCCACATGTGTAGTACCACATATGATTACGTGCACCCTATACTCGTCAGTAAACAAGGGTGGGTCCACTCTACCAAATAGCGCTATCCACAATAACCATTGGCTCGAAACGAGTTAATAGTAGTGTATTCAACATGGGACTTTTACTCAATATATCATGCCGCATAACATTTCAAATTTAGCTCACAATACATTTCATTTCATTTCATTTCATTTCGCAATAATTTCACAATTTTTCACATTCATTTATAAACATGCTTTTCACCCCAAAACTCGTAAAAACGGTAAAAACGGGGGCTGTGAATACTCACCTTGAGTGATCTTAGCGTTTAGACAATCGTTAACGCGTGTACGAGTCCCGGTTCCGAATCTAGGATTGCCCTATAATATACGTATTTGACGTAAGTTCTAAATTCAACGGTCCATAAATAATAAATCAATTCCGATATCCATATAATGCCTTTACTATATTTTAATAAGTTCATTTTAATATAAAATGACTTTTTGTTACATAAGATTATTATTCAACACATGGGAATTTTGAAAGTTTATAAAATATTATTTTTGAAAAATTTCAATTCTGGCAGATTTGTTCCAATGCAAAGGTGTCACCATTAAACCTAGTTCCAAAGGGAGTTAGGTCTAGAAATTTTTACCCACTGGAATTTGGGATATTAGCAACAATCCCACAATTTTTCATAATTTTTGGAAGTGTTTTACATATTTTAAGAATTTTTACAAAAACAGTGGACACCTTTTTATTTTCAGATTTACATGTCAGTGGTGTTTACTTCATAAAGAATTCATCTTCCCACCAAATTACGAATTTCAAAAGGGATTTTCTAGAGGACACATATACCAAGCTAATGAGACAAGTTTCACATCATTTGGGTGATTTTTGAGGGAGATATGGCCTCTTAAAGTCGTGCATGTGCAATCTGCCACCATGGGACAGCCTACACCACTAACTTGTTTTCATTGGTTGAACCCTCAAAAGTCTACCAAATCACATGATTTTGGATTCTTTAGAAAGCTATCTCAGAGAACTTGAGTTTGAAATCAAAAATCGTGCATTTTGGATAAGTTGTCCAAGAGATATGCATGCAAGAAGATGATACAAGTTTTCTGACCAAACGCTGATGAGCATCAAAAAGTTTTTAAATGGTTGACGGGGTTCTACTCCGAATTTTTGAGTGATTCAAAAGGGATTTTCTTCCTAACTCATCAAATTTCAATATATCGAATTTTTGTAGAAAAATACCTCAGTTTACTATACTTTTGAGACGTCTAAACACACATGCAAAATCAGACAGATTCTGTCCAGAATCAAAACCTCACTTTCATCCATCAAAACACATAAAATCACAAGATTTCTTGGGGTTTCTTGCTATAAAACCATAAACTCATATCATTTAACAAATAAATAGATGAAATATGTATTTTCATCATCAATAAACATGCATGAACTATCATTAAAGTTCAGCCCCAAAAGATAATCAAAACATCAAACAAAAAGGATTTTACTTCAAGTATTGTGTTCTTTATGGAAGATTCATTGATTTTCACCTCCTTTGAATGTTTTAACACATTTCTAAGGTTCAATCTCATCCTCAAACATCAAGATTGTTACTAAACTATAAAAGAGGGTTTAATCTCAAGGAAACACAAGAAAAACACCCATAAGAGGGTTAAAATTGAAGCTAACACACTCCTATCATTCTTACCTTGAAGATAATACCACTTTGATCTTTGAAATAGTGTTCAAACCTTCTAAAATCTGATTTTCTAAGGTGAAACTTGGCTGGAATTTTGAGAGGATTTGAGAGAATTTAGAGAGAGAAAGAAGTTAGAGAGAGAGAGAGAGGTGTTTTGAAAATGAAGAAATGAGAGGGTGTGGTGATGATTTTGTCTTGAAAATGAGAAAGAGAGAGAGATGATGATTGGAGGGTGGGGGTGGCCGGCCATCTTTGGCCAATCCCCATTTTTCTTTTTTTTTTTATGCTAAATACTTTAAATTGTTTAAATTATACTGCTTAATTCAACGCAGTATCGGTTTTTAGCGTGTTTTCGGTAGAAACCGACTTTTTCGAAAGTAGTTTTGAATCAATTGGATCAGTTTATTTATATTTTTAACAAAGTCTTTTATTTCATAAGTTGACTTTTAAATTTTTGGCATTATAGGATTTTCGGACGATTTCGGACCGGTACGTGCTTTTCGGGCAGTTTTCGGAATTTCTAGGTTTTTGCCTAAATTTTTCACGCAAACTAACCTAGATTATTTGGGCAACTTAAATACTACATTTTTGCCTACGGAAACGTTATTGAGTGACTAAACAAGTAGTTCACCGGATGGTCAAGATTGGCAGTTGTCACAGGGTCGACCTTAAAACCAAACCTAAGAAGAAGAGACCTATTTCTCCTCTGTCTGATTCAAAAGGAATTCTAGGCAGTGGTCCTGCTCACTTAAAGTTTAAAGACTTTAAGGACCTTACTAAACACTTTATTTATCACAAATGTCATCACTGTGGATTTAATGACCATATTGCGAGTAAGTGTCATGATGCTACCAAAGCTGAAAAATCAGCTAAGATAAAGAAAATTCCCTAGGCCGAGAAATCAACTAAAGGAAAGAAAGTTGTCAAAACTGATCACTCAGTTAAGACTCCATCCACTGAAACTGATACTTTAGTTCAGGCTGTCACTGATTCAACCTCACCTACTAACACTGCCGGACCCATGGTTGTGTGGGTACCAAGGAAAACTTAAACTCTTAAGTTTTATAGGATAAGGGCATCTGGTACATGGACAGTGGACGCTCAAGACATATGACTGGAACAAAATCTCTCGTCACTAACTACCATGAAGAAACGGGTCTGATGTGGTAAATATATATATATATATATAATATTGACCAAGTTTTACCCCTCTAAAAATCACCTAACAAAACTACCATAACTAGACAAACGTACCTGATCGCAAATAATATAGTATAGGTAAGTGTAGGTATCGTTCTTACCACAGGGAACAGTGAAGCTATATATTCTAATTTAATAGCTTCTACTAATTAATCTATTGAAAATATCTTTTGGCGGGTTTTTGTGATTAACAACTAATAACTGAAAGCAATAAACAAATAAGCTAATGTAAAGGTGCTCACTTTATGATAGAAAACGATACTCAGTATGGTTGTTAAGAATCCCTTTTCAGATGATTTGACTTAGTTGATTGAAGTTATGATAAATGTTAGAGCAAATATTATTGTATCCGAGATCTCAAGATGAGGAATCGATATTCAAGTCAAACATAGTCAAAGGATGGAAGTCAAAGAAGAAAGTCAAGCATCAAAGTCAAAGTCAAAGCCTTTATATGTAAAGTCAAAGTATTAGTTAGAAAAGTCAATGTTAGTAAGTGTTGAGGTCAAGGGTATATATAGTGTGTTAGAAGGAGAGTTAGTAAGAGAGACTTGATGAAAGGAGCTCATATTGTAACATTCATATGTGTGTGCTTTAGAGAGAGATTCTAGAGAGAGAAAGTTCATATTGTAAAGATTACATCATGGAATGAAGATTTGATTGTTGAATCCATTGTTTCTTGTACTTACAATTGGTATCAGAGCTATGGCAGAAGATTTGTGCACAATTTGATGAAGATTTGAAAAAATTTGATGAAGAATTGAAGAAATTTTGAAGAAATGGGTTTTATAGATTCTTTGTGTAGATTTGTAGATTTTGTTGTAGATCTTGTAGATTTGTGTGTGTTTTTGTGTTTCTAGTGTGTTTTCTTATCATCTCCAATCACTCTTGATCAAAATTGTACTCAAATTTGAGTTTTGATTTTTGAAAAGCTTCAAAGTTCATCCATGGAGTTTTTGATAAATTTTTGAAAATTGGATGAGTTTGATCTATTTTTGGTGAGTGTTGCTTCACAAAAGTTGTTTGTAATCATGAGGTGAGCAACATATTCGAATTTTATCAAAATTGGTGAAGATTTGTGAAAATCGTTCTTGAAAATTTGAGTTTATGTTCTTAAGAGTTCATGAGTGATTTAGTGATTTGATGTGTTTTTGATTCGTTTTTGAGTGGATTTGTTTCTAAAAAGTGTTTTTGGACATGAATCTACCATTTGTTTTTAGTTTTAGAGGTTAATTTTGTGTTTTTAAATTTTTTTTTTTGGATTGAAGGTGTTCTTCATGTTCTTGAGTTTTTCTTGGGGAAGAAGATGAAATTTTTGGGTGTTTGATCCAAATTTTTAAGTATTTTTTGCAAAAAGTTGTTTGTGGGTCAAGTTAGAATGTCTCGAGTCTATCTTTGGTGTGTTTTAAGGCTTTGGTAAGTGAAAAAAGTGGGTCAGACTCGAGATAGAAGTCAAAAGCATCAGTCAGAACTCGAGTCAGCATATAGTTTTGTGGGTAAGAGCTCGAGTCAGAGCAGAAGGTCAATCAGACGCTCGGTCAGATCCATTTTGCTCGGTCAGAGATCTCAGTCAGAGCCTTTTTCGTCGGTCAGAGCTCCATTTCTCGGTCAGATGGTTCAATCAGTGGTCAGACGCTTGGTAAGCGCTCGGTCAGCGCAAGGCAGATGGTCTGACCGCGTCATGACGTCAGCCTGACGTCAGCGTGACGTCAGCCCTGCTCGAGACCTTCAGACACGTGGCCGCGCGTGAGGCGAGATCCGCTCGAGTTGGAGCGCGTGACAGCGCGTGGCTCATTTTTTTGGCGCGTGTGCGCGCGTGAGAAGCGCGTGGAGCGCGTGGCAAGCGCGTGTGGGCGCGTGGATGGTGTATTTCGAGCCAATTTTTCGTATTTCGAGCCATTTTTCTTCCCTATCTCGAGCCATGTTGTATATCTCGAGTCTTGTGCTTATTTTTGAGTGTTTTTGAATGTGTTTGAGCTATTTTTGAGCTAGTGTACTTGCAAGTTTGATTGTTTTTCCTTTACTTGTATTTCTTTCTTTTTCTTTTATTAAATAGTTGTGTTGTGTTTTCTTTTCATTCTATTTTCAATTTTAGTCCTCGTACGTGTGTTTTTAAGTTTGTGAGTCGTTTAAATTTCTTGTTTTGTCATTTTTAGTCCTTCTAGTTTACTTTTACCCATTTTCTTCAAAATTTTTTGTTTTGTTTGACATAAATCATTTGTGCACTACTTACACTTCTAATCGAAGTTTCTGTTGACGATCCTTATTATTTTTTGTGCAGATAACAATGGATTCAGATGATGAAATTCAGTATGAACGAGATTGGGATAAAACGAAGAGACTAGAACGTGAGAAGGCTAGTCTTACAACACAGCTTGCAAAAGCAGTTGCTCAATTTAAAGAAAAAGAGCTTCATTTGAAAAATCATATTAAAGAACAAGAGCTTCAAATGAAAAATCAGATTAAAGAAAAAGAGCTTCAAATGATAAATCAGATCAAAGAGAAAGAGCTTGATTTTGAAAAACAAATTGCAGAGACAAAGCTTCAATGTAAAAAGCAAATTAAGGAATCAAACAAGATAATTCAATTTTTAGATGAGAAGCTTCACAAAATAGGTGTTTCTGAACGGACAATTTTTCTAAACAAACCCTGTGCACTCAGAGATTTTCTTGATGTTAAATGGGGTTTAGGTTATGAGAATCCAAATGTGTTGAAAAACGCTCTTAAGGAGAAATCTGCATTTTATGATTTTACAAGTATGTTAATGAGCACCAGATTTCCTTCTTTAAAAGGTTTTGAAATGAAGGAAGATTTCTCAGATATGCAAGAGATTGAACAACATGATCCTGTATATTATGAACCTAAATATCATAGGGTCAAGTTTGTATATAATTCAGACACTCTGAGAATCAAATCAAAAGACTCATCTAATTCTTCTGATTTTCTGGTTTATCCTGATATTAATTCTTCTCAAGAATCAGATGTCAAAGCTAAACCTTATGTTCCTACATTAGTTTTAGAAGAAAAGATTGTGGATCTTGAAAATCTTCTCAAAAAGACTCAATCTGAGTATGAATCTCTTAAATTCAAAGAGCAGAATGAGCACAATGCTGAAAGAGAGATGCTTCTTGAGCAAATCCAGATTCTACAACAAGTTGTGTATGAAAGTGAACATGATCTGGTGAATGAAAGAAGCAGGTTTGCAAAAGACAGAGAAGAATATGTTCAAGAGATTTTAGAGCTTCAAAGGACAGTGGCTGATCTTCAGAAATTATTAGAAGACAAAGCTGGACAGGAAAAGCAAAATGTGGAACTAGAGGTTGCGAAAGAAAGACATATGTTTGAAACAGAAATTGAGAAGCTTACAAAGACTGTTTCTGATCTTCAAAATACTTTATTAGAAGAAAGAAAGGTATTTGATTTGACAAGTATTAATCTTTCAAAGAAAATATCTGAGTTAGAGAGGAAGATTATTCTAGATAAGAAGAAGTCTTTGAAGAAACCAAGTCTACGTGCCGGGAAATTTCAGAACATGATGCATGAATTTGAAGAAGAAATCCAAGGTGTTCATTCAGTAAGGAAAGTTGATGACAAGAAATGTATTGAGCTTCAAAAACAAATTGTTGACTTACAGAATCAGTTATCTGATGTAAGACATCAATTTAAACAAAAAGAGAAGGTTCTTCGACATGAAAAGAGTGTCTTAGAACAGATAATTGCTGAACCTAAGAAGCCAAGTCTTGTGGAAGCAAATTTTGAGGATCAAAAGGAAGTGTTTAAGGCTGAAATAAGGAAGCTTACAAGCAAGTTATCTGAATTATCGACTAATATCATGAATGAGCAACGAATGCGATCTGATCAGCAAAAGAAGCTTGATGATCTTCTTGAAGAGAGAAACAAATTTTCTTCCAAAGTGAAAGAACTTGAGAAGACAACTTTCAAAGCTCATGATTCAAGCAATGTGGATAGTGCTTCACTGAGTAATATCAACTCAAGTGGTCAGATTCGCACTTCAAATCTCTTCTATGATCGTCGTGTTGATTATTCAGGTAATCATCGTTATTCAAATAGTAAGTTCATTTGGCAAGTTAAGGGATCTAGTACAAAGGTAGCTCATACAAAATCATTTGCTTCGGAACCGAAAGTTCAAAAGAACAATTTTTTCCATGACACGTCTTTTGGTAAGTCTCAGTTAGTTTATTCTACAAATAAACTTCTTAGTCTATCCAAAAGAAAATCATCTGGTTCTTACTTTCTAAGAAATGATTTTGTAAGTGACGATTATATAGATGAACGATTTGGGATTTACAAGATTTCATCTTATAACCCAAATTTCTCTAACAAAAGAGGATCCACATCCAAGTGGATACCAAAATCTGTTTGATTTTGCAGGTTATTGGCTCCTGAATAATTCAGTTCAGGACCCGATCTTCAATTATTGGTGGCTTCTAAACATTCAGTTTAGGACCCGTACTTCATTTATGCGCTTCAATGTAAGTATCCCTCTAAACCCTTAGCTTAGTACTTGTGCTTAACTGCGTTAACCGTGGGATTCATCATAAGGAACTTACTTGTGTTAGTTTCTTTCCGATTTTACATCATTTCACGAATTTCCACGTGTTATAATTTTCTTGACATAGTTATTTCCTCATCTCATATATTCGTTGAAATTATTCGGTGGAAATACACTCGCTTGAATTCCAATTTGATTTCAATGCACGTTATTTCATTTCAATGATTCAATTCTTATTCAGATTATTAATTGTGAATTGTTCTTCACAATTAAACTTTCTAATCATTGATTCATTTCTTGAATACACTGTGCTTACTGAGTCTATCTGTTTAGCGCTTGAATTTTGTTCTTTGGAATTCACGATCAAGATTTTTAATTTCTACAATCAATCATCACTTGTTAGAGCATTTGAATGAATTTCTTCAACATATGATCTCATCAACAAATGTTCCCTATTTCTGTTCAACATATGTTCCCCATATACATATTGTATCACATATGAATCACCATCATATCACGTCCTGGTATGAATATACTCAACGTTTCAAAGAATATCATTTCATGATATCAACTTATGTGTGATAGGATATAGAAGTTTCTATGATCAATCCAGAGCCGGAGGATCTACCCAAGAAACACATCCCTAGGTTAGACCTAGTTTGTGAGGGTGTGCATGAGGTAAAATGCCGAGAGCTTGAGTGTAGGGGGAGTTAAAAGAAAATGGTGAGTGTGAGACAGGATCAAAAAGAATAAAAGAAGATCCTTCCCAAACCGATACACTTATCCGGGTAACCGCATAATCTATTCATTCTCGGTTTTTGGAGATGAATATTGAAACAAGACATGGACCCAGTGTCGATAACTCGTGTCACCCCACCAAGCTACTCAAATATCTCTTAAAAGATGTTTGTTTCAATTCTCACGGAGAATTAGCACATCATCTATCTAATCTTCACTCGGAAGATTTAGGTATTGAAACAAGGAAGACATCCTCTCCGGTCTCCGAACTTCATATTCTATGCACTAGAGTCTATTGATTATCAATCTGCGTCCCAGATTGAATCAATATTTGAGCCTAATGTTTATGATGATATTTCTTTGACACTTGCACGAGTCTTTGTGATTCCAATTGCATATCTTTGTGATATTGCCGGAACAGTCTGAGAACTTAGTTTTCTAACTTTGATTCAGTGATGACTGGAAGTCCTATCAGTGCTACCCTGTTGCCAACACTGAAAATAGGCCACACAATTCTATGAGTTGTTGTGTCAATAGTTGCTAAATGTGCTTCTATGTTAGCCGATTACCCATCATTTGAGGGGGAGCAACTTGAGCTGGATTTGAGGGGGAGCACTCTGATTTGGATGAGATATTTGATTGAGGGGCACATATGGTTCTTTGAATGATATACCAAAATTTGAGGGGGAGTAGTTACAATGTATATCATTCTTTGATGATGATGTCTTTGATTGTGCACGATGTTCAGGATTCTCCTAACCATCATGAGGGGGAGAAGTTCTATCAAAGACATTTGCAAAAGCATGATGACGATATGGGATATATGGGCAAGAGTTCAGGATGATATGTGTTGAAGAATTCAAGACATCAAGTATTATTGATTTGAAGAGTTCAAGATAACAAGTATGGTCGATTGAAGATTTCATGATGTTGGTTCATTCAAGTTTTGAGGGTATTTTTGTGAAGAAATGTTTTGTGAAGTAACAGTTAAGGGAAGAAAGCAAGTATTAAGGGGGAGCTAAAGAGAGATCAAAGTTTAAATCTTTTGAATCTAAGGTTGAAAAGCCTTTAGGTTTAAAGATTGAGTTCGAATTATGAAGGTTTAAATCTTTTGCTGAAGTTGAGAAAGTATTTTGAAGAGTTTGAAGATATGATGGATTTATATTGAGAAGGTGAAGAGCTTAGTACACGTAGTGTCAAAGCTCAGAATCTAAATATCCTTGACCATTGGCTTTGGTTACATCAAGAAGGGTTTCTGGATTTGACCTCAAGAGGGAATTCTGGATTTGATGAAGACTGCTTCAAGTTGAAGAGTGTTGATTCAAAGATGTTATTTGAAAAAAGGGAAGATTATTATGTGTTGAGCTTATCTGGTTGATTGTGATGATCTGATTTCAAGATTGAAGACTTTGTTCTGAAGATGATGTGTGTATAAATGGGGAGATTGTTAGTTGTTTGAAATTTGTGACCGAAAAAGTTTGTTTGACTTGAAGACAAAAGATCGTTAAAGCTGGAGCTCATTTTGAAGAAGCGATCTCGAATACAAAGGGGGAGATTGTTAGAGCAAATATTATTGTATCCGAGATCTCAAGATGAGGAATCGATATTCAAGTCAAACATAGTCAAAGGATGGAAGTCAAAGAAGAAAGTCAAGCATCAAAGTCAAAGTCAAAGCCTTTATATGTAAAGTCAAAGTATTAGTTAGAAAAGTCAATGTTAGTAAGTGTTGAGGTCAAGGGTATATATAGTGTGTTAGAAGGAGAGTTAGTAAGAGAGACTTGATGAAAGGAGCTCATATTGTAACATTCATATGTGTGTGCTTTAGAGAGAGATTCTAGAGAGAGAAAGTTCATATTGTAAAGATTACATCATGGAATGAAGATTTGATTGTTGAATCCATTGTTTCTTGTACTTACAATAAATGACAATTTTAGAACTTGTTTAACAACAATTCCGATTATCATGTGACTATCAACTAGAACACCTTCTAGCCCACAACATAAATATAAAATACTTTTATAACTGTTATCCCTATTTATGGCCACGTCATCGGACCCTACTTTTCAATCTACTTAACCCAAAGAGATCATTTACCAGGTCACCAAAATGAAAGGTGAGAGAGGTTGATTAACCGATAGGAATCTATTTAGTAATTGTCAGATGATAAATATACCCAACCAACGATTTCAAGTAGCAACAGTTGAAACCATAAACAGGAGTTCAGAAGACAAACATTCAAAAGTCATATATCAATTAATAAAATATTAAGCCAAACCATCATCCAAGTTAATCAAACCATAGTAAGTACTTTAAGAAAACTAGCCACTAAACATCTTGATGAACAAAGTAGAGCAAATATGTGAACACATTAGGCACACTGTATAATAATTGAAGATAGTACACCAGCAACTCGACTCCGTGTAGAGACCGGCGACGTTTCGCTGAGATTAAGCACCTTCTTGAATTGTCGGTTCATACGAATCTCCGACTCTCGTGTTCTCCTACTTCTTCGTTGCTTTCTGACTCTCGTATCAAAAGTATCAAGCAAAACACTAGGCTAGAAGTCTGTATTTAAAAGGTTGTTCGGCAGATCTTGTGATCGCAAGGATGGGCTTCACGATGCGACGCAACGCGTTGATTTCCTTCCGAAAATGTGGGATTTAGCTTTAATATCTTCTGATCTGTAAATGGTAATCTCCATGTAAACGTGTTTCGCACATCTCGCGACGCCAAAGGACTTTTCACCATGCCAAACCTTCACAGCGTAGAAACTAATTCCAAGTGTTGAACATCTCTCGGCGCGAGATAAGGATCTCGCGATCGCGTGATTCCCTCTGTTCCCCAAAAGTTCACTGTTCACGCTTTTTAGCCTTTTTTCGTAATTTTTGTTCTGAGTGCCTTCCAAACCTATAAAATTAAGAATCATAGCATTTCGGAGTTCAAACGCACTAAAATAGGTCCAAAATAGATGTAGCATTCTCAAAACATGTATAATTTTGGCTATATTAGGGTCCAATAGTGACCTTTGGTGGAAATGGTAAAGGCCAAACTCATGGCTTTGGAACCTTGATCAATGGAGTAACTAGCTTTAAGAGAGTTGCTTGCGTTAAAGGACTAAAACACAATCTTCTCAGCATCAGTCAACTATGTGATAAAGATCACAAAGTTACCTTTTCGAAGGACTACAAAGTCAAAAAGAAGCATAAGAAAGTCATTCTCACCTAGTGTTCGAAGATTCGGTGTCTATACCATAGTTGTGAATTCTTCATCTGAGAATATATGCTTTGTATCACGTGCCTCATCTGATTTGAATTGGTTATGGCATAAGCCTCTCTCTCGTCTCAACTTCAATACGTTGAATTAACTCTCCATGAACAAACTTGTCACTAGTTTACCTGATCTCGCTTCGCAAAGGAATCTCTTTGTTTAGCGTGTGAAAAAGGCAAACAAACAAGAGCTAGCTTTAATTCTAAGAAAAAATCTTCAGTCACGTCTCCTCTTCAACTTCTCCACATGGATCTTTTTGGACCTATTAATATCTAATCCATTGCTGGGAAGAAGTATACACTTGTCATTATTGATGAGTACTCCAGGTATACTTGGGTCTTCTTTCTCAAATCCGAGACTGAAGCACCTAAAGAAATCATTTTCTTTGTCAAAAAGATGGAAACTCTCAACAATCTCAATATTCGTTCGATAAGAAGTGATCATGGTACTGAATTCAAATAAAACACCCTTGATACTTTCTTTGAAGATAAGGGAACCTCTCAAAACTTCTCATCCGTTAGGACTCCTCAGCAAAACGGAGTTGTTGAACGAAGAAACCGAACCCTGATTGAAGCAGCAAGATCCATGCTCAGCGAAGCAAATCTAGCCACTTAGTTCGGGGTTGAAGTTGTAAATGCCGCATGCTTTACTCAAAACAGGTCGCTGATAGTCTAGCGCTTCAAGAAAATAGCAAATTAACTCTTCCATGGTAGAAAACCTTCCATCTTGGAAAGTTTGATCCCAAATCTGATGATGGGATATTCCTTGGATATACCTCAAATCCAGAACCTTCGGTGTGTTCAATAAACGAATACAGACTATTAAAGAATCAATCCATGTTCGTTTTGATGAATCCGGACCAACCTATCCCCATTCTCAACAAAAGAATGAAGAAGTAAATCAGTGGGCTGATTCTTTCTTTGATGTCCATAATGCTCCTGTTGCTAATCCACCTCCTCTAGCAAGTATCCCTATTGGTATCAAAGGTCTCCCAACTTCTCCTCCAAATCCTGTTCCTTTATTATCTCTACAGTTCCTATAACACAAGTTGCTCCAACAACTTTTGAAGCTGAATGCTCCACTAGCAGTGAAGACCTACATGTTCAATTATAGTATGAATCTACTCCTCTACAAGAACTTATCATTGATCCTTCTATACCTAAACTCTCTTCCACTTCAACGATCGAACCTCTACAAGCTGAACCTCAGCTACCTGCTATTCGATAGACTAGAGACCATCCTATTGATCAAATTCTTGGTAATCCAAATTTAGGTATCAAGGCATGACATCAATCGGGTAACATTTGCTTATTTGTTAATTCCTTTCATTCGCTGAACCTAAGAAAATAGATGAAGCACTCTTTAACATGCACTGGGCCGCTACCATGCAGAAAGAACTCTTTGAGTTCATAAGGAACAAAGTATTGTTACTTGTTCCCCGTCCACCTAGGAAGACTGTTATTGGATCCAAATGGTTTTTCAGAAACAAGGTAGATGAACATGGTATTGTTATCTACCATAAGGCTAGACTTGTTGCTCAGGGATAACGACAAAAAGAAGGCATAGACTTTGATGAGATTTTGCTCCTATAGCTAGGCTTGAAGCAATTCGACTCTTTCTAGCTTACGCTGCCCATAAGAACCTCAAGGTTTTTCAAATGGATGTCAAGAGTGCCTTCCTTAATGAAAAGGTCTCTAAAGATGTCTATGTCGCTCAACCTCTAGGATTATCTGAGGCTAAGCACCTGTTAGGACATAAAATGTCCTTATATGTGAAAGTTTTATAAAGAATCATTTTAGTGTAAATAATAGAAAGGGAGGGCTTAAAGTGTAAAATGTTGTATAGATAGAGGGGCTATAGTGTAGAGGTATATAAGAGATGGAGTGGCAATTGAGAGAGTTATGAGAGTCGTCTAAAGTGTTAAGTGTGTGTAACTCAAGGTGTTTTGTACTTTCCACCATTGATGAATAAGATGATGACTTCATGATCTCTCTCTTCCTCTTAATTGTTTGATTTCTTGGTCTAACAAGTGGTATCAGAGCTGGAACGAATTAATCAATTCGTTTCGATCCTTAGAAATCAAGCAATGGAGGTTTCATTTTGGATTTTTGAAGATTGAAGCAAAAAATGGAGAAATTTGGATTGGAGCTTGAAGATTATGAAGATTTGATGTTTTGGATCTGGATCAGTGTTCTCATGTTGTTAGAGTTGAGTTTTTGGTGTTTAAATTTGTAAATTCGATGATTTTTGGGCATAAATTGATGGATTTTCGAGGTTTTGTTCGAAGTTCATCAATGGAGGTCCATTAATGGAGTTTTTAGCTGCAGATTCATATGTCTCGAGTCTAATCTTCATATGTCTCGAGCCTAAAATGAAAATTTTGTTCAGAAAAAGTACAACTCGAGCACTTTTTTCAAGAATTTCAGTCAGAAAAAATATGGCTCGAGACATTCTCTCTCTTAAGGATGTCTCGAGTGTACTTTAATGCAGAAAAAGTACATCTCGAGTGTACTATTTGGTCAGAAAAAGTATGGCTCAAGACATTCTCTCTCTTAAGCCATATTTCGAGCCATTTTGTTCATAATTCGAGCCATATTTCGAGCCATAATAGTCATATCTCGAGCCAAAGTTCAAGAAATCAGCTAGGTCAGACGCGAATAAGCAATCAGAGGCTCGGTCAGCACTCGAATAAGGGGTCAGAACTCGAGCAGAGCTCGGTCAGCGCTCGAGTTAGTGGTCAGAGGTCAAGCAGAGCTCGGTCAGAGCCAAATTCGCTCGGTCAGAGGTTGCTTCCTCAGTCAGACGCTCGGTCAGCGTCCTAAAACCCTTGCTGACCGAAAATCTGATGTGGCAACACACCCTTTCAGCGCTGATGTGTCAACTTGTGAGTGGTCCATGTGGTTCTTCGAGCTGAGTTGGCGAGCTTTGAGTGGTCCACTTGTTGTCTCGAGTTGAGGTGGCAAAATCTGGTTGGTCCACGTGGTTTTTGGCGCTGATGTGTCTCATTTTAATTGGTCCACATGTTTTCTAGGGCTGATTTGGCTGATTGTTATTGGCTGACGTGGATTTAAGGGCTGAATTGTTATTTTTTGAGCTGAGTTGTCAATTTTCATTATTTTTATTGAGATCAGATTTGGTTTCTGATTATGACATAATTGGTCCCTGCTCTTCATAGTTGTGAAGATGTTCCAGTTCAACCCCTGAAATATTGGCTAAAATTTTTTTTTTTCCGCTGACCGGGCAGCGGAACCCCCGTATCAGGTGGTTCGAGATTAAAAGAGCTTCCTTATAAGAATTTTTTAATGGGACGATTATTTGAAGAGCTGCAATGTCATATCCAGTTCAGATTTTATTTTTCTGATGCACGTTCAAGATCAAAGGATCAATCGAGCTTGCAAGTTTTATTCAGTTGGGCCTAAATTTCTTTTTCGACCGTGAAGTTCAGATTGGCCCAAGATTGATCACCAATTTTTTTTTGTGTAACAATCCAGATTCAATCCAATCCAGTTCCAGTTAGCTTCAAAAATCCCTGTACTTAACCGGCCAATTTTCCCATCTCTATTTTTTCTAAAGCCCAATAAAAGCCCAAAATTCAATTTTTCATTTCTTGAAAATTGAATTTCTTTCATTCCCTCATCTGTTCCAAACCCTTTGAAGCCAAGTCAGATTTGTAACAATTTCGGGACGTCGGTGATTGAGTGTTGTGTTTGGTTGGATTATTCAGAAGGATGATTTCCTGCTTTCTTATCTTCAGAATCTAGTTCTTTAGCAGTTCTCTCCCCCTCACCAGCTTCAATGAGTGTATGGTTTCTTGTGGGCGACATTGTTGTAACCACTCATTGTTGTCGTGGTTTTTGCGCTTATCGGCACTGAAGTTTTGACGGTGGTTCTTGTCATCTGACTGTTTAAGAAGATTAAATCAATTCTTAGTTTCTTTCTGTCTCTGAAGTTGTTTCGGGAATCGACTACAAATTGCAAGTTGAATTTCTCTCATTTCCCCGCTGATCAGATTCTTTGAAGATAAGCCAGGTTTGATGTTGATATTCAGACTGTGGATGATCAGATTTTGTTTTCGGTTGGATTGGTTAGACACCTGAGCTTCTGCAATCGTTCTTCTGGAGTTTTCCTTGTGGGAGCTAGACCGTTGACTGGTTTTTATCAGTGTTCTAAACTGATCACTTAGAGCGTTGAGAGCTATCCGTCAGTGTTCTAGTTCTTGTGGATGCTAGCTCTTTGAGTGCTTTCTATCATTGTTCTGGCCTGATCAACTAGAACTTTGAAAGTTTGCAATCATTGATCTGGAGTTATGGTTGCGATCTAGACGTTCGAGTGCCGATGATCATTTGTCTGATTGAGAAGGTTGAATCAGAGTTTGGTTGTGTTTCAGTTCTGAAGGTCTTCAGGAAATCGGCTAATTTCTTGATCAGTTGAGAGATTTAAGAAGTTGTGCATCTCTTTCAGTATCTTCTCCTAGTTCTTTCATGATTATGGTGTCTCAGTGATCCAAGCTTCTTGAGAGTGTGCTTTTGTCAGAATCAGAGTTCTTGAGCTGAATGGTTTCGGATGATGGTCGGATTCTCTGTTCTTTGATGTTATACAGATAAACATCAAAGTGACTCGCACTTGTATCTATCCCACAGTGGGATGAACAAATCTGCTTGAGGGTCGGCGATTTGGTTCAGAGGCTAATCGTTGTGCTTGAGTCCGTTGAATCTGATTTTTCGTTTGATTC
Source organism: Centaurea solstitialis (assembly GCA_030169165.1). Taxonomy (NCBI): domain Eukaryota; kingdom Viridiplantae; phylum Streptophyta; class Magnoliopsida; order Asterales; family Asteraceae; genus Centaurea; species Centaurea solstitialis. The sequence continues at coordinate 46,286,393 of CM058042.1, read as the reverse complement.
AAAAGTTTCAGAGCTCGTTTTAAGGGGGGGCTTGGAATATGCAACATAGCTGAGCACTGCTAAAGTTTTCTTAAAGAAGCAGGGGGAGAAGATCAGAGATGCTTCTTTATAAAACTTTAGGGGGAGATTGTTAGGACATAAAATGTCCTTATATGTGAAAGTTTTATAAAGAATCATTTTAGTGTAAATAATAGAAAGGGAGGGCTTAAAGTGTAAAATGTTGTATAGATAGAGGGGCTATAGTGTAGAGGTATATATAGAGATGGAGTGGCAATTGAGAGAGTTATGAGAGTCGTCTAAAGTGTTAAGTGTGTGTAACTCAAGGTGTTTTGTACTTTCCACCATTGATGAATAAGATGATGACTTCATGATCTCTCTCTTCCTCTTAATTGTTTGATTTCTTGGTCTAACAGCACCCCGATCACGTCTATAAGTTAGATAAGGCTCTTTATGGGTTGAATCAATCCCCTCGTGCCTGGTATGACATCATATCTTTGTTTCTGTTATCAAAAGGCTATGAGCGTGGAAAGATTGATAGCACCCTGTTTCTTAGGAAACATAAGGGTCATATCATTCCCGTCCAGATATATGCTAATGGCATTATCTTCGGATCCACTAAACCTAGTATGTGTAAAAAGTTCGAACTACTCACGAAATCTGAATATAAAATGTTTGTGATGGGTGAACTAACATATTTTCTAGGGCGTTAGATCAAGCAATCTGAAAAAGGGTATTTTCATCTCTCAAGGTAAGTATATAAATGACATGCTGAAAAAGTTTGAACTTACTACTTGTTCTTCCATGAAAACACCAATGGCACCTCCTTTAACACTTGACAAAGTTTCCAATGGGAAACTTTTTAATGTGACCTTGTATAGAGGAATGATTGGCTCCTTGCTACATCTTACAGCGAGCCGACCACATATTATGTATTCTACCTGTTTATATGCTCGTTATCAGGATGAACCCAAAGATTCCCATCTGATCGCTGTAAAGCGAATATTCAGATACTTGAAGGGTACACTCAACCTGGGTCTTTCGTACTCCAAAACTCAGGGTTTGATCTAGCTGCCTATTCATACAGTGATTTTGCTGGTTGTAAATTGGATAGAAAGAGCACCACTAGTGGCTATCAGCTACTAGGCGGTAAGTTGGAAAAGCAAAAAGCAAAACTTAGTGTACACCTCTACTGTAGAAGCTGAGTATGTCGCTGCAGTGCTTAGTTCCTTTGGTTGAGAAATCAACTATTGGACTATGACATTCAACTACTGGGACAATACTTCAACGATTGCCATTGCCAACAATCCAGTTCTACACTCTAATACCATGCACATGAAAATAAGATTTCACTTTTATCAGAGATCATGTGATGAATGATGACATAGAACTTCATTTTGTACCCACTGAATATCAACTCCCTGACCTTTTTACAAAACCTATCGATGTAACAAGATTTAACATGTTAATCAGCGAGTTAGGGATGTTGAACCCTGATGAATAAACCCACCAGCGATCAACTATATTCAGTGACATCAAAATGAAAAGTTAATGACTCCATCCTATCACTAAGTTTTTCTTCTCCCTGTTATGTGCTATCTAGGTATGTCCCTGATCCTTAAAACCTTATCACATTTAATGTGATTAGAGGACTATCCAATAAAGCTATTCTTGATAAGCTATCTTATTTCGAGAGATCTTAATCATCATGAAAGAGGAAACATTTTTCTTTTAAATCAAGTATTTTAAAAGCTATGTTTTGGCATGATTTGACACGTCTGCGTTCATTATTGTTCCTGCGACGTGTGTCAGGCGCGTGAGAGGCATGTAAACCATCACTTGCGTCCTTACGTTTGGAATGAAGCTGCCTCTTTCATCCTCTTTCCCTCTTCTATATCCTAATAGAGATATATATACCTCTATCTTTCCAATCGTATTCTTTACACTCTCATAGCTCTCAAGCAATCAAAGCAAAAATCCTCTCTCAACTTTGTGCTCTCAAGAATATCAAGAACACCAAGAACACATAGTTCTTTCACTCCAACACTATTACGATATGATTCCCATTTCTACTTTTAGAATCTATTTCTAAGTTTGATTCTTGTCTTAAAAACAAACCTACAACGTTTGAAACATTTTTTTAACAAGATCACTCCGTTTGATCTTGTAATCTCTAAAAACCTACAAAGTTTTTTTAAAGTTTTGAAAATGTGGTCTTCTCATTTCTTTTGGGAAGAACACTCAAAATGACTTTGATATAGATCATCAAACATCATTTTATCCTTTTTACAACTTGAATCCCATTTTCTTTTTGAGATTCAAGCTTCTAATCTACTCTGTGCAAAAAGATTTCACCATTTTTGGACTCTTCCTCTTCTGTCCAAAAATGAAAAGGTTGCACATATTTTCGATTTGTTAATCATCCTTCTATATGTTTTCTTTTGGTTTTTTACAGATGGCATCTGCATCAAATGTTCCTAGAATATTGCTGAAAACCAAGTTGCTGAAAACCAGGTTCTGGAGGATGTGAATTTGACCCTTCCATATGTCTTCCCAGTCCTCAACGTCGAGTGGAAATCTCACTGTTGCTAGGTATTTCCTTCTCTCTTACCCCCTGAAGATTGCTTTCACAGTGAACCCTGCTCCTCAACGTGATATCCTTACATCCCTTTGGACCACTGCTAAGGTTGTCATGGAAAGAGACTCCAGAGACCGTCTGTTGGAGATGATCAAGTTTAGGCTTCCATCCTCTAGGGATGAGAACGAAGTCTTGTTGTTTTAAGTTGGTGCCCTTCGTTTAGCTCCAAATCTCCTTGCACACAGGAAGTAGCAAGCTGATCCTACCGTGGAGGAACTAATCAAGTTCTGTGATACCATCCAAAATGGCGTTCCTAACAAAACCCCCTCTATCATTAAGAAGCAGCAACTAAATGCCACGTTTGGCTACATTTGGCCAATCATCATCTAGTGTCTCACTAGAAAGACTAGTAGTCTTCACCAAGCCTCCTTCACCACTTCTCAAATGGTCTACTCAGCGATCACAAACCGATGCATGGGTTAAGCCAAAGTCATTTTTTATGACATGGTCAAAAGCTTGAAGGAAAATCCTCGCAATAAGTACGTGGCATACCCACGTTTCTTCTCTGCAGTCATCGTGCTGCAAATGAAGGCCAACTATCTCAAAGTCAGTGAGTACAAGAATCCTATCAATGGGGTAAAGACACTGGACCACCCAATATATGAGGTTGGTGTGCCTCTTAGCGAAGTACTGGAGGTCCTTACTGATGATTAATCAGTGCCACCACCACCGAAATCTTTAGGTATGTCTACTTACTCAGCCCCACTACTCCCTACTTCTTTTTCTTTGCATGTTATGTCAGTGACTAACCCCTCACTAACTTCCCCAGTTGCACATCCAGTGTTGCACAAGAGACCCCCCAAGCTACCTCCTCTCCTCAACCACACAAGTGTACGAAGCATGTTGCCTCTAAAAAGGGCAAAAACTCGAAGAACGTCAAGGAGATACTCACTGGTAAGACATCGACCACTCTCCATGATAATCTATCCTTTAAACCACCGTTCCCATCTATGTCTTCTAAACCTACAGGTGGGCAATCTACCCAATTAGAACCAGAGGCATCTTCTCACAAGACCTCAACATCTAAAGATGGTAACCAGTCTGATAGCATCCATGCCTCAAGTAATAATACTCAATTTACCTATCCCTCTTCTATTAAAGCTAATGAGTCTTCTAGTGCTCATATGGCTACTATTGTTATAGGTTCTATTACGGTGTCACAAGATGTCGAACAAATCGGCCTTGTTTTTTATGATGATAACGTTCAGCTCGTTGACTATGAAGGAAACCTTGCTGACGCTGAAGTGAGACGACGTGAGGCTGAGAAAGATCGTGTCAAAGCTGAAGCTTTTCACAAGCGTTAAGTTCACGAAGACGTTCAAAAGCTAAGAGAGGTTATTTCTCAGCTACTCACTGCCTAGGCTGCTTAGGCTGAGGCTGAAGCAAAGGCTCGTGCTGAAGTGGCCTCCTTGTCAAACAACGTGTTATTTCTTTCTATCCCTTCCATAGACTCCGTTCATGTGAGGATGAACATCAACTCTGAAGCAACGACCGGCATGAGCGCTCCCTGGCATCCAATAAGTCATCAAAGCTGGCTCTTCCTCCTTCTCCGAGTTTCAGGCACATGTTGTCAAATGCCTCAACGATCAAGAGGTTGGTCTAAAGGCACTCAATGAGAAGGTTGCTGAACTTTCTCAAACAATGAGATGCCTCGCTGCTCCTGCTTCTCCTATGCCTTCATTCAACGTCAACGACCGCGCTCTGCTACAGATGGTCAGTGATGCTCTCATCTGACAGAGTGCCATCCAAAGCAGCATGGCCTCCCTCCTGTAGCACTGTATCTCATCAACTTCTCTCTCCAGGTAGAGTGCAGTCGCTGAGGGGGAGAGACCACCATCGCGCAATGCTCCTCCGCAATAGCAACTTCACAGGTCCCTCAAATTGGGCTCTACGCGATGAAGATATGAATGAAGATGACGATTGTAACACCCCGCTAAAGCGGAAACACGAGGCGTGACAGCTAAGTTTTCATTGCGATAGGAGATAAATAACATCAAACATTTCATTTAAAAGTTCTTTGTTTACAGTACCATATGTTACATAACCAACGATAGTTAAAACATTCAAACATTACATAATAACATTACAAAAGAAAAGTCTAAGTTTGATGTCACTTGCAGCACAGGCATTTTCTACTACCTTCTATTTTCCTGAAAAGCATGTTAAAAACAAGTGTCAACTACAAGAGTTGGTGAGTTCACGGGTTTTATATGCACAAAACAGTTTCAAATGCAGAATTATTGTTGTAAAACTTTTGAACCACTTAAAACGTTCAAAACCACATATATGCACATGATATGTAGGATTGAGCCACTACAAACCATTTCACCCCAACGTTATACCCCAGAGGAGGTCACGAACCACGTAGGATATAATGCTCCTATGAACTACACTACGGTGGAACTCCCTCCAACTGTGTAGAACATTCCTCAACGACTACCTCAGCGGTTAGTCGAAGTCTGAAATAGTGCACCCTCTACTCGTTAGTCAGTAGGGTGGGTCTCATTACCAAATAGCGCTATCCACTAGATCATAGGTTCCTAACGAGTTAATAGTAGTGTATATTCTAAGGGGAATTTTACTTAATACATATCATAATTTGCATAATCACTTGCTCGAAAGCATAATTCATATCATAATTTGCATAATCACTTGCTCGAAAGCATAATTCATATCATTTCTCATCAACAACATGCTTTTCACCCCAATATATATAAAACAGTAAAATAGGGGCCGTGAATACTCACCTTGATCGGCTTAGTGATTTGCACGAAAATTCAAACTTTAGTCCCGAGTCTACAAGTGCCCTAAACAATTCACAATTGACGTAAGTCCTATATCATGGATCCAAAATCCTAAATTTAATCCTTACCGATATCTATATATAATGCCCTTACTCAACTTTAGTTAGCCATATTTAGTATAAACAAGTTTTAATCACTTTATATAACACATAATTGGAAGAAAAAGTCTTGACATTTCAAAAATCACATTTCTAAAAATTTTAGTTGCTGACAGATTCAAGCCCTTTGTAAAAATACCAATTCCAAACCTTAATCTTAAAGGGGAAAATTCCCAAATTTTTATCCACAGTAGATGGAGGTATTAACATCATGCACACAAATTTTCATTAATTTTTGAAGAGTTTAACATGCATGAATAAATTCCACAAAAAGGATGCACACTGGACCAAATCAGATTTACATACTTGTAGAGTTCGATACGTAGGGGTTTCATTACATCCCCAAATCACAAATTTCCAGAGGGGTTTTGAAGTTAATATCAAACTCTAACTAAGGAATAAAGAATCACTTGAAATGGAGGTATTTTGAGTGAGATATGCTTATTCCAACTCACATGAGTGAATCTGTCCTTTTTGGACAGATTACACCACGATTTTGTTTTCATTCATAGCATGCTCAAATATCCACCAATCTTAGTGATTCTGGATTCTATAGAAAGCTAACACATTAAAATTGAGTTTATAATCAAAAAGCATGTATTTTTGACAATTTATCTAGGAGATATGCATGCATCAAGTTGACATTAAAAATCTGACCCGTAGCTGTTGCACAATAAAACGTTTTGAAAGAGTTGAGGGTTCTATACTTCGTATTTTTTAGTGATTCCAGTGGGGTTTGAACCCCAACTCACAAAATATTGATACCTTAAAAATGTAGACAAAAATTCGTTCATATGAACCCTTTTTGGGTCGTCCAAAGATGCATAACACAATATGTCAGCTTCTGTTTTCATCCCAAACTCAAGATTTTCACTACCAAAACATATAAATCTTTAAAATTGGGGATTTCTTTGATACTAACCTACAATCCCACATTAAATATCATGAATAATATAGAAATACAACAAACACTTGAGTTAGATTATGCATGCAAAGCTTCCAAAACTCAGATTCACATGTGAATATAACTACAAAATTGGGGGTTTTTCACCCTTATTCTTGAGTTCATATTGAAACCTCATGGGATTTAGCCTAGATATGGATATTTCGATTATCCAAGGCTTTCATCCTCCCCTCTAGAACACCAAGAAAACATTTTTAACTTTGAACCACAAATAAACATGAAAAACTTGCTAAAAAGAAGCACAATAGTGCTTAAAATGCAACTAAAATGCAAGGATGAACTCTTACCCTTTTGATGAACAAGATGAAACATTTGAATCATTAGTTATTATCTTCTAAAATATATGAGGTTGGGGCTGAATTTCTAGAATTTAGAAAGAGGTTTTGAAGGTGGAAGAGTAGAGAGAAAGATAAGGGAAATGGATGGATTTTTGTTTTGAAAAACAAGCAAATGAAATCAAATAAAGAAAAATGAGGTTTTTATATGGTGTGTAGTGGAGGTGGCCAGCCATCTTATGGGCCCCCACTCCATCACAATTTTTTTATATACAAAAATGCAAGCCCATCTAGTTTAAAATGCAACGGTTTAACGGTTTGCAAAGATTTTTCCGATAGAAGCGATTTTGTTCAGTTTATGACCTATTTTTGAAATGTTTTTACTCAAATAATTTATGACATAATAATTTACAAAATATAAACCTTAATTGAGTCGGTCCGGCATTATATAAGATTTTTGGGCGATTACGGACTAAAAGGGGTTTTCCGGACGATTATCGGGATTTCTAAGTTATCTCCAAAAATTTTCGCATGATTACACCTAAGTCTTCCTAATTAGTTATCTTAAAAAGGAAATTCACTAAAACTTATACTAATAGTGATGATCGACTGCTAACCTGAGACCTAAAAATTACCGGTTGTCACAACGATGAAGAGTGTGAACCATATCGCTGCCCCTGCAAAGAAGCTGGTGATGATGACGATGACCTCTTCAGAGTTGTAAAAGTTCGCAATCCCAACAGCGCAGGATCTGTTGCTGCATGTCAAACCGCCAATATAGAGAAGACCCTTGAAGCAGGGAACAAAGCTCAACTTGAGGGGGAGACTCCAGGTAAGTCTACAACCCTTACCTCTTTATCCCTTTCATCTGATTCTGATCACCTTCCCATATCTACCCTGCTTACAAAACCCAAACCTAACCCTTAACCTGAAACCATAACCCTCTCTGATTCCTCATCAGAATCTATACCTGAAAGTCAAGCTCAACCTGAAACCACACCTCAATCTAAAATAAACCTTTTCTTAACCTAAACTGAACCTGAACCTCAACCTGAATCCTCATCACACTCTGAACAAACACCCAATGTTGTGTTTAGGACTATCATTAAAGACATGATTATACTATTCTCAAATACTGTCTCTGCCAGTACTTATGAAGCCATCAGACACATACCCTCGTTGTACAACCTCTCAATGCTATACCTGTTCAACCTGAACTTCTACCTTTTTTTCAAAACAGTTAACCTTTAAACACCAGTAATCCCTTAACCTCTCAACCATCCACTTCCTAGCTGAATCAATATTAGCTAGACAAAACCTCTTCTCCCTCTGAATCTTTTTCTACCCTACCTTCTACACCTAAGTCTTCTCTTTGTCACATGTCTCCTAGATTTGAAGGAGAAAACTAGAATCCCCCTGTTGACATCTTTGACGATGAAGAACTGTATCTTAACAGGGATGAACGAATGAAGGCCCTAGTAGAGCATCTCGAGAGTACAAGAGTAAAAATTCCTCTTCGTACCTCTTGTGACTCTTAGTTTGCAAAAACCTTAGAAGATATCGAAGAGAATGAGTGTGCCCGCAAGAAATAGGAGCTTCAGATAGAACAACCTTTCAAGAATGCTCAGGTCACTCAAAAGCTCGCTGCTAGTTTCGTTAGGGAGGATGAAGTGATCCAAGCTGATCCCATCAAAGCTTAACAAGCAGCACTTAATGTGTTTGCAAAACTAAAGAGCAGACAGAAGTTGGAGGAAGAGGATGATGAAACAAAATGGTGTAGGGACAAACTTCACCTAAGGAAGAATGGCTCACCTATTACCTTAGTGCCGTTGATGAAGACTAGGAAAAAGGGAAACTACCCCGGTACTATCTTCATCACGATCATCAGAGCTACCTCCCAAAAGGTCAAGCACACTCTCGACAAAATGGATCGATATAATCTATCAGAGTAGACAGGGATTAGAAAGCTCCTCAAAAAAGTGAAGTCCATATACAAAGCTCAAGTAGAAAAAAATTATCAGCAGACTCATCACCAGGCTTACCAAAACGATTGAAGTCCCTGAAGCTTTGATCCAGCCTCCTCAGCATACTCGACGTGCTCCTATTCGTCGACCTGGTGAAACCTTTACAAGAAAGTTCACCCCATGCATCAATCCTTTTGGTGTCCTTCCTTACACCTACGTTGATCTCTCTCTATGTTGGATCTCTCTCTCTCCCTGAAGGCGTCTCCCTCCATGAAAGACAAGTAATTAGAAAACATATTCACGAACTGTGCTATATTGATAAAACTTTAGCCCTCCATTTTCAGAGATTCATCGAACTGCCTATCGCTCCTGCTGATCATCTTATCAACATATTTTACTTCATTTATAGCAAAGCTCAATAGGAAGAATTCTTTGCTTTTGGAGGAGCAATAAAAGAAGAACCTAGAAAAAGGATTCTCGCTGGCGAAAACATTGATCCTATGCATGTAAAACAAGAAGATCATTTTTCAAGGGATTAGTCACTTTAATTTACTTTTGTAACCATCAATTATAAAAGTAAATGAAAATATTTCTAGTGCAATGTACTTTATTACATCATAGTACTGAAAAATATCCTAAAAATAGTAAATGGGATACGTACCTTTATGAGTTTCATTTCCTTTCTGTTTAAGTTATACATAGAACAAATTTCTTTGTTTTTAGAACTAGACAATTTCTTTTTTGTCTAATCATTATCATTTAGGGGGGGATTGTTGATCCAGCTCTCTTAAGACCTGATAAAATGATAATGATATTTACCATACTTCGTAAATAAATGCTTAGCTTATTTATAGCTTGAGGAATTATCATTGAGTTTGTTCCATGATTATTCTATTTATTCATGTCTCAAAACATCGGTGTTCCATCACTTAGTGATCACTGAAACTGATAGCACAACGAAATATCTCCCTTGAAGACAAAGAAGTCATGTGCCCAGAACCATCAGCGACGTTGAAGAATTAGTTGATGATAGAGGCAAGTTGCTCGTGATTTGAAGACGGATTCAGTGATAGCCGCTTGTCTACTCATACATGAAAATCTGAAGAACTCAAAATATAGCGAACGCTGACCTCCCTTAAGGTTCAACAATCAGCTCGTTGATCAGTATCTTGCTCTTGAAGATTTATTTATTTGTCTTATTATCTTATGTATAAAAGGATTACCTACCACCCAATACACAACATGTGTAAAGGAGTTCCTGCCATGCATTAAATGTATGGGATATATATGAACAGTGAGTGTGTAAGCACATCTCTTCTTCATCTCTATATCCACAATCCTTCTTCCTTCCTCTTTTCATCTAAGTTCTTTCTTTCCTTTCTTACTCAGTAAATGCATTAGTGAAACCATTGTAAACTTAAGATTGTTTTAGATTAGGTTTATCATTTTCCATCTTCTGCAACAATCTTGTTTTAATACAAAGAATTTAAAAGTAAAAATTGTGTGATTATATTCAATCCCCTTCTACAATCCTTGTTATTCTGGAAGGTCACCCCTTGGGACCAACAGATACACATATCTAAGTCTAGACAAATAGTAATCCCAATTGACTTTTTTTGAACATCAATGGTTTTCGAAGGAAGATTCATGATCTCAAGTTTGTTGAGATTATCAGGTACTATCTCAGATTCAAGTAGACATGGTATAATTTTTTTAGAGGTATTCTTAGGCTATGTGGGAATTTCATGTTTTGGAATATCATTGCTTAGATCTTTTGTGCAAGTATCATAGAAGATGATGGCATTGATACTTTAGAGCATGATTCAGATTCAGCTATAGAATGATCAAGTTCTGATGAGCAATCAATTCTTGAATTACATTTTGTTTCAGAATCTAAACTAAGAAAATCTTTTTCAGCTAAATTCTGATCCTTTGAAATATCATTTATCATTTGAATTGTGCTAGGTGATATTTCAGAGTTTCCTTTATCACTTAGGTCCTTATCACAGAGAATTGAAGAATCTAAGATTTCAGTATGATCAATTGATGGATTAGTATGATCGATAGAAGCTTCCTTAACATGAGTAGGTATAAACTCAAGTGCTTCTGAGGATAGTTTCTTCTCAAAAGGAGTAACTATACACACAAATGTAGAGTGAGTTTGAGTCTCTAGTTGACCAAATTTAAAGATACCAATGTGCTTTTGACTTATGTATTTCCTTGGTATTTCCTCTAGTTTCTTCTCATGTATTTCCTTGTTTTTTTTGTTTTATCGTAAAACAAAAAATAGGCATATAAAACACAAGTAAATACCTAAGTTGTTCCACCTAGGTACGTCCCAACTGTCCCCCATTTGAAGCGATGACGTACGAATGAAAACGTATCTCACTTTCCATCGCTATCGTTTACTTGAGTTTTCTGAACCAAAATCTTATCCCTACGAGCCTTGGGGAAAGGGTTGTGTCTATGATACTTATCAGGCTTAACCCCATAAGCCGTCAAAAGGTTTGTAACATCAAACGTCGGCATACCCCAATTTTCAGTGACTCTCTCAATCACTTGAAAGACCCTCCAGAATTAGGGCATAAGTTGCCCAAGGGAAACTTGAAAGAAAGCCATAAGGGCCTTAGCTAAAGGCGAGAACGACCAACGGAGGCCGATCTTGAAAGGATATTCGTATACGACGAATAATCCTTCTATACACGATTCAGGTCATATCTCCCCGGGGAAAGTACAAAAGCAGATTCGGGTAAACCCGATAGAGGGTGAAAAGCATCTAGATCGTGAGGATCTTGGATTGAACTCCTAGGCTCAGCCAACATTATGAAAATGCTTCTATATAAAAAAATACGAAGGGTCTTGGATTGAACTCCTAGGCTCGGCCAACATTGGATTCATGAGGTTGCGATTCCTATCAGATTTCTTAGCTAAGCTTTTGAGACGCATACGAAGAGAGAAGAGCCTACATTATATATAGCCTAAAAACGTAAATGTCGCAGAATCTCGAATGATGATAGAAGAAATCTTTGCTAAAAAACCAAAAGCATAAAGAAAGAATGAGATGACGTCCATATTTATACCCTGAAATTTCAAATCAACAGCCCAAAATAAACCCATTTGAATACAACATTCCTGAGGCGACATGTGTCCCACTACAGCCTGACATCACGCGCCCACATCATGTGCATGCGCCTACGTCACAAAGCCACGTCATGGTCATCATTAGAACTGAACTGATTCAGTTACTCGACTAATTAGCTATTATAGAGAATCGTTATCCACATACTGGGATAATTCAAAAATCCAAAATTCAAATTGATAATTTTTTTTAAAAATTTTAGGGGTAAATTGTTTGGGTAAAAATCTACGCAATATGACGACGAGAGAAATTATAAGACTTCCCTAGAAGTTATTATCCTGTATTAAGATAAGGTCCTGAAAAAGAATGTTGTCATTGTTTTGGTAAAAAAATTACACAATTAAATATCGTAAGATATTGTGAGGCAAATCCGTCGAGAGATAGGAATCTTGTTCGATAAAGACGTGCGATAAAAAATAAATTAGAGACAAAGCAATTGATGACGCAGGAAAAACCTCGAGGTCGAGAAAAAAACCTGCGGTCGACTAAAAGGGGATAGCCGACGTTGCACTAAGTATCACCAAAAAGGGGTGATGTCCTCGAGAGTCACAGCGTAGATCGTACGATTACAATGGAACAGAATGTAAAGTCGAACGTAAATTACAAAGGATTGTATGAAAATTATAGAGAATATTTGCAGATTCGGATAGCTTCAAGAGTAATTAGATGTCCTCCAAATGATGATGTTGGTCTCTTTTTATAGTTGATGAGAATGTAACCGATGTCCATAATTGTATGTTTAATGCAACGGTCATAACTGAAGCTGGAATTTCGGTTGTAACTGTCGTGCATTTAATGAGGAGCGTGTCTATATCTTTAATGGAAGAATAACTGTCGATATGCGATCATTGTAATGGTGAATTCCATCTTACATAGCATAGTACTCAATTTCAGACTTTCTCAAAGGTGGACAATTGTTAGATATGATAACCAGCTTGCCTGCATCAAAGATATAAACTTCGTACGTTTATGTTAGATATCGTTAGTGTAATCGTACGATGCACAATATATATTTGGTGATTAGTTTTCTTCGTTCAAAGGTAGGGTTATCTTTATTCCAGGACCTTATCTTAATACAGGATTGTTATCCTGGAAAAGATATCTTATGATCAAGATCAGTCATCGTGCGATCGTAAATTTTCACCCAAACAGTTTGCCCCCGAGATTTTGAAAAATTTATTCTAAATATTTCTGAATCTTTCATCTGCAAAAATCAATCGTTGGTTTAAACAATCAATTGTTAATAAATCAATTTAGTTTAAATCAAGTCGAATGTGAACCGGTTTAATGACGTCGTCACGATGACGTCTTGATGATAGTTGTCGACTTAACGTCATTATTTGGACGCGTGTTGGTGCGTTATTTGACTTGAATTGCTTGGAGAGAAATTCAGTTTCCTAATAATAGATGATTTGAATCCGAAATTAGGTACATATCTTCAAATCGTTTGCGCAATCTGTCCTGAAATTAATCCTCTATTTTCGGCAAGGATTTAGTCGATTTCCAATATAAGGTATTCTCTTCTCTTTCTGATTTTCATGCGTTTAAATATTTGCTTTGTTTTCATCGTCTTAGAAAGAGTTTAGAGCGATTAGAGTTTTTCGAGTCAATGGAAGTGAAGAGTACGATTAAGGAATCCTTAGATGTTTTGGCCCTTAGGAAATTATCTGGATTACCTGATAGTGCGATTCTTAAGGTTGCGGGTGAAATCAGACCTGCGGATGCCCCTGTGGGTTTCTTTGCGCTCTTCGAGTATCCTTTCAAAATAGGTTTCAAGTGGCCTTATAGTCCTCTGTCTCGAGCCTTCATGACTCGATTCAATATTTCTCCTGGTCAGTTGATTCCTCAATTTTGGAGGGTAATTCAAGTAATCGAACGTGTGACAAAGGACTGTGGTCGTCCTGCGTTTTCTGTCAATGACCTTCTTATGGCGTATTCCGTGAAACCGACGGATTATGACCGATATGGCTTGTTTCCGAGGGGTAGAGGGGATGCCATGCTAGTACATGGTACTCAGGTACATGATCGTGGGTGGAAGTCTCGGTACGTATTCGTACGTTCTTCTTCAGTCTTGGATGAGGGTGGATGGATTGCTCCAGAATGGAATTCTTTAGGTATTTAGGCATAATTTTCTACAAACGTTACTATTGCTTTCCTTGCTATGTTTTATCTAATGTTTGATCATTCTTGCAGAGATCGATTTTTCGTTTGAGGCCACTGAAGAATCGAAGGCTTCAGTCGAACGATTTATGTCGTACAGCATTGGTGAACGGCTATACTCCACTCAGAAGGCGAAAGAGGTTCTGATAGAAAGTGACGACGAGGGTACACAAACGGAACCAGAAGTCCAAGTAATATCTGAAGAAGACATGGAAGGTAGGTCCTACGATTTAATGAATATCGTACGATAATTTATTCTCTTTTGTTTATGCAAGTTTTATTATGCAGGATCATCGAAAAAGCCGACGAAACGAAAGCAACAATTGGAAGCTGCAAAGAGAGTAGCTCAGAAGAGGAAGGAGATGGCTGGGGGTGAACCTCCGGCGAAACGGACGAGATCATCGTTCGACTCTGTTGACCCATCGCATGAAGCTAAGCGAAAGGCAGATGATGTGGTCGATGCTTCTCCGCTTAGATCTGCTCCTCCTGAAGATCAATCGAAGGGAGTTAAGGTGGCAAAGACTCCTGCAAAGCTGAAGAAGGTTGTCGATGAATCAGGATCTTCGACTCTAAACATAACCCTCCCAAAGGGTTTTCTAGAAGAGGGTGTCTTGAGGAAAGAAGACATCTTTCCAACCATCGAACAGTTTCTACTACCTTCGCAGAGAGAGCAATTTTCAAAGCAAAGGTTTGAAGAAATTGATGCCGCAGCCGTGGGTCTTTCCTTCTTGGTAAGTATTTCTGATCGTACGATTATAGTTTTTCATCATCGTGTGATCAATCTAATTTTATTTTTGTTTTTCTTAGGGCTTTCAAGCGAGCCTTGGTCTTCATTCTCGAATGGAGACCATAAAGAACGACATGCGTTTGAAGATGGCCAGCGAGAGAGCAGCCTTGAAGGAGGCGGACAAGGCGAAGAAGAAAGTCTTCAAGTTGGCGTCCGATCTGGAGGCCAAACAGGTCAAGATTGATGATCTAGAGGCAAAGCTCGATGTCGCGGAGCACATGAGGACTGAGCAACGAGCTCGCATGAAGACTGTTCTAGATCATGCATCCAAGTTGGAGGAGGAGCTGAAGGAAGCACGGCTCGTGAAGAGGCTTTGTTGTCCGAGATCCAGAATTCGAAGGATGAGGCGGCGTTAGTGAGGGTCGTTGCTCGTGCGGCCCTTATGCGTCGTGTGATCGCTGGCACTCTTACCGTCGGGATTGCTAAGGAGGAGGTGGAAGCATTTCGAGAACTTATGGGATCTGAGGATCTTCTCGATGCTGACGACCTCAAGGATCTGGATAAAGAAGGTGGAGAAAAGCCTGCTGAGGTTGCTGCGGTTGAGGAGGAGACTCCAAATGAAATGGTCTCTGGATCCAATCCCGCAATTTCGGTCACTGAAGATGTTCCTTCTCAGATCGTAGGATCCGCAGACGGTGCGGGTATAGGAGGATCCGGCGATGATGCGGGGGTCGTAGGATCAGACGTTCCCCCTAGTACTTGATTTATTTCGTTGTAATCGTACGATCTTTTGTTTTAAGTACTTTTATTTTGTTTAAGTACTTCTTTTGTTTGAATGAATGAATTTCAGTTTATCGTACATATTGATTTGTTCTTTAGTTCTTTTAGAAACGTTTCTGTATTTACTCAGCAGAGTATTCGTGCGACTGGCGTTTTGACTTGCGCGCATGCGGGTTATTCTTGTGTTTAAAGCAATGATCGTGTGTTATAAGCAATAAATATACGTGCGATGCTAGCGATAATTTTGCGATACCTGCGATAAAAAATGGCTAAGGGGTGGCCGTTGGTTTGACCAACGGCGCTCCGACGCCCAAGTTAGTAATCGTTCGTAATAGAATAATAAAAAATGAAAAGGGTTTAGAAGTAGTACCTCTTAAGATGTATGGCATTCCAGCTACGTGGGATTTCCTTACCTTCGATAGTCGTAAGTTTATATGCACCATTTCCAATAACTTTGGAAATTCTGTAAGGCCCTTCCCATTTGATGGAAAGTTTCGCAGCATTTAACTCTTGAGTGTTTTGGAACACCTGTCGTAGGACATAATCTCCTTCTTGAAAAATTTTAGCTTTTACCTTTTTGTTGAAATGTCGTTCGACCATGGCTTTTTGCAATGCCATTTTCTGAAACGCTTTTTCTCTGAGTTCTTCCAGTGCATCTAGATCGTAATATAGGTCTATTACATTTTGTTCCATTGTACGATGTCTCGCAATTGGAAGTTGAGATTCGATCGGTAATACTGCTTCGCATCCGTAAACAAGAGAGAAGGGTGTTTGTCCTGTTAAGGTCCTTGGAGTTGTACGATTTGCCCATAATACTGAAGGCAATTCTTCGACCCATTTCCCTTTTGCTTCCTTTAGTCTCTTACGAATTGAATTGATTATGATTTTGTTACTAGATTCGGCGAGACCATTGGATTGAGGGTACCTTGGAGTCGAAGTAATTAACCTGATTCCGCGTTCGTCGCAGAATTTACGAGTCTTTTCACTTATGAATTGTGAACCATTATCGCACATGATCTCCGATGGTACTCCAAACCTGTATATGATGTTAGTTTGAATAAAAGAAATAACTTCTTTATCTCTTACCTGCGAGAAGGCAGCGGCTTCAATCCATTTAGAAAAGTAATCAGTAAGAACAAGTAAAAAAACTTTTTGTCCTGGAGCAGGAGGTAACTTTCCTACGATGTCCATTCCCCATCGCATGAATGGCCATGGGATTAAGACAGAGTGTAGGGGTTCAGAAGGTAGATGTGACATACCTGAATGTCTCTGACAAGCGTCGCACTTTTGTACGTACCTTATAGCGTCTTCTCGAAGAGTAGGCCAATAATAACCTTGTCGTGAGATCCTATTAGCGAGACTTCGTCCTCCGGAATGATTTCCACATTCCCCATCATGCATCTCTTGGAGAATTTGATTCATATGCTCTTTACTTGTTATACATCGTAGGATTAGTCCAGATGTGGACTTACGATATAGTTTTCCTTCCAAGATCGTATATCGTGAGGCTCTTGATCTGGTCTTTCTAGCTTCCATCTTATCATGAGGAAGTCGATCGTATTTGAGATAATTCCATATATCGAGTGACCAATTGTAGACTTCTTCAATCATCTGTACTTCCTCTTTTGCTTCGATTGAGGATGTCATAAGATGAATTATTGGGATGCTATCTAAAGTTGGCTCATTAAATGCAGATCCCATGTTAGCTAGAGCATCAGCTTGTACGTTCAGATCTCGTGGGATTTGCTCTATCGAAATTTTTTCAAATCGTGCGATACTTTCTTTAGCAATTTTGAGATACGTCATCATTTTCGAATCTTTTGCTTGAAAGTCGCCATTAATTTGATTCACCACCAGTAGTGAATCGCTTCGTACGTGCACATGTCGTGCCCCCGAGTTGTAAGCTATATCTAATCCAGCGATCAAGGCTTCGTACTCCGCTTCGTTGTTGGTAGTTTTAAATTCACACCTTATCGAGTACACCATATTGCCCCCGTGTGATGATTTCAAGACAACTCCTAATCCTGATCCTCTTATGTTGGAGGATCCATCGACGTGTAAGGTCCAAAGTTGGTTGTCTTGGATCATCACATTATTGATTTCATCGTGCGACGGTGGTTCTATCCCTGGACTGAATTCTGCTACAAAATCTGCTAACGCCTGCGATTTTATAGCCGTCTTGGGTCTGTATGTAAGATCAAATCCGCTGAGATAGATACTCCATTTTGCTAATCGACCTATAAGTTCTGGCTTACGTAGTACAGTCTTGAGAGGATAATTAGTTACGACAATTATATGATGAGAATCAAAATAATGCCTTAACTTTTTAGCAGCTGTTACGAGACCCAAAAGTAGCTTCTCCATGGACGTGTACCTGGTCTCAGCATTGAGAAATGATTTACTCACATAATAAATCAGATGTTGTTGTTGATCATCTTCTCGTATGAGCACTACGCTTACTGCATGATTACTGACAGCTAAATATAATTGTAGGCTTTCACCTTCAATTGGTTTGGTCAGCAAAGGAGGAGAAGCCATGTATTGCTTTAGCTCTTGTAATGCTTTCTCATGTGCCTCCGTCCAGATGAAACCTTGGTTTTTGTGTAACACATTGTAGAATAGGTGTCACTTATCGGAAGACCTTGAAATAAATCTATTTAATGCCGCCACTCGTCCGGTGAGTTTCTGCACTTCTTTCACATTTCTTGGAGATTGTATCTCTACTATGGCCTTGATTTGTTCCGGACTTGCTTTTATCCCACGTTGAGTGACCATATACCCAAGGAATTTCCCAGCACGTACTCCGAAGGAACACTTAGTTGGATTGAGCTTCATTTTGTATTGTCGTAAGATATCGAATGATTGCTTTAGATGATGTATGTGATCGTGCGATCGCTCTGATTTTACTAGCATATCATCGATATATACCTCCATCGTACGTCCAAGATGTTCCTTGAACATCATGTTGACAAGCCTTTGATACGTTGATCCTGCGTTCTTGAGACCGAACGGCATAGCAATATATTCCTTTATCCGTCATAAAGGTAGTCTTTTCTTGATTGTCCGTCTGCATCAGAATCTGGTTGTATCCAGAATAAGCATCCATGAATGTAAGTAATTCATGACCTGTCGTCGCGTCTACCATTGCATCGATGTGTGGCAGGGGAAATGGATCTTTCGGGCATGCTTTGTTTAGATCCGTAAAGTCGATGCAGACTCGCCACTTCCCATTCTTCTTCTGTACGACGACTACATTTGCTAGCCAGTCTGGATACTTTACTTCTATGATCTTCCCTGTTTTGAGCAAGTTATCGACTTCGTCATTGATCACCTTGTTGCGTTCTGGCGCAAACTTGCGTCGCTTTTGCTTCACGGGTTTAAAGGATGGATCCACGTTCAGCTTGTGCGATATGATGTTGGGATCGATTCCAACCATGTCTTCGTGCGACCATGCGAAGCCATCTGAATGTTCCTGCAAAAAAGATATTATTTTGCTTTTTATATCAGGGGTTAGTGTTGCTCCCACGAAGACTTTTCGATCAGGATGTTTTTGATCTAGCACGACTTCTTCTAGCTGAAGGTCATCGTACGATCGTACTCCATCCTGGCTCTGTAATTGCTAGATATCTTGAGGTTTTGCCTTCATCGAAATCTTGTAGCATTCACGAGCAATCTTCTTTTCGCTAACAATTTCTTGTACACCCCAGGGAGATGGAAACTTGATCTTTTGATGGTAGGTTGATGGTACGGCCTTCATATCGTGGATCCAAGGTCTTCCAAGTATCGCGTTGTATGCAGATGGGCAGTCTATGACGTTGAACTTTGTTTGTTTGTTGATTCCTTTGGCGAAGACTGGTAGCACTATCTCTCCAATAGTATTTGTCGCATCTCCGTTGAATCCAATTAGCGTGGTGGTTCGTCGTACGATGTTGGATCTGTCGATGCCCATGATCTTGAGTGTATCTGCGAATATGACGTTTTCCGAACTACCACCATCGACCAATACTCTTTTAGTTAAACAGTTTCCAATAGTTAACTAAATGACTAAAGCATCGTGATGTTTTTGGTAAACTCCTGAGAGATCATCTTGATCGAACGTTAGTTTTGCTGTGTCGAGCTCCTTTTCAGTTGTAGTTCTGGATTCATAGGGAATAGGATATCCTTCGGGCCCTTCTCGTGCGTGTCCTTTTGATGCTGAGTATGTCAGGCCGCATACTTCTGATCCTCTAGTAATGCAGTTGACAACTTTTGTATGAACCGGCGACGCTGGTCTTTTCGCATCATCGGGGATAATGCCTTTCAGGTGACCGTTCGTCTAAAGATAAGTGATTTCTTTCTTTAGGCTGATACACTCGTCTGCCGTGTGTCCGTGATCACAGTGGAACTCACACCATTTAGTTTGGTCTTTATCTTTGTTTGGATTCTCCGGCTTCTTGGGCCATCGTACGTTTACATCGATTTTCCGCAGAGAATCTACCAATTCTTTAGCTGTACCTGCAAAATTGTAAGTAGATAAATCGGGATATCTAATTTTACCTGTACCTTTGTTCGAACGAGCCTTGGATTCCTGTCGAGAGTTTCCAATTTTGTTCACTCTCTTTGGCTTAAAAACATGTTTTTGTGCACCAAGGTTTTTCTTTTCATTCGAGTGCTTTCGTCTGAAGATGGCATCATCTTCTATCCTCATGTGGGCCAACGTTCGAGCTCGTACGTCATCGAAATTCTCCGGTGGGTATTTTGTGAGATCCATGTATAATTCCGAAGAACTATCTAGTCCACGTTTGTATGCTTCGATTGCGGTTTTTACGTCGCAATTTTTGACTTCGATCATTTCTGCATTAAACCTGTTAAAATAATCTTGTATTGTTTCTCCGGTTTTTTGCACGACATAGTACAGGTCACTTGTTTGCTTCTTTATCTTGAGACTACCTGCGAACTGTCGAGTGAATTGGTTTACCAATTCAGCGAATGATCCAATACTTTTTGGCTTTAAGTTGATAAGCCATTGTAATGCAGCTCCTGTAAGAGTGGATCCAATGCTTTTACACCTGCATGCCTCCTGATATTGAGAAGGGATCGAAGCAGTCTACATAAGTTGCTTATATTGTGCGACATGTTCCACTGGATCTGTTATCCTCGAGTACTTGGTTGTAAAAGCGGGAATGTTGTATTTCTTCGGTATAACCATGAGAGCGATTTCATCAACGTAAGGTGAAGCTTGAAATCCTGTTTTGGGTTCAACTTCGACAGGTACTGTTGCCCCAGGGAGTTTTGCGAGCAATGCGAGCATTGCTTTATTTTGTTCTTCTAACATCTTCAATCGTACGTCCATGAGGTTATCCATAGGAGTTATTCCGACAGCTTCTTGATTGTTAGGTTGAATCGGAATGTGAGTTATAGTAGTAGTTGCTATTGGTATATGTGGTATTGGTTCTGGAATAGGATGGAAAGGTCGAGGTACACCATGAGGTTGAGTGAAGGTGAACATATGTGGATCAGGAGGTGGTCCTGATAGTAGAGGAGGAAAAATGGGTCGAGAATTGTTATTTTGAGGTGGACGTAGATTGTTTTGGGATGCTTGAGGTATTTGTGGTGCTTGGGGTATTTGAGGTGCTTGTGGTGCTTGGGGTTCTCTGAACTGATTCTGTTGGAAATGGGGCGGCCTTGGGAGGTGTAATGGAACCGCAGGATTGGTTTGAGTAGTTTGGGGGTTCAAAGCTCGTAATCGTGCAATTTCTCCATTGGCTTGCATGTTTTGATCAGCCAATTGTTGAATTTGTTGTTGATCGGCTGCTAGCTATTGTTGCAGAGTTGGTTGGAAGTGGTTATCCATAGTCCTGCAATAAATACTCAAAAGAACTCGAAGAATTTGATTAGTAAGCAGGCGCTTTATCAAACGAGATTTTCTCAAAACGGGGACCCACGGTGGGCGCCAAATTGTTTTGGTAAAAAATTACACAATTAAATATTGTAAGATATTGTGAGGCAAATCCGTCGAGAGATAGGAATCTTGTTCGATAAAGACGTGCGATAAAAAATAAATCAGAGTCAAAGAAATTGATGACGTAGGAAAAACCTCGAGGTCGAGGAAAAAACCTGCGGTCGACTAAAAGGGGATAGCCGACGTTGCACTAAGTATCACCAAAAAGGGGTGATGTCCTCGAGAGTTACAGCGTAGATCGTACGATTACAATGGAACAGAATATAAAGTCGAACGTAAATTACAAAGGATTGTATGAAAAATATAGAGATATTTGCAGATTCGGATAGCTTCAGGAGTAATCAGATGTCCTCCAAATGATGATGTTGGTCTCTTTTTATAGTTGATGAGAATGTAACCGATGTCCATAATTGTATGTTTAATGCAACGGTCATAACTGAAGCTGGAATTTCGGTTGTAACTGTCGTGCATTTAATGAGGAGCGTGTCTCGATCTTTAATGGAAGAATAACTGTCGATATGCGATCATTGTAATGGTGAATTCCATCTTACATAGCATAATACTCAATTTCAGACTTTCTCAAAGGTGGACAATTGTTAGATATGATAATCAGCTTGCCTGCATCAAAGATATAAACTTCGTACGTTTATGTTAGATATCGTTAGTATAATCGTACGATGCACAATATATATTTGATGATTAGTTTTCTTCGTTCAAAGGTAGGGTTATCTTTATTCCAGGACCTTATCTTAATACAGGATTGTTATCCTGGAAAAGATATCTTACGATCAAAATCAGTCATCGTGCGATCGTAAATTTTCACCCAAACAGTCATCGTAAAAATATAACGACCAATCTAGCGACCATCGTAAGATAATATTCCTAACGCTAACCGTTGTCTTAGTTATTGTTTTAAATGCAGGCAATCAATTAATATTCAACAGACATAACTACCGACAGAGATTCAATGAGCAATTAATAAGATCCGACCATTACGACCGTTATCATTAAAAAGCCAATAATAGTCGGAGCAGTTAAAAATCAGCATATAAAAGAAGCACTATAGCTCAAAGACAGGGACAACTCACTCTCGGCTATCAAGAATTCTACGTAACATTGTTCTCTCTAGTTTTATTTACGATGTGATTGTAATTTATGAAAGGATTATGTGCAAGACAGTTACTAGGTTTACCGTGTCCAATGTTATAAGGCACTAGTGGGTCACACTGCTACACACCCGAATAGAGATCAATTGGATTTACCAGTTGTGTGGAATTAATTAATTGGTATAATTAATTAATTAAGAGAGAAAAATAAATAATAGATAAGTCTTTTATTATTTATGGATATATATTAATAATAAATTAATATATGGAAAGGTTTAATTAAAGCCTATCGGGCTTAATAATTAAACGGGCTTTTCTATTGGGTAGTTACCATATTTACTAATATAAATATATGGTAAACCTAAGGCTTTCTAATACAATTCATCTCATTAGTTACTTAGAGAAAAAGAAAAGCCTAAACCTCTTTCTCTCTCTCTCCTAAAATCGTCTCACACACACACACTCAACCAGTTTTCGGTTTTCGAGTTTTTGGGTAATCCTAAGGCGGTCTAGCAGCGGTTCTCGTGGTGGTGCAGTAGCGGTGTATTCCCCGTTAGCTTTCCGGAAACCGTTTGATTTTAATCCTATAAGGTATTGCTCTAAATCCTCTTGTGATTGTATCTAAACCCGTTTAGGTTGGATCTTCTGGTTTGGGAATTCAGTTTTTATTCCGCTGTGCATGTTTGTGTTTGCCTGCAATTCCCAACAGTGGTATCAGAGCCACTTCCTAAACGTTTAGATCAGGATTGTTTGATTGTGATAAACTGTTTATAATGTTTAGTTTATATTTGTTAAAAATTCGATTTTATCTGTTTCTTTAAAAAATTGGATTTTTATCGTTATCACACGAAACCACGATCATCGGTGGTGGTATCACGGCCCTTTGCCGATCGAAAAACCACCAACCGATCGCCGACCACCACGAATGGTGACGACGGCGTCGGTCCGGACAACCACCGCGCCCCACGGTGGCGTCGGTGGTAATGATGATCGAAGACAGCAACAAAGCGGTGGTGGCAGCGGTTCATGGCTGTTGTCGCCGCCGGTAAACACCGCGGATCGCCCGCCTGGCCGCCGGCTGCCTTACGGCCATGCCGGGCGGCGGCGGCGATTGTTTTGCGTCGATTGGACGACCACCACAAACCCCGATTGGGCAGCGCTGGTGTAACGATGGCGGTGGCATATTGGAAACCACCGAATGGTGGTGGCGCTGTTGTTGCCCAGCAGTGGCGGCGGCAGTATGGTGGTGGCGGCGGCTTTGGCCGTCGTCACCGGACAAACCACAAACCACCAAGCCACCCGCCGGCTGCCCTAGGGCCGAGCCAAGGCGGTGGCGATGGTTGGATGTTTCTCGCGATCGCAAGCCGCACCACCAATCGGTGGTGACGACGATGGTTGTTTGTTGTTGACGATACCGCCGGCCACGTCGGCGATGGCGGTTGCGGCTGCTGTCGTCGTCGATTGGCCTAGCGGCGGTGGCGGTGGTGACCTTGGTTGCCGCTGCTGTCACCGGTGGTGATTTTGGAGAGATTGCCGACGATCGATGACGACGGTCGCTCCGGCTCCGTTGTCATCAATAACCGATAACTTACGATGAGTAACCGATAGTTGCTATTGTTGTTAATAGTATTGGTGTCTGATAAGGTTTCGTGATTGATAGGGTTGTTTTTAACCACATAGGTTAAAACTCCGGATAAGATTAATTTTACGTTTTTAAAAATTAATTTTAGATAATTATAAAACCAGTTGAGTTTTGTAATTTAGTTATATTCTGTTTATCGTAACTGCCTTATTTCAAATTTGTTTTATTTGAATTGTTAGTTGCGAGTGTCATAGACAAGCCCCAGACCTATGGTTGTGTTTTTTTTTATCTCTGTTTTGGTAAGGGAGGCCTGCGTGCCATTTACAACCCTTTTATTGTAATTTTTTATTTATGTATTATTACACCGAAGACGGAGAAAACCATAGAGACGGACTTTGGAGACACAACCGAGGATGTCGGAGCCAGTGGGAGCGTTCTACCTTCATGCCTTGTGCGTTGCTTGTCACTTAGGTTAAAAACCGTCAGTTTAGTGTTGGCTCACTTAACTGACAATAGTTTAGGGGCAAAAGCTATGACACAGTATATTTTTTTCGTTTTTATATAATTGCGTGATTTGATTTAATTGCGTGGTTGTGATAAAACGTAGTTTCTAAAATCTAATGAGATGTTTTATAAAAACCTAGAGGTTCGATTACAGAGTGTTTTTCGAATCAGTTTTAAAATTAAGGTTTTTGAAAAACTGGCTAAAAACCCCTTAGGTTTAAAAATCTTAGATCACGTGAGTGCGACCCATTTTGAGACCCTTTTGGCGTAAGGTACGCGGGTGTTGGAAGTGAGCAAGCCTTGGACATCCGCGTTCAAACCCCAAGTTGAAAGGGGTGTGACAAGTACACCCAGTCTCAAGTGGTGCGATCTATTTTGGTTTTTGTAACAATTTACCGTGTCGTATCGGGCCAAAGCGCACTAGAGGGACTAAATATGCACGAATGTAATATTCGATGTCCCGACGTTTTAGAAGTCGTATTTTCGTTTAAAATGCGATTGGTATAAGTGGCTACCTACCAGAAATAACATGGGTCGGTTTGTGTGATCAAGCCGCTTACCGACACATGTGAAATATGGATTCTAGTCTAATAAACTTACTTTTCTAAGGGTAATAAATTTATTAGAAGTTTTATAATCAATAAACTAAATCGGAATTTATTCTTTATGTAGATGTCTTATACTACCGTTCCGTTTTATTCACCTGAGGAATCACTTCGCCTAATTATGGGCAAGTGGAAGCTTACGGGCCAAAACTATCCAGTTTGGAAGTTGCATTTTGATAATGTCTTGCGAGGCCAGGATAAGCTTTATGTGATCAATAAACCACTGTCACGACCTAAGAGCAATGCCCCTGAAGAGGAATTTGCTGAGTATTTTAGATTTATGGCTGATGAATCCGACGTGATGTCTATTCTGTCTTTCTCTGCTTCGCCCGAGTTCACGGTCGATCTCAGAGTTAAGTTCTGCCATGAGGTCGTGAAGGGTATAGAAAAACAAATTGGTTTCTATAAGAATTGTGGTAAATATTTGATCATGAAAGAAATCTTTTCACTGAAGCTGAAAAGAGGCCAATCAGTTAAAGATCATCTCCTGGGGATAAGGAGACTCTTTAAGTGTTTGTCGCGACTTGGATACAAGATGACTCAGGAGGAGCTTGTGTATCTGATGTGGTTCTCACTCCCGAAGGAGATTCGTGTCACAGCTAGTGGATACATGGGAGAACCCAGGATGGACGTGGCAAAGGTTCATGAGGATACTTTGGACAGTCTGAAGCCAAAGGAAGCAAGTGCTGATCTCATGGACACTACTGATTGGATTGATGAGCTGGGAGATCTAAGTTGCCCAAAATGTGGTAGCCAAGATATCTTTGTCCACTCATTCAACGTTGACCAGATGGACATCGGTCTATCCGATGCGCCAGGTATCTTTATGATATATTGTTTGATCACTTCTTATGAATCATGGGTACTTGATACAGGAAGTGGTAACCACATTTGTAATCATTTACAGGGATTCAAAAGAAGGGAGACCTTGAGGAAGGATCGTTCGAACCTGCGAGTCAGTGAAGGCACGATGCTTGTAGCTGAAGCCGTAGGATCTTACAGTCTTAGTTTGCCCTCGGGTCTAGTTTTGGAACTCGATACTTTTTATTATGTTCCTAAGATGATCAAAAATATTCTTTCTTTTGATTTGTTGGTAGACCAAGGATTTTATTATAAATATGATTATAAAATGATTTCTTGTTTTAAAAATGACATGTTTTATTTCAAAGCAACTCCTTCGAATGGTCTATACATATTAAATCTTCAAGAAAGTAATAACGAAATCTATCATATAAGTAAAAGATCCAAAGACATCGAGGATCAAACTTACCTCTGGCATTGTCGGCTTGGACATATAAACAAGAAACGCGTAGAACTACTCCATAAAGGAGGACTTCTAGGGACTTTCGATTTTAAGCCCTTTAGTAATTGCGAATCTTGTTTGTCGGGCAAGATGACAAAGCATCCTTTCAACAAAGACAATGAAAGGGCCAATGACTTGTTGGAGATCATACACACTGATGTGTATGGACCTTTCAGTCATGAGGCGAGAGGAGGATACCGGTACTTCATTACCTTTACTGATGATTTCAGTAGGTATGGGTATGTCTACCTGATACGACATAAGTCTGAAGCTTTCGAGAAATTCAAAGAGTTTCAGAGTGAAGTAAAGAATCAACTTGACAGGAAGATCAAGTTCTTAAGGTCAGATCGTGGTGGAGAATATCTTAGCCTGGAATTTGACAGTCATTTGAGAGAGTGTGGGATTGTTTCACAACTCACCCCTCCGTATACACCACAGATGAATGGTGTGTCAGAAAGGAGGAATCGTACCCTGCTTGACATGGTATGATCAATGATGTGTCGTTCCACATTACCAGTATCATTCTGGGGACACGCGCTCGAAACAGCAGCAAACATACTGAACAAAGTGCCAACCAAATCGGTAGAAAAGACTCCATATGAGCTATGGACAAGCAAGAAGCCTAAGTTGTCTTTTCTGAAGATTTGGGGTTGCGAGGTATACGTTAAGCGTACAACCTCGGAGAAACTCAAACCCAAATCAGATAAGTGTTTCTTCGTAGGCTATCCCAAGAACTCACTGGGGTACTACTTCTATAATCCTAGCGAGAACAAAGTATTTGTGGCCCGCAATGGAGAATTTCTGGAGGAGAAGTTTCTCAATCAAGAGAATACCAAAAATGATATAGACCTACAGATAGTAGAGGAAGAAACACCTGTATCGATTGTTGAGCCAGTCACTCAACAAGATAATGTTGAGACTCAACCGGAAACGGTTGAGGAGGTGCAAACACAGGACCTTCGCAGATCCTCTAGGATAAGGCAAGAACCAGATAGGTATCTTGGATTTCTAGTCTCCCAGGACGGCGGAGACCTGAATGAGCCTATATCCTATGGAGAAGCTATATCAGGCAATGAGTCTGAACAATGGCAAGAAGCCATGAAGGCAGAGATGCAGTCCATGTACGACAACCAAGTTTGGGAGTTGACAGATTTACCCCAGCACTGTAGGGCTGTTGGGCGTAAATGGGTTTTCAAGAAGAAAACAGACATGGACGGAAATGTGCACACTTTTAAGGCTAGACTGGTCGCGAAAGGTTTCACGCAAACTCATGGTATCGACTATGATGAAACTTTCTCGCCAGTAGCTATGTTAAAGTCCATTAGGATTCTGATGGCCATCTCAGCATATTTCAACTATGAGATTTGGCAGATGGATGTTAAGACGGCCTTCCTGAATGGGAAGTTAACAGAGGATGTCTACATGCAACAGCCGGAAGGTTTTGTAGATCCAAAGAATCCTAATAAAGTGTGCAAGTTGCTAAAATCCATATATGGATTAAAGCAGGCATCCAGGAGCTGGAACTTACATTTTGATGAGCGAATCAAAGAATTTGGTTTTACCAAAAGTGAGTTTAGCCATGTGTTTACACAAAGTTCAGTGGGAGCATAGTAACCTTCTTGGTCTTATATGTAGATGATATTCTACTCATTGGAAATGACGTACCAACTTTACAGAGTGTTAAAGTTTGGTTGAGCAAATGTTTCCAAATGAAAGACCTTGGAGAAGCCGCATATATACTTGGTATAAATATCTACAGAAATAGATCTAGGCGGCTTATCGGACTTAGTCAAGGTACGTACATTGATAAAGTCCTGAAACGGTTCAGGATGGATGAATCCAAGAAAGGATTTATCCCGATGCAACATGGTATAGTGTTGAGTAAAGCACAGTGTCCCGAATCTAGTCAAGATAAGGACAAGATGAAATCGATACCATATGCTTCGGCAATTGGATCGATCATGTATGCCATGTTATGTACCAGGGCCGATGTTGCTTACTCAGTAAGTGTTACGAGCAGATACCAGCAAAACCCAGGTGAAGCCCATTGGGTGGCTGTCAAGAACATTCTGAAATACCTGAGGCGTACTAAGGAAATGTTCTTGGTCTTTGGAGGTTCTAAGGATGAGATTAGTGTCACTGGTTACTCAGACGCTAGTTTCCAGACCGACAGGGATGATTACAGATCATAGTCAGGGTACGTTTTTACCCTAAACGGAGGTGCGATCTCGTGGAAGAGCTCGAAGCAAGACACGATAGCAGACTCTACCACCGAAGCCGAGTACATTGCAGCTTCAGACGCAGCAAAGGAAGCGGTCTGGCTCAGGAACTTTATCACGGATCTAAGAGTCGTAGCCAGTATCTCTAGACCAGTGGATATTTATTGTGATAACTCTGGGGCTGTGGCGCAAGCTAAGGAGCCTAGAGAGCATCACAAGTCGAGACATGTACTACGGAAGTTTCACCTCATCCGAGAGATCATCGGAAGAGGAGACGTAAGAATATTCAAGATTCCGACGGACGAGAATGTAGCAGATCCACTGATAAAGCCGCTAGCTAGAGTAAAGCATGAGACACATGCTAATTCCATTGGGATGCAGTACCTGGATACTAGTAGCTAGTTTTAGTTTTTGATTATTACCGTGGATTAATTTTTGAGACTTTATATCGTGTAAGTTTTATTATTTTCACTGTGTGATGGAAATAAGGAGGATTTTATTTATGATTGTCTCAAATTAACCAGTTTTAGCATATTTAATTATCCCTGATTTTATATACAAGTCTTGTAAGTAAAATCTAAAAGTTCCGTAGCTACTTGTTAAGGTGGGAACCTTAGCAGGATTGTAACGCTATTATGAGTGTTTGGTGATTTATTCAACGTAACGAATAAAAGCACAAGTGATGTGGCCAAACAGTCATAGATACTCATCAGAGTGTTTGAGTATTGGAAGTGACCAGTTTCAAGTCTGCTCCATGGAGCCTATGTCATGAGCATTGACTTGATGATAGGTTGTCCTTAGACCTGAGATATTTGGTCTGGAAATATGAGGACTGTTGTACTCTTAGCACGTTCTAACGCTACGCCGTAACAGGGTGGCTATACGGGGCGTGACTAGATGCAGCGGAAGCCATGTGAGCCAGATGCAGATAGTCAAGAAGGGATTTACACCTCTGTAAAAGGAGAGATATTTCCGGGCCCCTTGACGGTTGAGATTCGCAGAAATGCGTGGCCACGCTCGGATAGAATAACAGTTATTAGTTGGAAAGTTCCGTTACTGCAGGCAATCGAGATCAGAGTCAAGAAAACTTGAGTTTAAGATTGAAGTCCTCCGCTCCATGTCTAAAACTCACTTTAGAGATATCGCGTGTAAAAGAAATGAACCTGTGTACAATTCTAGCGAGAATTGTTTTTCTGGATATAAGAGATCTTATAACCTGGTTAACCTAAGTGTCTGGCTAGGGACCTCCTTAGGCTAATGGTAACAGTTGAGTTACTCGTCTGGCACAAGTGGGAGTCTGAAAAGATTATGTGCAAGACTAGTAACTAGGTTTACCGTGTCCAATGTTATAAGGCACTAGTGCGTCACACTGCTACACACCTGAATAGAGATCAATTGAATTTACCAGTTGTGTGGAATTAATTAATTGGTATAATTAATTAACTAAGAGAGAAAAATAAATAATAGATAAGTCTATTTATTATTTATGGATATATATTAATAGTAAATTAATATATGGAAAGGTTTAATTAAAGCCTATCGGGCTTAATAATTAAACGGGCTTTTCTATTGGGTAGTTACCATATTTACTAATATAAATGTATGGTAAACCTAAGGCTTTCTAATACAATTCATCTCATTAGTAACTTAGAGAAAAAGAAAAGCCTAAACCTCTTTCTCTCTCTCTCCTAAAATCGTCTCACACACACACACTCAACCAGTTTTCGGTTTTCGAGTTTTTGGGTAATCCTAAGGCGGTCTAGCAGCGGTTCTCGTGGTGGTGCAGTAGCGGTGTATTCCCCGTTAGCTTTCCGGAAACCGTTTGATTTTAATCCTATAAGGTATTGCTCTAAATCCTCTTGTGATTGTATCTAAACCCGTTTAGGTTGGATCTTCTGGTTTGGGAATTCAGTTTTTATTCCGCTATGCATGTTTGTGTTTGCCTGCAATTCCCAACAATTTACGTACGACCACTCTTGTTTTCTACATTGTAACGTACAATCAGATATTGTAATATCAAGGACGTCATCCCTGTTTGGTGATAACTAGTGGAACGTCGACTTTGTCTTAAGTCGAGAGTAGGTTTTTTCCTCGTCCTGAGGTTTTTCCTGCATCAGCAACCCCTTTGTCTCATTTTCATCTATCTCGCTCGTCTTTAGCGAACCTGGTTACTTTCTTTAGTTGGATAAGTCTCATAAGTCACCTTAAGTCATTATAAGTGCGAATTTTGGCATTAACAGATATGATCACAAACATCGAAATACACAGTTTCCAAAAGAAGATTTCAAAAATAAAAATTAGGGACAAACTACACTCTATTTTGCTAGCAGCTATCCTAAAAATCAATAAACTAAACTGCTCATTAATAAATAACGAGGGCTTAATTAACTTAATTTGTAATTTAGTTCTTATAAAATAAGGTTGATGATAACTCCAAAATTATACATGTTTTGGTAGTTCTGTTTTATAATGTTTAACCCCGTTTTGACTCATTTTCTGGATGATTTACTCACGAAAGCTATTAAATATTGGTTTTACAGGTTTTGGAGGCCCTTGAGCGGAAATGTACTGAAAGTTGTGAAAAAGTGGGAAAAAGTGTAAAAAGTGAAACAGAAGTCCTTCGCGTCCGCGAAGTGTATACTCTCGCGCCGCGAAGTGGATGATTTCTAGAAGATTCCTGCTTTTGATGGATTTCGTGTTTGAGTTCAGGAGTTTTGCGTTCGCGAAGTATTTGAAGACCCTTTATGGAATATTCTAGAAGAAGCTGATTTGAAGAATTAGGGTTCGTTAAGTGGTTCGCGCAACGAAGTTGCTGTTTCGCGATCGCGAAGTGGGTCGAACAACTTTTATAAATACTGGCTCCAAACCTGGTTTTGAGATATAGAGTCATAAATTAGATAGCTTTATTCCAGAGTC
The DNA here is from genome assembly GCA_030169165.1 of Centaurea solstitialis. Lineage (NCBI taxonomy): Eukaryota > Viridiplantae > Streptophyta > Magnoliopsida > Asterales > Asteraceae > Centaurea > Centaurea solstitialis. The sequence goes on along the minus strand of CM058042.1, from coordinate 46,254,671 downwards.
AGTTTGCAGTAAAAGAGAGGAGAGAAAGATTTTATGAGCGTAGAACGTGAGAAGATTATTACCCGGAGTATGCTATTCGGTATCCGATCATCTCCAGTTTCACGGTCTGTCTAAAGTCTGTCTTTTTATTCTTTATTTGTTGTTTTTAGTTATGTCTAGTGAGTAGTAGTTTTGTTAGTACTTATTGTGGTTTCGATGAACCTTGTTGGATGATGTTTTGATACTTAATTGATTTAGTAGTTTTGTTTGATTAATTGAATGTTTGTCTTTGATTCCGAGTTTGTGTTTTAACTGTGGCTATCTGAACTTGTTGGTTGGGTGTATCTATTGTTGGATAAGTAGACTCCTTCGGGTTAATCAACCTCCTTTATCTCTTGTTCCGATAAAACGGAGCAAACTGATAAATAGTGTGTTGAACCATAGGTAGACTATTTAGTAAGATCCCACGACCTGGCATTGATTAGGGTGACTTTTACTAGACTGCCTGACAACCAGTCCTTGTAATTGGGCTGGGAGACCAACCTGGTTTATAATCAGAAATAATACATGTTAGGGTGCTTTTAGCTTTAATTCCTACAATAGTCAAATAAACTACACTTTTGTGATTTAAATAACTCATCCACAAGGGGATTCAACCTAAACCATAATAAGTAATATCTTTGTCAATTAGTGTTTAAAGTAAAGTTTCAATCTTTTTCCTGTTTTAAAATAGCTTTCAAAAGTAAACCCCCCCCCCCCTTTAGGTTAATTGAGCTTTACAAGATTTGTTTTGAATAACTTGACTGTTCCCAGTGGTAAGAATGATACCCGGACTTTCCTAGACTATATTGCTATCGATCAGGTATGCTTGCCTGTGAATGGTGATTGGTTGAGGTTATTTTGTGGTTAAACTTGGTTTTGTTTTAGTATATAGTCTTTACACCATCAAGTTTTTGGCGCCGTTGTCGGGGAACGGTAGTTATTTGATTTGAATCTTTGTAGTTTGGTTAATCGATCCTTGTGAGGGATTTTATCCCTTGCAAGTTAGTTGCTTTTTAGCTAGTTTTTTTGCTTTTTGCTTTGTTTGTTTTCCGCAAGTTGCCCTTGATCGTTTGTTGTGTTTTCAGCAAAGGATTAGTGGAGCCTTTTGCGTAGCCGGAGAGAGAATTAAAGAAAAAGAACAAAAAAGAAGTCAAAAGCAGGAAAAGCTCGTCCGAGAGCTTTGAATTTCGATATGGGAGACAAAGCACCTATGTGGAACACCCGGAGGACCGTTTCTACCGAGCCAACGCGACCGATAATGAAGCCGAATCTAGAAACTGAGATCAAGGGTCAATTCCTCCACATGATAAAGGAGTTGACTTTTGATGGAAAAGGTGATAGCAATCCTATCACACATATTGAGAGCTTCGAGGAGATATGTGACTTGTTCAAAACCGAAGCAAACCAAGACGCAATCCGTCTTCGGTTATTTCCACTCACACTTTCGGGAGATGCCAAAGCTTGGCTTCGCTCTTTGGAGCCTAGTTCAATTGACACTTGGAATGATTTACGATCCAAGTTTTTGTCCCGATTCTTTCCGCCGTCAAACATAGAGAAGCTCCGGGCCGATATCCGCTCTTCCGACAAGAGGAGGACGAGACGATTTCCAAAGCATGGGAGAGGTTTAAACATCTTCTCAATTCGTGCCCGAGTCACGGATTAAATAAGAGTGATCAAGTCCAAACTTTCTATAGTGGGCTAAATTTCTCTTCTCATGGTACTTTGGACTCATCCGCCGGTGGTGTGTTCATGTATAAGACTCCCACGCAAGGAAACAATCTAGTTGAAGATATGCTCATACATAACATCGATTGGAAGTCGGATAAGCGCTTGCACATTCCAAAATTGGCCGGGAAGATCTCTACCGAGTTTGATCCATCCGAGGAGTTAGCCGCCATTGAAAACAAACAGGTAAGGTTTGAACGTAAAATAGAAGAACTAACTAAGAGAGTTCATGCTTTACAGGTTGGATGCGAGGAATGCCATGGACCTCACCTCACGAAGGATTGCCCTAACAAGCCAATGATGATGCCCGAGGAGGTGAATTACATCAACCGAGAAGACTACCAAGGGAGGTGGAACAACAACCGCAACTTCAACCAAAGACCTCCCGGTTTCTTTGCACCAAATCAATGGACGGATGGCGAGCAACGTGCATCACTTGAGAATCGACTTTTCCAATTCATGGAGACTCAAAAGAAACTGAATGAAGAGGTAGGCTCATACTTGCGTAATCAACAAAGTGTAATACAAAATCTTGAATTGCAGGTTGGGCGAATCTCTCAAACACCAAGCGGAAGAACCCAAGGAGAGCTACCCACACAAACGCAAGTCAACCCGAAGGTAGAAGCTTCAAAGACGATGCTCATGGTGGGTGAAGTCACAACCAATAAGGCATGGACGGACATTTACACAAGGAAGTACATTCCATCCGATAGCGAGCCAGATTATGCGACTGATTATGAATCAGATGGGATTTCTATATCATTTGAACATCTAGGACTTCGTGGTCCCGTTGAACTAAGCGACAAGGAAGAGGAAGAGGGAGATAGCAAACAAGGTGGGTATACCGAGTTCATAATCCCAAAACAGAATAAAGGAAAGGAGGAAGCAAAAGAAGAGGACGATGAGTTGATCTATGTTGCACCAATAAAACACGATCCAGGGAGTTATAGCTTACCTATTTCTATCTCTAATAGATTTGAAGGTATGGCTTTAGTTGATACGGGTGCCGCACTTAACATGATGCCTGTTTCTTATTGCAGTAAGATGAAGATGAAAACACTCACACCCACGGCATACCAGTATCGGGGAATTAACGGCTACATGACACGACCGCTTGGAATAGCCGAAGCCGTCCCGATACGCATCGGGAAGTTTGTGTATTACACGGACTTCATTGTTACCGACCTCCCGAAAGATACGGAGATCCCGATCATTCTGGGAGAGCCTTTCTACATACCGCGCAAGCAAATGTAGACATGTGCAATCAAGTAACCACCTTGGGATATGGCGACAAAAGAATTGCATTCAATCCCGATGGAAAGCCGGTGACAGACCTCCTTGCGTCTTATGTGGATCCTTCTCAATGCTTCAAGGAGAACTCTAACCGCTCGCTACTTCCACATGAGCACTTGACGAAAACGGAAGACTACCCTAATCCCGTCATGCAAAAAGATGAGATAGTACTTGACACGGGATCATCAAAGAAGGGGTATAGAAAGAAGAAGGGCTCCTCAGGCCGTCGAGCTAAAAAATGAAGTATAATTGCAGTCAAGCTCTAGACTCGGACAAAAATGAAGCGCTTCTCGGGAGGCAACCCGAGCTCTTTTCATTTCTTTTTCATTTTTCAATTTATTTGTGTGTTTTTTGCTAATTTCTTTCTTTGTTATTGCCTAGATAACCCATTCGGAGCATCGGAGATCAAAAACGAGAAAATCTGACAGGAAACACAAAAATTGAAAAACGGGAACAGAAATACTTCGCTAACGCGAAGTCTATAGTTTCGCTAACGCGAAACCAGTGTGCCTTAGGTCAGGTAAAAATTTTTGAGTCTCGTGGCGCGAAGAGCCAGTCTCGCGAACGCGAGGAGGGTTTCGTGGGCTTATTTTATATTAACCGCACTTCGCGATCGCGAAGCCCTAGGCTTAGCGGCGCGAAGTTTGGCCAGACGGGTTTTTAACCCTTGTTTCTTCACTTTTTAAAACACAAATTGCCCTAATCCTCTCTAGCCGCCGTGAAACTTTCTCCCCCGACGCGAAATCTCGAGTTTTTGTGCTTCAATTTCTTCATTCAATGGCTTCTAAGGTATGTTCACTACAATCTCACGGTTGGTTTTCGTCTCTAGATTGGTAAATTAGTACAATTGATGGATTTGGTTGCTTATTGCTATGAATTCTAGATTAGATTGTTCTTGATAGATTGTATGCTTAAAGCAACTAGATTGGTACTTCATTGTTGATAGATTGTTGATCGTACTATGTTGGTTTTGAATTTGGGGCTAGATTTTGGTAACCTAATTGGTATATGTTTGCATGCTAAGTGTGGGTAATTTTCCAAATTCCCTTCCACTTTTGTTTCACCATAATTAGGATTGCTAATTATTTTTAGTTGGTTAAAAATTCAAGTGTGGGGATTTTTTCCCTTTTTGAGCTTTTCACTTCGTATATTGCTACATCACTTGAATTTTTAGTCTGGTTTGATGCTTTTAATCATGTAATGAGCTAATATGATTTAAATAAACTAAGACATGGTTAATTGTTTTTTTGTAGAGGACAAGGTCTGCATCCACTTCCGCATCCGCACCCAACTCGAACTATAGGGCACCGGATGGCTCTCATGCATTCACATACTTCATGAACGACGCTACTTTGGATGCATCCAAACAAACCGAGTACCGGGAGATTATGGACCGGATTAAAACTCGTTCGATTGTCATTCCTAGGAGAACCGATTGGGCTACTCTACAAGCCTTGGAGATTGACGGAGAGGTCAAGGCGACTCTTGAAAAGCACGCCATAGGGGAACACGGATTCGAGTACTACATATGCAAGGCTTGGGACCGGGTTTTCCACATCAACGAGGTTCTTTACCGGGAGCTTATCTTGGAGTTCGTGATCACCTACACTTTCAACCCGACCAAAGCGCAATTGGATTGTCGTGATAAGTGCATGACTTTCTGTCTTGGCGGAATTTGGCGTACCCTCTCTTTGGCAGAGTTCGGGGTTGATTTGGGTATCTACACCCAAGCCGAGCTCAATGACCCCGGTTTTGATGAGTATATGGTGGCTACTTCTAAAACTCCCGACGAGTTCAACCCTCGGGAGACTTAGGACATCCTTGGTGAAGGTGGCTACTCGTCGAATGTCAAGGTTAAGGGCTTGAATTCTGCTTTGGATCGACTCCTCCACCGCATGTTGGTTCACGCGGAGAATTCGCGTTCTTCTAGTGAGGAGAAGATCTCAGTGTATGATCTTTGGTTACTTTATGAGCTTACGACGGAGGATCGCTACCCCAATGCACCCTATATCATTGTCGTGCAACTTCAAAAGGCGGGTGGATATAGAGGTAGTAGTAAGATGGTTTGTGGCCAATATGTGATACGACTCGCTAAGCACTTTGGTATTCCTGGCCGGGGTGCCGTGGCTTCGATGATAAGCTTAGGCGAGATGGGTCTCATTGACATGGAGCAACTCAAAGGCATGGGGTGGTGAAATCGGTCTGTACGACGCACGGAATTCGTTACCGTTGGGAGTCCCGACCGGAGAGTCAAGCACCGAGGGAAAGGCCGACGGTAGAGCATGATGCTAGTTCGAGCGGGGCGGCTGCGATGGAAGAACCTGCGGATTGGAATGCGTATGCGGGATATCAAGGGATGATGCAACAACTTTCCAACTTACAACTCTACTTTGATCAGCATCATCAAAGGATGGAGTACAACTCCACGGAAACACTCCACCAAACCAATTGGCAAAGTGGAGTGCTCAACCAAGTGGCAGAACATCTTGGTGTTCAATCGACAACCTCCTATGCTCCATCTCCGTTGTGGCTGTTTTCCGATGAAAGTCCACCCGGTTTCCCATCATTCGAGGAGTGGAGGAATCATCCTCGTGGCCCCTTTTGATCACGATCTTTTATTGCTTTCATTCGATTGGGTTGTTTAAGACTATTTTTATTTTGTTTGTGGTTTGCTTTTATTTTTTGTTTTTAGGATTTTTAATTGTTTGCTTGTTTTAGGATCTTAAGTGTTTGTTTTTTTGTTTCTAGTTCATTTTTACTTTTGTTTTCTTTTCTTTTTGGTAATAGATGAAACCGGTTATGATCGAACACCGCGTATGGTTCCGAAAATCTCTCTTGATGGATTAAGTCTCAAAACCCGGGAAGTTTCTCTTTTTCCCAATACTCCTTACTTGTTTTTAATTGTTGCATTGAGGACACTGCAAATTTTAAGTGTGGGGAGGAGGTTTTGTAGACTCAACTGCTAATTGTTGGGTTAACTTATGCTTTTGTTTGAAGCCTGTCGAGAATCTGAAAGCTTTTAAATTTGACCCCAATTTTTTCGGAATTTGGGATTGTTTTTGGACATAAGAGTTCTTGCATAGGAGGACACTAAGTGAGATTATTTGAATATGAGTATTGCCTTGGATTTACTGATTACCATGAGTACCTCACCCAATTCCTTTAAGAGTTTGAGCCTTATTGATTATTTGTTTCGTGAGGATTTACCAATTGAGACCCAAGGTAGAACTTGTCATTTGAATGCTTGTCGAGATCACATAAGAGAAGTATTTATTACCATTGCACTGATAGAGGCCTTCGTTTCAACCCTTTTAAGCCTTCGTTAGATAACCTCATCTTAAAGTTATTTAATTTGCGTAGCCAATTTGTTGAAAGTGTTCATTTTTAACACTTTATCCCTTGAAACCCATTTGAGCCTTAGCCTTTTCATTTCTTTACCCAATTTCACTATATTATCCTTTAGCCTATCTTTTTATCTATCTTTTGGCCGTGACTTAAATTTGAAGGGCTTGAGAAGTTTTGATCCATTTTGTGTAGAATCTGACAAAATTAGAGGGATTGTGAAAGAGCATAGAAAAAAAAGAAAAATATGGAAAAGAAAAAAGGTTCAAAAGTCGACTTGAAAAGAAAAAAAAAGAAGAAAAAGAGAAATATCAAAAGAGTCGAGAAAAAGAAGAGTTGAAAAGAAAGAAAAAGAATTTGAGCCCAAATGAGCAATATGCTTAGGCCAATTCTAAAAAGAAATGCTCATCCCGAAGAAAGTAAAGTTGAAGTTTAAAGTCGGATAGTATTCTCAATTGTCTTGGATCATTACTGATTAAGTTTTTCAAGATTTTGTTGCATATCATTAGTCACTTATAGATATCCTTTATCCTACCCTAACCTTAGCCTAACGTTACAACCCTAAAGTCCTCTTGACGATTGACAACTTCTCAGTGGTGGAGATTCGATTTGGTGACAAGCTTATGCATGTGGGAATCAGTTGAGTAATTGGTGTGATCACTTTATATCCATACACTTTTACCCTTTGAGAGATACACTTGATGTATACATATGTTGTGAGGGTAAAAGGTGGGTCCTTGGCAATCGATTGTTCTTTGAGTCTTGTGGTGTGTTTGAATATGTTTGTTGCTTTTGTGTTTCTTAGATGATTTCTGATGAGGACAATTTTGGTGTTATCTATCTTATCTTTCAGTTCTTTGATTGAGTACAACCAAAGCTTAAGCGTGGGGATTTTGATAACTCCAAAATTATACATGTTTTGGTAGTTCTGTTTTGTAATGTTTAACCCCGTTTTGACTCATTTTCTGGATGATTTACTCACGAAAGCTATTAAATATTGGTTTTACAGGTTTTGGAGGCCCTTGAGCGGAAAAGTACTGAAAGTTGTGAAAAAATGGAAAAAGGTGTAAAAAGTGAAACAGAAGTCCTTCGCATCCGCGAAGTGTATACTCTCGCGCCGCGAAGTGGATGATTTCTAGAAGATTCCTGCTTTTAATGGATTTCGTGTTTGAGTTCAGGAGTTTTGCGTTCGCGAAGTATTTGAAGACCCTTTATGGAATATTCTAGAAGAAGCTGATTTGAAGAATTAGGGTTCGTTAAGTGGTTCGCGCCGCGAAGCTGCTGTTTCGCGATCGCGAAGTGGGTCGAACAACTTTTATAAATACTGGCTCCAAACCTGGTTTTGAGATATAGAGTCATAAATTAGATAGCTTTATTCCAGAGTCAGTTTGCAGTAAAAGAAAGGAGAGAAAGATTTTATGAACGTAGAACGTGAGAAGATTATTACCCGGAGTATGCTATCCGGTATCCGATCATCTCCAGTTTCACGGTCTGTCTAAAGTCTGTCTTTTTATTCTTTATTTGTTGTTTTTAGTTATGTCTAGTGAGTAGTAGTTTTGTTAGTACTTATTGTGGTTTCGATGAACCTTGTTGGATGATGTTTTGATACTTAATTGATTTAGTAGTTTTGTTTGATTAATTGAATGTTTGTCTTTGATTCTGAGTTTGTGTTTTAACTGTGGCTATCTGAACTTGTTGGTTGGGTGTATCTATTGTTGGATAAGTAGACTCCTTCGGGTTAATCAACCTTCTTTATCTCTTGTTCCGGTAAAACGGAGCAAACTGATAAATAGTGTGTTGAACCATAGGTAGACTATTTAGTAAGATCTCACGACCTGGCATTGATTAGGGTGACTTTTACTAGACTGCCTGACAACCAGTCCTTATAATTGGGCCGGGAGACCAACCTGGTTTATAATCAGAAATAATACATGTTAGGGTGCTTTTAGCTTAAATTCCTACAATAGTCAAATAAACTACACTTTTGTGATTTAAATAACTCATCCACAAGGGTATTCAACCTAAACCATAATAAGTATTATCTTTGTCAATTAGTGTTTAAAGTAAAGTTTCAATCTTTTTCCTGTCTTAAAATAGCTTTCAAAAGTAAAAAAAACCCCTTTAGGTTAATTGAGCTTTACAAGATTTGTTTTTGAATAACTTGACTGTTCCCAGTGGTAAGAACGATACCCGGACTTTCCTAGACTATATTTCTATCGATCAGGTACGCTTGCATGTGAATGGTGATTGGTTGAGGTTATTTTGTGGTTAAACTTGGTTTTGTTTTAATATATAGTTTTTACACCATCAGTTGATAATTGGGAAATTGCGACACTGTCTGTGACACGTCACGAAAATAAACGGTTTAGATTGAGGTTTCTGACTTGTCAAGCCCCCAACCCGTTTAATTTGAAGGTCGTCTTCGGGTTGGTAATTGGCAGGTCAACCCGTTTATCTTTTAATTATTTTTTATACTTGTTATATAATAAAAATAAAACTGAGTTTTTGATTTTTTTATTTCAATTGCGCGTCCAACCTGATTTTTGTCCTTTGTTTTTGAACTTTGGTAATTTGGTTGTATTTTTGAACTTTGTGTTCATGATTTTTGACATGCCAACTGGTTTATAACCCACCAACCCGTTTTATAACCCATCAACTTGTTTCTTACCTACCAACCTGTCAACCCACGACATGACCTGTCACGGATTAGGGTTGAAAATTTCGACACGATTAATTAAATGAGTCGTGTCCAGGTTAATGTTTTCTGACCCACTAAGCAGTGATCCGTCAATCCTAACACGACACAATTACCGTCCCACAGTTGTTAGCAGATTTGGGTAGATTCCAACAAAAGAATAGCAAATTGCATAAACAGTACAAATAAAAAGAATAGCAAATGTATTATTGGTTGGTGACCTAACCACTTATTAGTTGCCCTTTGAGGTTTTTGAGCCTGAGAATCCGCACCAATAAAAAGCACTAGTTTGTCTCATTATTACAACTTTGCACATCAACAAGAGATTGTATCACCCACGGCATCTTAGTAAAGCACGCATGCCTATTGTTTTTCATTTATTTACTATTCTTGTTATTTCTATTATTCTCTTTTTCATCTAATAAATCATGTTTTGTGAAATTTGGGTTTAACGTCATCCGTATATATATACACATAGAGAAAGTCGGGTTCATATGAAAATTGTATCTATTTACAATAACACGAGAGTTAATAAAATCATACACGATTTTGTGAAAAAAGACATGTGGTCGACTTTGGTCATGACTTAAGTTACGATCAAAATCAATTGAATCATATATGATTTCCTTAGTTTACGTGTTTTTTATATGCTTATTGTTCTCGGTGGATCATTCTTCTCTATATGATATATATATATATAAAGAGAGAGAGAGAGAGAGGAGAGAGAGAGAAAGAGAGAGAGGAAAGTTCAAATGTGAACCACTTTTTGGCTGTGAACGTGAGGACAGCCGAGAGCGCGACATGTGGCGACTTTGAGTGTGGTCCCCCTCTTTAATTCAATGCCCTCCCATGAATCGCGCCTAGTCATCCGTCGTGGATCTAACGTGGCGCCTAATCATCCGCCACGTGTCGCGCTCTGGATTGTTCTCAGGTTCACAACCAAAAAGTGATTAACATTTGAACCCACCCTTATATATATATATAGACATTCATTTACAACTTTATGAAAGGTTGAAACCTTGCATCATGATCTAAAACTATTCATGAATTGTGTTTCAAAATCATATATTTGTTCTATTAATAAAGAAATACTTAGCGTTTAATATTACTTCTAAATGTTTAAGGTTTTATAATATGTTTATTAGGTTATCTTTTAGATTCTTATTTTTTATATTTATTAAATACATATGTTAATATGTTTATGTTATCTATGGATAAGTATTTATTTTAATTTGATGTGTATTGTTGATAACCTCAACCTAGTTCTACTCTTTCAATTACTAATGATGTTTCACGTGATCCATCGGAATTCGGAAAGGAAAAAAAGATTGGAGTAGTAGTTACAAAATTTTCAGAATTAATTCATCACTAGTTATTAACGGAAGCTTGGTGTTTATATAAATATAACCATTTAAAAAACAAAATTAATTAATATTTAAAAAACAAATGTTATAGATAGTGAATTGGAAAGAAGTTTGCCCTCTCCTGTAGATCATGGTTACAACCGAAGAGATTATGTCACCACCACCCATTGACTTGTACATGTCCTAAAAACTAAAGCATTTGAAAGTGATGCTGGCCCCACTTGAGATCGACACCTTAAAAGGTTAGTTTTGTAATCTCCCTTTGTAGCCTTCTTGTCTCCCTAGTTGCCTCTTGGATGTTTGTTTGTCTTTTTATAATTATACCACCTTAAAAAGGTTAGTTTTATGCATGAAAAATGTAGGGGTTTCCTTAGTTTGGGTGGGTGAGTTGGTTGGGTGGGGGGTGTCTTAAAGAGTAGAGGAGGTTATGAATTAATGTGACTCGAAGAGGAGGGAGTTATAGTAATACCGAAAATGTAACATCCCATTTTAAGGATATATTTATATGGTTTTGATATATATGTATATATATGGTCAGGTTCAAGGGAAAACCGAGGAACCACCGCATGTACTTGTGTATAACGGTAAAAAGAAAAGATGTTTTTTGTTTTTTTCCTTGTTTTGGGTTTTTTTTTTGTTTTTTTGACGTGTATGCACTTGTGCGTATTATAAAAAAATCCATATGCAAGGTTTTTTTTAAATCTTTTTAATAGTTTTGTTTGATTTGTACATACGTACGTATACATATTACAAATTACCCATATACACAAGTGTATTAGCAGGTTACTCGGTTTTTCGGTTATTTGAGCTTTTTCCTTGAACCTCTCTCTCTCTCTCTCTCTCTCTCTCTCTCTCTCTCTCTATATATATATATATATATATATATATATGTACACAAACACATAGTACATATACAAGATTGCTAATTATTTAAGAGAACAAGAAAACGTACGTTAACGTAAAAAAGCGTACAAGATTATATACAAAATCATATATAATTTTCACGACTATGCCCTGCAACTTAAGTCGCCCAAGTCCATTTTTTGTCGTTAATGTAAAATAACATGTGATTTACCACATTATTTAATGTTTTCTTGTTTTCTTAAATAATTAATGTTCTCATTTTAACCTTATACACTATGTTATATATAGGGGTAGGTTCAATTGAAAACCACATATTAATTGTGAACATGAGGAGCCATATTGATCAAAATTTAGAAAACCTAAAGCTTTCGTAATAGAGATTTCTATTGAGGTTCTTCTTCGGGTTCTGCCAAGAACCTTCACTGTGGAACAAAGGTAATTGTCAACTCACAGTTTCGTATTAGAACTCAAGTGCTTAAAAAAGAACTCAAGTTCTTGTCTACTTTTCTTTTATATTGTTGTATTATTTATTGTTTTTGTGAGTTATAATATATATTAATATGTATATTATTATATATTAAATGTATATAATAATTTATAAATAATTATATTTTGTAAATAAAAATAGAAAGTAAGGTTTTTATAAAAATTGTCATTGAGGTTTTTGCTTTGTTACGATAGCAATAATGTAACAGTAAAAAGTATGACAATGAAGATTTTCAAAAGTTCCATTATTATAAATGCTATAATCAATGATTAAAACATAAAATGATCAACTAAAAATGGAAGTTTCAATCAAACCTATTTACTTTCTCTTTTTTTTTTTAATTAAAAAACTTTTATATTCTTAACTGTTTAAATTAAATCATCTTATAAGTAATTAATAATTTATTCAAACAAATTACCTTAAAAAATTAAGCAATTAGTTTTCTTTGATTTGATCCATTTAGATATAATTTTTTTTTTGTTTTATCGTGTTTACATGAAATGGTATATGTTGGTTTTAAGGGGGTGACTTTCAAGGATAACAAGGATTGTAGAAGGGGAGGGGGAGTGAATACAATCACACACTTTTCACCTTTGAATCCTTTGTGTTAAAAACAATACTGAATTTTCAAGATTGTTGAGGAAAATAGAAAAGGTTAAAACTAATCTAAAACAATCTAAATATACAAGTTTTCGCTAATGCACTTAGTGAGTAAGAAGAGAAAGAAAGAACTTGGAAAAAAGGAGGAATGAAGAAAGATTGTGGATATAGAGATGAAGAAGTGAGTGTGTTTAAAGAACATACTCACGGTTCATTTATATCCCATGCATTTAATGCATGACAGGAACTCCTTTACACTTGTTGTGTATTGGGTGGTCCTATTGTACTATTTACTATAAATTAATACCCATACGCTAAAAACAATATGGAGTCTACGGTAAACGATAAGTACGGAGGGAATAGTAAAGTGACTATCCCTTTTGTACTTGTGTCAGAAAGGTAGGTAATCCTTTTGTGTATAAGATAATAAGACAAATAAATAAATCTTCGAGCGCAAAATATATAAAAGCTAAGAAACTAAAAAAACGTCTCTAACAAGATTTGAATCTAAGATCTCACCATTGAAAAGGAGATATTGACGAAGCAAGTGTATTTTAAAAACTTATTTACCAAATCGGTATTGTTTTAAACTTATTTACTAAATGGGTGTAGTTTTTTGTCTCTTTTCTCTCATTGCCATAATTACCACCTCGTCGGCCGCCAGAAAACGACCCTTCCAATCAACAACCTCTTCGACGGCTGCTGCAACCCATCCCTCTCCATAAAATGAAACCCATCTCCAATCTCATCTTCTTTCTTCACTTCACTCACACCAAGAGCCACATGGCTTCTTCTCTCTTCTCTCTTCTCTCTTCTCTCTATGCTCACTGCCACCACCACCACCACCACTTCTCACTTGAAGAACAACAACTACAAAAAACCCCAATCTCTTCTTCCTTCTCTTTCACCAACCTGCTAGTGGTGGTTATGGTGGTGGTTGTGCGAGATGACGCCGGAAAACGACTAAAAAACCATAATATGAAGGATCTGAAGGAGTTCCCGACGGTGGTAGACGGTGCAGAATCCGCGGCGGTGGTCGGCATCCTTCCCTTTCATCTCCACTCCCGGTCCGGATCCATTACCCGTTCTCCGGCGACCTCTGCCCTTTCATCTCCACACTTTCTTGAAAACTCATTCATTTGTTTATCTCCAAATCAACACCACTACTACCAGGTCTCCGACTTCGGCCGTCTCCAACTTCGGCCACTCCTTTCTTTATCCCCAAATCAACACCAGCACCACCAGGTTTCCGACCAATCAAATCCCCACCACCACCACCGTTCTTTCATTGCCGATCAGAAAAACGCAGGTTTTAGATTTGAAGGTCCTTAGATTTGTATAAGTTTATTTATGGTTTTGATTTTTCATGATAATCGATTTATGGATTTTTCTGAGGGGATGAAGATGATGGTTTTCTAAGAGTTGTTGCCCCCCTTTGTGGCCACTGATTTTCTTTTGAAGTGGTGGTGGTGGGTGGTAGCAGGCGGTGGAGGGTGGTCGTGGTGGCGGCAGGTCCGTTAAAGTTAATGGCTAAAAGATCATTGGTGTGATCATTTTCCATATAAAGGACCACATTTGCAACTTTTAGAACTTAAGGACTAAACTTAAATAGACAAATATACCCATTTGGTAAATAGGTTTAAAGCAACACCTAAAAAAAGTTTTTAAAATATACTTGTTTGGTCAATTAACTCCATTAAGAAGCCAGGTACTAACCAACTGAACCAAGAGAAGCATGTGTCTTTATTACAGTTTTAAAATATATATGATGGCGCCACACAACAATTTAGTACGGTGCCACTTTTCACGACCCTATATTTTTTTACACTGTGACGGAGGAACAATATGATAGCACGTGCCACCGTGGGCACTTCATTAATTCCGTCCATGAATGTGAGTGGTTGGATAAACGAAAATGGATGATCGAGATCAATCGCCACATTCACGATGAAAATGGAGTTTGCAATTAAATTTTCTTATATAAATGTGTGTGTGTGTGTGTGTGTTCGTGTGCATGTGTATAATTATAGAGACTAAGATAATCTCCAATAATTATATATGTCAAATTCTCTAAAAAGACAGTTTTAAAATATATATGATGACACACAACAAATTAGTACGGTGCCACTTTTCATAACCCTATATTTTTTTACAATGTGACGGAGGAACAATATGATAGCACGTGCCACCGTGGGCACTTCATTAATTCCGTCCATGAATGTGAGTGGTTGGATAAACGAAAATGGATGATCGAGATCAATCGCCACATTCACGATGAAAATGGAGTTTGCAATTAAATTTTCTTATATAAATATGTGTGTGTATGTGTGTTGGTGTGTATGTGTATAATTATAGAGACTAAGATAATCTCTAATAGAGGAAGGATTATTTGCTAACTCAACAAAACATACTAACTCTACAAACTACAATGACCAATCAAATTGCATCTTCACTTGTGGTTACCTTATACATATGTAATTAACGTGTAAGGGTAATAAGGGAATTTCATGCAATGTATAAGTTACAAAATAGTTTAAATTATCAGTTACAAAATGGGAATCATTCCATGATTTTAGTTGGTATTGGGTGTTATATTATTAGTCAACATTCATGTTATTTTAGTTAAAATTTTCAAAAAACATGGAGCATCATCGTGAACATATCGTTAGTCAACACATTTCTGTAAATGGAGTTATGAATTCTGAACACATTTCGTTCATTTTGTTACCTTGACCGAACAAAATGAACGAATTGTAAACACACGAACTGGAAAAACCGAACCGAACAAACAGGAACCTAAACAAGAGTATTTTACCTTAACCGGACAAAATGAACAAAATGTTAAAACACGAATCGAGAAAAAACCAAACCAAACAAACACAAACCCGAACAAGGGTATTTTACCTTAATCGAACAAAATGAACGAAATGTAACAACACGAACCGAGAAGAAACTGAACCAAACAAACACAAGCCTGAACAAGGGTATTTTACCTTAACCGAACAAAATGTAAAAACACGAACCGGGAAAACCCCAAACCGAACAAACACGAACTCGAACAAGGGTATTTTACCTTAATCGAACAAAATGTAAAAACATGAACCGGGAAAAAACTTAACCGAACAAACCCGAACCTGAACAAGGGTTTTATACCTTAACCAAACAAAATGAATGAACCGTAAAAACACGAACCGAACAAACATGGTGCACGATCATGGAAAAATTGATGAACAAATATTTTCTTCGTGTTCATTTATTACGAAATGAGGTTGTTCGTTCCATTTGTTAGATGAACAAATATATATTTTCATTCTCTTTGTTTCATTTTATGATTAATTTTAGGAGAAGAAAAATGGGGAAGAAAAAATTTGTGAATCTTTTCCCAAAATGACCTACTCATAAATGTTCACTTATAATCTCCATATTAATTAACATTTAAAGTTCATAAATGATGGGATTTACCTCATCATACCATTTTAGTTAGATGAAAGGTGGGGATGGGTTTGTATAGTTAATACCATAATTTGGGTTAGCAAATGAACGTACCTCATCTCTAATAATTATATATGTCAAATTCTCTAAAAAGATTTACATTCAACGCCAAGAATTACTTTATTTTAGCAATTCAACACTAACATTAATTGTATTATTAAAATATTTAAATAAAAATATTATTTCCCTTCTCTAATCCTTTATTTTTAATTGATCTCTTTAAATACTAAAATAATCATTTCTATCTCTATTTTAAAGATTTTTTTAAATTTAAATATACAATCTCTCTCATTTTTTTCCTATTATAATATAAAGAATAAAATAACCCTTAAAGCAAAAAACAAGCTAAAAGCCTTCTTTTTTCTCTTCCATCATAGTTTTCAAAGATGCCCTAAACACATATTTTATGGATATAGTTTCTGAAACATTTATTTAATAGATAAATATATTTATAACACCATTTACCAATGAAAAAAATGCCTTAGAATCATAGTTGAAAAATGAATGATGGGCAGATGGTATATATATAGTTTGATGTCTTCTTGGTAGTGGGGTGATGAAATGTGGGGCCTTCATGTATCACACAATTAAGTGGAGACACAGCACGCTTAAACACATGGGAATGATACCACCTTCTACAACTCTTTAGAATAAATTACACATTTGGTCTATGTGATTTGTTGGTATTTGGTCTATGTGATTTGTTGGTATTTACATAATTCGTTTCTAGACTTTATTAATTAAAGAATTAGTGTTTCTGATATAAAATATATTTTAGATCTTTTAACCAGACTTAGGATTAGGTGAGACCAAGCTGTTACCGTGAGACCACGTGAGACCAATACCTAAAGTATGAAACTTCACAAAAAAACACCGTGAATATACTTAAAACATGAATACGCAGACCTAAAATTCACTTTCGATGCAAAAAAATATCGAAAACAAGCTAAAAAACGAAACCTTCACAGCTCAAGTTCTGTGAAGGTTACATATATATAATGCGAACCTTCACAAAAAAACCTGCTGTGAAGGTTTCGTTTTTTAACCTTTTTTTGGATTTTTTTTTTCAATCTTGTTTTTTAGTATGTTTTAACGATGAATGTTCAATTTTTTTTACCTTCACAAATGTTTTGATGTGAAGTTTCAAGTAAAATATGTTGGTCTCACCGGTCTCACCAAAAAAACTTGGTCTCACCGGAACTTAACTCCTTTTAACCATTTTAATTCATAAATTAGTTTTATCTGTACTTTTCCTTCACCGTCCGCCTAATCGCCTATTACAAACTATAATATATATTTATCAAATAAAACTTGAAGAACTTAAGGGAGCAGCCTCTCATGACAATGTTGTCACCAGTAAGGCTTTGTTTGGCAAGCATAAGCTAGCTTATAAGCTAGTCCATCCAAACATGTACCAGGAAGCTAGCTTATCAGCTAGCTTATAAGCTAGCTTTTTGAAACGCTACTTTGAGTAGCTTATGAAGAGCTTATTGTAGCTTTTTCCAGTTATACCCTTATTAATATTAATTATTAAATTCAAATATATCCTTTTTGGTCATTTTACATACTCATAAGCTAGTTTTTTGCCAAACATAATTTGTTCAACAGCTAGCTTATCAGCTACTAGCAAGCTTATCAATCAACAGCTAGCTTATCAATCAACAGCTAGCTTATCAGCTATCCGCTAGCTTATCAGCTATCCGCTAGCTTATCAGCTACGCTTGCCAAACATAGCCTAATTTGTACATTACAAAATGTATTAAAATGATCTTCATGTCTGTGTTTGAATATTAGTACTTAATTAGTTTGTGTAACTTTATAAATGCTAAAAAATATATTACTCATATTAAACATTTTAAATTGATATCTACAAACTTAAAATTTCCCAAAACATGTAATTTCAAAACATCAATAATAGATATTGATTTTGGAGGTGATTTGTACACAACAAATTTTTACCATTCACAACAATTTTATACTAATAGACAATTATATCCTTTCTTTATTTTAGTAAACTTTTCAATTAACCCCTTTTATCTTTAATTAATTTTTTTTCAAACCCCTACACCATCCCAAATTTCATATTTTCTTTTTTATATTTTTAACCATTAAATTTTACACCTAGCTAGTAGACCTTTCGTATTTTCTTAATTTTTTATTCATCATTTTTTTTTTGTAATTCTAAAATTATAAAATCCTTACTAGTCCCACTTACTTCTACTTCAATGTTTTTTTCCACTTTTCTATTTTTTATTCTAAAAATAATACACCATCCAATTTTTCTTCTTAAGTTACTTTTTACAAATTTACACCAACTTAAACAATATTGAAAATCAAATAAGATGAACCATTTGTTGCAAAAATAAACTAGTTTTGCTGAAAAATTGTAATGACATAGAAATAACCAAACTCAACTCCAATTACGTTTGATGCAGAAAATTACAAACCAAAATATAAAACCAAATAGGATTCCAAAAGGAAAACAAAAGTATGTTTGCCGGTATAAATCATTAATGCCTAAAAAAAGGATTGGATAGTGGATAAATCCAATGTTTTAAAAACTGGACTTTTAGTTGAACCGGTATGATGACTGGTTCACGGTACGACCGGTTCAACTACCGGTTCCAAGTATTTGTATGTTTTTTTCATTTTCTTACATTCATATATTTTTATAAAACCAACAATTTGATATCTACAAGTTAAAAAATATTAAAAATATACATTACAATAAGTTTTACATTAATAAAAAAAATATTAAAATAATAATAATAACAAGTTTACACGTAATATTTTTTTTTAAAAACGGGTCAACAGATTTTTTACCGGTTCGATCCACCGGTTCAACCACTAAACCGGCCGGTTCAATCCGGTTCTTAAAACACCATAAAACTGGTCACAATTGAACCGGCCCTTTCACCGGTTCCCGGTTCAACCGGTTTTTAAAACATTGGATAAATCATCAATGAAAATTAGGGATTGGTCTAGGGGGTTTTAAAAAAGAATTAAAAAGTAAAAGGGGTTAATTGAAAATTTTACTAAAAAAATGAAAGGATATAATTGAATTGAAATTTTACTTAAAAAAGGAAAGGATATAACTGAATTGAAAATTTACTAAAAAAAGAAAAGGATATAATTGTCAATTAGTATAAAATTGTTGTGGATGGTAAAAGTTTGTTGTGTACGGATCAGCTCCCATTGATTTTAAATGGTATTTGATATTTAATCTAAAAATTGAAACAATTTACATGTTTATCTCGTTTTCATTCGTTTTATGTTGGAAAAAATATTCTTAAAATCGAATAAATATATTAAAATAGAGATCCGATAGAATATTGCCTAAATTCTCTTAGTTAATTATATATTTTATCATATGAAAAGAATAATTTAATTAATAATTATATGTCGTATGTTTAAAAAAAATGAATCTAAGCATTGAGTTAAGTGATGAATCCAATTCTTAAAATTCAAGTCATTTTTATATTAGGGGTACTGTGATTATTTCATGTGTATTATGCTTTATGTGGTAAAACGTACATCACCAATCAAATCGCAACACATCATTTTTCCAAATTAATTATAGAAAATGTTTACAATAACTTATACAAACCAAATTGGTTTCAACAAAATTTTATAATAATTAATAAAAAAAACAGGTAATATTAGGTTGATGTAATAGTTCCATCACTAGGAAGGAGTATCTTATCAAATCATCACCAAAGAGCACGGAAAATGGTTCATGAGAATCTAAATCTCGTATAACTTCTATGTCCGACAACATAAAAGCTTATATTTATATATGCTTCTTTTGGTTTCACCCTAAACAAAGTTAATTCTTAGATTCAACTTGAAGTGATCCATAACATTTCCTTTTGTGCACATTAATTATAACTACAACAAAACCCCTCTTACTATAAAGTGTGTGCAAGCACGCAGGCATACACATACATACATAGAGGCATACACATACATACATAAAATATACAGGGTCAGATTCAAATGTAAGCTCATTTTTCATTGTGAACGTGAGGACGGCTGAGAGCATGCCATGTGGCATATTCAGTTTGAATATTCATGTGTTATTCAAACATGATATGTCACGTGACACAATTTTAGTGGTCATCATGTTCACAATCAAAATTGAGTTCACATTTGAACTTTTCTCTCTTTCTCTCTCTCTCTCTCTCTATATATATATATATATATAGGGGTGGGTTCAAATGTGAACCACTTTTTCATTGTGAACCGTGAGGATGAATCTCAGCCACACATCTCATGGTTATGGTGGACGTGATCACGGAAGATTGACGCGATTCATGGGAGGTAGACATTATTAAAGGGGGACCGGTTCATGTTCACAATTCGTCCTCATGTTCACAATTCTATCATTAATTATGAGATATGCACTTACATTAATTCACTCAACCAAAATGGCTCATTGAACTTGTTTGTTTTAAGTCTACAAATAACCACAACCCAAATATGTACAACAAAGTATATGATAGAAGAATATCAACTTCAAAATGAGAATATAGAAAAATATAAGCTCTCTCACTTTTATTAAGAATAAAAGGGGGCGTTTGGTTGGGGGTATTGAGGGGTCAGGAATGAGAATGATAATGAAAACTGCTATTTGGTTTGATATTATATAATGGAATCATTGCTGCAAATCCATTAATTTTCATTTCTGACCAAATTGGGGGGAATGAAATTTTTATTTCTAGTTGGTTCTTTTTTCCATGCATTGTTCCATACTTCCATCCATGAATGTTAAATGAAACATTTTTGTATTTTCAAGTTGGGAAAACATATTTCTTTTAATATGAAGCAATTTTTCATTGATTATATTGGGTTAACCAAACAGCATCAATGCAATGCTCATTCCTATTCCCATTCTCCTGCATTCCCATTTTCATTTTCATTCCCATTCTCTGAAATGAACCAAACGCCCTATAATAAGATATTGAAGATCAAAACCAAATTTGGGAGAACCCTAAAATTTAAAGAATGCCTCTTTCACTCGTTAAAAACTGTCAAACGAAAATTACAAAAATTAATCCTTCTAACTATGACAAATACTCTCCTGCTAGCTAGCCTTGTAGAACTACACCTTGCTGGTAGCAACCCTCCATAATTCATCCAATTTTCAACTTTATCATAGTCCATAAACACAACAAATAGAAGAATACAAGTTAGAATGTGTTCAATGTGTCTAGTCAAGATTGACAAAAATATCTCATATATATTTCAACCCGTCTAATAAAAGTATTTTATATACCCTATTTTCATCATTTTCTAGCTTTTAGCATAGATTTTGACGAATTTTAGTCATTTTTAATTTAATCTTTTAGGAATATTTTCTGTAATTAAAAACTTATATGCAATTACACTAAAAATCAATACACACCACAAGTTTTTGACGTAATATTTATTAATTTTGCAGGTTGTATTTTTGGGCCCAAAAGCACATGGATGGGCCGATTTTTGGTTGATAGCAGCACTTAGATGTGTGCATTACCGGTTTTTTAACCGAACCCGATCGATTTAATATCGAACCGTTTTTTTTTAGATTCTGATAAAACCGGTTTCTGATAAAACCGGATCGGATTGTAACCGGTTTTCGAAGAAAAACTTGTATCCGGTGTAACCGGTTACGGATCGGATTGTAACCGGTTAATATATAACCGGTTTTTTTTTTTTCAAACCGGTATGAGTTTGTGCTGATTTTGCGCTGATTTTGGCCAGGTGATTATAATGCTACGAATTTTGGGCCAAGTGATTTTAATTGGCAATTGGACATTTGGATCCAACAATTCTTATTTTAGTGTAATTTACATAATTTAGTAATAAGCCCAACAATTCTTATTCCAATTTCCAACTGTGAACTATCCAACGGACCTTATATAAGTTAGTAATAAGTTATATAAGTTACAAATTACAATATAATTTATATAAGTGTATTAAGTAATATTATATAACTTATAAGTTATAATTATGTAACAATTGACAAACATATATAGAAAAATTTATAGTTTTTATTAGAAGCGTATATATAATTTATTTTTATTACAAACATAAGGAAAAGAGGCAAAGAGCTTCGGCATGGCCATCACCCCCGCCGCTCAACCACGATTATCAATACATACTATTCATTGTCACCAAATTCAGCTTCTTCACTTGCTTCGGTTTCGTTTGGAGATGACATTCCAAGTTCGATTTCTTCTTCGTTTAGACTTGTTTCCAAATCGGCGTCGATTGCATCTTTAAAATATTTTAAAAGTTTTTCTCTCATTTTGTTTGCAATTTCTTGGAAAATTGGACCTCCAAATTCAATATCGTTTAGTTTAGTAACCATCAAATAAAGTTGGTAAAGAACCAACGGGCTAGTAGGATAGTAAACACCGCATAAATATGTTGTTGCGCTTTTAAAAACCCCAAGCAAACCGGTTATTTTTTCTATAATTTCCCAACTAGAATTTGGATAAGGGCTACCGACAAGATTTTTTTCATAACAAATTTGGTGAAACGGTTGCAATGTTTCCCTTTGTCTTAACGCGGTTCTCATCATCATCCACGTCGAGTTCCAACGAGTTGGACAATCCAAGTTGGGACCAAAACATTTTTTTCCGACCGATTTACAATATTTTTTATAATCACTTATCCGTTTGTTATTGTTACAAAGAACATCTTTATCATTTGTTTAAATTGTAACCTAATTGGCTCAATAATTTCCAAACCGTCATGTACAGATAAATTAATTATATGTGCGACGCAACGGGTATGAAAAACGCGCCGTCTAAAATTGGATTCAGTAGTAACTTCAATCTTGGAATCGCGTTATTATTATTCGACGCATTATCAAAGGACATAGAGAATATTTTATTTTCTAATTTATAAAGGATAATTATTTTTTTAAAAGATCAAATAATCTAGCACCGCTATGCGTCCCGACGAATAATTCAAACGCGATAGTTCGTTTTATCATTAGCCAAGTTTCTGGATTTACCCAATGTGCCGTGACGGCTAAATAAGAATTTCCGGTATGATATCCGAAACTCCAAACGTCGCATGTAACCGAGACACCGTAATGGTGTTCGGAAAATCCCAAAATCATTTTTTTCGCTTCATGCCACATTTTTATAGCGTCCCTTCTAAGAATTAGTGCGACTTACTTGGGTATATAAGGGTTGCATTTTCCTTTGAACTATCGCCGTGAATTTCGGATCTTCAAAGTGGTTGAACGACAACGCTCTTTGAATCACGAATTCCGCAAACGATTGTCGTAATGAATCGTTGTCATACATAAAAACACCACCGTCTGGGGTAATATGCGGTTGACTCGGATCCACTCGTTGTTGAAGTGCCTTGCATGATTTTACAATATGGTTCTTCGACGTCGTGTTTCCGTCCGATTTAAAAAACCTTCTACACAATTTACAACACGCCTTTCTCGTACCATCCATCATTTTACACAAATCAAAGTGGGCCCAAACTTGTGGGTTTCGATTGTTTTCGAGCACCTCTTGTACCATAAACGCAGGGTCAACGGGTTGTTCAACCGTAGGTTGCTCGGAAGGATGAAGAAAAGATAAAGTATAAGATTTGAGAAATATCGAGACTTTGAGTAATATCACGAGTTTAAGAAAAATATCGAGACTTGAGAAATACCGAGGACTTGAGAACTTGAGAGATTGAGAGTTGAGAAGTTGAGAGCATTGAGAGTTAAGAAAATAAGAAGTTGAGAGATTGTGTGGAATTGTATGGAATTGAGATGATATATATATATATATATATATATATATATCTACTACTACCTTATAATGCATTCATGACTAAACTCTTAATTACAAGTCCTTCATGCATAATTTACAAGCATTTTATGCTCGGAATTTTAAAAACTATGAATTACAACTTGGTATGCATAAGTTACAAGCTCTTTTATGCAGCCACATGTAACATCACCTGATTGAGTTGGTTCAGATTTCTCTTTCATGAATGTAAAGTTGGTCTTACCTGTTTAGAGCTCCCGCTTCAAAATTCTTTTCGAATTTCAAATTCAGTTTTGAGAACCTTTCACCACCACCATTAGAAGAAACCCTTGAAACTCCCTTTCTTTTATAAAAAAGGCCATTTGTAAGAAAAGCTCTCTTTTGTGAATCTCTACCAACAAAAGCTCAAGATTTGATTTCTCCATGTTCTCCAGCACCCTACATCTCTCCGTGACGAGGTAATTAGCATTACGCTTATTTTGATTTCTTTCTTCAAGATTTTCTGGTTTTTTATTTGTGTCTAATTAGATTTTGTATTCCCAGGGTTTATCTGTTCCTGCTCAGGTTTCAAATAAAAAATCAGATTTCAGTTTGAAGGATTTCTTTGAGGATTTCTTAGACCCGTGAGACCAATCATACTTAGATCATCTAAGTATGATCTAGGCATTCGTTTATATATCCTCAAATAAATTGTTTAGTTTGAAGATTCATTTTCAGATCACATGTGCTTGCTTTTGTTCTTGTAGCTTTTCTCAAAGCCGAGAAGCTAAGCTTCTACTTGCAAGATAGAGTATTATCAAGGTCTATGTACTATTTGTTGTTTTTTTTTTTTTAAATGGTGCTTTCTTTGATCTCCTTTTTTTGTGTTTTCAGTTTATTTATTCAAAAGAAAGATACTTACATACGATTATGGGAAAACTTGGGTGGAAAAAAAGCAATAATTCATAATTTATCAATTATATATCATCATTACAACGAAATTATAATTAGGAGGTAATGAAAATACCAATATCTAAATCTAATGCACCTATTTCATGGTTTTTGAATTCTGCATTCTTGGAAGTATCTTAGTTTTTGCAACTTCTTTACAGTATATTGATTAAGAACCATAATCTCCCTGGTTTTTTTTTCTTTACAAAACGGGTAAAATAGTGGGAAATGAAGAGCATGTGTGAAAATGCTCCTTTGGTGATTGTTATTTTCTCCTACTGTTTGGTACGTACCCTTCTGAATGCACAAATTTTATTTGATGATTTCTGTTTATTCAACATATAGAATGCAACAGCTCATGTGGATGGAGACAGATCATGGAGTAAAAGCAACCATCATTTTCTCGGAAGCTAAAATACATCAAACGAACGAGTTCAACTTGTTGCAGAGGTTACATGCTGGAGAGACTGTCCAAAAGCTAATACCAGAGCACTACCTATTCATGGCTTTGACACCGACTGAGTTTGGTATTCTCTTTCTCCTCCCATGGAACGTTATTACTTTTTTCGGTTTTGCTAATTAATAATTTTATATTTATGAGAGAGCATGCATATAGACTTGAATATGGAAATGTGGACAAGAAGTTTTTACGACTCTAACTAAGGCCGTGCGTACCGGGGAGGTGGGGTTTGGCGGGCTGGAGCGGCCTCCGGTACGCCACCGGCGGGCTTGGCGGGCTCGATGGGATGCGGGAATAGCGGTGTCGCCACACCGCTCATAACCGCTGAGTTTGTGTGTCTGGTGTGTGTGGGGGGTCTGTGGTGTGTGTTTGGTGTGTTTTATAAATAAAGTGAGAGGGTTGGGACTTGGGAGGGTTCGGCCGTTCGGGTACTAATCAGAGAGGGCTCTAGAAGGGTTTGGGTTGTAGGAGAACTTCAGTTAAACTAACATTATGAAAGGCCACTTCATCAAATTAGATGAAGCATTCGACATTCATTATTTTTGGACTCAAGTTTTGTCTTTCAATGCTCATTAAATTGATTAATTGTCTACTTAAAGAGTGAAGGTGTGTCAAAATGCAGATGTATCTTAAAAGGTCGTAGCTACCAACAGTGGCTACTCTCCACTGCCAACTTCTAATTTCTTGGCTCTAGGGGATGCATTATGATCAGATATTTTAGCTTTGGGATTTATCTATACATCAGTTTTTTGAATTGAGACATCATAAATTTTAACGTTTTCTGGATACTCTAAAGGCGCTAAACTAGCAAAGGTTGTATTTCTTTGTAATTGACAAAGAATTCTCATATATATGATTTATGTTATGCTATTTATCCTCTATGTACTGCTAATCATCCTATTTGTCCAGATGTGTGAGCTGTTGATTATATGATGTCATCATAAAAGCTTCCACAAGTATGATGCGAACTTCCCATAGTTTATGCGTTTTGAGAAAATGTTAAGTAAATATGTAAATTCTTGATTAAATCCATCTCTTTTTTATGTCATTTCAAATCTTTGTGACTTTTTCTTTTTAAAGTTGTTGGTTTTCAAGAAAAGCTTTTAAAAGTTTTGTTGTTTGGCTAAGTAACCCTTTATTAAATGTTTATCCGATCCGGACGATGACAAGGGTCAATAGTTTTATCCGCTTTAATAAGGGCAACAACAATTACCTGGTAAAAGTTTGACGAGAGATATTGTTGCATATGATGTCATTTAATTAAGGTAAATTGTCTAAAAAGGTAACATAAATGTTCAAAAAAGGATTATGCATTCGATTTTGTAAAAAATGGAATAACTTACCTAAAACTCATATTATTAACCTGCTTGAGCGGGTTACCTTTTACATGTATGATTTTTTACCTTAAAGGTAAGTTCCCCCTTTTTTTGACAAAATTAAATGCACAATCTTTTTACGGCAAAAACAAATTGTACATTCCCCTGATTAGATTTTTGAACATATATTTTACCTTTTTCGACAATTTGCCCTAAAGTTATTTATGCCACGTATATTGCCTTATTATCAAACTTTAAAGTTATTTATACCGGTAATCCATGTAACCGGTGGTAAGTTCTTCTTTTTTTGACAAAAAAATATGCATAATCCTTTTACGGCAAAAAAAATTGTACGTTACCCTGATTGGATTTTTTGGACATATATGTTACATTTTTCAGCAATTTGCCCTTTAATTACCTAAAGTTTGGTAGTAAGTTAAGTTGAAGTATTGACTCTTATATGTAAGGGGGTAAGTCATGTTTTAACTGTGCTTGCATGATGAGTTACTGAAATTCTAATTTATTAGGTTGCAGTTCTGAATATTCCTTCTGTTTGTTGTTATATTGTATAATTTGCTTCATAAGGGTTCGTTTACCAAACGCATACTTGTGTAATCACTTACCGGTAAAATTTAACAATATCACTTACTTAGTGGGTAAGATTTTAGTCCATAGAAATGTATCACATACAACAATTTTTCCGATAAGCGCTTACCGGGTAAAAGTCATTTTCATCACTTATCAGGTAAGACTCTTAGTACTTGCAAATAAGCCACACGAACCCACATTTAAATGAGGGACGAAGAATAAATCGTAACAAAAAACATGTTTGAGGGTTGACTTATAAACTTCAAAATTGCAATACATCCGCGCCGCATCGCGCGGGTACACAACTAGTATATATATATGTGTGTGTGTGTGTGTGTGTGTGTGTGTATTATAGGGGTTAAAATGGTAAATAAGTAACATTAGATGGGAAAAAGGTAAAAAAAAAAGGTAATTTTTGAATAAAACAGTCATAAGACCATTTTGTGCAGCTCAAACGGTCATAAGACTGTTGATACTTGGGTTGTTTGGCTACTTGTTTAATTGCTTTGCTACCATGCAGTTACTTTTTGCTTTTGGGTGTAAGTTAAAGTTACACAAACAGTAAGAGAAATAGAGAATGAGCCCATATATATATATATATATAGTTGATAATAGTAGTCTATTAGAGAACCGCACAATGAGCCCAAATAGGTTATTTTTGAAACCGGTTCGGTTTTAACCCGGTTGTTTATCCGGTACCCAAACCGGTCCGGTCCCAAAAAAAAAAACTGATCGGTTAACCAGCTTACACAAAAACCGGTCCGGTCCCAAAAAAAAACCAGTTTTTTTGAAACCGGTTCCGGCTATTTTTTTCGGTTTTTCAGTTTTTCGGTTTTTTGTGCACCTCTAGCAGCACTTGTGGATATGTAGATTGTGGCCGAAGATAAGAAAAAGAGCCGACTTTTGGATATGGACCGAAGACAACTATGTGGGCCAACCGGCTCTAAGTTCTCATCAAGTCCTTTTGATGATTTCTCGTGAACTCGAATAAAGTTGCTTTATCTCACTTGGGCCGAAGACATCCTGGGCCGAAACCGCTCCATGGACCGGTCGTATTACAGGCTTTCAAGTTGACTCTCGTTTTAATTATTATCACCCTGTTTCATTGGTTTTAAGTTTGAAGTACATAATCTTTCACGTCGACGGATTTTTATTCTCCGTGATAAGATCTAAATAACCCAAGCGGCCAAAAACACGCATTGTGTGATAATTCTCAAGTTTACTACAATTATGTAGTTTCTTATTATGCAATTTACTAAATTCACATTAATCCTTACTTTTTTTGTTATTGAAGTTCCATCATGTAATAACCGGAATTTTGGGAATGTAATTATTTTGCCATTTTGGAGCTATTTTGAAAACCTTTTGAAATTCATGGACCAAATGTAATTTTTTGAGAAAGTTGCCAATTTAATTAAAGTTTGGGCTTTCTATTTGAGGAAAAGTATTAAGGGTCAAGGGCCCAAAGCCCATGATATAAAAGGGTATTTACATAAGGGTTTTACTATTTAAGGTAAAAAATCTTTGTGTATGTCTATTGAGAGCAGCAGCAACATTAATCATCATCATCATCTTCATCATCGCTACTTCCATTTTATGGGTAAGATTTCTAAATCCGATTATTGGAGTTGTTTAAGGATCGTTAGGAGAACACTTATTGAGGCTTTAAAGTGAAAACCCTTAGATTTGAGCTGTTTTGGAGTGATTTTCCGGTACCGCGGTTCGATCTCCTCAAATCCTAGAAATCCCGAGTCAAGCTACCCAATAAAGTCCGAGTCGGACTATTGGGCTTCTCCGAGTTGGACTTGGGACGAATTTTGAGTCGAACTTACCCAAAGGCCGAGTCGGACTTGGGACGAAGTCCGAGTCGGACTTACCCAAAGGCCGAGTCGGACTTTGGCTATTCCTGGGTCAGATTTTAGTTAATCTCGAGTCAGATTTGGAGAATTTCGACCCTAAGGTTAGATTTCTGGGGAATTTTGACCCCCGTGCTAAGTGTGTCTAGGGGGTCATTTGTCTTAAAGGTTTAGTCGTTCCCTAAGTAAGGTTTATGATGTTTTAGATCGGTTGCTGATCCGCTAAACGAGTATTGACGATAGTAAGCTATATTGGAGATAGGCTCAGGTGAGTTCACTTGCCAAAGCCTTTTTATAAAATGAAGTGTAACTTTAAATGCGTACTAAAAATGTTTGTGAACGGTTTACGTAATTAATAACTGTTTTTGTTACTGCATATTTTAAGAGCATGCTTATAAATGAGTATTGTAAGATGACTGTTCGGGGTGGGTGGCATAGTGGACACTGGGTATGACGGTATATTTCTTAGGAGTTGAGGATGTGATGGGTGCATGAATCTGTTTTGGTAACCCTAACTGGTGCCCGGAAGGAACCTACGAGGTGTTCGGAAGGAGCCTAGGATCGGGAGCTTGAAGGGGTCAGATCTAACGTCATAAAGTGACGGTTTTTTGTCCATAATGCACCACCGGTGTTTACTAACTGTTTTATCATTGGCATATTTGGGCCAACGGGCCGTTTGTAATAAAACTATATTTGAGGGAATTCACTAGATCTAATGTTCTAACCTTCATTTTCCAAAGTTTCTTTAAAACATTTTTTAAGAGAAACTCTCAGAGCGAGCAGTAGGAAGGAAGAGGAGAAGCTGTGTGTCTAGTTTAGCGGTCTGCCTGTCTAGACGGCTACTTAGTACTTTATTATTAAATCTCATTTGTGGAGAGTTTGTTCAACTAGCACCTTTAGACTTTCCTAATGTACTTATGCAATAGATCTTCGGGTCAAATTTTAATATTTAACATTATTATTCCGCTGCGTTAGATCACTGGGTCTTTTTATTATACTATGAATTTGGGTCGTCGTTACACATCGTCTTTAATTTTACTAAATTTTATTTTCTGCAATTTTACATTTCGGGCAAATTTACTTTTCTGTAAATTTTACGTTTACGCAAATTTACTTCTCTTGTAATTTAGTTTCTAACAATTTACTTTTCATTAATTTATTTTTCTTGCAATTTATTTTCCAGCACTTTAATTGTTAGTTTATTTACTATTTTACATCTACTTTAATTTCATAAATCCTTTGCAAAAAAGAAACCTGGCAATTATATGCTGGCAACCTAGCTAGGGTGTGAAACGACGTTGGGATTTATACGACAAAAAGGTGAAATAGTGCATTTTACAGCTTCTAGGGTCATAACTATTTTCTTAAAATTAGTATATAATTGAAGATTATTTATAGTTGTTAGATTTTCGGTTTGACGTATGAAAATGTGTCAATTTTTCAAAGCTTGCAATTGACATTGATTTTAACCTGGATAAGATAAGATATTTGAATTTCACCACTAATAGACTTCTTGAGTCTGATTTGGGCCGTTTACGAAATTAATGTTTCATTGAAGACTGCGTCAAATTAATTGTTTATCAATTATATGTATGAAAATGTGTTAGGTTTTCAAAAGTCACTCCTTAATTCTGAGATTTTATAAAGACTGTTGTAGCATTATTTTATCAATTTATTTATTTATCCTAACCAAGTTTTGCACTATTTGCTTCTCTTTATAACCGATTTCGTTAAGTTCTCATAGTTAAGAATCAACAAACCGATCAAATCAATTCCTTTGAAAAACCTCAATTGATGTCGACTTTTACAATTGGGCATCATTGAAAGACTATTTACATGTCTCTCTGTAGGATCGATATCTAGTACTTGTACCACTTTATTTATTTTTATTTTTTTTAACAATACTTGTATCACTTTTATTACTTGTATCTTTTAAAAACGACAATAAACTGAGGTTTATACTTGGACCAAAGTTTATTTGTTTCTTTTTAATTAAATACGGGTTTTTGGCGTTGTTCGTTTAAAAGTCATTTTACATTACTTTTAAAAGGACAGCATTGCCAATCATCTCGATGCAACCAAATTTTTGGCATTGTTGCCAGGGAGGTAATACAACAGTTTTTTAATTTTTGAAAAGTTTAAAAATTGATTATTTGGATTAAAACTGATCCGATATGCCTCCCAAAAAAACCGGTTATTGATAAACCTGTTCGGATTGTAACCGGATTTGAGTCATGAAGGGTGTATCCGATGGAACCGGATACGATTTGAAAAAAAAAAAAAACCGAATAAAAAACCGATTTTGGGGCGCTCTGATTTTTTGCTTAACAAATATTGGGCTGATTATTGGGTTTATTTTGGGCTTTGACAATTGACAAAACATAAATGGTGAAATACCAAAATACATATTATAAATTTATTATAATATATATTCAATTATATTATATATTGACTTATTAATTATATAAATACAAATATATTATATAAATTTTAATGACAATTGACAAACATAAATACATTTTTAATTACAAACATAAATATATAATATACTTTTGAGTACAAACTTAAATATGTTATGGAATAATTATATAATTGGTATGGATGTCAATCCCTTTATTAATGGTATGGATATATACCATATAGTGTATTATCTTTCTTAGAGTACAAGTAATATATGTATATAAGTATGTACCCTCTATTGAATAATAACACAAGCTTCTTGGCTTTCTCTCTCTCTCGATCTCGTCTCTCTCTATTTTCGTTATATTTATAACACGTTATTAGCACGAAGCTCTTGACGAAGACGGAATCAGCGACGGCAAAATCATCCGGTGAAGAAAATCCAGCAACATCTAAAAAACTAAAAGATTCATCCAACTATCGAGGGTTTTACCCTAAGAGGTCAGTTTTAACTTTATACCGCAAATTTGTTAATCTATAATCAATCTGTTTCTGTTTGTTCTATTAACATCCCTATCAAAGGGATATAGAATCGTTCGCAGGATTTATGATTTATGATTTTATGACTTGCAAATATTTATCACAAAAACTTTATGATTTTATGGTTTGTTTAACTGCAA
Organism: Centaurea solstitialis; assembly: GCA_030169165.1. Classification (NCBI taxonomy): domain Eukaryota; kingdom Viridiplantae; phylum Streptophyta; class Magnoliopsida; order Asterales; family Asteraceae; genus Centaurea; species Centaurea solstitialis. The sequence goes on along the minus strand of CM058042.1, from coordinate 46,222,792 downwards.
TTTCTCGGTTTTCACAAAAAACCCTACCCGATGAATTTTGTTTCTGGTTCGACCTCGCAGCGCGAAAACCAACCCAATTTCACGACGCGAGCAGATTGTTCGAAACCCCCGTTTCTTATTCGATCTTCGCGGCGCGAAGTCCTTAATATCGCTATGCGAAAATACCCCTATTTTGAAAAAAAAAAAATACTTAGCTCGCGGCGCGAGGATGTGTCCCGCGACAGGAGCTTCTTGCTGACTTAAAATTAAATATTTACTGATTTCCCAAATATCCTATATGAAGTTTTGACACTTTAAACTCTTGTATCTTATCATAGTTAATCATGTCAAACCTTGTAAAACTTGAGTTTTTGGCTTTGAATATTTCCAAAAAAAATTTGTTTGTTCTTGGGTATTGGATGCCATAATACATCTAGATGCTAAGGACCTTGAAAAAAATTGAATACCTCACTAAAAGATCCACTTATCCTCTTGAAAAATTTTAGAGATCGCTACGATCACCAAAGAACTATGATATTGCCAAAGACACGTTATGAGTGAGTTCATATGAGGTTTCAAGACTGTAAGTCTGTAAGCGAGTATAACTCAACTATGTTTATATTTACCTCTCAATTAACCCTATGTGGTAAAAATATTACTGATGAGGAGATGTTAGAGAAAATATTCTCCACCTTTCACGCTTCCAATATGCTCTTGCAACAACAATATCCTGAAAGGGGATTTAAGAAACATTGTGATTTAATTTCATGTTTACTGGTTGCTGAGTAAAACAATGAACTCCTCATGAAAAATCATGAGACCCATCCTACTGGAATCGCCCCATTCCCATAAGCGAATGTGGCAACATATAATGATTAAAGAGGAAATAATGGACGTGGTCGGGATCATGGTCGATTTCAAGGAAGTGGTCGTAGAGGATATCATATAAAACCATTAGGCCCAAACATGTCATACAATAAAGCATCTAGTAGAACTTTATCATAAATCACCCAATAATGAAAGCAAAGGGGCAGAAGCGAACTATGCTTATGAGTATAAAGAGGATGATAACCCCGATGGTCCTAAAGACCATAACAATACGACTAATTTGGATGTGTGCGATTTTCTAATAAACGAGTGATCACTATCCTAAGATCAATCCATATGTCAAACCTTTTCCTATTTTATACATTCTAATAATTCAAACATTTTGTCAAAATTTTATTCTTTTTGGTCTCTTGCAATGAAAAAAAATATATAGTTGGCAATGATATCTTCAAATCAAATAAATCACAATATATCTATTGGATTTTGTCAAACAGGTGTAAATAACCTAAGGTTTGTAGGGATTCAAGCAATCCGTGTGATTCCCCTACTTACCTGGAAATCCAAGAGTGTTGTTGTGATTAATGATAAAGATTGAAATGCTAAGTATATCATTATCAATAAAAGGAATGTTTGAAAATACCAATTTTTACGGCCATGATAATGAGATTTTGTTTTCATAAATTAAAATACTTTATCTCTCAAATTCTAGGCATTTATAATATTATGGGAATGTTTCTTTTCTTTTTAGAATATGGATTGTTTGAAAATTGATGATGAAAAGACATATGTATGGTGGATAGTGGATCAACTCACACAGTCCTTAAGAAAAGGGGATATTTCTCTCAATTAACCATCCAAAAGGCAAATATTAGCACAATATCGGGTGCTGTAAACATAATTGAAGGCTTTGGAAAAGCACATGTGCTTTTACCAGGCGGAACTAATTTGAAAATCGAAAATGCACTTTATTCCCCCAAGTCTCAAAGAAATTTATTAAACTTTAAAGATATCCGTAAGAATGGATACCATATTGAGACTATGGATGAAGGAGAATCTGAATATCCCCTCATTACGAATATAAGTTCCGGAAAGAAAAATGTGTTGGAAAAATTGTCTATGTATTCTTCCGGCTTATACTATACTAAGATAAGTGCAATTGAAACAAACATGGTCATAAACCAGAAGTTTATGGACCGAGAAAATTTTATTCTTTGGCATGACCGGTTGGGCCATCCCGGGTCAGTAATGATGCGAAAAATAATAGAACAGTCATGTGGGCATCCTTTGGAGAACCAGAAGATTCTCCAAACCAAGGATATGACTTGTGTTGCGTGTTCAAAAGGAATGTTAATTACTCGCCCATCACGAGCCAAAGTATGGTTTGAAACCCTCAATTTTCTGGAAAGGATACAAGGGGATATATGTGGGCCCATACATCCCTCTTGTGGACCATTTAGGTATTTTATGGTTTTAATTGATGCATCAACCAAATGGTCACATGTGTGCTTATTATCAAGTCGCAATTTGGCGTTTGCGCGATTACTTGCCCAATTAATATGTAATAACCGAGAATTTTAGTGTCGAAGTATTTCGAATTCTTGACATTTATATACCTAAATTGATTGAAACTTTGGAATGAGGGGTTGAATGTGTAACTTTTTGAAAGATATTAATGGACTTGGATTATACCATTTATGGTATGGGCTTGGCCCAAAACCCAAGGTATTTATACCCTAAACCCTAGGATTTTACCTTTTTGGGGAAAATTTTAGTGTGTGATTAGTGTGTGTATTGGAAAGCAACTTTGAGCCATTTCTTCAACTTCAAGGTCGGGATTTCACCGTTCGAGGTAAGATTCGATACTCTTTTAGTGTAAAGTTGTCGTGATCGAATGTAGGATTTCTTTGGGATAAGTCCAGATGAAAATCAAGCCACGTTAGGAGGAAATTTTGAGTCATTTTTAGTGTTTTTCCGATCTGGTTGCGTTTCCCGAGTTGGGAACTCATGTTCCCCGAATCGGGATTCATGTTTCCCGAACCGAGAATTCATGTTTCCCGAATTGGGATTTCATGTCTTCCGAATCGGGAAAATACTTGGGTGATTGGGTGGAAACTCATTTCTTCGTTTGCCTTTCCCGAATTGGAAAATCTATGATTTCCGAATCGGGGATTTGGCCAACTTAGTCGTCACTTTAACCTCGTAGCATTTCGATTCGGGACTTTGGGGTTGGATGCCTCCCGAATCGGGAATTGGCATTTCTCGAATCGGGAATTGCTATTTCCCGAATCGGGAGTGGTAATATCCCGAATCGGGTTTTGTGAAGCGGGAAAGATACTTTTCCGAGTCGGGTTTTGGTAGGGCTGCGTCGGTAGGGTTAGTTTTAGTAGAAGAATTTTCCATAGTGGTTTAACCCCTTAGAAATAAAATTTTTCGAGGGGTACTGCCTAGGGGTATCCTAGTTGTGGGTTTCACTAAGTGCGAATCACTAATGCCTTAGGAATTTATACAGATACCAGGAGATAGAGTAAGCAGCGAGTTAAGCTCAGGTGAGTTCCATTGCCTGAAATGTGTGGATTGATTTTACTGTTTTCAACATATATCCATACGGTTTTATGAAATGCTTTTATGATGACTAAACACTGTTTTATGTGATGAATGAGATAAACTGATGATTACATTTATGCATGCTTAAATGGTTATGTTTAAAATGATTTGAAGTAGGTGTGTTACAGTATGGACATTGGGTACCTTGGGACTGTACGTTCCGAGGGAGTGTTTACCATTTGGTTTGATCCACCATTTGGGGGTACCTCGGGACATTGTTCCCTGGGAGTGAATGATTGCCATTTGTGCTGTGTGAGATTTCTTGGTCCGTAACACATCTGTACTTGTTGATTTGGCCAGCGGGCCAGAACTACTGTTTCAACTGTTTTTGGGGGAATTCACTAGACCTTTTGGTCTAACCCTCGTTTTTCAAACTCTAAATACTTTTCAGGGAAAGATCGAGTAGCGAGAAGCAAAGAGAAGGTGAACTCTTAGAGCAGTGTGTCAGTTTATTTTAATACCTAATACTTTAGAATCTCAGCTGTGGAGGGTTGTTCGCATGCACTCTTAGACCATTTACATTTGAATTAATATTTATGATATTGAGTATTTAGATCACTGGGATTCGTTATTGTTATGCTTAATTATTTTGCTTGGGTTTTGGGGTGTTACAAATTGGTATCAGAGCACTAGTTTAAGTGAATTAGGTGACCAGGATTGGGCCTAGTCTTAAACTGTAGGATTGGAACACAACTGAGATATTAGGACTTTAGGATTTTGCCTAAGAGTTGTGGTCGGGTATGGAAGTGCGAGGACTAGCGTGTACCATGGAAACGTGCTTACACCTGGCCAGTGTAGTCACGGGACCATGAATACATGTGAATACTTACACAGCCTGTAAATCCAGTCGTTTAGGGTTATCTGAATTTTATATTACTGTCTCAGAATCGATGGCTGGACGTAGCTTACGAAACAGAGTGATACCGGAACCTGAGGCCCCACTGCCACCAGTGCGAGGGAACGCCGGTGGCCGGGGTAAGGGTCGGGGAAAAGGAAGACCTCGCAAGGCTGCAACAGTGGTAAATGAAGGAGCTCGTCGTCAAACTAGGGGCAACCGCAGGGTGCAGAGTGAAGAACCGCACATTGAACCGAAGCTATCTCATCAGGAAAGTTCTGCTAGCCAAACAGCGGCTTTTGTTACTCATGAGGCCTTTCAGGCAGAGATGGGCAAGATTCAGGATGCATTGCAGACCTTATTGAACCAGCAAGAGAAGTCGAAATCTGATGGTGGTCGGGAGGATTCCGGGATGACTAGCCCGCCGGTTACTATGGTCGGCGGAGGTTCGCAGTTGACACCACCCGCAGGTGGGGATCCACCCAAGCCTACTCACGGGTGTAGCTACAAGGCGTTCGTTGCTTGCAAGCCTCCTACTTATAAGGGAGAGCGTGATCCTGTTTTAAGCTTGAGATGGATTAAGGAGATCGAGATGGTATTTGAGACATGCAGATGTGCAGCTGAGGATAAGGTTGTTTATGCGCGATCGATGCTGAAGGCGGATGCGTTACACTGGGGGAATGTGGAGACCGGGGGAAGAGGGACTGAAGCTGTTAGGACTATGTCTTGGAAGAGCTTCGTGGCAAAGTTCAGGTCGCAGTTCTGCCCTTTGGCCGCGACCAAGAAGATGGAAGAGGAATTCTTGCAACTGAAGCAAGGAGTGATGTCAGTACAGGAATACACCACCCACTTCATAGAGAAATCGAGGTTTGCTGAGGTTTACGTGCCGACTGAGGAGCGTCGAGTGGAAAGGTATATCTGGGGTCTTAAGGGAAGCATTCGTGGAATTTGTGATGGGGAAGGATCCGACTACTTTTCAGGCTGCTATCAACGCGGCTGAGCTGATTGAGAGGGAGAAGGACCGCCAAGCGTCAGAGAGGATTGGAGAGAAGAGGAAATGGGAAGGGCCAGCTAATGACCCTAGAAAGGGAAGGTTTTCTAGGACTGATTCTAGAGGAGGTCAGATTCAGCATGCCAGGCCATGTGGCAAGTGTCAGAAAGTTCATCAAGGAGAGTGTCGATCTGGACCACCTACTTGTTTTCGATGCGGACAACCCGGGCACTTGTCTCGGGATTGCACCACCCGTAGGACATGTTACCTATGTGGGTCACCTGATCGCTTCAAGTCGGAATGCCCCCAGTTGAAGAGGGGAGGAGCTCCACCACCAAGGGACCGAGCTATGGCAGCGAAAGAGGGCGAGAAAGCAGCACCAGCTTTAGCAAGGAGTCGAGCCTTCAGGATGACCGCCGAGGAAGCAGAGGAGGCACCGGAAGTGGTGACAGGTACATTTCTGGTTAACTCTATACGTGCGAAAGTGTTATTTGATACGGGTGCAGACTATTCGTATGCTACCCCTGAGCTTCTTAAGCATTGCTGTGTGAACCTTGAACTGTTAGACCATCCTTATGAGGCGGACACCGCCAATGGGCGGGTGAGGGTTAGAGAGTTTGCGAAAGGTTGTACCATAGAATTGGAAGGATGCCTATTGCCCGTAGTGTTAAGACTTATACCTATGGAAAGTTTGGATTTGGTATTAGGAATGGATTGGATGATTAGAAACAAAGTGAAGATAGATTGTGAGCAAAATATGGTTCGTATCAATTACCGGATGGGAGGACGGCTGTAGTTTATGGCACTAAGAGGAATAGGAGTACTAGCTTGATTTCGGTGATTAAAGCTAATCGATGTATTAGGAAGGGATGTGTTTGGTTTATGGCTTATGTGGTAGACTCAAACAAAGATAAGTTAGAGGTAAAGGACGTTGAAGTTGTTCGTGATTACCCGGAAGTTTTCCCGGAGGATTTAGTTAGTCTACTGCCAGATCGAGAGATCAAGTTTCGGATTGATTTGATACCCGGAGCGGCGCCTATCGCAAAAGCACCGTATCGCCTTGCACCGTCGGAATTGAAAGAAATGTTAGCACAACTTCAGGAGCTACTCGATAAGGGATTTTTTCGTCCAAGTACTTCGCCTTGGGGAGTGCCGGTGTTGTTCGTGAAGAAGAAAGACGACACCATGAGGATGTGCATCGACTACCGAGAACTCAACAAGGTCACCATCAAGAACAAGTATCCACTACCGAGGATTGACGATTTGTTTGACCAACTGCAAGGCGCTAAGTTCTTCTCGAAGATTGATTTGCGATCGGGTTACCATCAACTCAAAGTCAGAGAAGAAGATACTCCAAAGACAGCTTTAAGGACTCGTTACGGACATTATGAGTTTCTCGTGATGTCATTTGGGCTTACAAACGCGCCAGCGGCATTTATGGACTTGATGAATAGAGTGTGTAAACCGTACTTGGATGAGTTCGTCATTGTCTTCATCGACGACATTTTGATCTACTCAAAGACGGCCGAGGAGGACGGCGAGCACCTGCGAAAGGTCTTGGAGATGTTAAAGCGATAATGGCTCTACGCGAAGTTTTCAAAGTGTGAGTTTTGGATGAAGGAAGTTCAGTTTCTGGGGCATATCGTGACACAAGAAGGAATCAAAGTGGATCCAGCTAAGATTGAGACCATTAAGGATTGGGAGTCGCCAAAATCTCCCTCGGAGGTGCGGAGTTTCCTTGGATTGGCGGGTTACTACCGGAGATTTATCGAGCATTTCTCAGCAATCGCCACGCCGCTTACAACACTTACAAAGAAGGACGTCAAGTTCGAATGGACATCGACATGTGAGTAGGCGTTCAACAATTTGAAAGGAAAGCTGACGAGTGCACCTATTCTTACCCTACCGAATGGGACCGATGGATTCGTAGTTTATTGTGATGCATCAAAGTTAGGCTTGGGGTGCGTTCTCATGCAAGATGGAAAAGTGATTGCGTATGCGTCTAGGAAATTGAAAGTGCATGAACTCAACTACCCAACTCATGATATGGAGTTGGCAGCCGTGGTCTTTGCACTTAAGATTTGGAGACACTACCTGTATGGCATGAAATGTCAGATTTATATGGATCATAAGAGTCTTCAGTATCTACTCAATCAGAAGGAACTCAACATGAGGCAGTGGCGATGGATCGAACTCCTTAGTGACTACGATTGTGAGATACTTTACCACCCGGGTAAAGGGAACGTTGTAGCGGATGCCTTAAGTCGAAAGGGAGGTAAGGTCAAACCCGGCATAGTGGATTCGTGAATGGGCATCGTGGCTTACCAAATAAGCATTGTACCGGACCTCAAGTCGGAGATCAGAGAATGTCAAGAGAAAGCATTGAAAGAGGAAAACTTGAAGAGTGAGCGAATGGTAGGGACCGTGGATACGCTAGTATCGAACACCGAAGGCTTGAAGTGTTTTGGAAATCGGATCTGGGTTCCAAAACTTGGAGATCTACGAAAGAAGATTTTGATCGAGGCGCATAAATCAAAGTACGCAGTTCATCCTGGAACGAGCAAGATGTATCATGGTTTGAGGCAAAGTTATTGGTGGCCGGGAATGAAGAAAGACATCACTTATTTTGTTGAGAGATGCGTGACTTGTTTGCAAGTAAAGATCGAACATCAGCGACCGTATGGTAAACTACAGCAGTTGCCAATACCGGAATTGAATTGGGAGCATGTTACCATGGATTTCGTGACGAAATTACCCCGAACGCCTAAGGGATATGACACCATTTGGATAATAGTCGACCGACTTTCGAAATCAACTCATTTCTTACCGATGAAGGAAACGTATTCTATGGAGAGACTCGCGAGGCTGTATATAGCGGAGATTGTACGACTTCACGGAACGCCCGTATCTATCGTGTCGGACCGAGATGCCAGATTCACTTCGACGTTTTGGCAAAGCTTTCAACGAGAAATGGGGACTCGGGTCAATTTGAGCACCGCGTATCATCCACAGACGGACGGGCAAAGCGAGCGGACTATCCAAACTTTGGAAGACATGTTACGGGCATGTGTCTTGGACTTTGGAGGATCATGGGAAGATCATATACCGTTGATCGAATTCGCCTACAACAACAGTTATCACTCCAGTATCGAGGCGGCACCGTATGAGATACTTTACGGGCGAAGGTGTAGGACACCTCTGTGTTGGAATGAAGTCGGAGAAAAGCAGCTTGTCAGACCGGAAGTTGTCCAAATCACTTCAGATAAGATCAACCAAGTACGGGATCGATTGAAGACGGCTAGAGATCGATAGAAGAGCTATGCGGATAAGCGTAGAAAGGACATAGAATTTCAAGTCGGGGACCAAGTTATGCTTAAAGTATCCCCTTGGAAAGGAGTGATCCATTTTGGAAAGAGAGGAAAGTTAAGTCCTCGTTATATAGGACCTTTCAGAATAACCGAGTGGATTGGAGTCGTGGCTTACAAGCTAGACCTACCAACTGAGTTAGGCGGAGTTCACAACACTTTTCATGTATCAAATTTGAGAAAGTGTTTGGCAGATCCGGAGGCAGCAATACCGCTCCAAGAATTTGAAGTAGATCAGAAGTTAAACTTCGTCGAGGAACCAATTGTCGTGACGGATCGCAAGATCCGAAAGCTTAGGAATAAAGAGATAGATTTAGTGAAAGTTCAGTGGAAATTCCACAAGGGCCAAGAGGCAACGTGGGAAGCAGAATCCGTGATGCGAGCAAAGTACCCTTACCTGTTCAACGATTGAATTCCGGGACGGAATTCTTTTAAGGGGGGTGTGATGTAATAACCGAGAATTTTAGTGTCGAAGTATTTCGAATTCTTGACATTTATATACCTAAATTGATTGAAACTTTGGAATGAGGGGTTGAATGTGTAACTTTTTGAAAGATATTAATGGACTTGGATTATACCATTTATGGTATGGGCTTGGCCCAAAACCCAAGGTATTTAAACCCTAAACCCTAGGATTTTACCTTTTTGGGGAAAATTTTTAGTGTGTGATTAGTGTGTGTATTGGAAAGCAACTTTGAGCCATTTCTTCAACTTCAAGTTCGGGATTTCGCCGTTCGAGGTAAGATTCGATACTCTTTTAGTGTAAAGTTGTCGTGATCGAATGTAGGATTTCTTTGGGATAAGTCCAGATGAAAATCAAGCCAAGTTTGGAGGAAATTTTGAGTCATTTTTAGTGTTTTTCCGATCTGCTTGCGTTTCCCGAGTTGGGAACTTATGTTCCCCGAATCGGGATTCATGTTTCCCGAACCGGGAATTCATGTTTCCCGAATTGGGAGTTCATGTCTTCCGAATCGGCAAAATACTTGGGTGATTGGGTGGAAACTCATTTCTTCGTTTGCCTTTCCCGAATTGGAAAATCTATGATTTCCGAATCGGGGATTTGGCCAACTTAGTCGTCACTTTGACCTCGTAGCATTTCGATTCGGGACTTTAGGGTTGGATGCCTCCCGAATCGGGAATTGCTATTTCCCGAATCGGGAGTGGTAGTATCCCGAATCGGGTTTTGTGAAGCGGGAAAGATACTTTTCCGAGTCGGGTTTTGGTAGGGCTGCATCGGTAGGGTTAGTTTTAGGAGAAGAATTTTCCATAGTGGTTTAACCCCTTAGAAATAAAAATTTTCGAGGGGCGCTGCCTAGGGGTATCCTATTTGTGGGTTTCACTAAGTGCGAATCACTAATGCCTTAGGAATTTATACAGATACCAGGAGATAGAGTAAGCAGCGAGTTAAGCTCAGGTGAGTTCCCTTGCCTGAAATGTGTGGATTGATTTTACTGTTTTCAACATATATCCATACGGTTTTATGAAATGCTTTTATGATGACTAAACACTGTTTTATGTGATGAATGAGATAAACTGATGATTACATTTATGCATGCTTAAATGGTAATGTTTAAAATGATTTGAAGTAGATGTGTTACAATTGGGTACCTTGGGACTGTATGTTCATTGGGAGTGTTTACCATTTGGTTTGATCCACCATTTGGGGGTACCTCGGGACATTGTTCCCTGGGAGTGAATGATTGCCTTTGTGTTGTGTGAGATTTCTTTGTCCGTAACACAACTGTACTTGTTGATTTGGCCAGCGGGCCGGAACTACTGTTTCAACTGTTTTTGGGGGAATTCACTAGACCTTTTGGTCTAACCCTCGTTTTTCAAACTCTAAATACTTTTCAGGGAAAGATCGAGTAGCGAGAGGCAAAGAGAAGGTGAACGCTTAGAGCAGTGTGTCAGTTTTATTTTAATACCTAATACTTTAGAATCTCAGCTGTGGAGGGTTGTTCCGCATGCACTCTTAGACCATTTACATTTGAATTAATATTTATGATATTGAGTACTTAGATCACTGGGATTCGTTATTGTTATGCTTAATTATTTTGCTTGGGTTTTGGGGTGTTACATAATACGATTGAGAGCATATTTTCCAGATTATCCTATAAAGGCAATTCGTTTAGATAATGTTGGTGAATTCACATCCCAAATATTTAATGATTATTGTATGTCTATTGGGATAAAATTTGAGCATCCTGTAGCTCACATTCATACACAAAATGGGCTTGCTGAATCGCTTATTAAGCGACTCTAAATGATAGCCAGGCCAATGATTATGAAATCGAAACTACCAGATTCCGCCTGGGGCTATGCTATCTTACGCACAGCAACATTAATTCGCATCAGGCCAACAAGTTATAATGCATCCTCCCATTTGAAAACGGTTTTTGGTCAGAAACCGAATATTTCCCATCTAAGAATTTTTGATTGTGCATTATATGTTCTAATTGCTCCACCACAACGCACAAAGATGGGACCTCAAATGAGGTTGAAAATATATGTTGGGAATGAATCAGCATCTATAATTACATATTTAGAGCCATTAAAGGGGGATTTATTTACTGCTCGATTTGCTGATTGCTAGAATTCCCAGCATTAGGGGGAGGAACTAAACAGCTGGAAAATCAAAATGAAATAAGTTGGAATTAATTATCTTATCTTGATCCTCAAACTAAACAATGTGAACTAAAAGTTCAAAAGATAATTCAGTTGCAAATATTAGCAAATCAATTACCAGACACATTTACTGACCTAAATAAAGTGACAAAGTCACATGTATCAGCTGCTAATGCTCCAATTAAGATTAATGTCCCAGAAGGACAAAACAATAAGTCTAGAGCACGCCAGAAGCGTGGTAGACCACTCGATTCCCAAGATAAAAATCCTCGAAAGAAAAAAGGAGCTAATCATTTAAATGGTCATATCGAGGTAAATGAAACGCCAAGAAAAGTCTCCTGAAGAGACACTAGACATGATGGTTCCACAAGAACCTCAGGTACCTGAAAATAAAGAGATCTCAATAAATTATAGCATGTCTAGAAAAGTATGGAATCGAGATAAAACCGACGTCGATGATATTTTTATAATAAAGCGCTAAATGAAATTGAAAATAAAGAGGATCAAGAATCAAAATATGTCAATGAATGCATGCACAGAAATAATTGGCCAAAATAGAAAGACGCAATGCAGGCAGAATTAAACGGGAAGTTTTCGGACCTGTTGTCCGTACGCTTAAAACCTATCGGGTATTAATGGGTCTTTATATAAAGGCATAAAGAGAAAATAAAGTTGTGAGATATAAAATGGCACAAGGATTCTCACAAAGACCCAAAACTAATTATGAGGAGACTTATTCTCCAGTGGTGGATGCAACAACTTCCCGATATCTAATAAATCTGGTAATACAAGAATGAATTTATATGCGTCTAATGGATGTCATGACAACGTATTTGTAATATTTTATTTGACACTGATATTTACATGAAAATCCCTGAAAGATTGAAACTACCTAAATCATGTAAAGTAAGTTCTCGAGAACATTATTCAATTAATTTAAATAGACCATTATATGGTTTGAAACAATCAGGGTTTATGCGATACAATCGCCTCAGTAAGTATTTACTGAAAGAAGGGTATCTATGTATTTTCATAAAAATGTTTGGATCTGAATATGTTATAATTGTTGTATATGTGGATGATTTGAATATAATAGGAACTCCTGGTGAGCTTCCTAAGACAATAGAATATTTGAAATGAAAGATCTTAGAAAGACCAAGATTTGTCTTGGGTTACAGATCGAATACCTTAAAGATGGAATCCTTGTGCACTAAGAAACATATATAGAAAAGGTGTTGAAAAGGTTTTACATCGATAAATCACATCCATTGAGCACCCCTAAGGTTGTGAGGTCACTTGATGTTGAAAAGGACCATTTTCAACCTCCAACTGATGATGAATATATTCTTGGTCCTGAAGTACCATATCTGAGTGCTATTGGAGCACTAATGTTTCTCGCTGGTCACACTAGACCCGATATCTCATTCTCTTTGAATTTATTAGCGAGATACAGTTCGTGTCCTACGAAGAGACACTAGAATGGAGTAAAAAAATATTCCGATATCTTCAAGGTATGAAAGATTTGGGTTTATATTTTTCTAACCCATCAAAAGGAAGTTTATATGGTTTTGCAGATGCCGGATACCTGTCGAATCCTCATACCGGTCGCTCCCAAACCGGATATGTATTCACTATGGGTGGTACATCGATTTCATGGCGTTCCACAAAGCAGACTATGACAGCCACATCGTCCAATCATGCCGAGATCTTAGCTATCCATGAAGCAAGTAGAGAATGTGTTTGGTTAAGAAACGTAATTCAACACATTCGTGGATCATGCGGTATCATTACAGATAAGGAGCCACCGACAGTATTGTATGAAGACAATGCGGCTTGCATTGCTCAACTCAAGGAAGGATATATCAAAGGAGACATAACCAAGCATATACTTCCGAAGTTCTTTTTCACACATGATTTGCAGAAAAGCGGCGACATCATTGTTCAGCAAGTTCGTTTGTGTGAGAACCTAGCTGATCTATTCACCAAGTCACTTCCAAATTCGACATTTTAGAGACTAATTCGTGACATTGGGATGCGTCGACTTAAAGATCTCAAGTGATGTGATTATCAGGGGGGAGAAAATACGCGTTGCACTCTTTTTCCCTTGGTCATGGTTTTATCCCACCGGGTTTTCCTGACAAGGTTTTTAATGAGGCAACAACCCCAAGTGTATTTGGAGTAACTATGTACTCTTTTTCCCTTCACTAAGTTTTTTCCCACAAGGGTTTTACTTAGTAAGGTTTTTAACGAGGCATAGTACTCTTACTTGACATCCAAGGGGGAGTGTTATGGAATAATTATATAATTGGTATGGATGTCAATCCCTTTATTAACGGTACGGATATATACCATATAGTGTATTATCTTTCTTAGAGGACAAGTAATATCTGTATATAAATATGTACCCTCTATTGAATAATAACACAAGCTTCTTGGCTTTCTCTCTCTCTCTCGATCTCGTCTCTCTCTATTTTCGTTATATTCATAACAAAATACATAAATACATAATATTTTTTTATTACAAACATAAATACAAGTTTTTTTAAATAGAAACAAGAAAGAGAGGAAAGGAGTTTCGAAAAGGCCATCACCCCCGCCGCTCAACCACGAATTTAAATACATAAATACATATTATTCTTCATTGATATTCCGCTATTTCCGGTTCACCATCTTCGTTGTCGTCGTCTTCGTTTGGAGGTTATATTCCAAGTTCGATTTCTTCATTGTGTAGACTTGCTTCCAAATTGGCGTCGGTTGCATCTTCAAGTGTGGTGAATTGTTGCTTTCGAGTCATTCTATCCAAATAGTCCTTCAAACAAATGCAACATTCCATCGACTAGAGACTTAACCTTGATCTTCGTTGCGAGATGACCCTGCCACTAATAGAAAAGGTGGATTTCAAAGCTACCCCCTACAAGAAATTTAGGTAATAAAAGCAACACCTTTAGCAGCGACACGAGCAATAGCAGCGACATCGGATAAACCGCGCGGTATCGTTGATGTTTATCCGGTGTCGCTAATATTGCCTAAGTCGTTGTTAAAGGTGTCACTGTTATTAGCCCAAAAAAAGCACACTTAACTTTCCTTCCCACGGGTCGCTGCTAATACCAATGTCGCTGCTAAAGGTGTCATTGCTATTAGCTGCTAAAAGTGTTCTACATCCAAGAATCTTCTCGAGGAGACCAAAGTAATAACCATTGCCGGGTTATTGAAAATGTTAGTCATCGTAAAATTTGGGATTTGCCAATAAACGAGGCCCACGTTGAAGATGTTAAAAATGACCCTACCGAAAATGTTGACGTCATGCATAATAACTATTCATCTAATTGCAGATTTAAGCAACTAATTTGATCATAGCGTGCAATCGACCGGTGAAATTGAAGTTAGTGTGCCAACACATACTGTGAATGAAGTGTCTGACGACGTGATTGGTTTCGATGAGAACGATTTCGATTATGATAGTGAAATGTTAGCGGGCGACACTGAAATGTCTGAGAGTGAGATGGATTAAAAGACTTTATACATAATCATATTTGACTTGTTGTAATAGAAAACTTTATAATTATTAATTTTATATTATAATTAAATTGCATTGTATTTGACTATTCAGGATATCTATGGCCTTTATTTGATGTCATGGGTCGAGGCCATGATGGTGATGGCGGTGAGGATCCACCACGTCTAGGTGGTTGACCTCGTGGTCAGCATGAGGAGGATGGTAATAATGTGTTATTATGATTTATTTATTATATTCATTCATTTAATATGATTTGTTGCAACTAATATTTTCTAATTTTAATTATAGCTGTATCATCGACTCGTAGAAGAGGCATGGCTAAAAACCTTCAGCTCACATCGAAATGGGATCAAAATGTAAAACGCCTTTTGCGTCTAGAGTTTGATGAGGTTATGGACATGCCCGTTGGGACTATCTATGACCTTCTCATTCGTGAGACTAGTCAAGATATGGTGCGAAACATCCCTCTAGACAAAGATTCATGGAAAAAGGTTTATGAGGCCGAGAAGAACGCCATGTATACACAACTTCAGATAAATTATTTATATAATTATATTTCATATGTTTATGTTTGATTGCTTTATACTTTCTAACTTGCTGTCTCCACATCCTCATATCCTCGCTTCTTAAAAAAATCGGTATACACCAGGAGTAATCTCCTTCATCTTCTCCTTCGAGCTCAAAGCGGTATACACCTCATCAAGAGAGAGGGAATCCCGACTATAGATGATAGTATCCATGAACGTACCAAACGACGGTGGCAAAGAGCACAACAAAATCAAACCCAAATCCTCGTCATATTTCACCTCAAGGTTTTTCAAATCACCAACTATCTCTTTGAACTTCGATAGATGGGCCGTAATTGAACCACCTTCAGATAAACGTAAGGCATATAATTTAAGCTTCATGTGAAGCTTATTGGGTAAGCTCTTTTCCATAAACATCTTATCTAGTTTAGTCCAAATTTGGTACGACGTTTCCTCTTCCGCAACATCTTGTAAAACATCGTTAGAAAGGTGCAATCTAATTAGTGATTGGGCTTTTAAGTCGTTCAACTCTTTTTCTTCCTCCGTCCAAGCACCGGGCATGAATGCCCGACCCAAAATACACTTGTGTAGGCTTTGTTGGATTAGGACATCTCTCATCTTTATCTTCCATAAGGGATAGCGAGTATCTCGCTCTTGTAAGGGGAGGTCAAACTTCATCGTTGACATAAATGAAGTAGCCTAGCAAATCAATAATCCCACGAAACTTCTATCGATCACAAAATCTCGGTATAAATAACTTGGGCTCTGATACCAATTGTTGTGAAATACCGAAACCCAACTAACAAATAAGCTCACTAGTTGGACCTCACTATAACCACTTATTTCCCAAGAACAATGAACTAAGGTTCTTATACGAGATGTAAGCGGAAATGATCAATGAACATGAGACAACTAACCAACTAAGCATATGCAACGATAATGACCATACAATGTAAGATAAAGCATAAGTAAAGAGAGACACCGAGATTTTTACGTGGAAACCCAAATCGGGAAAAACCACGGGCGGAGGACGCCGAGAACCGATCCCCTATCACTTGATGTAGTTACACTTGATATGTACAAAGCATTACAATGAAGAAACTATGGATTCTATCTTGAGCTTTCAACTAGTTAATTTTGGAGAGGATGAATATGAATTATCTGAATAAATTCATATAAGCTTTTTTGTGTGTATGGAAAAACAAAGGTACACCATTTTAATTATAAAACTAAATGGGTATGGCTCTTTCCATTATTAAAATGAAAAGAAATGTGTGCTGTCAACCAAGTAAAGAAAGAAAGCAATTGAAATCAAAAAAGTGTCCGGGCGGCTAAGTGGCGGGTTACACACCCGCACACAACCCGCCGTTTGTGCTGACTTTGGCACTTTTGATTTCATTCCTTTTTGCCAAATGAATTTTTCTTTCTTTCCTTTTTGTCTTCTATTTTTGGTGTAGGCAAGCCATTTCTCACAAATCTCCACCCTTGACTTCAACCAAAACCACACACAACAAAAAAATAAAACTCAACCATAATCTTCAATCCAACCAAGACTCGAAAGCAAACTCCAACGATCTTCATCTCAAGCCAAAAACAACTACCCGAATAACAAGTGACAACAAAGTGATCAAGTCCTCTCCATTCAAAACCAATAACCAAAGTGGTCCTCCGCCGGAGCGCCCCGAAGGGCATCAACCTCGTTTCTCAACACCAACCAAGTCCAAACACAAGTTGAACTTGGCAACCGAAAGCGGCTTCGTTAGCATATCCGCTGCGTTGTCGTCAGTGCTTATCTTCACGACCTTAAGATCGCCTGTAGCTACTACCTCTCGGATATAATGGTGGCGAATATCGATGTGCTTCGTTCTATCGTGAAGCACTCGATCCTTTGTCAAAAGAACCGCGCCTTGATTGTCGCAAAACACCTCTTCGACCTTCAAGCGCTCACTTAGCTCACCAAGGAATCCTTTGAGCCAAACACCTTTTTTTACGGCTTCGCTAACCGCCATGTACTCCGCTTCCGTTGTGGACAAAGCGACGGTAGGTTGCAAATGTGCCCTCCAACTAATAGCACACCCATCAAGGGTGAACACATATCCGGTGATGGATCTTCTGTTGTCAACATCCTTGCCATAATCTGAATCTGTATAGCCAAGTACCCCGAAGAATTTCTCCCGAAATGCAAACACAAATTCGCCCTTCCCTTCAACTAACGAAAAATCCATTGGACGGCTTTCCAATGCTCCTTTCCCGGGTTGGCCATATATCTACTAACCATAGAAACTGCATAAGCGAGATCCGGTCGGGTACAAATCATGGCATACATCAAAGATCCCACCGCACTAGAATAAGGCACTCTCGCCATATAGGCAACATCGGCTTGACTTGAAGGACTTAAAGCTGATGATAGCTTGAAATGAGGCGCAAATGGAGTGTTGACAGACTTTGCTTCAGACATACCAAAGCGGCGTAGAACTTTCTGAACGTAACCTTCTTGACTAAGGTACAACTTTCTCGCCTTTCTGTCACGAACAATCTCCATACCAAGAATCTTCTTTGCGGCTCCCAAATCCTTCATATCAAATTCTGAATTTAACTGGTCTTTCACTTTCTGAACTTCTCCCATGTCTTTCGCTGCAGTAAGCATGTCATCTACGTATAAGAGCAAATACAAAATTGACCCATCATCACACTTCTTGAAGTAAACGCAGCTGTCGTACGACGAATTTGACAAGCCGTGTGCGGTAACAAAAGCGTCAAATCTCTTATACCATTGCCTAGGAGATTGTTTGAGGCCATAGAGAGACTTTATCAATTTGCACACGTGACCTTCTTTGCCCGGAACAACAAATCCTTCCGGTTGGTGCATAAAGATCTTTTCCTCAAGTTCACCATTCAGAAACGCGGTCATGACGTCCATTTGCTCAAGCTCCAAATCATCGGACGCGACCATCCCTAGCAATGCACGAATAGAAGTATGTTTCACCACCGGTGAAAATATGTCGTTATAGTCAACGCCAGGAATTTGACTATAACCCTTCGCGACCAACCGAGCTTTGTACCTTGGCTTTTCTTCCGGAGTTGCCCCTTCCTTCAACTTAAAGACCCACTTGCTCCGAACGGCCTTCTTACCTTTAGGAATAAGGACAAGCTCCCAAGTTCCGCTCTTTAGCAAGGATTCCATTTCCGCCTTCATCGCCATCAACCATTCATCCGCATCATCGAGCTTCATAGCCTCACTATAGGAAGTAGGCTCCACCGTACCCTCCATTTTCTCCGCTACATTAAAGGCATGTGCTACTAAATCGGCTTCTTCGGTGTACCGTGCGGGACACACGATTTCCCTTCTTCCCCTATCACGAGCAATGCACGGTTCGGGCGCTTGTGGCACGGTTTGAGATGATGAATCATCTTCCACTTGAGCACCTGTAGAGGTAGAAGAAGAAGCGGCATTTAAATCGTTAGTAACAATGGGGCTCGATGTTTGAGCCATAGGTAGCTCCACCTCAACCGGAGGTTTCTCTTTCGGAGATTCGGAAGTGGGCTCGGATGTAGGAGGCGGCGAATCACTCAACATCGAAGATTCGTCAAAAGTGACATCTCGGCTTATAAGGATCTTCTTTGTTTCCGGGCACCATAGCCTAAAGCATTTGACTCCATCTTTGTATCCAAGGAAATTGCATTTTAGCTCTCGGTTCTAACTTCCCGTTATCAACTCGTGCATACGCCGGGCAACCAAAAATCTTCAAATCCGTGTAATCGGCCGGTGATCCGCTCCAAACTTCCATAGGAGTCTTCTTCTCGAGAGCGACCGATGGAGACCGATTAATTAAGTAACAAGCGGTAGAAGCCGCTTCCGCCCAAAAAGTCTTAGGCATCTTCGAGTTAGAAAGCATGCAACGAACTTTCTCGAGAATAGTGCGGTTCATCCTTTCGGCCACACCATTTTGTTGAGAAGTGTGGGCAACGGTGCGATGCCTCGTAATGCCATTCTTTCGACAATAGGCATTAAACTCCTCCGAGCAAAATTCCAAGCCATTATCCGTTCGGAGGTATTTCACCTCTTTACCGGATTGCTTCTCGATCATCGTCCTCCAATCTCTAAACGTTCCAAACACATCGCTGTTTTTCTTCAAGAAGTACGCCCACACACGACGTGAGAAATCGTCGATGATAGTGAGCATGTACGAAGCTCCACCATAAGAAGTAACTCGGGCCGTACCCCAAAGGTCGGAATGAATGTAGTCAAGTGGCCCTTTGGTCGTGTGGATGCCACTTGAGAACCGGACCCTCTTCGTCTTGCCGTACACACAATGCTCACAAAACTGCAAATCCGTAACCTTGTGGCCGTTCAACAATTCACGTTGACTTAGCTCGATCATGCCTCCAAGGCTCATGCAACCGAGACGTAGATGCCACAACTTGGTTAGATCACCATCGGAGAATTTCTTTGAAGCAACCGCAACGTCACCGGTAACGGTTTGACCCTGCAAAATGTAAAGGTTAGCGGTTTTTCTTAGAGCCTTCATCATAAGTAGCGCTCCTCGCTTGACCCTTACTACTCCATTCTTGCCAATGAATTCATAGCCATTTCGATCAAGGGTACTAAGAGAGATGAGATTTCTTCGGAGTTCGGGAACATATCTCACGTCCCCAAGAGTTCGGATGATGCCATCATGCATGCGAATTCTAATCGTGCCTTTACCGATGATAGGGCAAGAGTCATTGTTCCCCATCATTACCATGCCTTCGGGAACCTTCTCATACGTGTGAAACCATCTACGGTGGGGACACATGTGGAAAGTACAACCCGAGTCTAGAATCCACTCTTCCGAGGTATTCATCATCCCCTCGGAGACCATCAAGACTTCACCATTACAATATCCGACTTCACCTTGCTCAACAACATCGGCTTCACCGGAGGTACCCGTTGTCTTGTTCTTGGCTTTGTTTTTGGCTTGAAGCTTAAAACATTCTTCCATGGTATGACCCTTCCGTTTACAAAAGTTACAAAATTTTCTCGGTTTTCCACGAGATTTTGATCTTGATTTGCTTGATGAACTCGAGCATTTTTCAAAAGGTCTCCCTCTTGCATTTAATCCATCGGCCCTTGGTTCCTGACCAGGATTAATCTCCTTCATCTCCTCCTTCGAGCTCAAAGCGGTATACACCTCATCAAGAGAGAGGGAATCCCGACTATAGATGATAGTATCCATGAACGTACCAAACGACGGTGGCAAAGAGCACAACAAAATCAAACCCAAATCCTCATCGTCATATTTCACCTCAAGGTTTTTCAAATCACCAACTATCTCTTTGAACTTCGATAGATGGGCCGTAATTGAACCACCTTCAGATAAACGTAAGGCATATAATTTAAGCTTCATGTGAAGCTTATTGGGTAAGCTCTTTTCCATAAACATCTTATCTAGTTTAGTCCAAATTTGGTACGACGTTTCCTCTTCCGCAACATCTTGTAAAACATCGTTAGAAAGGTGCAATCTAATTAGTGATTGGGCTTTTAAGTCGTTCAATTCTTTTTCTTCCTCCGTCAAAGCACCGGGCATGAATGCCCGACCCAAAATACACTTGTGTAGGCTTTGTTGGATTAGGACATCTCTCATCTTTATCTTCCATAAGGGATAGCGAGTATCTCGCTCTTGTAAGGGGAGGTCAAACTTCATCGTTGACATAAATGAAATAGCCTAGCAAATCAATAATCCCACGAAACTTCTATCGATCACAAAATCTCGGTATAAATAACTTGGGCTCTGATACCAATTGTTGTGAAAATACCGAAACCCAACTAACAAATAAGCTCACTAGTTGGACCTCACTATAACCACTTATTTCCCAAGAACAATGAACTAAGGTTCTTATACGAGATGTAAGCGGAAATGATCAATGAACATGAGACAACTACCCAACTAAGCATATGCAACGATAATGACCATACAATGTAAGATAAAGCATAAGTAAAGAGAGACACCGAGATTTTTACGTGGAAACCCAAATCGGGAAAAACCACGGGTGGAGGACGCCGAGAACCGATCCACTATCACTTGATGTAGTTACACTTGAGATGTACAAAGCATTACAATGAAGAAACTATGGATTCTATCTTGAGCTTTCAACTAGTTAATTTTGGAGAGGATGAATATGAATTATCTGAATAAATTCATATAAGCTTTTTTGTGTGTATGGAAAAACAAAGGTACACCATTTTAATTATAAAACTAAATGGGTATGGCTCTTTCAATTATTAAAATGAAAAGAAATGTGTGCTGCCAACCAAGTAAAGAAAGAAAGCAATTGAAATCAAAAAAGTGGCCGGGCGGCTAAGTGGCGGGTTACACACCCGCACACAACCCGCCGTTTGTGCTGACTTTGGCACTTTTGATTTCATTCCTTTTTGCCAAATGAATTTTTCTTTCTTTCCTTTTTGTCTTCTATTTTTGGTGTAGGCAAGCCATTTCTCACATATATGACACCTTTTACAAATGTTTGATTAGCTTCTTTTTATGACACCCTTCACATAAGTCTAACAAACACCATTGGTTTTACAAGACATTTTTCCAAATAATGTCATGACTCACGAGAAAACTATAACGAGACTTTATTTCAAAAGTGTCTTGAAAACTTGTTAAGCTGCCCAAAAGCGTCCTTTAAACTTATTCCTATGTAAACGTGTTTCAATTAGTTTATATTGTATTAAATGCATTTGGACGTCTTAACAGTCTTTTAGGACAATTTGAAATATAACGTTCTATACTTCTATTAATATTTTTATGGGATATTATTTTGAAGAAGTGTCCTATAAAATGAGGTATTCATAGGAAGGGTGAAGGATCGTGTGAGAAGTTGAGTTAACGGTGAGGAGTGGATTTGAACCCTTGATCTCTTTTAATCTCATGCCCTCCCAAGAATTGCATTTTAGAAGGGAATTGATTCGGTGCATCTTGGTGTATCTTATCTCGGTGCATCTCATCCTAGTGTCCATCCACCGGTAGATAACCACTTCTCACCCTTCCCATGTTAACTTCAACTTGTCACTATAACCCAACCCTCGTAGGATGCAACCTAAAAAAGTAATACAACAAAACCTGTTAGAACGACCAAAAACATCATATGAACTTATTGTACAACTTTTGACATGGGATTTACAATTGTTCGGTCATATAAACTTTAAGTCTTACAAACAGTGTATTATGCCTAGAAGAGATTTTCGGATTCCTACAAACCCGAATTTCTTATACAGAATAAATTCGACAATGCCAATTGGGAATACAGTCTCCCTGGTTAATTGATTGAATCACTCAGGGAGCAATGACTCCATATATACCAAACTAAACTAAACCAAACACAGTAATCCAAATATCCCCTCTTAGGTGGGGTCTGGGGACGATAAGATGCAAGCATACATAACCCGCACCCCACAGAGTAGAGTGGCTGTTTCCATGGAGACCACCAGAATGAGTCCATATATACAATATGTTAAATAGTTCAAGGACCTGTGGTTTCCAAATCTGGTCATATATTTGACCGTGGCTTCGTCCTTCATTATTCCAAGTCCTACGAGAAGCATTTTCACTACGCTAATACCAGGAATAAGAGCTGCTACGAGTGCTCCTCGACTACCAGAACTGCAATAATGTAAGAATAACTCGATCATCATGCATGAAATGACAGGAACGTCCCTTTCTTTGTCACGTAAGTTATATATATACCTGAAGAGAGGCCAACATAACATGAATGCAGGTCCAATGGTTATATGCACAAGCTTCCTGTTCAGTTTCTGATGAAGAAAGAACACAGCTTACCAAAGGTAATGAAGACAAATTTGGATCAGATATTTATGCATACACCAAAGGTCTTATATTTGTTAAGAAATTTGGTTTGATCACATTTCCCGAAACCACAAGGTTGTGGCGTACTGGTTAAGGCTTGTGGATGAAGTGACTTGTTAACCCTTCTACCCCTGGTTCGAATCCAGGCGCTTCCAGATAGTGACCATTGGGGATTAACTCAGGGCAGGACAGCATGCTTAGCTGTCCTGTCGGTGAACCTTGCCAGGATTAGTCTGGACAAAGCCTCATATACCCTTTAAAAGGAAAAAAGAAAAAAAAAACATTTTTGGATATGGAACTTGATTTGGATGGTAAAAGCATATACCACAGTTAATATGATCATTTTCTTGTAATATGTGTTCAATGCATAGTTTTCTTTTTCATGAATGTATGTCTAATTTATGAATTATATGATAAAAATCAAGAATGCGTACAAATGAAGATTCTTTTTTTCCATGAGGACATGGTTATGTTACAATAACTCTCATAGTTACATTCAAATTCCTCCAGCTTCCATCCAAATCGGGCAAAAAGATAGATAGATATTACCATTTTAAGGAATATAAACTCTTTTTTACCCATTGAAGTCAAACCATGGCAAGTCTTAAATGCAGTCCTCCAGTGTTGTGGGAGATTGGTTATCGCTCGGAGGAGGGTCCATAGTGTCTTAACCGAGTTCGAGCCTTCTCGTGCGCATGCATGAAGACATTTAAGTGGGGCCATGTTTAGCCACCAAATTACCAAAGGTTAGTCGGGCTTTGGCCCATACACCCTTCCAAAAAAAATAGTCTTAAATGCAAAACTGGTTATGGGTTTTGTTGTCAATTTTATCACCAAATAGAATTCTATTCATAACAAATATCATATATTGTAATGCAGTTGCAAATCTCAAATCTACATTCAAATAACATGAGTTTTTACATATAGTTGTCCATATTAAAAGACACATTTGGTAATATGTTTTAAAAAGACACTCATTTAAGTGTTATTGAATTTGCTTCTCGAAAGTAACAAGTCAAAATCTTTCGGATAACTAGGTGCTGCACCGGGAGTTGGGTTCCAGCGGGTAGGAGGGAGAGAGCGCGGTGGCGGTGGCAAGGTGTTAGAGCGGTTGGCTTGAGGTAAAGGAAGCCGCTGTAGCTTTGTGTGTGTGATTGGTGTGAGAGGGTGAAGGGTTGGGTGTGTGTGGTAGAGGTTATGGGAGGGTAAAGACAAGGTTGACAAAAGTGATGTGGCAGCTGATGTGTATAAAAAAGAGTGGTTATGGGTGATTGGGTGGTTTGCGTGTACCTAAAGGCACTTTTGAAACACTCCTTTTTTGACAAGACATCAAAGGTCATTTTTGAGAAGTGACACTTGGGTAACTTTTTGGAGAGAGAGTGCTTTTGAAATTAAAAGCTTCTCTAAAACTAATAAGCTAAGTCAAAACTCTCTTGAAAACAACTTATTGACTTATTAGTTTTTTTTAAACTGTCCAGGCCAAGCCGATAATCCTCGGCAATTTTGGGGGTTAAACATGGCCCTACTCAATGTCCTCACGCATGGCACGAAAGGCTGAACTCGGTTAGGGTGCTATGAAAACCGAGCGATAATAATCCGCCACAACACTGCTGACAATTATAGGCTTTTACCACATAAAAAGCTAATCTAGACATTTAATTGAAAAACGCTTTCCCACCATAAGTCAATAAGAATTTGACCAAAAGTACTTTGAACCCCAAAAAGCAATCCACAAATACGAAAACACCTGAAGTTAGTAGGACCCACCTGCTCAAAAAACCTGTCTTCATGCAGTTTCTTCAAAAATTCGAACAAGAGAAGTGGTAAAGCAGGTGGAGAAAGCCAAGGCGCAAAGATCTCCAACGATCGGACATTCCCTGGAAAACAACGGTTCCAGTTTAGCCATGTTAACAATTGATCTCTAATTGATATTTGGTTGGTTTTTTAGAGGCATGGTAAAACTATGGAGACATGATTGATATGTGTTGTGTTTACATTCGTAAAGAACATGGAGGGGGCATCTTCATAAATGGGAAAATGACTGTTGCCTGCTTACTTTCCAGTTTCCACAAGTACTACGTACTCAAATTCAATTTTGTATTTTTTCTTTTTTTTTTTAAAGACTAGACTGAATAAATTTTTTTCAAATCTACTTTTATGATGAATTTGATTTTAGTCTTCGTTACATCATCTTATTTTTTTTATAAGGTTTACTTGGGTTTGTCCAGACTACACTCTTAGTAAATTTTATCAAATTTTCTTTTATAAGGTTCACCTGGGTTTGTCCAGACTACATTCTTAATAAATTTTATCGAGAGCTAAAGCATGCCCCCTGGGATTATACATGATGTATGTGATTTAAAGTTACATAAATACATAAAATTTAAATTAGGGTTTACATCATGTTAATTTTAATTTTATGTAATTATGTAACTATAAATCACATACCTCATGTATAAAATTCAATATAAATTGGTTAAAAAAAAACTGCTCAATAGTGGTCTCTATACGAACTTGAATAGGACTCATCTCAGGTGAAAGCTCATCTTAGGTTGCATACCTATTTTGTGTATCAATTGCATACAAACTTCTATACGAAATTAAATAGGACTCATAGCAAAGTGAAATCACGACCAAAGCTCATCTAGAAAAGAAAAAGAAAAGGCTAATTGAAAGGATAGTTTGGACAACCTACAAAAGCATACCGTTGAGAAAGATGTGAAAGTAGTGGTTTTGGCAATGTGATTCTACCTGATTAAATATCCTTGTAATTAGACGAATGTTATTTGGATACTTTTTCTTTTTGAAAATATGTTCCACTAGTTTAGTTCTTGGCATTACAAGCTATGCCACCAAATTCACGATAAACGTGTTGAACTAATGTATTTTTTTTTTTTTTTGAAGGTTCACCTGGACTTTGGCTAGACTACATCCTTGGCAATTTTTATCGAGAGCTAAAACATGCTCCCCTGGGATTAACACTTATGCCACCAAATTCACGATAAACAGGTTAAACTAATGTTGTTTTGTGAACATTTTTATTTGTGGAATAGTGATTTTTTATGAACGTGTTTAGTTTTTGTAGTTGTAATTTTTGATAATAAAAATGTTAAAACTAAAAAATACAGTGACGTAATAGGAAGCGTTGATGTTATAATAATATAATTTTGAAAGCACAATGTTGTAATGACAAATGTTACGTTAGCAATATGATACATGTGAGACAGCCTACATAAACAATGAGGTGGCGTGAAAACATGGAATAATTGGAAATTTATACTAAAAGGTTGCTCAATGCTATAATAGGTAATTATTCAAAGTATAATGTTCTAATAAAAATAATTTGAATGTACATTGTTCTAATAAGAAAAACTGAAAATACAACATTAGGAATATTGTTGAAACTAGGTTGTTATTTTGCTTATTTTACCATAAAATAAATTAAATATGTAACGATAAGGATATAAAGTATAATTTAAAAATAGAAGATATAGTTTTGATTATTTTGTGGGAGGTTTTGAAGCTTGAAAAATTATACATGATGTACTTAGATCTGTACCTCTTGAAACTTTAAAAATAGATGTCAATAGAATTTTTTTTTATAAGTACAGATAGGTAAATATAAATAAATATATAAAATGCAAAAGTATACAAAAAACTCCATATACATCGTTCTAGAAATTATTTAATAATACATTTAATTTCAAATTGTTGACGAAAAGATTATAAGAGTATAATTTGTAAAAATAAAAATTATGTGTTTTTAATATGATAACATTGTAAAATAAAACTTAATGAATATAAAACAAATTAATTAATTTATATATATATATATATATATATATTCATGATATGAGGGTGCATCAAATGAACACTCACTAATTGTTGCATACCTCTTAGGCTACACGCACCCATACTCTCCAACCCTCTCAACCCACTCACTTTTTGAATGCCACATCAGCTTCCACATCAGCTTTTGGTCAACCCTCTCTTTACCCTCCCATAACCCTCTACAACACACACCCAACCCTCCCAACCCACTCACTTTTCAATTTATTTTATTTATTTTTTAATTAATTAATAATAAGATTAATAATTAATTAACTAAAAATTAAAATTACATTTTTAATTAACTAAAAATTAAAATTAAGCATTACATAATTAAATAAAATAAACTAAAACATTAAATAAACTAAAAATTACAAGCCATATTTGGCTTTGATCTCCTCTTTTCGTTTCATAGTATCGAAGAGCTTTTTACCCCGGAGATGGCCGTGCGAGGTGGTCAAAAACTTAATGTCTTCCTCTTGTTGGGTCGTTGGTGAAATTAGTAATTGTGATAGAAAAACCTTTCGGCGAAATGTCGAGATTGTAATCGGGTGGATATTCTGGAGGGAACCCGGTATGCGTAACGTCGACTTTGAAAGAGGGCTTCGAAGGGGTCTCGGGTTCCGCCCGACGTTTACATTTCGCGCGCCGTGATGCGAGGTTTCGATCGTTTGGATTCATCGTTTGAAGACTGGGAGGTTTGAAGAATTGGAAGTTGTTTGTGTGAAAAAAGAGTTGAAGAATTGAAGGTTGTTTGTGTGAAAAAAGAATTTGGGGTAAATGAGTATTTAATTATAGGAGTAAAAATTGGAAAAAAAAAAGTAAAAAAAAAATAAACACAACACACACAAAAGTCCAGCGGGTTGGAGAAGCCAACCAAGCCCCAAACCGCATGGCTTCCTTCCCCCTTGCACCCAAGCCAAAGAGCCCGCCGGCTCAACCCAACTCCTACCCACTGGCTTCCTTACCCCCGGTGCGGACAGCCTTAGGCTACACGCACCCATACTCTCAAACCCTCTCAACCCACTCACTTTTTGAATGCCACATCAGCTTCCACATCAGCTTTTGGTCAACCCTCTCTTTACCCTCCATAACCCTCTACAACACACACCCAACCCTCCCAACCCACTCACTTTTCAATTTATTTTATTTATTTTTTAATTAATTAATAATAAGATTAATAATTAATTAACTAAAAATTAAAATTACATTTTTAATTAACTAAAAATTAAAATTAAACATTACATAATTAAATAAAATAAACTAAAACATTAAATAAACTAAAAATTACAAGCCATATTTGGCTTTGATCTCCTCTTTTCGTTTCATAGTATCGAAGAGCTTTTTACCCCGGAGATGGCCGTGCGAGGTGGTCAAAAACTTAATGTCTTCCTCTTGTTGGGTCGTTGGTGAAATTAGTAATTGTGATAGAAAAACCTTTCGGCGAAATGTCGAGATTGTAATCGGGTGGATATTCTGGAGGGAACCCGGTATGCGTAACGTCGACTTTGAAAGAGGGCTTCGAAGGGGTCTCGGGTTCAGCCCGACGTTTACATTTCGCGCGCCGTGATGCGAGGTTTCGATCGTTTGGATTCATCGTTTGAAGAGTGGGAGGTTTGAAGAATTGGAAGTTGTTTGTGTGAAAAAAAGTTGAAGAATTGAAGGTTGTTTGTGTGAAAAAAGAATTTGGGGTAAATGAGTATTTAATTATAGGAGTAAAAATTGGAAAAAAAAAAAGTAAAAAAAAATAAACACAACACACACAAAAGTCCAGCGGGTTGGAGAAGCCAACCAAGCCCAAACCGCTGGCTTCCTTCCCCCTTGCACCGAAGCCAAAGAGCCCCCCGGTTTAGCCTTTAAAATTAACATCCAACGGTTTAGATTAATAGGGACTTATGTTCAATTTTTTTTTTTAAATTGTGACAGCTGTATTAATAAGATGAGTTACGTGGAGGGGTATAATAGTCAAGATGGCTAGAAGTTTAATTAAAGAAAAGTCAATGCCTTCCATATTTTTCGCAATTTTCATTTAGCTGATAATACGAAACCACAATCGAAACGAAAACCAGTAACATATATTCTTGCAGATCTTAATCGGAAAGATGCAGCGAAGTTGAAAATTTTTGAAATCAAAATGAATTGAAATTTTAAAAAAGAAAAAGGTATGTCGCTTCTTCTTCTCCGATGCCGTGAAGCCGGAAAATCAGTGATCTAGTTGTAGCTTGAGAAAAAATTTGAAATTAACTTAAAATCGACCAGGATATGGTGTTGAATTAAATGGCGGCTAACGATGAAGTTCAAAGAGTTTAAGGTTCGGGTTTCCCCTGCCATTCAAAGTTGATCTGCACATCTGAGTATTAACTATTAAGTGTAAAATCTGCTTATGTTATGGACAAACAAATTAGATGTTGGGTTTGTATTTGACATTTTTTTTGGTGAATTTGTGTTTGTTACTTATGATTTAGGGTTTAAGGGTATTTCAATATTGATGCAGAAAGCTATTTGGTTGAAGTTAATCTGCACAGTGGTATTTTAAATGGGTTTTGAAACAGCATTACACTTTGTGTGGTTGTAATGTGAATATATAATATGATGTATGCATGTGTATTAGGTGCTGATGTATGCATAGCTAATGAATATGATGCATATGAATTAAGTGCAGATGTATGCATAGTTAATGAATATATGAATATATGATGCATATGAATTTGGTGCAGAATTAAGAAAATGAATTTTGCATAAGTCCTTCGTATGCAACGAGATGATGTTATTCACAACAATTATATTTTAAAAATCTTCCATGGAAACTCGTTCTGCAGATCTGTTGGTTGCAATGCAATGAATATGGGTTTGAAATAATTAACACCAAAAAATGATTAAATTAAAACAGTAATTAGATTAATTGATATGAAGATCAAGAAAAATGTAGAAATAATTTAAAATTTGAATGGATATTAGTTCTTATCATTAATACATAGCATAAAATAAGGAAATGATTTGAAATATAAAATCAGTTACACTTAATTGAATTGAAAATTAATTTAAATAAACATTATCAATTTACCTCTATGCCCTTCTAATTAAAAATGTAATAAAAAAATAATAACATAGATGAAGGGCTAGGATGAGTTCTTAAGGTGTGCAACAATTGGTTGGTGTGCATTTGATTTTCCCCTCCATGATATTTAATAATATGATTAAATAAAAAAAATTAATACTAGTTTATTTCGAAGATATTAACGATAGAAGTACAATGATATAATTTGTAAAAAAATATATTTTTAAAGCATAATAGTTCATATACAATTATTTAGGCTGTGCGTAGCGGTGGCTCGAGTTGCGTCGGCTTCGGGGGTATAAGCTCGCCGGGCTCAAATGGTTGGGCGGCTTCCGGTACGTAGATAAAGAAGCTCGGTGGGCTTCTCTTTCTCGGGCTCCCATACCCGTTGAAAGAATGCCGTTGCCAACGGCTACTTTTTTTTCTTTTTCTTTTTCCATTCTCTATATAAACTTCTCAATCTCCTAACTATTTTTCAAACAAATTTCTTCTACTTCTCTGCAACTTCTAACAAATTTTCTACTTCCTTCATCACATCATGAATCCAAACAACATGTCCCGAGGTGCCGGTGGTTCACGAGGCAGTGGTTCGAGAGGTGGTTCGAGGGGTGTCGGTGGTTCGAGGGGTGTCGATGGTTCGAGAGGTGCCGGCGGTTCGAGAGGTGCCGGTTCCATGTTTTCCCCCATGAAGAATGTTGGGATCTACTATGACATTGCCCCAAATGGGTACCGGTTCCACTGATGTCTGGGTCTTCCTCTCGCTCAACAAAACGTACCCGAACGTCCGGGTCTTCCGATGCTCACTTTGGTGGTGGAGATGATGACGAGGTTGAAGAAGAGATTCCGTGATGTAGCGTGAGTGACATAATCACTCTCGAACCACAATTCGTTGATTTTGAAAAATACCGAACTGGTGAATCGAGAGCTTAGGATCTCGTTGATTCAAACGAATACCCGAGAAAGAACTGAAAGCAAGAGTTTTAAGGAACTCCAAATTAAATCTCTAAATTTTTTATTGCTTCAAACAAAAACTCACGCAACCTATTTATAACTTGGCTAGAAAAACCTAAACAAAGGAAACTAATAAGGAATAGGAAAGTAAATAAATATCTTAAGGGAAAAAGGAAACCAAATAAAATAATAAATCCTAATAGGAAAAGATTTTGAAAATAATTATGGCTTTTTTATGAGCTTTGGGTGTTCCATACGGCCCATGAATAAAGCTTCAACCCGATCTGCATCATCCTCTCCAGGTGGGGAAAGATTCGTCCTCGAATCAGTGGGTGGTTCCTCGTCGAACGAAGTATCATCGGTATATGGGAGGAGGTGCTTGACGTTAAAGACATCCGAGGTGTGGATGTGACTTGGAAGTTGAAGGCGATAGGCGTTCGGGTTGACCTTCTCAATGATCTCGACGGGACCAATTGTGTGTTAGTAATTGTGTGCATAAGTTGACAAACCGTTTGATCGCACATCCAACGTTATAAGACATTTGAGGGTCACACCTGTGAGGACCTATACTTCGGATAGTAAAATAACCCTAGTTTGGAGAGTTTGGTTTTATAATAGTAAATTATAAAACAGCTGGGTGTTTTCTATAAAAACCCCAAAGTAAAAGGTTTCAGATAATTAACTAAGGTTATATATTTTTTAACTAAATAAATATATAATAAGTAATTAGTTAGTTTTATAATTATCTAGAATTAATTATTATATAGTTAATATAATAATGGTGAATATTCTTTCTTAAGGAGAAAGAAAGAATAAGAGATAATTATGGTAAGTATTCTTTCTTAGAGAGAAAGAAAGAATACAGATAACTATGGAAGCTATCTGATTTATGGAAGTTTTCCATATAAATAGATATGCTAGGCTATTAGTTTATTCATTCATTCATCTGATACTTTCTTACCAAGAAACCTCTCTCTCTCCATACTCTCTCTCTCTCTCTCTCTCTCTCTCGATCCACAGCAAACCTGAAACCAGTTCGGGTTTCCGTGTGTTTTATTCGATCGTGTTCTTTGCGTACCGTTTGTTCGTGAATCGTTCGGGGTTAGATCCAGCTAGAAGGAATTCTGTTTGGTCGATTACGAGTGGATTAATCTCGAGCAATCCAGGTAATAATTCTAAACCTATAATTATTACTAATTGTATAATAAAATAAACATATTAAGATCTGTGATGTTTTCGGGATTTTCATTATTGCTTCCGCTTAATCAAACCAGTTAGGTTTGATTGTTTTAACCTTTGGGAATAGTTTGTTTCACTTGGTTTTTGTCGTGTATCTCGATCCAGTTACGATTGAGATCACAGTTTTTCTCGTGTCAGTTTGATACGAGGACCTCACAAAATCCCAACAGTGGTATCAGGGCAAAGGTTTATTTGTTTTATTTTATCTGTTTATAGATCCGTTAAAAATTATTTCTTGCAAATAAAGATTGTTGATAATCGTTTAGCATAAAAATTCGATTTTTATTAGTTTGAGTAAAAATCTGATTTTTTATCAGTTTGAGTAAAAATCTGATTTTTATCAGTTTAAAATCTTTTTCAGATTCGAATTAAGATTTAAAGATTATCTGTTATAACTTTTAGCTTTATCGTTTTATGTTTTGTTTATCTCGTTAAAATTGTAAAACACGAATAACCCTAAACGGTAGCGTGATTGGTGGCGGAACGGTGGAACACCAAAACCATCCCACCGATCACCGGTTAAATCACCACGGCGGCGGAACGGCGGCAACAGCCGACCGGATCGCCAGGCGGCGGCCGAACCGCACTCAAGCGGTGGCCGGGGCCGTACCGCACCAAGCCGTGGCCTAATCGGCCGGATCGCGGCTTAGGCGTTCGGTGGTCGAACCACCAGTTCGATGGTGGCCGAACCGAATAACAGCGCGGCCGAACCAGAGCTACACCACGGTTTTTGTGGTAGCTGCTGTGTTTATCGACGATGGCGGTTGTGGCCGCTGTTGTCGCAAAGGTCGACGGCGGCGGTGGCGATGCTTTGGCGTTGCCGCCGATCATAGCCGGAGCCGTGCGATCACCAGCCGCGGTGATTGGCGGCGTTGTGAGCGGCGGTAATTGATGGTGGACCGCATCACCAATCGAACCGCGGCGGAGCCAAGGTCGCACCACCAGATTGGTGGTGGCCAAGCGGCGACAGCCGAGGTCAACGCAACGGCAGCGATGGTCGGTAGTTGGTTGATCACCGAACCACGGCTAAGCTGAGGCCGGACCACCCGAGTGGTGGCGGTCGGGCGATTGTTTGTTGTCTGCCGGGCACGAAGGCAGCGACGGTGGCTGTTGATTGTTGCTGTCGTCTTTCGACGGCGATGGTGGCTATTGATGGTTGTTGTCGTCGCAACGGTGGTGGCAGCGGTAATCGATCGCCACCAGGAATGGTGGTGATCGATGGTGATGAACGACGGTGGCGTTGGCCGTTGACGGCCACTTGGTGGCAGCGGCGGCGGTGTTTGTTTTTTGAAACCACCGGTGGTGGCGGTGGCGATTTTTTGCTGCCGTCGTCGCCGGCTTATGGTGTCACGGTGGTGGTAGCGACCGTTTGTTGTTACCATCACCAAAGGAGGCGATTACGTGATCGGCGACGATTTGTCGATCGATCATGAGTCAATTTTGGGTTTTTCGGTCTAATTGGGCTACGAAGCAGAAAGGCCCAAAACCTAGAAATTTTGGACCCAGTTTGAGGCCCAAAAGGGTGTTTGTTAGTTTTAGGCTTTTATCCAAATTAATCTTAATTATTTTATAAAATTCATTTAAAGGATTTTATTAAATTTGTTTTTATTTATCAAACCAGTTATTTGACCCGGTTTTGGTCAAATGGGCTAGGTGTCATGTTTGACCAGTTGGTCGAACCACGACACAGTTTTTAGGCTAGTGTCTAATATTCCGACCATCTAGTTAGGAATGTCCGGTTTGATATGTTTTCGAATAAAAACGAATATTTTAGAAAATTGGTTTTATTTTATAAAATAGATTTATAGTTTATAAATCTTAGGTAATTTTGTAAAACCGATTTCAGATTAAAATATTAGTTTCGATTTGTGAAACAATTTGTTTTATAAATCAGTTAAAACCATGTTTTACGATAAACCGAACGAGATAATCTTTAACGGATCTAGGATTGTTTTATGCTTTATATATTGATTTGTTTATTGCTTTATACAAATGCATCAACTGTAATTATGCCTGTTGTGTATCTATTATAGAATTTGCCAACTTAGACCATTGGTTTATTTTTTGGTGAGGCCTGCGAGCCACTTACAACCCTTTTGTAATGAAAATGACCTTAGGATAGTTTTTTCTTTCCGAAGTTCCATCAGACGTGCCAAGGCCAGTGGGAGCTACACGAGAAGTTTGAAGACTTATAGTTTAGTAGGTCATTTTGGTCCTTTAGAAATTAGTTGGCAAATCTATAATTAGACGTTTTAACTGCGTAGTTGTTAATATTTAACTGTGTAAATAAGTTTATCTGTTTGCTCATGATTAGTTGATAATTATTGCATACTTCGCTTTTATCAAACGTTTTAAAATTAAGAGTGAGTTTTAAAACTATTTAATCATGAGATCTAATAGGTTTTTTAAAATTGAAATTACCAGTTTTTCAAAAACTTTTAAACGGTAGATTTTATTTTTAATAAACCTTATATTTTATAAGATCGTTTTTTCTTATAAAGGCATGTTGACAAAACAGTTAGTTTTTAGTCAACAGGTATGCTTTCAAAATAGTTAGTTTTGGTTAGCAGTCATGCTATTAAAACAATTGGTTTTAATTAGCAAGTGCTTTTAAAACAGTTAGTTTTAAATAGTGTGTATGTTTAATAATAGTTGGTTATAAAACATCAGTTGTCTTTTAAACAGTTAGTTTTAAATAGCAAAGTTTTTCAAAATACTGGAAATTAAAAGTTTTTCAAAATTTTTCAAAACCCTAGAAAATCATAGATCAGTAAGTGCAACCCACTTAGGGACCCTTTTGGCGTAAGGTACGTGGGTGTTGGAAGAGAACAAGCCTTGGGCACTCACGTTCAAACCCCAAGTTGAGAGGGGTGTGATAAGTACACCATTCCCAAGTTGTGCGATCTATTTTGGTTCTATAATGTTTACCGTGTCGTATCGGGCCAAAGTGCACTTAGAGGGACTAAAACATGTACGGTAAAAACCGATGTCCCGAAAAGATCTAGGAGTCATGTCAGTTAGATGTGATTGGTAAAAGTCCTTACCTACCGAAATAATACGGGCCTGGTGTGATGTGAACAAGCCGTACATCAGGACGTGTGAAATAAGGATCCTAGCCCAATACTTATCATTTAAGGGTTTATTGATACTTATTGGGAGTCTATTCACAATTACTAAAGCCAAATTTTTAAAAAAATGTCTAGATGGCAAACACGGTAACCAACACTAATAATCTGTCTCTTCGCTCCATTCTCGAAAAGGACAAGCTCACTGGAGCTAATTGTCTCGACTGGGAGCGCAATCTGATGATTGTGCTCAGGCACGAGAGAAAATGGTATGTCCTAGAAGAGCCTCTAGGTGAGGCCCCTCCAGCAAATGCAGCTGCCAATGGGAGAAATGCTTATAGAAAGCATTCTGACGATTTGATGGACGTTGCTGTCTAATGCTTGCGACTATGAGCCCAGATCTGCAAACAAGGCTCATAAACACCGAAGCCTATGACATGATCCGCCAGTTGAGGGACATGTTTCAGACGCAAGCACGCACAGAGCGTTATGATGCCACCAGGGCACTGAACGCGTGCAAGATGGTAAAGGGGACCTCGGTGAGTGATCACGTCATGAAAATGAAAAGGCACATTGATCACTTGGAGAGGCTAGGTCACCCAGTTCCGTTGCAGTTAGCAACGGATACGATACTCAACCCACTGTCTGAGGATTACAAGCAGTTTGTAATCAATTATAATATGAACAACATGGAAAAGACAATTGTTGAGTTGCATTCCATGTTGAAAACCGCTGAGTTGAGTATGGGGACCGAGACCAAGACCAAGGATGTGCTCATGGTCAGAGATGGTGGGGTAAAGAGAAAGCGTGGGCATGGAAACACCAGCAAAGGCAAAAGCCAGCCTCAGGCAAGCCAGAGTGTGACCAAGGTCGATAACGATGACGAACGCAAGGGCAAGGGCAAGAAAGTGAAGCCTAACAAAGCCAGGGCCGAGAATTGGTGCTTCAGATGCCATGAAGTCAGTCATTGGAGGCAGAACTGCCCGAAGCATCACAAAACAGGTATTAACGCCTCGGGTATTTGTGATTGCTTTAGTTTATCACCTTCACTTGTTAGTTTACAAGTTTTTGACACCTAGTGCAAATGTTTTAATTGCAGGTGGTCATAAGTGACGAGCCCAGGATTGCGAGGATCTACGTGAAAGTCTATCATTAGATATTTATCAAGACAATTTTAATTTTATGTTGATGGTTTTAAAACAATTCTTTTGGATGATTACTGTTTTTGGATATTCATGGTTTATTAAATTGGTTTTAAAATTTTAAAATTATTGTCTTGATTTAATATCTTGTGGATGATGATATTGTTGAATCTGTTTAAAGTCAAGATTGACTTGATTCAAATAGCAGATCCTAGATGTTGTATATAACACTAACAGAATTGCTTCAATAATTGAAGTAATATATATATATATATATTATATATATGAAAACTGTCGAAACACACGAAATACTATTTTATAGGAATATGTTTCGAGATAAAACATATATGAGTACTAGGGATTATAAAATATTCAGTTTTATTACTTATATGTTTTAGAAAGAATTTAGGATGATTATCTCAGACACGTTGATAACATCAGTATTTATAAAACTAGGAAATTCCAATACTTGGGATTAGGATTTGACAAAATCCAGTTAAGTTTTATAAATATTAAATTCCAGCAAAGAAGTCTAAAGACTTGAGATTTATTACTTAAAATAGAATTGACTAAGTAATCAAGTTTTGACTAAGTCAATACTTAATTTTGAGTAATAGTCAGTTTTAATAAAGGTTAGTAGGAGCCCGGTTTATTCTATATCCAGTTTTGTGATAAAGAATAAAAGATATATATGTATATATATATATATATATATATATATATATTAATTATTGGTTTAATATATCTCGGAATTATAATCCAGGTAGGATATAAATTCATAAGATATAAAGATCTGCCTTTTAGTAAAAGGGGACAGAAAACAGTTTCATAATTTTGAGACAGTATAAAGTCATAATTGACTTTGAGAAAATCAATAGTTAAATAGTGATATTAAGTATCTTTTGGACTCTAAAGTGTTGTAAAACACTAGAATAAATTTCCTGGATTTGCCAGTTTGGTAAATGGAAATTTTGTTTGATTTCAGGTAGAAATCATTCATCTACACAGCAACTAGGGAAATTTGCAGTTTTACTTTACATATTCAGGGTATCTAGGAGTTGTTCCAGTATCTCCAGGATCAAGAATATGGTGAAGAAAAGTCTACTTTTGTTTTTAGAGTGTTTGCGAAACAAAATTAGCAGAATCAAGTATTAAATATCAGTTGATATTAAACTTGTGTTGTTTTAGTTGTTTCTTTGATTAGTACGGTAAACACTAATCAAAGGGTTTAAACTGAAGAAGGGTGATACTTCGTTTAAATCAGTATTAGTATTAGTTGAATAGACACTATAAAAGTAACTTAGAGATGCTATTAATTTTGTTATTATTACAGAGTGGAATATGGAATATACAAAATTAGTTTCTTTGTTTCTTTTACACTTAGCATGTTTTTGATCCGGGAATAAAAACTAGTTTCAGTTTTTATTTGAAAATTATCTGTGACAACTTATCAAGGTGGGAACCTGATAGGGCTATAAAGTCATCGTGGGTTTTTGGGCTAGTTATGATTAGTCGTTGAATAACAGCTACAAGTGATGTAGACCAAAAACTGCACGGATATTCGATAGAGCAGCGAATATCGGATGTGATCCGCCGGTTGAGATTACTCCATGGACTTAGTCATGAGTAAAACCCCCAGAGGTTGTCCTTAGCACCTGAGGTATTTGGTTTGACATTACGAGGACCGTTGGATACTTGGTACGTTCTAACATCACGCCGTAACAGGGTGGTCATACGGGGCGTAACTAGATGCAAGTATGCAAGATGGGATTTGCACCTCTTCTATGAAGAGAGATATTTCCGGGCCCCTTGACTGACTGAAAAGACTGATGAAGTGCATGGCCATGCCCAAACGAACTGATTTGTTCTTTGTCGTTTACCAATCAGTAGAGGTCGGATAGTCGAGAAACATAATCATGAGTATTCAGAGTTGACTTTATCCATGCTCATACCTATAGATGAAATATCGTGATGCAAAAGGAAAAGCCTAGTTATACCCGATTTGTGGACAGTTTGTTCATAAATGTTGTTTCTGTTAGGATTATGTGCGAGACAGTAACAGGGTTATCGTGTCCAATGTTATAAGACACTAGTAGGTCACACCGCTACACACCAAAATGAGAATGTTTGGATTATGTGAGAAATAATTAATTGATTATTAATTATTTAAGAGAGAAATAAATAAATAATTCGTTAAATTATTTATTCGTAATTAATTAATCAGTCTGATTAATTAAAAGATAATTATGGAAATTATTATAGAGATAATTACCAAAGAATTATATATGGAATCAAACACTGCCAGGTTTATCCATATAAATAAAGGCTTAGGGGTTTGATTAATTATTGATTTCTCAGATCAGAAACTTTTTTCCTATGAAAGCCTTTTCTCTCTCTCTCTCTCTACCCAAAACCGACGATTAGATCCAGGAGGTGATTGGAGTCGTTTTTCGGGATAATCCTCGGTGGTCTAGCAACTCTCTCAACCGGTGTCAGTAGCGGTGTACCCCCTACTTGCGTTTCAGAGTTTCTCGCGATAAGGTAAACACACCTAACACCCTTTATTGTATCTGCAAGGTTTATGATTGGATCCTCGATTGGGAATCGGATTTTTGTTATCCGCTGCGCATGTTTATGCCTCCAGTTCCCAACATTGGTATCAGAGCCACTTCCTAGAACCTGCAGATCAGGTTTATCTGTTAATTAGGTTTGTTAAAAAAATTCAATTTTTATGTGTTCTATAATTGTTAAATTGGATTTTTCGTATAAACCTAATCGGTGGTGGAACGGCGGCAGTTAGCCGACCGAACCACCAGACCACCGTAAACCACCGCCTGCGACACCACAACTGGTGGTGGCCGGCAGCTGTCCTCACGCCGCACCACAGCGCCGCACCACAGATCGTGGTTGCGGCTGTGATCGAGAACAACCACCGCACCACCGATTGTGGTAGCGGTGGCAATCGGATAAACCATCGATCGACGGTGGCGGTTGTAACCGTTGCCGATCGACGATGGTAACGAGTGGTGGTGGTGGTGTTTTGATTCAACCACCGAAGCCGGAAACGGCGACGGTGGTGGTAATGTTCATCGACAGCCGCAGGAGGCGCCGGTGGTGATGGCAACTGCTGCTGCTGCCGTCGTTCTCCAAATCGACCGCCACACCACCGATTGTGGTGGTGGCGGCGATGGCGTTTTGTTTGATTGAGATCGCCGGATTAAGGGCAATTGGTGGTACCGACGGTCGATTGCCGCCGCAAAGGGGCGTCGACCGCCACTGATTTCGAATTCCGACCAAAGGAGGCGGCGGCGGTGGTGTTTGCACTACTACTGTCGCCGATATCTGATGTTAACCAGCTCGCGCCGCGAGGTGGTGGCTTCGCGCCGCGAACAACAGCTTCGCGCCGCGAGAAGCGACCTTCGCGCCGCGAGCAGTGGCTTATGGTGGTAGCTGTTGTTTTTTCGAACACCGACCAGTGCGGGAGCAGCGGCAGGTAGCTGTTGCTGTTTGCGGTAGGTGGTATCGGATAAGGGTTATCGAAAACCAGATAGGTTTGAAACCCTAGGGATAATTTTAATTTTATTATTAATTTTAATCTTTTTGATAAATTAGAAATTAAATTAAATTATCCATTTACGTCATAGTCAAACCCTTTGACCCGTGGTTGTATTTTTCCGTATGTTTTATTTATTTAATTGTTGGTTACGGGAGGCCTGCGTGCCATTTACAACCCGCTTTTATAATGTAATTTTAATAAATAAAATAACCGAAGAATCAAGACCCGAAGACGGAGCACGGAGTCAAAGATGGATCTTGGAGCCAGTGGGAGCGCCAAGAAGTTCATGCCTTGTGTGTTGTTGTCACTTAGGGTTAAGACCGTCGTTTTGTGTTGGCTCACAAAACGACAATAGTTTTAAGGGTTTTCGACTATGACATGTCTTTTAACTGCGTGGTTGATTTTATATTTAATTGCGTGGTTGTTTATATTTAATTGCGTAATTGTTAAATAATGTTTTTAAATTAAATATAAACCGAATGTTTTAAAAGGATAAAGATGGATACAAATACAGTTTGTGTTTGGATCCAAGTTTTTGAAAACTGGCAGTTTGAAACCCTTGTTAAAAATCATAGATGAGTAAGTGCAACCCACTTTTGGGACACCTCCGGTGTAAGGTACGTAGGGTATTGCTAGTGATCACACTTCAATTGCCCGCGTTCAAACCGAAATTGGAGGGGATAAAAACTCTGTGAATTATCTGCGGGTGGTACCGGCCAGAGTATGTCCAGGCCCCGGGTGGTGCGATCTGTTTTGGTAATTATTTATTCACCGGGTGGTACCGGGCCAAAGTGCACTAGAGGGACTAAATATGCACGGATTGAATATCCGATGTCCCGACGATCTAGAAGTCGTGTTTTCGTATTAAAATGCGATTGGTATAAGTTTTTTACCTACCGTAAATCACATGAGTCGGCCTGACATGATCACATGCTTGCCGACATATGTGAGATATGGATTCTAGTCTAATAAATTAATTTAAGGGTTATAATTTATTAGAAGTTTTATAATTTTAAACTAAATCGGAATTTTATTCTTATGTAGATGTCTAAATCTGTAATCCCGTTTTATACACCTGAGGAATCGCTCCGCCTCATCAACAGTAAATGGAAGCTTACAGGACAAAATTTTCCAGTTTGGAAAATGCACCTTGACAACGTCTTTGATGCACAGGGTAAGCGGTACGTGATAGAGAAACCCATTTCACGACCCAAATGCAATTCTCCTGAAAAGGATTTTGCTGAATACTTCAAATACATGGCAGACGAATCTGATGTAATGTCAATTATGTCTTTCTCTACCTCACCCGAGTTCACGGCTGATTTAAGAGCTAAGTAATGCCATGAGGTCGTGAAGAATATAGAAAACCAGGTAGGTTTCTATAAGAAATGTGGGAAGTATCTAATCATGAAAGAGATCTATTCTCTAAAACTGGTAAAGGGTCAATCTGTCAAAGAGCATCTTCTGGAAATGAGGAAACTCTTTAAAAGTTTGTCACGCATGGGATACAAGATGGTTCAGGAAGAACTAGTACATCTCATGTGGTTCTCTCTCACGGATGAGATACGTAACATAGTTAGTGCATACATTGGAGAACCAAAGAGAGACATGGCAAAGCTTCATGAGGATATTTTGGCCAGTTTGGAGCCAAAACCCGCAGCAGCTGCTGAACTCATGGACACAGATTGGATTGATGAGCTGGGAGATCTGAGTTGCCCAGAATGTGGTAGCAAGGATATTTGCGAGCACTTGATGAATATCAACCAGATAGAGATCGGTTTACCGATGCTCCAGGTATCTTTATGATAGATTGCTTAATCACTTCTTATGAATCATGGGTAATTGATACAGGCAGTGGTAACCACATTTGTAATCATTTACAGGGATTCACTAGAAGAGAGACTTTGAGGAAGGACCGTTCGAACCTACGAGTTGGCGAAGGCACTCCGCTGATAGCTGAAGCTGTAGGATCTTATAGTCTTAGTTTACTCTCGGGTCTAGTTTTGGAACTAGAAAGTTGTTATTATGTTCCAAAGATGATTAAGAATGTTATGTCTTTTGATTTATTGGTAGACCAAGGATTTTATTACAAATATGATTATAAAATGCTTTGTCTTTAAAAATAATATTTTTCTATTTTAAAGCTACACCTGTGAATGGTCTATATACAGTAAATCTGCAAGACAATAATAGTGAAATCTATCATATAAGTAAACGATCCAAAGATATTGAGGATCAGACTTACCTCTGGCATTGTCGTTTAGGCCACATAAACAAGAAACGCGTTGAACTACTCCTAAAAGGAGGTTTTCTTGGCACTTTCGATTTTAAACCTTTTGACAACTGCGAATCATGTTTATCTGGCAAAATGACAAAAGAACCTTTCAACAAGGATAATGAAAGGGCTTCTGACTTGTTAGAAATAGTTCACACAGATGTGTGTGGACCATTTAGTCATGAGGCAAGAGGAGGATACCGGTACTTCATCACATTTACTGACGATTTCAGTAGATATGGTTATGTCTACTTGATGAGACATAAATCTGAAAGCTTTGAGAAATTCAAGGAATATCAGAATGAAGTACAGAATCAACTTGATAGGAAGATCAAGTTTTTACGGTCAGATCGAGGAGGCGAATATCTTAGTCAAGAGTTTGGCAATCATCTGATGGAATGTGGGATTGTATCACAACTCACACCTCCGTATACACCTCAGATGAATGGTGTGTCAGAAAGGAGGAATCGTACATTGCTGGACATGGTACGATCGATGATGTGTCACTCTACGCTACCAGTGTCTTTCTGGGGACATGCGCTCGAAACAGCAACACATATACTGAACAAAGCGCCAACAAAGTCGGTGGATAAGACTCCATACGAGTTGTGGAAGGGTAAGAAACCCAAAATGTCTTTCCTGAAAATTTGGGGTTGTGAGGTTTACGTCAAACGACCTACCTCAGAAAAACTCAAGCCCAAATCTGACAAGTGTTTCTTCGTAGGATATCCTAAGACCACCGTGGGATATTACTTCTACAACCCTCAAGAGAACAAACTTTTTGTTACTCGAAATGGAAAATTTCTGGAAGAAAAGTTTCTCAGTTCCGGGAACACCAGAAAGGATGTAGATCTACAGGTAGTAGACGAAAAGAACACTACACCAATTGTTGAGCCAGAAATTCAACATAAAAATGTTGAACATCAATCAGAATCGATTGAGGAAGTGCAAACACAGGACCTTCGCAGATCCAGTAGGGTAAGACAAGAACCAGATAGGTATCTTGGGTTTCTAGTCTCTCAGGACAGCGGAGACTTGAATGAACCAACATCCTATGAAGAAGCTGTGTCAGGCAGTGAGTCTGAACAATGGCAGGAAGCCATGAAGGCCGAGATGCAATCCATGTACGACAACCAAGTATGGGAGTTGACTGATTTGCCCCAGCACTGTAGAGGTGTTGGACGCAAATGGGTTTTCAAGAAGAAAACCGACATGGATGGGAATGTACACACTTTCAAGGCCAGACTGGTCGCAAAAGGATTCACGCAAACTCATGGTATCGACTATGATGAAACCTTTTCGCCAGTGGCCATGTTGAAATCAATTAGGATTCTGATGGCCATTTCAGCGTATTTTCATTACGAGATCTGGCAAATGGACGTCAAGACAGCCTTTCTAAACGGAAAGTTAACAGAAGACGTCTATATGGAACAACCAGAGGGATTTGTAGATGCTAAGAATCCTAATAAAGTGTGTAAAGTGCTAAAATCCATTTATGGATTAAAGCAAGCATCTCGAAGCTGGAACTTACATTTTGATGAGCGAATCAAAGAATTTGGTTTCGCGAAAAGTGAGTTCGAGCCGTGTGTTTACACTAAGTTCAGTGGGAGCATAGTAACCTTCTTGGTCTTGTACGTAGACGACATTCTACTCAGAGGAAACGATGTACCAACTTTACAGAGTGTAAAGAGTTGGTTAAGCAAATGTTTCCAGATGAAAGACCTTGGAGAAGCCGCTTATATACTTGGCATAAAGATCTACAGAAATAGATCTAGGCGGCTTATCGGACTTAGCCAAAGTACGTATATTGACAAAATCCTGAAGAAATTCAGGATGGATGAATCCAAGAAAGGATTTATCCCGATGCAACATGGCATAATGTTAAGCAAAACACAGTGTCCTGTTTCTAGTCAAGATCAGGACAAGATGAAATCGGTACCATATGCATCAGCAATTGGATCGATTATGTATGCCATGTTATGTACTAGGCCCGATGTTGCTTACTCAGTAAGTGTTACGAGCAGATATCAACAGAATCCAGGAGAACCTCATTGGGTGGCTGTCAAGAACATTCTCAAGTACCTGAGAAGAACGAAAGACATGTTCTTGGTCTTTGGAGGCTCTGAGGATGAAATTAGTGTCAACGGCTATTCTGACGCTAGTTTCCAGACCGACAGAGATGATTTCAGATCACAGTCAGGGTACGTCTTTACCCTAAAAAGGCGCGATCTCATGGAAAAG
Source organism: Centaurea solstitialis (assembly GCA_030169165.1). Classification (NCBI taxonomy): domain Eukaryota; kingdom Viridiplantae; phylum Streptophyta; class Magnoliopsida; order Asterales; family Asteraceae; genus Centaurea; species Centaurea solstitialis. The sequence continues at coordinate 46,178,319 of CM058042.1, read as the reverse complement.
CTCGAAGCAGGATACGATTGCAGATTCAACTACAGAAGCAGAGTACATTGCAGCATCTGATGCGTCAAAGGAAGCTGTCTGGCTGAGGAATTTTCTATCGGATCTAAGAGTCGTTACTAGTGTCTCTAGACCGATCGATATATTATGTGATAACTGGGGAGCCGTGGCGCAAGCAAAGGAACCCAGAGAGCATCACAAGTCCAGACACGTGCTCAGAAAGTATCACCTCATCCGAGAGATCATTGGAAGAGGAGATGTAAGGATATGCAAGATTCCGACGGAAGACAATGTCGCAGATCCGCTGACAAAGCCGCTAGCAAGGGTGAAGCATGAGGCTCATGCAAGTTCCATTGGGATGCAGTACCTGGACACCAGTAGCTAGTTTTAGTTTAACATTATTACAGTAGTTTAATTTTGAGACGCTAGATCATGTAAAGTCTTATTTCACAGCGTGATAGAAATAATGGAGGTTTTAATTCATGGTTGTTTCAAAAGTTAAACTGTTTTAGCATATTTAACATATCCATGATTTTACAAAGTTTTGTATGAAATCTAAATTTCCGTAGCCAGTTATTGAAATGGGAATTTCAATAGGGAGTTTAACGCTATTATAAATACTTGATGATTTATTCAAAGTAGAGAATAAAAGCACAAGCGATGTGACCAAGTATTTATAGATACTCATCAGAGAGTTTGAGTATTGGAAGTAACTAGTTTCAAGTCTGCTTCATGGAGCCCCAGTCATAAGCATCGACTTGACAATAGGTTGTCCTTAGACCTGAGATATTTGGTTTGGGAACACGAGGACTACTGTACTCTTAGCACGTTTTAACGCTGCACCGTAACAGGGCGGCCATACGGAACGTGACTAGATGCAGCGGAAGCCGTGGATCCAAATGCAAATAGTCAAGAAGGGATTTGCACCTCTTTCAAAAGAGAGATATTTCCGGGCCCCTTGACGATTAAGATTTGCAGAAATGCGTGGCCACGCTCGGATAGAATAACAGTTGTTGTTTAGTAATATCCGTTACTGCAGGCAATCTGAATCAGAGTCAAGAAACACTTGAATTTGAGAAATGAATCCTCCACTCCATGTCTCAATTCACTTTAAAAATATCGCGTGCAAAAGGAATGAACCTGTGTACAAATTCAAGCGTGAATTGTATCTCTGGATATAAGAGATCTTATAACCTGGTTAACCTAAGTGTCTGGCTAGGGACCTCCTTAGGCTAATGGTAACAGTTCAGTTACATGTCTAGCACAAGTGGGAGTCTGTTAGGATTATGTGCGAGACAGTAACAGGGTTATCGTCTCCAATGTTATAAGACACTAGTAGGTCACACCGCTGCACACCAAAATGAGAATGTTTGGATTATGTGAGAAATAATTAATTGATTATTAATTATTTAAGAGAGAAATAAATAAATAATTAGTTAAATTATTTATTCGTAATTAATTAATCAGTTGGATTAATTAAAAGATAATTATGGAAATTATTATAGAGATAATTACCAAAGAATTATATATGGAATCAAACACTGCCAGGTTTATCCATATAAATAAAGGCTTAGGGGTTTGATTAATTATTGATTTCTCAGATCAGAAACTTTTTCCCTAAGAAAGCCTTTTTTCTCTCTCTCTCTACCCAAAAACCGGCGATTAGATCTAGGAGGTGATTGGAGTCGTTTTTCGGGATAATCCTCGGTGGTCTAGCAACTCTCTCAACCGGTGTCAGTAGCGGTGTACCCCCTACTTGCGTTTCAGAGTTTCTCGCGATAAGGTAAACACACCGAACACCCTTTATTGTATCTGCAAGGTTTAGGATTGGATCCTCGATTGGGAATCAGATTTTTGTTATCCGCTGCGCATGTTTATGCCTCCGGTTCCCAACAGTTTCCTTTTGGGAACGTTTTATCACCTACCTGGGTATAAGAGTGTTTATAACCTGGTTAGCCTAAGTGCCTGTCTAGGGGTCTCCTTAGGTCCGTGTCATCAATCTGGTATTGCCAACTTGTACAAGTGGGAGTCTGTTAGTAATTGTGTGCATAAGTTGACAAACCGTTTGATCGCACATCTAACGTTATAAGACACTTGAGGGTCACACCTGTGCGGACCTATAATTCGGATAGTAAAATAACCACAGTTTGGAGAGTTTGGTTTTATAATAGTAAATTATAAAACAGTTGGGTGTTTTCTGTAAAAACCCCAAAGTAAAAGGTTTTAGATAATTAATTAAGGTTATATATTTATTAGTTAAATAAATATATAATAAGTAATTAATTAGTTTTACAATTATCTGAATTAATTATTATATAGTTAATATAATAATGGTGAATATTCTTTCTTAAGGAGAAAGAAAGAATAAGAGATAATTATGGTAAGTATTCTTTCTTAGAGAGAAAGAAAGAATACAGATAACTATGAAGCTATCTGATATATGGAAGGTTTTCAATATAAATAGATATGCTAGGCTATTAGTTTATTCATTCATTCATCTGATACTTTCTTACCAAGAAACCTCTCTCTCTCTCTCTCTCCATACCCTCTCTCTCTCTTCGATCCACAGCAAACCCGAAACCAGTTTCGGTTTCCGTGTGTTTTATTCGATCGTGTTCTTCGCGTACCGTTTGTTCGTGAATCGTTCGGGGTTAGATCCAGCTAGAAGGAATTCCGCTTGGTCGATTACGAGTGGATTAATCTCGAGCAATCTAGGTAATAATTCTAAACCTATAATCATTACTAATTGTATAATAAAATAAACATATTAAGATCTGTGATGTTTTCGGGATTTTCATTATTGCTTCCGCTTAATCAAACCAGTTATGTTTGATTGTTTAAACCTTTGGGAACAATTTGTTTCACTTGGTTTTTGTCGTGTATCTCGATCCAGTTACGATTGAGATCACAGTTTTTCTCGTGTCAGTTTGATACGAGGACCTCACAAAATCCCAACATTTTGCGGGCTTTCAGCTTGTTGTACTCATGAGCAGGGAAACGATCTTTAGTTAAAATTACCCACACATAGTCGCCGACACAAAATTCAACCTCGCGACGCTTCTTATCAGCTTGAGACTTGTACTTAGCCGTTGCTTTCACTAAGTTGGAGTAGGCGTTCTGGTGAATAAGCCGCAACTCCTACACAAAGTCTTCCGCTGTAGCATGGGTGCGTGTCTTACTGGGTAGTGAAAGAAGATCAAGTGGTCCACGTGGTGCAAAACCATAAACAATGTGAAACGGACTATACCCCGTGCTGCGATTAAGGGCATGGTTATGCGTGAACTCTGCTTGGTACAACTTGATATCCCATGATTTTATATTGTCGCCAACTAGGCTGTGTAGCAAGTTACCAAGTGAACAATTAACAACTTCCGTCTGGCCGTCAGTTTGTGGATGGTACACACTACTAAAGTTGAGGGAAGTGTTCACAGAACGCCATAAACTATGCCAAAAATGGCTAAGGAATCGTGTATCACGATCAGAGACGATAGAGGCTGGTAAACCATGAAGGCGATAAACTTCCTTGAAATAGAGTTGGGCGACGTGTACGGCATCCGCCGTGCGTTTACACGGTATAAAGTGTGCGATTTTGGAGAACCTGTCAACCACGACGAAAATTAAGTCGTTGCCGCGTTGTGTCCGTGGAAGGCCTAGCACAAAGTCCATGCTAACGTCAGACCATGGTTGGCTAGGAATGGGAAGCGGAAGGTATAACCCGGCGTTTGTGGCTCCACCTTTTGCCAATTGACACACACGACAACGTTGAACAAATCGATCGATTTCTTTGCGCATAGTTTGCCAAAAATAGGAAGTAGTAGCCAAGTGTAGGGTTCGATCACGACCCACAAGACCCTCATTGTGTAGTTCGTGAATGATCTTCAGCCGCAAACTACTTTTTGGAATACACAATTGGAGGCCACGGAACAAGAAGCCATCATGTAACGTAAAATCAGTTCGTTCGCCATTGCGAACCTTGTTAAGGACAACAGAGAAGAACGCGTCAGTGGCGTAAATATCAAGAAATGAATCAAAACCTGGGACGGTGACACGCATTTCACAAAGAAGGTTGTGACGACGACTCAAAGTATCAGCTACCCGGTTAGAGATGCCTAATTTATGCTTAACCACGAAGGTAAACTGTTGCAAGTAAGCTTAACCACGAACGTAAACTGTTGCAAGTAAGCTTGGCGTGATGAAATTTTGTCCTGACTTGTGAGATATTTGAGGGAGTCATGATCGGTAAAGAGGATGAATTCTCGTTGGAAGAGGTAGTGACGCCAATGTTTTACTGCTTGGATTACAGCATAAAACTCGATATCGTATGTACTAAAGCGAAGCTTGGGTCCTGAAAGTTTCTTGCTGAAGTAAGCAACCGGTCTAGAAGATTGACTGAGAATAGCCCCAATACCTGTTTTGGAGGCATCACAATGCAGCTCGAATGGCATGGAGAAATCCGGAAGGACAAGGAGCGGCGCCGTGGTCAATTTGTGTTTGATCTCATTGAACGCAATAGCAGTGTCATCGGTCCAATTAAACTTGGTGCCCTTGATGCAATTAGTAAGAGGTGCCATGATGCTGCTAAAGTGGGGAATGAAACGACGATAGAATGAGGCCATACCATGAAAGCTACGCACCTCGGTGATAGATCGTGGTAGTGGCCAGTTTTGTATCACCTCGACTTTGTTAGTATCCACAGCTAGACCATCTCGAGACACTACATACCCCAAGAATAGGACCTTGTCGCTTAAGAAAGAGCATTTAGCGATAGCAACATAGAATTTTTCCTTCCGTAGGACCAACAAGACATCTCGCACATGATTTAGGTGTTCATTGGCATTCGTGCTGTAAATAAGTATGTCATCAAAATAAATCACGACGAACTTACCAATAAAAGGGCGAAGGGCTTGGTTCATGACACGCATAAACGTGCTTGGGGCGTTCGACAAACCAGAAGGCATCACAAGCCATTCGTAGAGACCTTCACGGGTCTTGAAATCCGTCTTCCATTCATCGCCATGGCGGATATGGATTTGATGGTAACCACTTTTTAAGTCCAATTTGCTAAACACCGTTGCTCCCCCTAGTTGATCAAGTAGGTCATCAAGACGAGGGATCGGGAAGTAATAACGAACCGTTATTTTGTTAATTGCACGACTGTCTACGCACATCCGCCATGTACCATCCTTCTTGGGAGTTAGGAGGGTAGGCACCACACAAGGACTAAGGCTCTCCCGAATGTGACCTTTGGCTAGAAGGTCCTCAACTTGGCGACGTAACTCTTCATGTTCTTTAGGACTCATACGATAATGAGGACGATTAAGTAGAGTCGTTCCAGGAACAAGGTCAATCTGGTGTTGAATATCGCGCAATGGAGGTAATTGTGAGGGAAGTTCACTCGGGAATACATCGGAGAACTCATCCAGCAGAGGTTTAATTGCGTCTGGTGTGCTATCGTTTGCTGGAGTAGGTTTGAGAAGTAGCATGTAGACAAGGCCGGACTCTGACATAGCCAGCTCAAAGTGAGACCTGGATAGAAGAGTGGTGGTATCCTCACCAGGCGTAGGCTTGCTGGATAACAACACAATTTGCTTCCCTCGAAACAAGAATGAGTAAGTATTGTCGTGACCATTATGAATAACCTCGCGATCAAACTGCCAAGGACGACCCAGAAGGAGGTGGCACGCATCCATGGGAGCCACATCACAGTAAATCTCATCTGTGTAGGTTGAGCCAATAGAAAAAGTTATGCGGACGCGACGTTAGATGGTGACATCTGTGCCCTTATTCAACCAGGCGAGTTTGTAGGGTTTAGGATGTTTTTCCATTGGTAGGCTCAACTTAGCGACCGCTGATTCAGAGAACACATTCTCACAACTACCAGAGTCAATAATGAAACGACATATCTTGCCTTGAATCGTACACGTGGAAGAAAACAAAGCGGTTCGGCGCCAATCATCATTAGGCAAGCGCGAACTTAAAAAGGTTTGTCGCAACATCAGTAAGGGCCCCACATCGCCTTCAACATATTCTGCCTCAGTTTGTTCAGTGTCGTCGACATCATATCGTGGGATTGTATCATTATCAGCACCTTCAAGAGTCACGGTATCAGTATTGACGAGAACACGTTCGTTACAATCAGCATGTCGATGACATGTTTCACCGCACTTAAAGCAACGAACGTTGCCAGTCACACGAGGTGGAGCAGGGACACTGTTATTGGGTGGTGTGGCGCTAAGGGTTGAGTTGGCTATTCGTTGTCCTGGTTGACGATTAGAGATAGACGATGTGGTGGTGGCGGGAAGTGGGTTGTGGGTACGTCGAGACATTTGTTTTTCGGCCTGCAAGGCTCGTTGATGCGCTTCAGACACGGTGAGCGGATCAAACATGTTAAGAAGTTGTAGTCGTAAGCCCCCAATGTAACGAGAGACCAATTGGATTGACGATTCGGTGACGTCAGTACAAGCTAGTAATTCAAAAAACTCAGCTGTGTAGTCATCAACAGATCGACTACCCTGACGGAGGAGTTGAAAGCACTGATACAATTCACGTTCGTAATTGAATGGGAGAAACGCGGCTCGCATATGTTTCTTGAGTTTCATCCAAGATAAGATTTTGGCCTTACCTGCACGGACACGATTGTTCTTCGTTTGGTGCCACCAAGCCTGTGCACGACCTCGTAGTCGCATAGTCACCAAGGGTGCACATTTATGATCTGGGACCTCCTTGAAGTCTAAGACTTCTTCGACTGTATGCAACCAATCTAAAAATTCATCGGCTTGAAGGCGACCGTGGAATTCGGGAATGTCCACCTTGAATCCCAGTTCCCAACTACGGTTGTCTCAATTCTCAGATGGTTTGGCGGTCGTCAAACACGAGGGACGGCAAAAGGGTTGTCATCTAGGTTGGACGCAAGATCGTCCAAATCTGGGTCAGATAACGTTGTTGAGTGGTTCATGGCAGCAAGTTGTTGAACTAATCCATCCACTTGTTGTTGCAACCGGTTGATTTCCTCGCGTTGAACGAAATTGTTTCGCGTTTGCGTCGTTTGCATCGTTTGCACGTCGACGGGGAGGCATGGTAGAGGACCGTGATGAATCTGATACCAATCTGATGTAGCGTGAGTGACAGAATCACTCTCGAACCACAATTCGTTGATTTCGAAAAATACCGAACTGGTGAATCGAGAGCTTAGGATCTCGTTGATTCAAACGAATACCGAGAAAGAACTGAAAGCAAGAGTTTTAAGGAACTCCAAATTAAATCTCTAAATTTTTTATTGCTTCAAACAACAACCCACGCAACCTATTTATAACTTGGCTAGAAAAACCTAAACAAAGGAAACTAATAAGGAATAGGAAAGTAAATAAATATCTTAAGGGAAAAAGGAAACCAAATAAAATAATAAATCCTAATAGGAAAAGATTATGAAAATAATTATGGCTTTTTTATGAGCTTTGGGTGTTCCATACGGCCCATGAATAAAGCTTCAACCCGATCTGCATCATTTCGCAACCTCAACGACCCATAGGTCGGGGCAAGGCGAAAAAAGCCATGAGAAGTAAAGGGGCCGAGACTTCCCAACCCCAACCTCCGTCCGAGATGTATGAGTCGTAGAATAAACAATTGTTTGAGAAAATTGAGTACAAGATGAAAAAACTTGAACTCGAAATGCATTTGGCGGATATCGAACAACAAAAGCTCCAAGTCAAACTAGATGAAATATTCGAACAAGACTTGGCGTTCTACACAACCCCGCATGACCACCTTACGGGTATCGAATTGGAAGCGACGTTGGTGAAAAAGGCCCGGCTAAAAGCAAAACATAAATTTAGTTTTTAGTTTATTTAAATTTGTAATTTTTTTATATTTTTTTAACTTTGTATTATTTTTTTTAATATTAGAATTTCTAATTTATTATTATTAATGTTTTTATTAATCTTATTATTTATTATTAAATAATTAAATAAATAAAAAAGTGAGAGGGTTTGGAGAGTTGGGGTACGGGTTGTAGAGGGTTTCAGAGGGCTTGCAGAGAGCTTATAGAGGGTTGGAGAAAAGCTGATGTGTCAGCTGATGTGGCAGTTAGGTTGGGAGGGTTGGGAGGATTGGGCTACTATAGCCTTATGCATATACAAGGTGCTTTTCCCTTTTTAGGTCACATCATCTCAAAGCTTCGCTTCTAAAATCAGGTTTCTTATCTTTTTAATATGTGTTCTTGCAATAAATATCTTCTTGTTAGAACAAACGGTACTTTTTGGAGAAAAAAGAGAAACCAAGCAAAAGGAAACAAAAGAACAAAACAAAAGGAAAAACAAAAGGAAAAAAATAGAAGTAATTGAAGTGTTCCAATATTTTGGTTATTCGCTTTTTACTTTACTCTTGTTTTTTTTTTGCTTATCTTATTAATCTTTTTCTTTCTTCTCACATCGTAATGGTAGACTATAACTTTTTACCGATCAGATGCATCTTTTTTTTTTGAAGGAAATTTAACCCGGCAATAATATTAAAAACGGAAAAAGGGCACTAAGACCCAGAACAGAAAAACGGCCAAGGACAAGCCCCTAGGCAAGCCAAATAAGCAAACCAAACAAACAACCAAACAGAAAAACATCCAAGAAACGCCAACACCAAAAGCAAAAACGCCTAACACAATCCATCAAGTTATTCTAGTAGCAACACTTCTCAACGCCATGGTAGAAATAACCGAGTTCCGCACCTCCTTAAAGACAGAAACCGCATTATGCTCCTTATTGCGGAAAATTCTCCCGTTACGCTCCTTCCAAATGAAATAAGTAGAGGCCGCCAAAGCAAGCTTTTGCAACAAAGTCTTAGGGTCGCGGTTGTCTTCCAAAAGCTCCATGATTTCCGTCCACGTATCCGGGAAACCCCACAAGTCCACTTCATTTTTAACCCTCCTCCAAACGTCTCGCGAATAGGAACAAGAGAAAAACAAGTGATCATGTGAATCGGGACAACTGTTGCACAAAGGACATATAAAATCCGGAGGGTTCTCCTTCCACGCAATAAGTCTATCATGTGTGGGCAACCGTTTATGACAAGCCGTCCACATACAAAACCCGTGTTTAGGGACATGATGTTTAAACCAAACGTACTTAGGCCATATAAGCGCTTGATGGTTACCATCAATATCACGCCAAGCTTGCTTGACAGTAAACAGGGGATTACCTCTCCAAGTAACAACATCCGCCGTCGTAGCATCAAGGGTAGGAACCGAGACCCCAAACGCATGAGAATTATCCAAAAGCCATTCCGGTGGCAAACTCCATTAAGCCCGGTTACCACATCCATCGCCCGTGATTGCACGTTGAAACCCGCTCTGTTAAACCGTCTATAAGAAATCAAGGAGGATAAAGGTGAGTTTCCAAACCAGATATCCTCCCACGCATTTATTTGGTCGCCACGGCCTAGATGATAGGAAAAAAACTGCCGCACCATTGGTCTAATAGTCAGAAGTTTCCTAAAAATCCAAGACCAAGAAGGCCGCGGAATGAGAGACCAAAAGGAGGCTGATTGCAATCGAAATCTCCAGATCCAAGCAACCCAAAGTGACTTTCTCCTTGACATAATATCCCAGATATGCTTCGTAAGAAGTGTACGATTCCACACGGATAGTCTTTTGAAAGCTAGTCCTCCACAAGTGACAGGCTTACAAACAACTTCCCATGCAACTTTACACTTCCCACGAGAGGATTGTCCTTGAGCCCAAAGAAAATCACGAAATAATCCCTCCAATTCATGAGTCACGGCCGAAGGTAAAACAAAAACCATCATCCAGTAAAGTTGCATCGATTGGAGTACAGAAGAGATAAGCTGTTTACGGCCCCAAAAGAAAGGAACTTCGACTTCCAATCATGAATACGGCCTTTCACACGGTTAACCAACGGTGCAAAATCCCCAACACGTAAACAGGAAGAAGACAACGGTACACCCAAGTATGTTATAGGAAAAGTACCCGCAACTAGAGGCAATATATTCAGGATTGCTTGACGGTTTTCCATAGACACACTGGAAAAGAAAATCTCACTTTTAGACAAATTTGGTTCCAAACCTGATCTCATACGAAACATGTCAAGTGCCCTTTTCAAAACATCCACTGATTCGAAATTAGCTCCTGTAAAAACAAACAGGTCATCAGCAAAACAAAGATGAGTAATCTGTAACTCCTCACACCCTTGATGGTACTGAAAGCCCGAAGCCTCTTGAATACACAGGTTAAGTAGCATAGAAAATCCTTCCATAACGAGCGTGAACAAATAAGGGGAGATAGGATCCCCTTGTCTTAACCCACGAGCACCTTTGAAGAATCCTTCAGTCTCTCCATTAAGAGCAATAGAGAATGAGGATGTGGTAAGCATTTCCTCAATCCATCTACAAAGAACCGGATGAAAACCAAAACCCCTCATCATCCTTAATAAATACCTCCAGTCGACCGTATCATAAGCCTTGCGGAGATCTATCTTAAAAGCACATCTTGGTCTCCCAACATCTCTCTGGTAACCCGCCACCAACTCATGTGCCATCAAGATATTATCCGAAATCCTCCTTCCTGGGATAAAAGCAGATTGCGTGGGACTAACAATAGCATTGAGGTACGGTTTGATACGATCCGAGATAATCTTTGAGATGATCTTGTAAAGAACCGTACAGTCAGGAGATAGGCCTAAAGTCCGAAACACGCGTGGCATTCGGAACTTTTGGTATAAAACAAAGCAAAGTATGATTTATCTCCTTTGTTAGTCGACCTGTATAGAAAAAATTATGAATGGCAATCTGCACATCCCTTCCCACAATTGGCCAAGCAGCTTTGAAAAACTTAGAAGAAAACCCATCCGATCCCGGAGCTTTGTCATTCCCAATCTGGAATAACGCATCACGAATCTCCATATCCGTTATTGGGCGAATCATGCATAACGAATCAGCCAGGGATAAAGTATTCTGAAACAAGTGATCGGGCATGTCCGGATTAACCAACGGATCTTGCATTCCCAAAAAAGACCGAAAGTGAGAAACGAAAAGCGGACCAACAGCCTCATCATAAACAAACGATCCATCCGATCCAATGATAGAAACGAAAGTGAGAAACGATCCATCCGATCATGCATAACGATCCATCCGATCAGATGCATCTTTAAATGCCCTTAAAACCACTTAATATGTTTTTAGCCGAATTTTATCTTTAGAAGATTTTTTGGTTGATTTTGAAACATTAATTGATGATTTTGAAGAGTTTTTAGAAGTTTTTTAGTTGTTTCCTAATTCCTAGGGATATTTTTTAGCTTTTTAGTTGCCTCGAGAGAGTTTTTCGGGTTTTTATTTGTGAAGTTCAATAAAAAAAATATTAGGGGGCATTTGACTCATTTGAAGAAAATCAGAACGAAAATGGGAATACAAGAAAATGAGAATAGAAATTGAGCATTGCATTGATGTTGTTTGGTTAACCCAATATAATCAATAAAAAATTGTTTCATATTAAAAATATATATTCCTCCAACTTGAAAATACAAAGGATGTTTCATTTAACATCAATAGATGGAAACCACAAGGCTTGTCGCGTAACGGTAAGGCCTGTGGGGAATGTGGATGGTATCCCATTCACCCCAGATTTGAATCCCCTCGTGCATATCTTGTGGCCAGGCTTAGTCTTAGACGGCCAAATTTTCAATTTTTGTTCTAAATTGCCAAGGATGTAGTCTAGACTGAGATTGGTTAGTTTAGCAAAGAACCCCAAAGGAGCGCTCTTTGATAGAAAAAAAAAATTATAAAAAAAAGTTTAAACACGAGTAAGAATGACATATCTGAGGGTAAACATGTGAAGGAGTATTTGTAAGTTCCTATTTCAAACGTTCTTTGTAAGGCTTAAACGGGAGGAAATGATTTGGAGTGAAGATAACAACATTTCATTTTATTCCTAAGGGGTTGTTTGGCAGTTGTTGAACGGTTCGGTGCTGGATGATTAAGTAGTGAGAATGATTAAGAGGCTCTTATGATATAATGCAAAATGAAATATGGTAGTTTTGTAGTTGTTGAGAATGATATCAGGGATCTTAATATTAGGTGAAGGAAGGTCCAAGATAGATAAGCATTTAGAGGGTTTTGAAACCATTAAGAGGCATCTATTTTTTTGCCAAATAAGATTCACCCTTTAACGATTCAGAGGCTAAATCTTAATGGAACAATTAAGCGCTAAACAAACTCCCTTTATATCGTCTCTGGTACATCGGTCACATGCATCTTTAATGCCCATTAGCGGATTAATGCTCTCTTAAATGCAACTTTAGTTTGATTGTTATTATGTCCGTTGCCTTTTATAGAAGTTTAATGCTCTCTTAAATGCAACTTTAGTTTGATTGTTATTCCATGGGATATATGCCTTGAGACACCATCGTTTTATGGGTCAAATGATGAATCATCATGGAATATTGTACGTCTTTTTATCGTTACATAAGCGGTTGATTGTTGAAGTCTTCCTACATCGGTCACACAATATGAATTTTTACAGAAACATCTCAACTTATGATCAGCAATATATATCATGTACAACTTAGATGGTTGATAACCACAAGGGTGTGGTGTAGTGGTAATCAACTGGGGAGGGCATAGCTCTCAACCCGGGTTCAATCCCTTCAATCCCCTTTGTGGCCACTGGGTTTAATCTCAGGGCTGCATGCTTTAGCGGTCCGTTGCATTGCCAAGGGATTAGTCTGAGCCAAAGGCCCGGGAACCCTTTACAAAAAAAAACTTCGATGGTCGACTGTAACATCATCAAATGCATTAAAAAAATAAACTAAGTTTGAACTCGTAAATACAAGTAATGCATGAAAAAAAAATTCTTTCTGAACCTTTGAAGATTAAAATCAGTGAGTAAAATTTCTTTGGTACCATTGGGTTAGGCCACTACACATTGTGACACCCCTTTTCTTATAGAACACGTATTGACAAGTAGTTCGGAGGCAAAAGAGTTCGGGCACTGCAAACAACATTGCATACAATTATAGAGACCGGTTTGTTTCATACAAAGGACTACAATCGACCTGAGGTGTTACAATAATGATTATCAAAATAGAAGTTTTAGAATACCAAAGTTCCAAGCAAAATAGAGGCTAGAGGCACGGTGAGATTGTCGTCAAACTTGGTGCTCATAGGATGGGACTCAACCAATGCACTCACAAGAGACACGACCATGAAGCCAACCACCATTCGCAAACTTTTCTCAACAAAGCCAAACACCGAGAAATAATACATGAACCTATAGGTATATCATCCACATTCCATCAGAAGTTTACAACAAATTTGGTAAATGGACCTATACAAAGAAAATGGGTGCACCCTAATACCATTATCTATCAAGGTGTGCATGGCTTCTTTCAGTGTCTTGTAGATTGTAGCATGTTTTAACTTCACCCCATGGGCGGACCTGTTGTTGGGCATACGGTGGCACGTGCCACCGTTTCATTCTTCTGTTGTAGTATAAAAAATATAGGGGTCGTGATAGGTGTCACCATGTCAATTTGTTGTGAGCCACCATATATATTTTAAAACTGCAATGAAGGCACAAGTTTTCTTTGATAGAGTTGGTTAGTTCCTTGCTTTTCATATGTGAGGTCGTGTGTTCAAGTCTTGGTAGAGTCATTTTTACTAGATTTTAGCTTTCTAATTTCGGATTATTGTGTTTATAAAAATTTGCAGTAACAAGACTCGAATTTGATACCTTACAATTGAAAAGCAATGAAACCACCACAAGACTAATATTGATTTTGGAAAAAATATCTCTATATATGTTTCTTATAGTGAAATGGTGCCCTTGCTTCGCCCTATAAGAAGCAAAGGATTATGAATCTACTACAACAAAAATTGCGTTTATAGCACCCAAAAATGCCTAACTATCATAATAGACACGTTGATACGACTTCAATTTATATGGCCAAACAATTGTGCATCCAATTTATTTTTGACGGTTTAATGAGTTTTGTAGGACAATATAAAACAAAATGTATGATTAACTTCTTTATATAACACTGTTTACAAGACATTTTTTCCAAATAATGCCATGAAAAATTTAATAGGAGACTTTACATCAAAAGTGTAGATGAAAACTTGTCAAGCTACCTAAAAGCATCCTATAAACTTATTCCAACGCTTTTATACATGATGCAATATAAAGTTTGGGCATATAAACTCAAATCATATATATCAGGTCTGTATGTCACTTATTTTTTTAGCGTCCTATAAACCCTTGGTGTAACCGGATGTTAAACCAACATCTAAGAATACAAGTTGGAAAACGAACAAGAGAGACAGCAAAAAGATTACCCGAGTGACGCAGTAAAACCAGCAATTGCCATGGCCAAGGAGCCAGCAAATGACTTATTGCGATTATATGGGAGTTTCCGCTTTCCAAACCGCCTCCCAACGATGTCTGCAAAACCTGGAGCAAGCATACGGTTTAAAATATGAATACCATGTTTTTTAAAACTAATAGTTGAATATCTAATAGATATCGTTAATTTCAGAGAAATTTATTACCGTCTCCAGCACAAAGATTGCATACTGCAGCAATGGTGATTGGGGATGTCCTCCAGTAGATTATACCAGTCAAAGTTATGGTAGAAGCGTAGTATAACGGACCTTTAAGAAGTTCCCTGGTAAATAACAAAATGTACAGAACCTCTTTATCTTTTAACTTGTTTATAGGACATGCCAAATTGCCAACAAATAACCTTCATAGAGTAGACTGCTTTATATGACTTAATCTATAGGACCAAACACTTGGTGCATCCTATGTAAAAGTGTTTCAATTACTTTATATTTTATAAAATGCATTTGGACGTCTTAACAATCAATCTTTTAGGACAATTTTGAATTATAGCGTTCTATTAATATTTTAATAGGATGTGTCCTATAAACTGAAGTATTTGTAGGAAGGACCAAAGGTCGTGTCCTAAAAAAACTAATAGGAGAAGTATCCTAAAAAAAAAAAGAACTTGCTAAAACGCCCAAAAACGTCATATGAACTTATTGTACAACTTTTAACATGGGACTTACAATTGTTCGGTCATATAAACTTAAAGTCTTACAAACAGTCTATCATGTCTATTAGACATTTTCAGATTCCTACAAACCTGACTTTCTAATACTGAATAAATTCCACAATGCCAGTCGGGAATACAGTCTCCCTGGTTAATTGATTAAATCACTCGGGGAGCAATGACTCCATATATACAAAACTATACTAAACTAAACCAAACAAACACAGTAATCCAAATATCCCATCTTAGGTGGGGTCCGGGGAGGATAAGATGTAAGCAGACGTAACCTGTACCCCAAAGAGTAGAGCGGCTGTTTCCATGAAAACCACCAAAATGAGTCCATATATACAATATGTAAAATAGTTCAAGGACCTGTGGTCTCCAAATCTGCTCATAGATTTGACGGTGGCTTCGTCTTTCATTATTCCGAGGCCTATGAGAAACACTTTCACTACGTTGATACCAGGAACAAGAGCTGCTACGAATGCTCCTTGACTGCCTGAACTGCAATAATGTAAGAATAACTCGATCATCATCATGCATGAAATGAGAAAATGTCCCTTTCTATGTAATGTTTGTTATATATATATATACCTGAAGAGAGGCCAACATAACATGAATGCAAGTCCAATGGTTATATGCACAAGCTTCCTGTTCAGTTTCTGATGAAGACAAATTTGGATCAGTTATTTATGCATACAGCAGAAGTCTTATTTTTGTTAAAGAAATCGGGTCTGATCCCATTTTCCGAATCCACTGCTTCTAATTTATAGCTCCCATGAACAACTTTCTGGATACGGAACTTGATTTGGACAGTAAAAGCATCTGCCACATCATGCGCCATAAAGGATTCTAAAGGAATCGTTTACACAGTTAATACGATCATTTTCTTGTAATATCTGTTCAATGTATGGTTTTCTTTTTTATAAATGCATGTCTAATTTACGAATTATATGATACAAATCATAACAACCACCATAGAAATCAAGAAAGTTTGCAAATGAAAATTCTTTTCTTCCATGAGGACATGGTTACATTAGAATAGCATTCATAGTTACAATCAATCAAATTTACCAAATTGGGGCAAAAAGGTAGTTAGATCTTTCCATTTTAAGGAATATAAACAATCCCAAAAATAGAATATAAACTCCTTTTTACCCATTGAATTCAAACCTGGGAATTCTTAAATGCAAAACTGTTTATGGGTTTTGTTGTCAAGTTTATCACCAACATAATTCTATTCATAACAGATATCATAATACAGTTGCAAATCTCAAGGCTGTATTTGGCAAAAATAAGCTTGCTTATAAGCTAGTACGTGTTTTGGATGGACCATAAGCCAGCTTAGTGAAACGCCACTTGGGAGCATTTTGTAATTCTTTTTTTCCAATTATACCCTTATTAATATTCATTATTTGTATACCCAAGATACCCCTTTTGGTCATTTTACATGCTCATAAGCTAGATTTTGCCATTCAACGGCTGGCTTATCCGCTACCACCTAGTTTGCCAAACACAGCCCAAATCTACATTGAAATAAGAGCAAAGAATATAATAAAACTCAATTGAACCCGACCAAAAAAGAAACAATATACTATTATATTCTATTTGTAACCAAGATACCCTTGTCATTTCATGCTCATAAGCAGATTGATTCAACGGCTGCTATCCGCTACCCTATTGCAACACAGCCCAATTACATTGAATAAACAAAGATTAAAAACTCAATTGAACCCGACCAAAGAAGAAACCTTATCAAGGATCATGTATCATTATTGAAATAATACAGAAAAACAGAATTAAAGCAGACCCACCTGCTCAAAAACCCCTCTTCTTGCAGTTTCTTCAAAAATCCTAAGCAAAGAGAGTGCAAAGCAGGTGGAGAATCCCAAGGCGCAAAGATCTCCAACGATCGGAGATTCCCTAAAGAACATCGGTCCAGCATTCATTTGTTCTCCACTTGGTTAATTCTTTCAAATCAGAAGAATAACAGACTGATAATTGATGGAATTATCTCAATATGGCACTGTAAGTGGTTGCTTGATAATATCTTTTGTTTACAGATTGGGAGTAGTTGGATCTTGAAAACAAACAAGATAACATAAAATTGAAATATTTTATTGGCGGCGTACCTTTGTTGAATTTGGGGTTTTATTATGACTCTATGGAGAGTGATTGATGATATCTGTTGTTGTGTTTACAATCAATCGTATAGAATAGAAGAAGAAGATGAACAAGGGACGGAAGAGCAGAATCCTCGTTTTCATCTTCATAAATGGGAAAATGACTGCTGCCTGCTTCTTTCCACAAGTAGGTTCTGATATTGAATTTTGTATTTGGGGTGGTGGTTACTTCATCTTCATCAATGTGGATGTCGGCATCAAACATTATAAAATTAACAACTTCAAAAAAATAAATTTCTTTCATACTTATATATAAAATTCAAAGTCAACTAGTTAATAAAAAAAAATACACAATAATAGATTCTTCATGTTATAATTAACTAGGATTACCACTTGATTAACAATTGATTAAGAGAATTAAGAGGGTATAAAGAGAGAAAGTTGAAGAACTCAAATAGTAGTGAAAGTATATTGAAAGGTACAATTTTTACATTTACATAGCATGATATTTATACTAATTAAAATATTATTCATCTACATGGTAATTAATAATTAAAATGGATATGGATTGGACAAGGTTGAAATTTTCATCCAAGTGCCCCATACTCTTATGTTTAATATATATTATTCACAATACTCCCCCTTTGATAACAATTTCAAATTGGAGTCCCACATTGAAGTACTGTCTCGTTAAAAACCTTGCTAAAGAAAAACCTAATGGGAAAAACTTTAGCTAAGGGAAAAAGAGTGTAGTTGGTAGTTGACTTCTCCTGATGTTGACATCCATCGTCGTCGTAGAGAACCTCTGGCCACTGTCCCAACTGCAGGTGATTGGTTGATGACTGACACAAAAGGGAACTCCAAAATCATATTGATTAATCTTAATTGATAAAACCCGGATTCTATAAATAAATTATGATATGTCGCCTAAAGAGGAAAACCAACTTTGTATCACCCTTCAATTCGAAATAGCAAAAGCAATGTCTCCTTGCATAATATGGATTCCAAACATTTATGATCTGGAAGTGAATGAGTCAAATTACTTCTCCCTAGGTCTATTAGTGAACCTTCTCTCCATGGATATTGAAACTAAAAGTATTTTTGTTATTGGTTCGATTCATATTCCCCAAAAAGTGGATCTCACTCTAATAACTCCGAATAAATTAAATATGTGCATTAAGATACAAAGGTTTCTTATTCCACAACAACGAAAACACCTTTTCACACTTCCATAGTTCTTTTGAATCTCTAATAAGCAACGATATTGTGTTTATGCGCTTGAAATAAACACTGATAATAGCTATTGAAATAGACAGATAATGGGGTAGGAATTTATCTAGTAGAAGTTACCGCCCTCGGTTACATTTACTAGGGGACGTTTACTAAAGGCTTGATGGTTAAGCGCTTACCAACTGTTGGTCCCTATGGGATGGCCAATAAGATTATTTGTATAACCTTTACTTATCAAGTAATCGCTCAAACGGTTATACCACATGCGTCCAGATTACTTTAACCCATATAAAGATCTTTGTAACTTGATAGAATACATTTCTTTGGGCTTTGTACTTAATGCTTCAGGCATTTTAAATCCTTCAGGGATTTTCATATATATATATATATATATATATATCACTATCAAGTAATCCTTATAAGTATGCTGTAACAACATCCATAAGACACATCTCTAAATTCTTAGAGACTGCTAGGCTAATTAAATATCTAAAAGTAATAGCATCCATAACCGGAGAATATGTTTCTTCATAATCAATTCCTGGTCGTTGAGAAAAACCTTGAGCCACAAGTTTGGCTTTGTATATCATGATTTCGTTTTTCTCATTTCTTTTCCGTACAAAAACCCATATGTTCCCTACCGGTTTCACGGCTTCTGGCGTGTGAACAATAGGTCCAAAAACCTTTCTTTTATAGAGGGAATCTAATTCAACTTGAATAGCGTCTTTCCAATGACAGATGTTGGTTCAGGGTCATCATTTCCAAAAACATCACATGTAACTGTTGGGTTTTTGTGGGTTCCCTCGGGTCAATCTGACACGAGGATTATCATGGATCTCGAAACCTTACTGTTTCGATAAATCCATAGATCTGATAACCAAACTGGTAAAAGACCTATATGATCAAAAACCATACTGATTTGATCTAATGCGGAAGCGATTAAGAAAACCCAAAAGAAACTCATTGATCTTTATCGTGTTTTAATTAATTCTAATAGTTATAATAGATTTACCTGGATTGCTTGAGAATTGATCCACCAATGAACGACCAACGAATTGTTCCTCTAGCAGAACTGAAACCCGAAAACTGAAAACCGAACTTGTAACACCCCAAAAATTGGAGTAAACAAAAACTTTCATTTAACGAAAGGTGGTACACAAATATAGCGCCATAGCGCGAGCTCTTCCCAAAACAGGGGTACAAGTAGTGTATGATTACAATGTTTGTAAATTAATTAAAGGATGCGACAACCATCTAGTCTAACTCCTATCTCGGAAAAGACTACAAAAGGGTTGTCAAAACTGTCAACGCATGTACGGTCTAAGGACCGGTCTCTTCACACTTTCCCCAAAGCTCACTCTCACTCCCGGCACCTACTTGGGAACGGCGTCCCTTGTACCTGAGAGACACATCGACACCAAACAAGTGTTAGGCTAAAGGAGCCTAGTGAGTTGTATCAAATAAACATCATACATATGAAAGCATGTTAAGCCATGTAAGATATACGAAAGTGTATTAACAACAAAATGCAACACGTTAAACCGGTTTATCTTTTAACTTTGAAAACCGTGGGAGCGACCCACTTTCAACAAGCAAGCTACACCTCAGAGTCGAGACACCCCGTTGTCGTCCTCCTACGAAGACTTGAATTGACAACCCCAGAGGCCAGGCACATTCGCGGCCACACGAATGGCGAGGGACATAGGTGCACACCTTTTGACTAGTGCCACCCAAGACTGAGTCGGACTCGTGTAAACTTGAAAGTGCACACCTTTTGACTAGTGCCACTTTAAATCGATTTCATTTATCCAATTTGCCAAGCAAGTTACACATTAGCGACGAGACACCCCGTTGTCGTCCTCCTACAAGACTTGAATTGACAACCTCAGAGGCCAGGCACATTCGCGGCCCCACGAATGGCGAGGGACATAGGTGCACACCTTTTGACTAGTGCCACCCAAGACTGAGTCGAGCTCGTGTAAACTTGAAGTGCACACCTTTTGACTAGTGCCACTTTAAATCAATCTCTTTTCAAAAACGACATAGTGTACACCTTTTGACTAGTGCCACATTTGTCCAATTTATGTTTGCGTAAAAACATGGGTACTCACCTTTTGACTAGTGACATCCCGGTCCACTTTTTGACTAGTGACCAATAGCATCCCACTTTTTGACTAGCGGTGCTCCATAACGTTTTAGTCATACAATTTAAGAGGATTCAATTCCTTTGCACCAATTCATGGCATGCAGAATATCAACCTTTTCTCATAAACACGTTCATCATGCAACCACATGTGTTTAACTCATACACTAGTGGCATACGATAAGCTATTCCATGTATACAATAATCCAACCAAGCCATTCATACAAGATTTGTCATGTATTCATTTCATGGCAAATCCTAGACCTAGAAATTTAGGCATTTTTTCCACAGTCATATTTATCCACAAATACCAAGCAAGGCATGTAAAGTCAAACAAGATGATGTGCTCTCAGTTTTAACAAAACGGTTTTAGCAACTCACCTTAGGGTTTACACCCAAAACCCCCAAATCTTCCGATTTAGGTCAAATACGAGAACGAACCTAGAATCAAGTAAATCGAACCTTAGGTTAGTTTCATAACTCCTATCACATAGATTAACCAACCTCAAATGGTTTAGATAAAGCTTACCTAGCCAAATCTTGAACAAACCCTAGATGAAGAACACCTTGCAACAATGGTGATTTGAGGTTGTGAGAGGTGGAGAAGATGAAGCCATGGAAGTCTCCACCCTCCAAACGAGTAGATCTAGCCTCCAACACTCCTCAAAACATGAATTCCACCTAAAACAATACTAGATCTAAGCCAAGTATGGAAGAAAAGGTTTGGAGATGAAAAACCACTCGAATCGAAGCTTAAACTCGAAAGAGATGAAGAGAATACTTACACCAACGTTTTTGAACCACCAAATACTTGAAATCCATTGATGTATTCTTGAAGAGCTCGAAAAATCGAGAAGATAGCAAAAAGAATCGAGAGAAACGGAGTTTGTATGAGAAAGATATGCCCAAATGAAGAAGAGGGGTTTTTAACCCGATTTCGGGTCTGACCAGCACCTAGCGATCGCTAGGTGTGAGCCCTAGCGGTCGCTAGCATCTGTATGATTTTGGTGCATTCTTGTTTCGGCCATAACTTCTTCGTTATAGCTCCGATTTCGATTCCGAAAGAACCGTTGGATTCGTATTTCAATTTCCCATCCAACAAGACAATAAAATCTAGGTTTTGATCAAAAATCCTATTTTTCATATTCATCCTAAAAAGGTCTAATTCCGAAAATTACGGGTGTTACAATCCTCCCCACCTAAATAGAATTTCGTCCCCGAAATTGCTAATATTTTCCAAACCACAAAGGACAACTTTGCTCATGCGTTTTGCAAAGCTAAGACATTAAGCTCCCTCTATGCCCATCAGTTAAATTAACATTGGACTTAGTTATATTCCAATATGATCACTGATATAGTGTTCTAATTTTAAAGGTGGTTCGTTAAAACACCACAAGCTGCTACTTTACGTTAACCTTTTGAAACATGACGCGTGATATAAAGATAAGGTCACTAGAATACGCAACCTTAGCTCCTTGCACAAACTAGCAGGACCAAGTCAGCTAACGCCTACGGTTCAAGGCACTATTCATCATTCGCCTCCCCATTAAAGTCGATTACTCGGCTAGGAGCCCCTTTACTACCAAGAAAGGTCTCAACATTCTTACTAACGATGTCTAACCGTCGTCATTAATCCTTAAGGAAACTCGTAGTTTCCGTCTACTCGGATTCCGGCTACTCGTCTTTGGATAACATAAGGAAGTTAAGTTTCTTCACTTAGCAAATTGCTAATTTCCACTAATCCCTAAATTTCCACATTCGCACTATCATAGCTCTTCTAATTGTCCAATCACCTACGCGATTCTAACTTTGCCTTAGGTGACTTAATCTTGAATTTCTAAGTACGAACTCCTCCTCAAATCAATCTTGATTAAACAATACAAGTCCACTACTTATTCCCATCAATACTTGTCATCATATCCTAAGTTTCATGCTTAGTCTGGCGTATCACGCCATTATGTCCACTACAAATTTCTACTTCACATAACTTAATTATAGGTCACGTCTTCAAAATCACCTTTATATTCACAAAAGGTTCCTCCTACATGGCAATATTAATACACTGACAAATGTACCTCTCGATCTACGCATAAAGTCATTAACAAGCTTCTTTCTAGATAAGGGTCTCTCATCGGACCACTCTTTTTCCGTAGCCGTTGGTAACACGGTGCTCCTCAACAACACCCTCGTGAGGGAGATATGAAACTTAATCCCGACGTAGTCCAGTTTCGGTTCACATCGAGTACAAACACAATTCCGCCCACACCTTCTAAGTGTTACTCCACTATATAATAGCATGCTTCTAAAAGCTATCAATCAGTTAGCTTATTCTAACACATTAACAGGATAATATGCAATTAGTCCATAAATGGGTATTAACCCTCAACTAGTTGGTACATCAAGGGAATTCAAAATTTTCAAAATTAAGCATAGCAACTCAAACATCGAAAACACACAATCATACACAAGGTCCACATGCATCTCACACAAAGGATTTGGTGACAATGAAAGTAATCCGTATTAATCGGGAGCACATAAGCACATAAGTGTCCCTGCTCATAAAGAGCTGCGTACAATTTCCTTACGCTATAGGTGTTCACTTTTTAGCTAGTGACCCACGCAATCATCTTAGAACTCCAAACTCGTAACCGAGCCATTCAAAATCAAAGTTCACAACCGGGCTATCTTAGTAGTCGGGACTTGTTCCCAAAGTTCTTAAAGTCAAAACGGAGCACAAGCTCTAGACTCAACTTACCCAAAGTTTGATCGTCTGAAAATTATTTTATCTTGTTTGTCCCGTTAGTGTGGACGTGACTCACGAAGTCGTTTTGACCCAAAAGCTCAACACAGTTTAACAAACAGTTATCTAAGTGAGTCTACACTTTTATAAATCTCATATACAAGCATTTACAAAATCCAGTAGATAAACGCACTCGGTAATAAAACACAACAAATCGTTTAATTTGAAGAAAACTTTATGAAAACGCACATGTCTTGGAAGGATATCATTTTGGCACACAAGAAGGATCTTTTCCTATCCACACAACCATTTCATCCCGACATCCTATATGGTCGTAGTTTGCAATGTCATTTAGCACACACAACTGCTATTAGTTCATCTGAACCATCTCGCATTGAAAAAGAAGTCATCTAACGAACTCCTCTATCCCGAACCCAAGACATCTTGTGATTCTCGATAATACTCTCATGAAGGCCTCACCGAACTTAATCCTCCATAATCTAATACTGATTCTGATCGGGTTTAGGCTCGACTCCATCCATACCTTTCTAAGTGCTACCCTCACTATCTAATAGTATATAGGGATTACTTCCGCAACATCAATACACCGTATTCTACCCGATAGAGCCTTAACCTCCTTTAGTATCATATTTTCATGACCTTCCTCTAAGTTTATAACTTAGTCCTTTTAATCACAATAATTCCTATTGCATAAATCAAGTATTTATCCCAAAGGGTCTCGTGACCTCTATCATTATGTACCCACGTTCATCCGATAACAGTCGTTCACATGCTAATTTCTAGCTTACATAAACACTCATGTAATTTAAGGTGATAAGTCAATAAGTGCATAGATTATAAATAGATCCTCACAACATGCATACTAAAATCGTCGTAACTAGACCACATAAATCTTAAATATGCATAATTCTAGTTTACCCTCAAGTTAGATTTTCACACTTTTATTCAACATATGATTCACCTAGAACAATTCAATTCACAATACGAAATCCATCCATATGCGCTCCAATAACCTTATCAAGCCATGTATCCATGGTGTTCCCCAAACCTTGCCATTTGCATAAATCTTATCAACAGTATAACAGTGCTAGAAACACGTAGATAGGTTACTATTCCTCATATTCAGACCCTTCCAAGGCCATGACCATTTAGACCATCGATTCCTTTAATCAACACTTAGGTTACGCTAGTAGTTACCTAATTATACCGTTTCGATAAATAGGCCGTATAGGTCAACTGTCCCTAAGCTCTTCCGAGGCGATCCACCTTCACTTAGTCGCCTTCTCATGTTGATACCGTAACACAACCCCTAAATAAAGACTTATCGTAACTAAGGTCCTTCCATATCTGATCAAATATCCTGTCGTAAGGGATCAAGAAAAAGAGTAAGAATAGACTACTATACGTACCAACATTTATCAATCATTACATCGATAGTAACCAAGAATACTCAAATGACGATACATTCATAAACCAGTAGCTAAGTGCTTTATGAATAGACGATACACGAGATTCCCTGCTTCTATCGACGCAATTTCTCGACTCATGTACTTTCATATCCCTAGCGCTCTCCCCACCTAAGACTCTACCCAAGGTAGGCGTCATAGTTACTAACTTGCTAAGTTTAAGTCTAGGCATACTACAGTGATTACCTAGTTCGCTTAAACTAAAGCTGTGATACCAACTTGTAACACCCCAAAAATTGGAGTAAACAAAAACTTTCATTTAACGAAAGGTGGTACACAAATATAGCGCCATAGCGCGAGCTCTTCCCAAAACAGGGGTACAAGTAGTGTATGATTACAATGTTTGTAAATTAATTAAAGGATGCGACAACCATCTAGTCTAACTCCTATCTCGGAAAAGACTACAAAAGGGTTGTCAAAACTGTCAACGCATGTACGGTCTAAGGACCGGTCTCTTCACACTTTCCCCAAAGCTCACTCTCACTCCCGGCACCTACTTGGGAACGGCGTCCCTTGTACCTGAGAGACACATCGACACCAAACAAGTGTTAGGCTAAAGGAGCCTAGTGAGTTGTATCAAATAAACATCATACATATGAAAGCATGTTAAGCCATGTAAGATATACGAAAGTGTATTAACAACAAAATGCAACACGTTAAACCGGTTTATCTTTTAACTTTGAAAACCGTGGGAGCGACCCACTTTCAACAAGCTAGCTACACCTCAGATCGAGACACCCCGTTGTCGTCCTCTACGAAGACTTGAATTGACAACCCCAGAGGCCAGGCACATTCGCGGCCACACGAATGGCGAGGGACATAGGTGCACACCTTTTGACTAGTGCCACCCAAGACTGAGTCGGACTCGTGTAAACTTGAAAGTGCACACCTTTTGACTAGTGCAACTTTAAATCGATTTCATTTATCCAATTTGCCAAGCAAGTTACACATTAGCGACGAGACACCCCGTTGTCGTCCTCCTACGAAGACTTGAATTGACAACCTCAGAGGCCAGGCACATTCGCGGCCCCACGAATGGCGAGGGACATAGGTGCACACCTTTTGACTAGTGCCACCCAAGACTGAGTCGAGCTCGTGTAAACTTGAAGTGCACACCTTTTGACTAGTGCCACTTTAAATCAATCTCTTTTCAAAAACGACATAATGTACACCTTTTGACTAGTGCCACATTTGTCCAATTTATGTTTGCGTAAAAACATGGGTACTCACCTTTTGACTAGTGACATCCCGGTCCACTTTTTGACTAGTGTCCAATAGCATCCCACTTTTTGACTAGCAGTGCTCCATAACGTGTTAGTCATACAATTTAAGAGGATTCAATTCCTTTGCACCAATTCATGGCATGCAGAATATCAAGCTTTTCTCATAAACACATTCATCATGCAACCACATGTGTTTAACTCATACACTAGTGGCATACGATAAGCTATTCCATGTATACAATAATCCAACCAAGCCATTCATACAAGATTTGTCATTTATTCATTTCATGGCAAATCCTAGACCTAGAAATTTAGGCATTTTATCCACAGTCATATTTATCCACAAATACCAAGCAAGGCATGTAAAGTCAAACAAGATGATGTGCTCTCAGTTTTAACAAAACGGTTTTAGCAACTCACCTTAGGGTTTACACCCAAAACCCCCAAATCTTCCGATTTAGGTTAAATACGAGAACGAACCTAGAATCAAGTAAATCGAACCTTAGGTTAGTTTCATAACTCCTATCACATAGATTAACCAACCTCAAATGGTTTAGATAAAGCTTACCTAGCCAAATCTTGAACAAACCCTAGATGAAGAACACCTTGCAACAATGGTGATTTGAGGTTGTGAGAGGTGGAGAAGATGAAGCCATGGAAGTCTCCACCCTCCAAACGAGTAGATCTAGCCTCCAACACTCCTCAAAACATGAATTCCACCTAAAACAATACTAGATCTAAGCCAAGTATGGAAGAAAAGGTTTGGAGATGAAAAACCACTCGAATCGAAGCTTAAACTCGAAAGAGATGAAGAGAATACTTACACCAACGTTTTTGAACCACTAAATACTTGAAATCCATTGATGTATTCTTGAAGAGCTCGAAAAATCGAGAAGATAGCAAAAAGAATCGAGAGAAACGGAGTTTGTATGAGAAAGATATGCCCAAATGAAGAAGAGGGGTTTTTAACCCGATTTCGGGTCTGACCAGCACCTAGCGATCGCTAGGTGTGAGCCCTAGCGGTCGCTAGCATCTGTATGATTTTGGTGCATTCTTGTTTCGGCCATAACTTCTTCGTTATAGCTCCGATTTCGATTCCGAAAGAACCGTTGGATTCGTATTTCAATTTCCCATCCAACAAGACAATAAAATCTATGTTTTGATCAAAAATCCTATTTTTCATATTCATCCTAAAAAGGTCTAATTCCGAAAATTACGGGTGTTACAGAACTGGTAGCAGAAAAAGGGGGGGCGGCGCCAATGGGAGAGAGAGAGAGGGAACTGGAAACTGATTGTTAGGTTATTGAATAATTTTTATTAACCTTAAACCCATAAAGCTTATTTATATATCAAGGAAACACAGTTTCCTTCTGATTCAGTTTCCTCTTTTGTAAATATCTTTTTCTTTTCTAGCAAGAAAGGATTATTCTAGATAATTACTTATATTTATTTAATGTAATAAATATATTATTCTATTATATATTTATCTAAAATATATAATTCCTTTAATTAATTATTCTATTATATATTTATTTGTCTAATAAATATATAATCTACTTAATTAATTAATGACCCTCCAACTTTGGCATTTCTGACTGAAAATACCCAATTGATTTATAATTGACTATTATAAATCCCAACTCTCCATTTCTGGGTTTCATTTAACTTATTCGATTTATAGGTCCTCACAGGTGTGACCCTCAAGTGTCTTGTAACATTGGATGTGTAATTACTTGGTTTGTCAACTTTGCACATAATTACTAACAGTAACAGCATAAGAAAATATATCATCAATATTTCTCATCTTGTTTTTATTCCATACATTTTCCATATACCCGTAATTGATTGCAACTTCTTCATTAATATCATTCATATCCTCTTCTGCAGGAAGTTTGATATTTTGTGTTTCTTCAGGAACACTTTTCTCTTCACCAGTTGCAATTTCTGTTCCTTTTCTTTTTCGGGGGTTTTTGTTTTTAGAGCCTAATGGTCTTCCACGCTTCAGGCGTATTTTAGACTCTTCAATGACTTTATTATTTGTTTGTCCAACTGGGACATCGACTCGAGCTGGAGCATTTACAACTGGTATATAAGATTTAGTCACTCTTTTTGTATCAGTAAATGCATCAGGTAATTGATTTGCAATTTCTTGCAAATGCATTATCTTTTGCACTTCCATCTCACATTATTTCGTACGAGGATCAAGATACGTCAGTGACGGTTCACACCACGAAACATCATTTTCCTTGATCTTCTTTTCTCCCCCTAGACTGGAAACATTGTCTTGTTAAAATGACAATCTGCAAAACGTGCTGTAAAAACATCACCCATTAGTGGTTCAAGATATCTTATGATAGAAAACGTTTCATATCCAACATATATTCCCAACCTTCTTTGAGGACCCATTTTTGTGTGTTGTGGTGGTGCAATAGGGACGTATGCACATCCAAAAATTCTAAGGTGGGAAATATTTGGTTCTTGACCAAAAGCAAGTTGTAGAGGGGTATATGTATGATATGCACTCGGTCTAATGCAAATTAATGATGCAACATGTAAAATTGCATGACCCCATATAGAAACTGGAAGTTTTATTCTCATTATTAATGGTCTAGCTATTAATTGTAGACGTTTTATTAATAATTCAGCTAAACCATTTTGTGTGTGAACGTGAGCGACGGAATGTTCAACGACAATTCCTACAGACATGCAATATTCATTGAAGGCTTGAGATCTAAATTCACCAGCATTATCAAGTCTCACTTTTTTAATAGAATAATCCGGAAAATGTGCTCTTAATTTAATAATTTGAGCAAGAAAATTTGCGAATGCCACATTGTGAGTTGATAATAGGCAAACATGAGACCATCTACTCGACGCATCTATTAAGACCATGAAGTATCTAAATGGTCCACACGGTGGATGAATTGGCCCACATATATCCCCTTGAATCCCTTCAAGAAATGTAGGAAATTGTTTTTCAATTTTAGATGGTGAAGGTCTTACAATTAATTTCCCAAGTGAAGAAGATGTACATTGAGTAAGTGTACGTGTTTGAGGGATTTTCTGCTCCTTCAATGGATATCCATTTGTACTTCCAATTATTCTACGCATCATTGTCGACCCTGGATGACCTAACCTGTCATGCCATAAACTAAATACCGTAGGGTCACAATATTTTTCATTGACTACCATATTTGTTTCAACCACATTTATATATGTATAATGTAAACCATTGGGAAGTATTGGTAGTTTTTCTAACACATGGTCCTTATCAACAATAAGCATATATTTCTTATCTCCTAAGGTTATTGTTCGAATATCAAATCCATTAAGATAAATGTCGCTGAAACTTAATAGATTTCTGTTCGACTTTGGAGAAAATAATGCATTGTTTATAAGGAAATTTGTACCATTTGGTAAAAGAAAATGAGCCATTCCTATTCCTTCGATAACGTCTACAGGACCTGATATACTACTTACGGTTCCATTTGTTGGCTTTAATTTCGAAAAATATTCCTTAGATTTTAGGATGGTGTTTGTGGTACCACTATCCGATATACACAGATCTCCAACATTTGCTTGATGTTGTGCTCCGATGAAATTCATATTATAAAATATGAAATAAACTGTGGATATATAATTAGCATTCATGTAACTCAAAGAACGACATCGTTAAAGAAATCAGAAACATTGAGATCTGTGTTTGGCAACCCCAAGTTGTCCAACTGCAAGTTATCCACAAGGTTTACTTCTTTCTCTTTTCCTTTGAGAGATTCTTTGTAGAGTTGACAAAGATGTTGAGGTATGCGGCATGTTCTTGACCAGTGGTCCGAGCTACCACATCTGTAACAAGAATCTCCAGGATTCTCAGAATGACTCGGTCCAGCATCAGGTTTCGTCATCATGAGCTTATTATGTGTTTGTGTCCTGTTTCCTTGTGGGACATGATTATAGTTGCGACCACGACCACAATTATACTGCGACCACGACCCAAAGGTTGGCCTCGGCCAAAATTTTGGTGTCGACCATAAAAATGGTTTTGATCAATATGACCACGTCCATAAAAATGGTTTTGGCCGATATGACCACGTCCTCGACCACGACCACGACCTCGTTCACGAACATTATTTCTGGGACCGTTTTTATCTATAGCATTTGCTTCGGGAAATGCTAATGATCCTGTTGGACGGGATTGGTAGTTTTTCATTAAAAGCTCATTATTTTGTTCAGCAACAAGTAAAAATGAGTTAAGCTCAGAATATCGTTTGAACTTTTGTAGGCGATATTGTTGTTGCAAAGTGATATTTGATGCATGAAAAGTAGAGTAGGTTTTCTCCAACATATCTGCATCAGTAACACTTTGTCTACAAAATTTAAGTTGTGAACATATTCTAAATAATGCAGAGCTATAGTCATTCACTTTCTTAAAATCTTGAAATCTTAAACTATTCCATTCATCCTTAGCAGCCGGAAGTAAAACTTCCTTCTGATGATCATACCTTTCTCTAAGGTCTTTCCATAAAATGATAGGATCATTAGTATTAAGATATTCAAATTTTAACATATCGTCAACATGCCTACGAAGGAAAATGTTGGCTTTGGCTTTGTCTTGTGATGAACATAAATTGATTTCTTTTAATGTATCTAAAATGCCCATAGATTCAAAGTGCATTTTGACATCAATGGTCCATGACATGTAGTTCTTCCCATTTACATTAAGTGTCGCAAACTCAAGCTTTGTAAGATTCGACATATTGTAACTATATATCAACAACGAGGAAAAATTAGAATCCATATATTTCAATAAATATTGACATACAAAGAAGTGGAAGAACCAAGGATACAAACACAACTATGGTAGGATAAAACTCATTAGGTGGAAGATTAAGAACATGAATGATTAGCAATATAAGTATCACAATGATGAAAACTAGAAGCGGATTAAACATCTTCGGAAAAATCATCTTGATTAGGTGAACTTGCAAAGGAAGAGTAAGTGTGTTGAGAATGAGTTTAGTGGTTAATTTATAGTGTAAAAATATAGTCGTTAGGGATGCTTTCGACCGTTATATATATAGCCGTTGGGAGTGATTTTGTAAAAAAGATAAAATTGATTTAGGATTATATTGATGGTAGATATAAGATAAATCAATGACATAAAATAAACATTATATTTAGATAAAAAAATTAGCAAAGAGAATAAACATATATATAAACAAGTGTTTTGAGTATTAGGATGACCATAATATAAAGCATGCATAACTAAAGTTGGTATACACATAACACATGTAAGCATAATCAAAGTTGGTGTACACATGTAAGCATAACCAAAGTTGGTATAAACATGTAAGCATAAGTAAAGATTAACACATGTATAAATAACTTTTAGAATGTTAGTAGGCATAATATATAAAATAATAAGTCTGTAACACCCCGTTCCCGTTTGTGACATCTAACGAAGTTAAATAACCAATTAAGGTTAACTGTTGCCTTTTAAGGAGATGAGGGGCTGCTTTGTTAATAGTGAAAGTTGAGGGTTAGCTTAAGCATGTATATAAGCATGTTAGAAACCTCCCACTTCATTCCTTACTGAAATCGAATTCTGGAGGTTACAGGAAGAGGAAAAGAGGCGATTTGGGAGCAAGGAAGGAGAAAGTGAAATTGGTTGTTCTAAACCGATCATGAGCAGAAATCGTTGGTGTTTTCGCAGTAAAGGTATGATCTTTATGCTTGTACTCAATCAATTGGTGTAGTATTGAGTGAATCATTGGGTTAGGGTTAAAGGTTGGAAGTGGTGAGCAATTGATCATCAATTGGTATGAAGTCTATGAAATTGAGTGTTTATAAACATTAGATTTTGACCATGGATGATGTAGAAACATGATTGTGGCTTGTTTTGATCAAGAAACCGTTTTAGGGCAAGAGGAGAGGAAAAAGGGAAAATTTCGGATTTCCCGTCAGGATTGCGCGGCTTTGGGAAAACGGCTCGTTCTCCCTCGTCAACCGTTGGATCGTCGTGAAATTTGGACAGTAGGTTCACGACTCATCAATCTACAATCTGACTTTGGGCTTATGTTAGGGATGTTATGAGATGTTGATGGGTAGATTTTGAGGGCAATTGGACTACTCTAGCTATGGCTAAGACTAGTGTTTCGGTATGGAGTATTAAAGGGTCATTTTGATCTATGTATTGATATGAATTTGCATGTGAATGTTTAGGTGATCTGCCTTGAGCTTTGTACGTGTATTGTGAGTGATAGTAAGCTACTATCAGGTGAGTACTCTATCTATATTGATGTGGTCATGCTTATGTGATTGTCATGCATGTGTGGTTATGTGTTATATGGATTATGTTATTACCTAGTTGGTACGGGTTACCGCTAGGTAAATAGTTCCTTCGGGGACAAAGGATCAAGTTACGGATTAAGCGGCCTGGTACCAGTGTCAACGGATCAAGTTATGTGATATGTGATTGCGATGTATTTCAATTATGTATGTATGGTTATGTTGGTATAGATGTGTGCTCACTAAGCGAAAGCTTACCCGTTGTTGTTTACCATTTTTAGTGGCAGGTATTTCCCATAAGGGAGAGGTTGAGGTTTGAGGCTCCGGGATACGCCAGTTCAGTGTCGAAGGAAAAAGGTTGGAAAGGATGGTTTTATGGTTTTAAGACAAATACTTGGCTATGGTTTATAAAAGTTGTTTGATGTTGTTTAAACGGTTACTAGTGTCTCCCTAAACATGAATTGAATTTCGGTTAAATACTTTATCCTTATGATGCTTTTCAATGGTTTAAAATGAATGTGTTTATGGGAGGAGCTTCTACCACTTATACTTTTGTTAAATCGTTGGTTTTGGTACTATTTGTCAAGATTTTAAACATAAGTTTTTAGACGAGCTTCCGCTTTCAAACGAATGTTGGTTACTTACAAGTTAAATTGATGTTTCTAGAAAATGGATGGTACAAGTTGGTATCAGAGCCTTGGTTTGAGGGATTCAGACATTCACGAGGAGTGATTGCTTGAACTCAAACCCAAGTGTTCGTGTTTTCGAAACAAAGTAACCTTAGAAACTGAAATTTTGTTTTAAGAAAAGGAATTTAGAGCTGAACTGCGATCCGGAGCATCAAGACGAGGGTGAGCACTCTATACTCTATGGTGGAAAAAGATTAAGCATATTATGCCTATGTATGTATGGGCACCGTTTGGTGCTATGTATGGATGTATTGAATGTTAGAAACTTGTCTTGAACTTATGATGCTATTATGAGAAGTGTTATGGTACAAGTTAATACGATGTTATGTTAGAATTATATGCATGTAATGAGGTGCTCATGTATGTTATGTTGATATTGAGAAATGAATGTGAACGATACATTTGCAAATGCATGTATTATACCATGATGGTTATGACGATTTATGAAGTCTTATGACATGAATATGTTGGTGGTTTGTGTATGAAGCTAGTATAGTATTTATTAAAGTCTATGACACTCTAGTGCATAGTGGCTATTATTAGAAGTACATGTAGTAAACTACGTTCTATGTGTTATGTGAATGAACCAAGTGTGGGAAGACGACTCTTTTGTGATGATGAATAGACCAAACATGTAGGATGTAATTATAATGATATAAGGGCCCATATCATTGCAATTACATTGTACTGTGAGGACTTAACTTAATCATGAAGGGAGTTATTGAACCGAACGAGGTCATGGGAAGAAAGGGATTAGAAGCATGTTATGATAGAATTGTTTATAGATGGAATGTCAAGCAGAAGTATGTAAAGAGTATGATAGTATGTGAAGTGAATAAGTAGAAGTGATGGTGTGAGTTTGTTATATTAAAGAAAAGTGTTGACTTTTCTCTTTTATGTACGACAAGTGATGTTTAGAATTTGCTTTAAGGGATGAATTATCCCAAGAGGCGATGTTTTATGAATCAGTTAGGTGGATATAAAAGGTCAGAATGATAGACTACCTAGTAGAGGGAATTCAGAAGCTTTAGATTTAAAAGAAGTGGTTGCGTTGACATAAGGGAAGTTTTTCATAAATTACTTCCCAGTCTATTAGAGCAAGTAGAGAATATGGTGTGGAAATGATTCCTTTTTTTTGAGATTGGCAAGTACCCCAGATAGAGGTAGAAAAGTTAATTAGTGAATTTGAGGCGAGGATATGCATTAATGAATGAGACTACCAACAAGCTTTTAGAGTCATTGCTCACTTGTTCAGAACTATTGGCTGAAATGTGTGTGAATGAAGGAATTAAGACGATCTGATATGCTGGTATGCTAGAGTCAGAGTTAAGGGAAGGTGTGGTGATAGTAAGGTGAATTGATTTCCATCAGATGCACAAAATTTTTTAGGCTAGAGAGCCTGAATTATAGGAGCAAGATAGAAAAAAGAAAGCAAACCATTAACTGGTGAATTGTTGGAATGTAAGTGGTTGACCATGACTGAGTGAATAGCCTTCATGTTGAAAGTTAAATCTATGTATTTTATTTTTGTCTAGAGCGAAATGTATCGTTTTCTCTCATTGAATTTATTATATCTTATGGAAAAGAGCTGGTATTTAGGAAAACGTGTTTTTTTTAAAACCTATGTTGTCCCTCGGAGAGATTTTTACTTAGTGATTGTTAAAGTTGTTTGACATCTTTCATGATCGAACCATTTTTAATTTTAAACTGTTTTTAAAAAAAAGGGGGGGGGGGGCAACACTTATTTGCAAATCTTTACAAGTGAAACTAAAACCGAACATATTGCTATCCTATCCATGAGTAGGAGAGTTATTTCACTCGATTGGTCGAATGAATTTTATTAAGTATTTTGCAAATGATAAATTTTTATCTAAACACACGTTATATGCATTGGCGTCAAGTGGCAGTGATGTTGGTGTCAGGTCATGTGGTGTGCATGGATGATTCTTGAAATCATCTATGAGTAGTTATGTAATTATGACAATATTGTGCTATGTATATTAAGTTGTTTCGCTATATAGTGCACATCAAAATTTTTTTTTTGGAAGAGGTATCCCAGACCACATTGGGCCCAGACTAATCCTCAACAATTTTGGGCCGAAGCCCGACTGCTAAAGCATGCAGCCCGGGGTCGAAGCCCCCGTACATCCAGAATGCGTCCCCCAGGGGCACATCGAAATTTTCAAATGTACAAAAATTACATAAATCATTGTGTCATTTAACATGAAGGCTGTGGACTCACTAGGTCATGGTGGAGATCGAATGAAGTGTAGAAGAAAGTCCTGAGAGTTAGATGTAACAGTATAGCATTGCGGTCGATTTTAGACCCCCTTGTTATGATGGGGAAAGGCTTGTAAGTAGAGTCTCAAGATTGAGACATAAGCAGTGTTGTGATAAAGTAAATTTATGCTCTCTTTGGGTGGTTTACAAAATTCAGGAAGGAGGAGGTTTATTTAGAAAACCTAGTTCATGAAAGATGTCGTTTATGCATCATCTTGATTAAAAGAGTTAACGACTGTTTTAATAGATCCTTATTGGGAGACGTAGATTTAGAAGAAATTTTGGACTGGCTAATTGATCAGTCTTATATAAGATTGGTAAGAGATAGTTGAAGGAAGTTGAGTATGGAGAGTTATGGAGGCCGAGCCTGTTATCCAGATTGATCTTTGCTTGATGCTCGTGTTTCCTACACTGGTGGTTACACCCGTAGGCTTCGAGGGTCAAGTAGGGATTGTCGGATTTGGTTGTTGGGACCAAATGAAGTGCTCGTGAATTATGGTCCATCTAAATTCAAGAAGGGCAAGGTCGGGAGGTAATATTATTTTACCATATGTGGGGTAAGTGGCCTAGAGAAGGCAATACCCATTGTGATTGTAGTAGGAATGAGTTATTGTGTGGAATTATTGTGTGTTTTTGGGTAATCATGAATTAGCAAATATGATTAGTTTGTGATGAAAGAAGTTAACGAAAGGTTTAGTCTGGATTAGTTTGGCTGTGATCACGCTCTTTTAGAGTGTGAAGTATAGGGAATAATGGTTTGAACTCCAAGTGGGGGAGAACTGTTGTTTGAGAAGGTGAGCAGTTGTGTGTTATGTCGTATGTGATAGTAGACGATAGATAACTATGTCAGACACGAATAGCATGACACACATGTGCTTATGGACAACCTTGTACTCGTGAGGGTCAAGGGATAGTATCGTTCTCGTTAGAAGAACGGCAGGGTCAGTTCCGTTCTGGGAACGGAGAACGGTTATATGTGCAGATGTGTTTATGTTGTGAAATCCGTCGTATTCCGTGGAAACGATGTGTTGGTGAGACGTGTTTTGGGTTGTGACCTGGACTGGGCAACTTCAAAGCAAAACCGTGAGGGAGTAGGGGTGACCGGTTAGGGCCCTGTGTCTCCGAAGTGGTCAAGTTGAGAATGATAACCTCGCTAATAGGTATGATTAAGCAGTCACGAAGAAAAGCAGTTAAGAGTGAGAATCCGAGGAACGATGGAAGTAAGGGCATAGGACGAAGGATTTGATTACAACGTTGGTTGTACTGTTAAAAATCATGATGTTTTATGGGGAATAGTAGACACACTGACGGTCAGAGCGAGGGGACGATACAGACTCTCAAGTACATGTTAAGAGCTTGTGTGGATTTATGGGGACAAGTTGGGTCAGAGGATCATCGGATCACCCAAGATAGTCGCTTAGGTTAGGAGGGTTGCGTACCGACTAGAGTCGCCTTTGGAACTCAGTCTGATACACAACACCTTCTATGTTTCGCAGATACAGAAGTGATTGGTAGACGAGTCGGTTCACGTATCTATCGACGACATACAGGTAGATGAGAGACTCGACTATGTGGAGAAACCGATAGCGGTCTTGGAGAGAAAAACCAAGACTATGAGGAACAAGGAGATCGGGATTGTGAAGGTTCAATGGGAGCATGGGAAGGGCTCCGAGTGGACCTGGGAACCCGAGGACGAGATGCTGAGAAACTACCCGGAGTTATTCCGAGATTAGACGATTTCGGGGACGAAATCCTAGTAAGTGGGGGAGAGTTGTAACACCCCGTTCCCGTTTGTGACATCTAACGAAGTTAAATAACCAATTAAGGTTAATTGTTGCCTTTTAAGGAGATGAGGGGCTGCTTTGTTAATAGTGAAAGTTGAGGGTTAGCTTAAGCATGTATATAAGCATGTTAGAAACCTCCCACTTCATTCCTTACTGAAATCGAATTCTGGAGGTTACAGGAAGAGGAAAAGAGGCGATTTGGGAGCAAGGAAGGAGAAAGTGAAATTGGTTGTTCTAAACCGATCATGAGCAGAAATCGTTGGTGTTTTCGCAGTTAAGGTATGATTTTTATGCTTGTACTCAATCAATTGGTGTAGTATTGAGTGAATCATTGGGTTAGGGTTACAGGTTGGAAGTGGTGAGCAATTGATCATCAATTGGTATGAAGTCTATGAAATTGAGTGTTTATAAACATTAGATTTTGACCATGGATGATGTAGAAACATGATTGTGGCTTGTTTTGATCAAGAAACCGTTTTAGGGCAAGAGGAGAGGAAAAAGGGAAAATTTCGGATTTCCCGTCAGGATTGCGCGGCTTTGGGAAAACGGCTCGCTCTCCCTCGTCAACCGTTGGATCGTCGTGAAATTTGGACAGTAGGTTCACGACTCATCAATCTACAATCTGACCGGAGGGATTAGCGATCGGAGTTTCCAGTAGAGAGCAGAAAATGGCCGAAGTGGACTGAAATTTCCAGAAAGTCGAACTTTGGTGTTTTGAAGAATTGGGTGGTGTGTGCGTGCGATTATCGAAGGGAACCGACGGAGAATCAAGTGCTGAGTTGGATGTACGCATAAGGTATAATAATAAACCCCCTTTAATTGTTTGGATTGCGTTTGGTTACGTAGAGTTTATGGTTAAGGTTTGGATGTTGAAAGATGGTCACGGTATCATCAATTTTCTTGTTTCGGGTCGAATTACTTGCATGTAATCGCTAGTATCGAACCTAGTTGTGGTGGAAATTTGTTTTGGGATCATGTTAGTTGAAAAGTGAGTTTGGAGTGTGTTTTTCGAGCAAGTCGCGAGAATGGGCAGACCAGGCGAGTTACGCGACCTGGCCCCGCGACCTGAGGTCGCGCAAGTAGGTCGCGCAACTCACTGAGTTGATTTTCATATTTTTCGTTTGTGGTCCTTTTCGGGATTTGGCTTTGGGCTTATGTTAGGGATGTTATGAGATGTTGATGGGTAGATTTTGAGGGCAATTGGACTAGTCTAGCTATGGCTAAGAATAGTGTTTCGGTATGGAGTATTAAAGGGTCATTTTGATCTATGTATTGACATGAATTTGCATGTGAATGTTTAGGTGATCTGCCTTGAGCTTTGTACGTGTATTGTGAGTGATAGTAAGCTACTATCAGGTGAGTACTCTATCTATATTGATGTGGTCATGCTTATGTGATTGTCATGCATGTGTGGTTATGTGTTATATAGATTATGTTATTACCTAGTTGGTACGGGCTACCGCTAGGTAAATAGTTCCTTCGGGGACAAAGGATCAAGTTACGGATTAAGCGGCCTGGTACCAGTGTCAACGGATCAAGTTATGTGATATGTGATTGCGATGTATTTCAATTATGTATGTATGGTTATGTTGGTATAGATGTGTGCTCACTAAGCGAAAGCTTACCCGTTGTTGTTTACCATTTTTAGTGGCAGGTATTTCCCATAAGGGAGAGGTTGAGGTTTGAGGCTCCGGGATACGCCAGTTCAGTGTCGAAGGAAAAAGGTTGGAAAGGATGGTTTTATGGTTTTAAGACAAATACTTGGCTATGGTTTATAAAAGTTGTTTGATGTTGTTTAAACGGTTACTAGTGTCTCCCTAAACATGAATTGAATTTCGGTTAAATACTTTATCCTTATGATGCTTTTCAATGGTTTAAAATGAATGTGTTTATGGGAGGAGCTTCTACCACTTATACTTTTGTTAAATCGTTGGTTTTGGTACTATTTGTCAAGATTTTAAACATAAGTTTTTGGACGAGCTTCCGCTTTCAAACGAATGTTGGTTACTTACAAGTTAAATTGATGTTTCTAGAAAATGGATGTTATAAAATCATTAAGTTCCATAATCTTTATTTAAGTATTTTACCTTCTTAACATGTAGGATTAAGGAAATACATACCTTGATTAGAGCTCTCGTGTTGATAACTAGTTATAATTAACTAGGATTACTACTTGATTAACAATTGATTAAAAGAATTAAAAGGGTATAAATAGAGAAAGTTGAAGAACTCAAATACTAGTGAAAGTATATTGAAAGGTACAATTTTTACATTTACATAGCATGGTATTTATATACTAATTAGAATACTATTCATCTACATGGTAAATAATAATTAAAATGGACATGGATTGGACAAGGGTTGAAATTTTCATCCAACTTGTAAGTGCCCATACTCTTATGTTTAATATATAATATTCACAATACTTCAAACCTATAATATTTGAGTTTATTTTGAATGTTTTGATGGGGGATTATAAGAGTATAATTGTAAAATAAAAACAAAATTTTTAACATTTTTTAGTTTATATACAATTATATATATAGAATATGAACTCATCTTTCATTGTGAACATGAGGGTCACTAAAATCACGTCATGTGACATATTCAGTCTCAATATTCATGTATTATTCAAACTAAATAAGACTGAATGCAGTGTTATTCAGTTTTAATAATACATGAACATTCAGACTGAATATGTCACACGGCGTGCTCTCGTTTTTGCTTATCCACCACCGTCGACCTCCGCTGCCTCCCACGTCCACTATCGCCATTTCTCGATTCCATCACCGTCGAGAACCATCACTATCAAGAACCATCGTTGCTGCCCAAAACCACCGTTGCTGCCATCGAGAACCACCACCCAGTACCACCACCGTCGCCGCCAAAACCACCAGCCAGAACTACCATCGCCGTCGCAGAGAACCTCTGGCCACTGTCCCAACTGCAGGTGATTGGTTGATGACTGACACAAAAGGGAACTCCAAAATCATATTGATTAATCTTAATTGATAAAACCTGGATTCTATAAATAAATTATGTATGTCGCCTAAAGAGGAAAACCAACTTTGTATCACCCTTCAATTCGAATTAGCAAAAGCAATGTCTCCTTGCATAATATGGATTCCAAACATTCATGATCTGGATGTGAATGAGTCGAATTACTTCTCCCTAGGTCTATTAGTGAACCTTTTCTCCATGGATATTGAAACTAAAAGTATTTTTGTTATTGCTTCGATTCATATTCCCCAAAAAGTGGATCTCGCTCTAATAACTTCGAATAAATTAAATATGTGCATTAAGATACAAAGGTTTCTTATTCCACAACAACAAAAACACCTTTTCACACTTCCATAGTTCTTTTGAATCTCTAATAAGCAACGATATTGTGTTTATGCGCTTGAAATAAACACTAATAATAGCTATTGAAATAGACAGATAATGGGGTAGGAATTTATCTTGTAGAAGTTACCGCCCTCGGTTACATTTACTAGGGGACGTTTACTAAAGGCTTGATGGTTAAGCGCTTATGGGATGGCCAATAAGAATGTTTATAGTAATTTGTATTGTAGAAGGGGGGGGGGGGTTGAATACAATCAACACAGTTTCTTCCACTTAATTTAATCTATGACTCCTATGGAGTCTTTGTATAGATTCAAATAGATTGTTTGTTGAAGAAGATCAAGACTATGTCAAGATCCAAAATAATCTTAAGTTATAGACACCAAGCCTTTGCTTATGCACGAAGCAAGTATAGAAATAGTAAGAAAGAACACAGAATAATATAGAAAGGAGGAAAGGATTTGGGATATAGAAGATGGACCAAGGTGGTTTGAAGAATAACCCATTGTTCATATTTATACCCCATGCATTAAATACATGCCATCCCAACTTTACACGTGTCATGTAAAGATTGGGTCTGTTGTACTATTGTACCATAAAGTAATGCCCATGCGTAGTAGGGTCATGGCTTATGGTAAACAGTTGCCTTCTGGGTGATAAGTACGGAGGGAACAGTAAAGAGACATCCCCTTTTGTACTATTGTCAGAGAGGCAAATCAAATCCTTTTTGTGCATATAGGACAAGAAGACAAATATGGAATTTTTGAAGTACAAGTCACTGATCAGGCCTAGAGTCGCTGTTCCTTGGGAAGGATTAGGGAGGCACTGTGACTTGTTCTCTTGGGAACGTCATGTTAGAGTAGTCAGCTTGCTGTCACCGATTTCAACTTCAGATCATAAGCATTGCTGACTCTATCATCAGCTTGCATCAATAGATGGTGCTGATGGTTTCATAGTGACATGACTATTTGTCTTCAAAGAATACTTAACTGTCAGTGAGCAGACCTGCTGATGCTTTGAAGAGTGAAACTGTCAGTGAGCAGTCTCGCTGTAGTTTCCAAAGCATTTAAATTTTGCTAAGTATTTTTATTTACAAGAGATAGAATCATTGATATTTCATCAAGTCATAGAGGAGCTGGATCAACAATCTCCCCCTAAATATCAATGATAAGACAACTGGGAGGTTGTCTTTGTTAGGGTTTGACTGTGATCCCGAACCGAGACTGATCCGAGAAACACGAAAAATATGCGGAAGCGATTTGTGGTTTAAACCCGGAAACCACGATCTTTCGTTTTATAGGTTTTAATCAAAACAGTTAAAGGTTACCTGGATTGCTCGAGTATTAATCCACCTATGAACGACCAACGAATGCTCCTCTAGCGGAGCTGAAAAACCCGAACAACTCAAAACCCGTACTGGTTAGAGAGAGAGAGAGATGGGCGGCGATTGGGAGGAGAGGGAGAGAGGGTTGAGAGGATTTTCTGGAAACTAGGAAACTAATTAGTTTATCTCATTCCTTTTTGCCTATAAGGTTTATTTATAAGGCTTAATATCCAGTTTCCATCCAACTCAGTTTCCTTTAATAATTATCTTATTCTTTTCTTTTCTATTAAGAAAAGAATTATACTTAGATAATTACCATAATTAATTAAATATCTTTAATTAATTAAACTATTCTAATATATATTTATTTAAACTAATAAATATATAATTTAACATTCAACCCTCCAACTTTGGGATTTCTAATTGAACTTTCCCAACTGATTTATAAATGACTATTTATAAATCTAATCCCTCCATTTTGAATTATAACTAATTGTTATAAATTCAATCTTTCCATTTCTGGGCTTTTCTTAACTTATTCGATTTATAGGTCCTCATAAGTGTGACCCTCAAGTGTCTTGTAACATTGGACGCACAATCACTGGTTTGTCAACTTATGCACACAATCACTAACAGACTCCCACTTGTGCAAGTTGGCAATACCGCCTTGACCACACTGACCTAAGGAGGCCCCTAGACAGGCACTTAGGCTAACCAGGTTACAAGAACTCTTATACCCAGATAGGTGATTCAAACTTTAACGTTTGTGAAACAGCTGTTCATAAATTGGGTATATCTTGGCTTTTCCCTTTGCATCACGATATTTCATCTTTGAGTATGAGCCTGGATAGAGTCAACTATTAATACTCAAGATTCTGTTTCTTGACTATCCGACTTCTACTGATAGGTAAACGACAAAGAACAAATCAGTTCGTTTGGGCACGGCCGTGCACTTTATCAGTACTTTCGGTCAGTCAAGGGGCCCAGAAATATCTCTCTTCAGAGAAGAGGCGCAAATCCCATCTTGCATATCTGCATTTAACACCACGGCTTCCGCTGAATCTAGTTACGCCCTTTATAGCCACCCTGTTACGGCGTAGCGGTTGAACGCACTAAGTATCCAGCAGTCCTCATGATATCAAACCAAATACCTCAGGTGATAAGGACAACCACTGTGAGATTTACTTATGACAGAATCCAAGAAGTAAATCTCAACCACGGATCACGTCCGATATTCGCTAGTCTATCGAATATCTGTGCAGTTTTTGGTTTACAACACTTGTAATTGTTATTCAACTCACTGATCATAACTACCCAAAAACTCACAATCACTTTAACTCCCTATTGGGTTCCCACCACAATAAGTCGTCACA
Source organism: Centaurea solstitialis (assembly GCA_030169165.1). NCBI lineage: Eukaryota > Viridiplantae > Streptophyta > Magnoliopsida > Asterales > Asteraceae > Centaurea > Centaurea solstitialis. Next base: position 46,135,252 of record CM058042.1, on the reverse strand, counting down.
GACAATTTTCGAATGATAGACTGGAATCCAGTCTCATTCCTGGATCATAAAACATGCAAAATATAAAAGTGCTTTTAAGAGACTAATTTTGTATAGCCCATATTACACTCTGTAATAATAACAAAATTAATATCATCTCATTAATTACCTTCTTCTGTGTCTATTCTACGTTTGTTAAGCACTGGTCTAAGTGAAGTATCACCCAACTTCAGTTTAAACCCTTTGATCAAAGTTTACCGTTTTGATCAAAGTAGTCAACCAATATTACAAGTTTAATATCTACCTGATATTATATACTTGTTTCGGCTAATTTTGTTTTCAAAAACCTAAAACAAAAGTTAGACTTCACTTTGCCATATTGCCTGAACACGGAGATCTGGACTAACTCCGAGTTTCCCTGAATATGCAAAGCTGAACTGCAACTTTCCTTAGTTGCTGTGTAGATAAATGATTTCTAACTGAAATCTGATTTCTTCTTTACCACATTGGTAAATAGTATTGCAGCACTTTTATTATTAATTTCTCCAACCAAGTCTATTGATTATTATATTTCAAAACTTGAAATATATACTATCTCCTTTTTAGACTAAAAGGTAGATCTTAGATTTTAAGAATTTATGTCCTATCTGGATTATAACTCTGAAATCTACTTAATCAATAATTTCCTTTTATTCTTTTATCACATATCTGGATATGGAATAAATTTGGGCTCCCACTGACTTTTATGAAAACTAGCTATTACTTAAGAACTAACTATTGACTTAGTCAAAACTTGACTACTTAGTCAATTCTGTTTTAAGTAATCGGGATTTTAGTATTTCTGTGTAAAACATGACTGGATCTTGTAATTGAATCCTAATTCCAAATTTTGGAATTAATTCTTAGTTTTAACATCCACAAGCTGTGATATACTATTCTTAAATCCTTGCAAAACATATAAGTGGGTAATCTAGGATCATAAAAGGTCTTTTTACAATCTTTTACTCACTATTTGTTTTAATTAAAGTCACATTCCTACAACTGTAGTTTTGTGTGCCTTTAATAGTTTTCATTAATAAGGCAGTAGTGTTATCATCAATTTCTAGGATCTTATCTTGAATTTTGTCAAAACTTGACTTATATTCATACCAAGCACATCAAATATTTCAAGACATTATTTTAAAACTTAAAATTTATTTATCAAAAACTATTCCAAATAAACACCATAAAATGTAATTGTAAATATCCAGATGTTTTAAAATACTAAAATGTCTTGAAAATCATTCCACGTAAACTGTGCTTGTATCTTTGATCCTTGCATTCTTGGTCACTCACTTCTGACCACCTGCAATAAGCGTTTGCACTAGGCATCAGTATAAGTGATAAACTAAGCAATCATAAATACCTGAGGTTTTTACATACCTGCTTCATGACGCTTAGGGCAGTTTTGCCTCCAATGACCGATTTCGTTGCAAGTGAAACAACGATTTTCGGTCCTCGCTTTGTTAGGCTTAACTTTCTTGCCCTTGCCCTTGCCCTTGATGTTTTCACGAACTTTGGGCGCACTCTGGATGACCTGAGCTGGTCCTTTCCCTTTGCTGGTGCTTCCGTGCCCATGTTTCTTCTTTACTCCTCCGTCCCTCACCATCAGTACGTCCTTGGGCTTACTTTTGGCTCCCATATTCAGCTCGGCTGTCTTAAGCATGGAGTGCAATTCGGTTATTGACTACTCCATGTTGTTCATATTGTAGTTGACTACAAACGGCTTGAAGTCTTCTGACAGCGAGTTGAGTATAGTATCTGTTGCTAGCTGCAACGGATCTGGGTGCCCAAGCCTTTCCAAGTGATCCATATGCCGTTTCATTTTCATAAAATGGTCACTGACTGAGGTCCCTCTCACCATCTTGCACTCGTTAAATGCCTTCGTGGCATCGTAACGCTCTGTGCGTGCTTGCGTTTGGAACATGTCCCTCAACAGGCGGATCATGTCATAAGCGTTTGTGTCCATGAACCCCGTTTGCAATTCTGGGCTCATTGTAGCAAGCATAAGACAGCCTACGTCCAGCTGATCATCTGAGTGTTTCTTATGAGCACTTCTGACCGCCGCTGGGGCGCCGGCTGGAGGGGTCTCTCCTAAAGGCTCTTCAAGAACGTACCACTTTCTCTCATGCCTGAGCACAATCATTTGATTGCGCTCCCAATCGAGAAAGTTGGGACCAGTGAGTTTATCCTTCTCTAGGATGGATCGGAGAGAAAGATTATTTGTGTTGGTAACAGTGCTAGCCATCTACACATTTAAAAAAGAATTGGTTTTAACACTGTGAATAGACTGATTCCAATAAAATCAATAAACCCTTAAATGATTAATTATTGGACTAGGATCCTAATTACATACGCCCTGATGACCGGTGTGTTCACGTCTCACTAGGCACAGGTACTAATTAGGTAGGTAAGGGCTTTTACCAATCATATCTAACTGACATGATTCCTAGATCTTTTCGGGACAACGGTGACCAACTGTAACACCCCGCTAAAGCGGAAACGCAAGGTGCAACAGCACAGATTTCATAGCGATAGGAGATAAATAACACCAATCCTTCATAATTAAAATTCAATAGCGTTTACAAAGTTTACAACCCAACCATAATTTAAAGTGTTTTACAAACATAACCAAATAATAATAATAAGGTCTTGATTGGTGATTTCATAACAACAAAACTAAGCTTTATCGGTCACCTTCTGATTTCCTGAAAAGCATGTTAAAAAGAGACGTCAACTACGAGAGTTGGTGAGTTCACATGTTTTGATATGGAACTCCACTTGCCTATGCGGGGGTAATCCAGGTAACTCCTCTGGGAACACTTCTGTATAATCTCTTACAACTGGAAAGTCCTGAATTCGTTTCTCTTTTACTTCCTTATCTACAATGGGTGCTAAATATGCAACGCTCTCCTTCCTTAAATGACTCCGCATTTTTATGCCTATCATTATGCTAGATCTTGGTGAACCTCTTTAGTTCCAATTGCGAATGCCCTTCCTTGAGCCTTGCATCCTTAATCTCTTTGTTTGGCTTATGTAGCTTTGTTCGTCCTCTTGGTGCTGCTCAAGCCTTTATTCAGCGTCGAATACCTATCTTTAGAGTGGTTTAGGGTTCCGTACTCTTAGCAACCCATTCTGGTCCTTCTGACCTTCCTTTCCTTTCTATAGTAACGAGTAGTGTAATCGACTAGGTTGTCCTTGGTTCCCAAAATACAAGCTCTTAGGTGATTGCAGTTGTAGATATTACATTTTGGAGGAGTGTCCATTTACCTTCCTGACTCTTGGGTCTTTGCTCCAAAATTTCTGACTACTTTTCAACTTTTGATTAAATTAACACGAGTCGTTTCCTCTGACTGGTGCTCAAATTTTTCTTGTATTACCATCCTTCCATTCGATGGGTATTATGACTTCCTTATTTCTTCTATTTGCGACAAGCTCGGTAGTAACTTGAGTGACTACGGTAGATACGACTTCCTAGACTTGTTGGGCTATCAGTTGAACAATGTTGATCGATTAATTCTCACGATTCACTTTCTAACTACGTGCGTTTCTTCTGTAAAATGCGGTTCTAAATCATTTGTAAAATGTATGTTTGATTAAAAGTTGTCTTTTAATAAATGTTCGAAAATATTTGTATTTTTATTTATGACAATTTCTTTAAAATAAAATCGGTAAGAACGTCTTGGTGATTTAATAAAAATTAATTTCGTAAAAGCTTAATACATATTTGAAGAGTTCAAACTTTGATGCTAATGCATCCTTAAAATATTTCTCTTGCTCATACTGGGGTTTTAAATGGAACAACACCAAAAGTGCATTTTTGGAATTCTTTCAAAATCATAAGAGTTACAATCGATAGGATCAACTTTGCCAACAGTATCACCACAACTTGCCAGCTCAAGTCAACTCTCCTAGTCGTCCTTCTTGCCGTCATAACCTTCTCTACAGCGTTGGTGGTACCTTCCTCCAAGAGATGCACCAATTTCGTCAACTTAATTATATCCCGGTTCTAACTTGATACTCTGCTTCGATTATTTTGCAGTCCGTCGAGTGTGCTCGGATTGTTCAAGCCTCTCCTAGTGTCATACTGGTAGTACAACCGATCAGTATCCCCGAAAGGACATGAAATGACCTTACATTAACTAGATGTGTTATCGCCAGTCCACTCCGAATGGTTGCCGCAGCTCTCTTCTGAGTTGTCTCATATGAGGTGTTGTGAGGTTCGGAGGTGGATCGATTGAACGTCTTTGCTGATTACTCCAATGCCGGAATCGTAATGCCTAGACGGGTCTTTCTCCGAAGTCTAAGTAATAGTGTTCGGCATAGTGATTGCAGTGCCCGCATAACTAACTAACGCGCATTCAAATAATAGTGACATCCTAAGTGCTAACGCATGAGTGTTCAACAGTGGCGTTACTTTACTTAAACGCGTAAGTGCTATAGTAAATATCAGCATCATAATATGCTTATGTGAACTCACACGGTTTACGTTTTTCAGGAAATTTTTCGAAGGTTCCAGCTTTTAAATTCTAACAGTATGACTAGTTCATAAGTCTTATATCCTACTTATATCATGGCTATGCGTAGGTGATCAGGCTCCGCATTTCTATGATATACCAGGATAGCACCTATTCTAATCACACGAGCATTTAAACTCTCCTATACCTCGAAATCTTTTAATTAAAAGTTTTAACTTCTTTTCGAAAAAGGTTGGTTATAGTACTTGGTTTTTATGAAAAACCGATGTTCTCTATAACCTATGGCTCTGATACCAAGTCTGTAACACCCCGCTAAAGCGGAAACGCAAGGTGCAACAGCACAGATTTCATAGCGATAGGAGATAAATAACACCAATCCTTCATAATTAAAATTCAATAGCGTTTACAAAGTTTACAACCCAACCATAATTTAAAGTGTTTTACAAACATAACCAAATAATAATAATAAGGTCTTGATTGGTGATTTCATAACAACAAAACTAAGCTTTATCGGTCACCTTCTGATTTCCTGAAAAGCATGTTAAAAAGAGACGTCAACTACGAGAGTTGGTGAGTTCACAGGTTTTGATATGCACAAACAAAATTTTACATGCAGACATATTATATAAAAAAAAATTTACTGAATCTTTTTAACCATTCACAACCACGTGTACACTTGGACGTTCACTCACGCCAAAATACACCATTATGCATAAGTTATGTAAAACTTCGAGCCACTACCAAACCGTTAACCCCAACGAATACCTCAGAGGTGGTCGCTAACCACATGGGCGGAACGTTCGTGCGAACTACCTCAGCGGTGGAACTCACGTCCACATGTGTAGGTCGTCTTTCAACGAGTACCTCAGCGGTGGGGATCTTTTGCCCCACATGTGTAGTCGTTACTTCAGAAATAGTGCACCCTTCACTCGTCAGTCCTTCGGGTGGGTATTGGTACCAAATAGCGTTATCCACTAAGTCCATAGGCTCCTAAATGAGTTAATGGTAGTGTATATTCTAAGGGGCAAACTTTACTCGCACATATCGTCACAATGCATACTCACGTAATCATGCTAAAAAGCATACGTGTACACAATTCATTTAACCATGCCAAAAGCATACGTGTACATAATTCATTTAACCATGCCAAAAGCATACGTGTACATAATTCATCAAACGTTGCTAGAAAGCAAATTTTTCATAACTTTTATCAACAACATGCTTTTCACCCCAAATACGTAAAAACGTTAAAAACGGGGCTGTGAATACTCACCTCGAGTGATCAAAGCGTTCAACAAACGTTAGTGCGTGTACGAGTCCCGGCTCCGAAACTAGATTTGCCCTAAATCATAAGTATTTAACATAAGTTCTAAGTTCAACGGTCCAAGCTTTAGTAACCATACCGATATCCTATATAATGCCCTTAAATAGTTTATTTAGTCCCATATAGTTTAAATTAGGTTTTGATAGATCTTAGGGACTTCCAAGTATGTGAGAAACCTTAAAGTTTATAAAAATTGGTTTTTAGTACATTTTCAGAATCTGCCAAAACTTTAAAGTTGTAAAAATGCTACCTTTGAGCTTAGGTCCACAAAAGGAATAGTTCCCAAATTTTTACCTACTGATTTTGGGGATGTTAACATCATCTCTACCAAATTTCACAATTTTTAGAGGTGTTTTACTATTTTTAAACATTTTTGCAAAATCAGTGCACACTTTTATTTTTCAAAGATACATGTCAGTAAAGTTTTGTTCATAGAGAGTTCATTATCCCACCAACTCACGAATTTCCAAAGGGATTTTCTAAATAAAACATATACCAAGCTAATGAGACAAGATTCACATCATTTAGGTGATTTTTGAGAGAGATATGCCTCTTTAAAGTTGTGCATGTGGATCTGCCATCTTGGGACAGCTTGCACCATCAACTTGTTTTCATTGGTTAAACCCTCAAAACTCCTCTAAATGACATGATTTTGGACTCATTGGAAAGCTAACTCAGAGTACTTGAGTTTATAATTAAAAATTTTGCATTTTGGATAAGTTATCAAAGAGTTATACAAGTTTGAAGATGACCCAAATTCCTGACCAAGTACTGTTGCACACGAAAATGTTTAATGATGGTTAAGGGTCCATATCTTGGAGTTTTTGCACAAATCCAGTGGGGTTTGAACCCTAACAGCTTAAATATTAATCCATAAAAATTTCAAAAATGAATGAGTTCGAGAAAACCTTTTTGGGTCGTATAAACTACATGCAAAAACTTGGACAGAATCTGTCAAGAATCAAACTCCATTTTCATCACCAAAACACATAAAATCATAAACTTTTGGGGTTTTTCTTGCTATTACACCCACAAATCAGATTATACAAAAGAAAAATAGACAAAATATGTTTTAACACCATCAAGACTCATGCATGAACTATCAATGAAGTTTAGCCCCAAAATGATGATCAAAAACATCAACAACAAGATTTTTGGAATCAAACTTGTGTTCTTACGGGGGATTCATAGATATTCACCTTCATAGAATGTTTAAACACATTTCTAAGGTTATGTCTCATCCCCAAACATCAAGATGATTATCAAAGCATAAAAGAGGGATTAAACCTCAAGGAAAATGGAAGAAAACTCAAGTATGAGCCAAAAATCGAAGCTATACAAGCCTACAATGCTATTACCTTTGATGAACAATAATAAAACTTCCAAAAACTTGTTTTAATCTTCAAGAACTTCAGATTTCAAGATGAATGTGGATGATTTTCTTGAGAGAAAAGAGAGTAAAGAGAGAGAGAATAGAGAGAAAAGAGTTTGAATTTTGAAAATGAAGATGATGATGAATAAAGAGAAGGTATAATGGTTTTATGGGAGAAAGAAAAAAAAGAAGAGAGATGATAGGGTGTGGTGGGTGGTGGCCGGCCATGGTGGGGCCCACCCACCTCTTTTCATCTTTTTTTTTTTAAACAGTGTAGTCCTTATACCGTTAATTCGACGCAGTATCGGTTTTTAGCGCGTTTTCGGTAGAAACCGATTTTTCGAAAGAAATTTTGGACCATTTAAATTAGTTTACTTATTTTTAAATATAATAACTTAATTCTCTGAGAATTTCTTTAAAATTTGGCATTATAGGATAATCGGATGACTTCGGGCCGGTTCGGGCTTTTTCGGGCAGTTTTCGGGACTTTTAGGTTTTAGCCTAAATTTTTCACGCAAACTAACCTAGTTTCATTTAGAAACTTAAATAACTAGTTTTTAACCTACGGAAACGCTACTGAGTGGATTAGACGAGTAGCTAACCTGAAGGTCAAAAACTGACAGTTGTCACATTTACCCCCGGTTGAAAGAAATTTCGTCCCGAAATTTAATTCTTGTTGCTACCGCAGGGGTTCTTTGTGAAGAGATGCGGGTACTTGTCTTTCATGAACGCTTCCCGCTCCCAGGTAAACTTTGGTCCGTGCCTAGAGTTCCATCGCACTTTGACAATCGGTATTCTACTGTGCCGGAGTTGCTTGATTTCTCGGTCAAGAATCTCAATAGGTTCCTCCGTGGTACGCAGTTGTTCATCGATCTGGATCTTCTCCAGAGGTAAGACTACTGTCTCTTCTGACAGGCATTTCTTCAGATTGGACACGTGGAAAGCGTCATGGATAGAGCTGAGCTCTGGGGGTAAGTCCAATCTGTAAGCGACTGGTCCGATTCTTTCCAAGATCTCAAACGGTCCAACAAATCGAGGGCTCAGCTTTCCCTTCTTTCCAAATCTTATTAGCCCTTTCCAAGGCGATACCTTCAGTAGTACCCTATCACCAACTTGGAATTCTAACGGCTTTCGTCGATTATCAGCATAGCTCTTCTGGCGATCCCTGGCTGCTTTAAGCTTCTCCTGAACCAGTTTAATCTTATCAGTTGTTTCTTGAATGATGTCAGGCCTAGTTAGCCGACTTTCTCCCACTTCCAACCAATTGAGTGGGGATTTGCACTTGCGTCCGTACAAGGCTTCATACGGGGCGCACTGAATGCTGGCATGATAGCTGTTATTGTAGGAGAACTCGACTAAAGGTAAGTGATCATCCCAACTACCTCCGAATTCCAGCACACATGCACGCAGCATATCCTCCAACGTTTGTATGGTCCTTTCTGTCTGACCGTCGGTTTGTGGATGATAGGCGGTGCTCAATTCCACACGAGTACCTAATACTGTCTGCAGCGATTGCCAAAATCGCGAAGTGAATCTACTGTCTCTATCGGAGATGATCGAGATTGGCACTCCATGTCGCATAACTATCTCAGCGACATACCTGTTGGGTTCTATCGGGTCGGATAAACAGATAAACAATTACGCAGCGGATAAAAACCTAACCCGAACAATGATCCATCCGTAGTTTATTAAACACAATTATATCAAGGGGGTTTTCTCGCGTTTACCTTTAGACGATACAAACGATCCTCCGGATGCTAGTGAGGGATACACCGCTACTGCACCACCGTGAGACTGGCTGCTAGACCGCCTAGGATTTGATCGGAAAAACCTCCCGGTGTGTGTGTGTGTGTCAACGCCGACAAGAGAGAGAAAAACGAGAGAGAGAGAGATTTGTGATTCTTGGTGAATAAGTTAGAATGAAATCAGATGATAATTGCCATTACCCTAACCCTATATTTATATAGGTATACATGGTAATGATACAGAATCACAAACCAAATAATTTCCTTAATTAACTATTCTTGTTAATCAAGAAATATGTCTCTCAATAATTTCCTTAATTAACTATTCTTGTTAATCAAGAAATATCTCTCTCAATAATTACCTTAATTATACTTATCAATTAAGTAATTACTGATAAATAATAAATAAACAATTTATTATTTATTCCACACAATAAATCCAATAGGTCTCGGGTTGGGTGTGTAGCAGTGTGACCCACTAGTGTCTTATAACATTGGACATAGTGATCCTAATTACTGTCTTGCACATAATCCTTTCAGACTCCCACTTGCGCCAGACAAGTAACTTAACTGTCACTATTAGCCTAAGGAGGTCCCTAGCCAGACACTTAGGTTGACCAGGTTATAAGATCTCTTATAGCCAGAGATACGATTCATATTTGAATTGTACACAGGTTCATTCCTTTTACACACGATATTTTAAAGTGAGTTTTGACATGGAGCTGCGATAGTTCAATCATAAACTCAAGTATTTCCTGACTCTGATCTCGATTGCCTGCAGTAACGGATCTTCCAAATAACCCACTGTTATTCTATCCGAGCGTGGCCACGCATTTCTGCCAATCTTAACCGTCAGGGGGCCCAGAAATATCTCTCCCATGTGGGAGGTGTAAATCCCATCTTGACTATCTGCATCTACAAGCACGGCTTCCGCTGCATCTAGTCATACCCCTGATGACCACCCAGTTACGGTGCGGCGTTAGAGCATGCTAAGAGTACAGTAGTCCTCATGATCATAGACCAGATATCTCAGGTCAAAGGACAACCTATCATCAAGTCAATGCTTATGACAAAGGCTCCATGAAGCAGACTTGAAACTGGTCACTTCCAATACTCAAACACTCTGATGAGTATCTATGAATGTTTGGCCACATCACTTGTGCTTTTACTCATTACGTTGAATAAACCACCAAACACTCATAATAGCGTTACAATCCTGCTAAGGTTCCCACCTTAACAAGTAGCTACGGAACTTTAGATTCTTCGAACTCGTGAAAAATCATGGATAACATTAAATATGCGAAAAGTAATTTTTTCTTGAAACATCTTTAAAATAGTATCTCTTTATTTCCAACACACAGTGAAATAAACTTTCATAATGTTTCAAAAATTACATTGATAATCGATAACATAAACTAACTACTAGTATCCAGGTACTGCATTCCTATGGAACTAGTATGGCCCTCATGCTTTGCTCTAGCTAAAGGCTTTGTTAGCGGATCTGCAATGTTCTCATCCGTCGGAATCTTGCATATTCTCACATCTCCTCTTCCAATAATCTCTCGGATGAGGTGATATTTCCTGAGTACATGTCTCGACTTGTGATGTTCTCTGGGCTCCTTCGCTTGCGCTACTGCCCCAGAGTTATCACAGTAAATATCAATGGGTCTAGAGATACTGGCTACAACTCTTAGATCCGTGATAAAACTCCTGAGCCAGACAGCTTCCTTTGCCGCATCTGATGCTGCAATGTACTCTGCCTCTGTAGTGGAATCCGCTATGGTATCTTGCTTCGAGCTCTTCCACGAGATCGCGCCTCCATTTAGGGTAAACACATATCCTGACTGTGATCTAAAATCATCTTTGTCGGTCTGAAAACTAGCGTCAGTGTAGCCTGTGACGCTAATCTCGTCTTCAGATCCTCCAAAGACCAAGAACATTTCTTTTGTGCGTCTCATGTACTTGAGAATGTTCTTGACAGCCACCCAATGGGCTTCACCTGGGTTCTGCTGGTATCTGCTCGTAACACTTATCGAGTAAGCAACATCGGGCCTTGTACATAACATGGCATACATAATTGATCCTATCGCTGAAGCATATGGGATCAATTTCATCTTGTCCTGATCTTCACTAGAAACAGGACACTGTGCTTTGCTTAGCACTATGCCATGCTGCATTGGGATAAATCCTTTCTTGGATTCCTCCATCCTGAATCGTTTCAGGATTTTGTCAATGTATGTACTCTGACTAAGCCCGATAAGCCGTCTAGATCTATTCCTGTAGATCTTTATACCAAGTATATAGGCGGCTTCTCCAAGGTCTTTCATTTGGAAACACTTGCTTAACCAAATCTTTACACTCTGTAAAGTTGGTACGTCATTTCCAATGAGTAGAATATCATCTACATATAAGACCAAGAAGGTTACTATGCTCCCACTGAACTTTGTGTAAACACATGGTTCAAACTCACTCTTGGCAAAACCAAATTCTTTGATTCGCTCATCAAAGTGTAAGTTCCAACTTCTAGATGCCTGTTTTAATCCATATATGGATTTCAACAACTTGCACACTTTATTAGGATTCTTTGGATCTATGAAACCTTCCGGCTGTTCCATATAGACGTCTTCTGTTAACTTCCCGTTCAGGAAGGCCGTCTTAACATCCATCTGCCAAATCTCGTAATTGAAGTACGCTGAAATGGCCATCAAGATCCTAATAGACTTTAACATTGCTACTGGTGAAAAAGTTTCATCATAGTCAATACCATGAGTTTGCGTGAAACCTTTTGCTACCAGTCTAGCTTTAAAGGTGTGCACATTACCGTCCATGTCAGTTTTCTTCTTGAAAACCCATTTACGTCCAACAGCCCTACAGTGTTGGGGTAAATCTGTCAACTCCCATACTTGGTTGTCGTACATGGACTGCATCTCAGCCTTCATGGCCTCCTGCCATTGTTCAGACTCACTGCCTGACACAGCTTCTCCATAGGAGGTCGGTTCATTCAAGTCTCCATCATCCTGAGAGACTAAGAACCCAAGATACCTATCTGGCTCTTGTCTTATCCTAGTGGATCTGCGAAGGTCCTGTGTTTGCACTTCCTCAACCGTTTTCGATTGAGTCTCAACATATTCTTGTTGAGCAACTGGCTCAACTATCGGTGAAGTGTCATCTTCCTCTACCTCCTGTAGATCTACATCATTCCTGGTATCCTCTTGGTTGAGGAACTTATCCTCCAGAAAATCACCTCCCCGAGCTACAAAGACTTTGTTCTCGGTAGGATTGTAGAAGTAGTATCCCACAGTAGTCTTGGGATATCCTACGAAGAAGCACTTATCTGATTTGGGTTTGAGTTTTTCAGAAGTTGGTCTCTTGACATATGCTTCACAACCCCAAATCTTTAGAAAAGACAATTTTGGTTTCTTGCCTGTCCAAATTTCATATGGTGTCTTTTCTACCGATTTAGTTGGTACTTTGTTCAGTATGTGGGCCGCTGTTTCGAGCGCATGTCCCCAAAATGACATTGGTAGCGAGGAACGACACATCATTGATCTTACCATATCAAGCAAGGTACGGTTTCTCCTTTCTGACACACCATTCATCTGGGGTGTGTACGGAGGTGTGAGTTGTGAAACAATCCCACATTCTATCAAATGATTGTTAAATTCCTGACTCAGATATTCCCCACCTCGATCTGACCTTAGGAACTTGATTTTCTTGTCAAGTTGATTCTGTACTTCACTCTGAAATTCCTTAAATCTTTCAAAGGCTTCAGATTTATGTCTCATCAAGTAGACATAACCATATCTACTGAAATCGTCAGTAAAAGTGATGAAGTACCGGTATCCTCCTCTAGCTTCATGACTGAAGGGACCACACACATCTGTGTGTATAATTCCCAGCAAATCATTTGCCCTTTCATTATCTTTGTTGAAGGGTTGCTTTGTCATCTTGCCGGATAAACAAGATTCGCAATTGTCAAACGGTTTAAAATCGAAAGACCCAAGGAGTCCTCCTTTCTGGAGTTTCTCTATGCGTTTCTTGTTTATGTGACCTAGACGACAATGCCAGAGGTAAGTCTGATCCTCAATATTCTTGGATCGTTTACTTATATGATAGACTTCTCTATTTTCTTGTAGATTTAACACATATAGACCATTAGAGGGAGTTGCTTTGAAATAAAAGATATCATTTTTAAAGCAAGAGATAAGTTTATAATCATATTTATAGAAAAACCCTTGGTCTACAAGTAAATCGAAAGAAATAACATTTTTGATCATTCTAGGAACATAGTAACAATTTTCAAGTTCCAATACTAGACCCGAGGGTAAACTAAGACTGTAAGACCCTATAGACTCAGCTACAAGCATCTGGCCTTCGCCGACTCTTAGGTTCGAACGGTCCTTCCCCAGTATCTCCCTTCTTTTGAATCCCTGTAAATGATTACAAATGTGATTACCACTGCCTGTATCAAGTACCCATGATTCATAAGAAGTGATCAAACAGTCTATCATAAAGATACCTGGTGCATCGGGTAAACCGATGTCCAGCTGGTCGATGTCCATCGAGTGAGCACAAATATCCTTGCTACCGCATTCTGGGCAACTCAGATCTCCCAGCTCGTCAATCCAGTCCGTGTCCATGAGGTCAGCAGGTGCTGCAGTTTTCGGCTCCAAACTGGCCAAAATATCCTCATGAAGCTTTGCCACGTCTCTCTTTGGTTCTCCAATGTACGCACTAACTGTGTTACGTATCTCATCAGTGAGGGAGAACCACATGAGATGCACAAGTTCCTCCTGGACAACTTTGTATCCCATGCGTGACAAACTTTTAAAGAGCTTCCTCATCTCTAGGAGATGCTCTTTAACAGATTGACCCTTTTCCAGTTTCAGAGAATAGATCTCTTTCATGATTAGATACTTCCCACTCTTCTTATAGAAACCCACCTGGTTCTCTATATTCTTCACGACCTCATGGCAATATCTAACCCTCAAATCAGCAGTAAACTCGGGTGAGGTAGAAAAGGACAGAATCGACATCACATCAGATTCGTCAGCCATGAATTTGAAGTATTCTGCAAAGTCCTTTTCAGGAGCATTGCAACCGGGTCGTGAGACGGGTTTCTCTATCACGTACCGCTTACCCTGTGCATCCAAGACATTGTCAAGGTGCATTTTCCAGACTGGAAAATTTTGGCCTGTAAGCTTCCATTTCCCCATTATCAGGCGGAGAGATTCCTCAGGTGAATAAAAGATAATAGCAGACATCTACAGTCAAATATAAAATTCCGATTTAGTTATCTGATTGTACTTCTAATAAATTATTACCTTAGAACAATAATTGTATTAGACTAGAATCCATATTTCACATGAATTGACAGGCGGTATGCTCACGCAAGCCAATCCATGCTATTTCTGGTAGGTAATGCCTTATACCAATCGCATCTTTAAACGAAGATACGACTTCTAGATCGTCGGGACATCGGATACTTGAATCCGTGCATATTTAGTCCCTCTAGTGTGTTTTGGCCCGGTACCACCCGGTGAGTTGTAACAACTACCAAAATAGATCGCACCATTTTGAACTGGATGTACTCTGGTCGGTACCCCCCGATATCGCAGAGTCTTTTCACCCCCTTCAGCTTGGGGTTTGAACGTGGGGCTAAAGGTTCGACTCCTTCGAGCCCAACGTACCTTACGCCAAAGGTGTCCACAAATGGATCACACTAACTGATCTAAGATTTTCCTAAGGATTTAGCCAGTTTTTAGTTTTGAAAAACACTGGTTCGAAAAACAAACTGTAATCGAACCTTTTTAATCTGATTTCATAAAATTTTGTTTTTATCTAAGACTAAGCAATTATAATCAACCACGCAGATAAAAACAAGACAGTGTCATAGCTTTTGCCCAGATCTATTGTCAGTCTCGTGAGCCAACACGAGAACTGACGGTCCAAAATCCTATGTGACTAAACAACCACATGGCATGAAATCTTGGTGCTCCCACTGGCTCCAACATCTCCGGTCGTGCGAAGCTCCGTCTTCGAGTTTTACTCCTTTGGAACTATTCTATTTTAACTAAATACAAAAATTGAGTTGCAAATGGCACGCAGGCCTTCCAACTAGACTATTTAAAATTAAAGTACAAAAAGGGTTGTAAATGGCTCGCAGGCCTCCCTTACCATGAATAGAATAATAAAACGATAAAAGAGCATTAAACACAACCATAGGTCTTTGGGCTTGGCTATGACAACAAAACTAGTTTAAAATAAACTAACTAAACTGATTTCGATAAAACTGGTTTTCCGTAATAATCTAAATTGGATTAGAATAAGATTTTAATAATAATAAAATTAAGAGTTAATTACATTTTTGGTCCCTGTGGTTTGGTGATTTTAACACTCTGAGTCCATTTTCAAAATAATTATGGATTTGGCACCTGTGGTATGCATTTTCTAACACTCTAGGTCCATAAATTCTAATTCCGTTAAAAGTTCTGTTAAATGAATAAACTACAAGGGTATTTTAGTCTTTTAATAGTACAGGGACTAAATGTGTAAAAATAAATTAAGGACTATTTATAACCCTTTTACCCTAATTCACTCTAAAAAACCCTAAGCTACCACACCCACTTCCACTTCCAGCCACCACCAGCCAGCCAGCCACCGTAGCCAACCACCGCCGCTAACCACCGCCGCTGCAAACCACCACCACCACGATCGCCGACCTCCACCACCTCCATCATCGTCGGCCTCCACCACCAGCAGACCCGCCTCCACCGTCGCCGGGATCCACCACCAGCAGACCCGCTCACCTCCACCATCCCCTCCACCGCCTTCCACCTCCATCTTCATCTTCTACACTACAAGGAACACAGATCCGCCGGAAAGACCATCGTTCACATCCAGATTATAGACCACCATCGGCAAACACACTTCGATGAACCTAGCTCAATGCCCGGAGAAACCACAAGCCAGTCACCGCCACCACCTTCAATGCCCCTCCACCTTCAATGCCCGCCTCTATCACATCCACCAGCCACCATATAGGGTTTATTGATTTAGGATTCCAATTCGATTTAGGGTTTCATCAATTTAGGATTCGATTAATTTGGAATATGCAGGGAGTTGATCGATTTAGGATTTCACCAATCTGGTTTGATGTAATTAACTTTGTTTAAGAACTAGTGATATTAAAGCTACAATCGGAGTTTGGATTTAATCCGACGAGTGCAGTGGCCGAAAACGATGATGGGATTGGTGGGTGATGTGGAAGCCGGAAACGACACAGATCCAGCCCCAATTTGGTTTTCTTATAGATCTGGGTGGTGTGGTGAATGTGGCCCC
The DNA here is from genome assembly GCA_030169165.1 of Centaurea solstitialis. NCBI lineage: Eukaryota > Viridiplantae > Streptophyta > Magnoliopsida > Asterales > Asteraceae > Centaurea > Centaurea solstitialis. The sequence continues at coordinate 46,118,974 of CM058042.1, read as the reverse complement.
GGTGGGTGGTGGTGATGGTGACGGTGGCGGTGTGTGGGTGGTGGTGATGGTGACAGTGGGGTGGGTGGTCATGATGGCGGTGGGTGGGTGGTAGTGATGGTGATGGTGGGGTGGATGGTGGTGGTGGTGATGGTGGGGTGGATGGTGGTGGTGGTGACGGTGGGGTGGATGGTGGTGGTGGTGACGGTGGGGTGGATGGTGGTGGTGGTGACGATGGCAGTGGGTGGGTTGGTGGGTGGTGGTGACGGTGACGGTGGGGTAGATGGTGGTGATGGTGGTGGTGGTGGTAGGTGGTGGTGATGGTGGTAGGTTGTTGGTGGGTTGTTAGTGGTATTTGTTGTTGATGGTATTGGGTGTTGAAAAATATGTAAAATCTATTAAGGAGAAAACATTAATTCAAAATTAAGAAAATATGAAAAGACTAAAATACCCATGTACTAAATCCATTTAACAGAAAAAGTTAACGGAGTTAACATTTATGGACCCAAAGCGTTATAAAGTGTAAACCCTTGGATCCAGAGTGTTAGAAAATGCATACCACAGGTGTCAAATCCATAATTATTTTGAAAATGGACTCAGAGTGTTAAAATCACCAAACCACAGGGACCAAAAATGTAATTAACTCTAAAATTAAATTGATAACAATTAAACGATTAAAACCTTTATCCAATTCGAGAAATTATTACGATCTGATAACTATCCTAACTGATAATTACCAAAACGCGTTTATCCGTTTGTTTGATAATAAACATTATCAATTATTGGTATCGGTTATCTCGGACGATGATAGCGGTGAGGACGCCGCTACCACCGCCTTGCCGGCGATCAAAAACAAAAACAACCACCACCGCGGCCTCGGCCGCGGTTGTGATCGTGAACCACCTATCGCCGCCAACTTCGAGCACCACCGTTGATTACCGCCTTGGACAGCCGCCACCACCATAGTAGCAGCAGCGATCGGCCGCCACTACCGTGGCGTGGCCGATCGGCGTTTAATCAAAAAACCGGTGCACGACGGCAACGCCGAAGCGCAACCGCCGCCGCCCTCCTCGCCGAGAACAAACAGCCACCGCCCCCACCACCGGCGACGATGAACGGCGCCAAGGAACCGCCACCGTCACCGGCGGCTACGGCCGACAGCAGCAGCGCAAAAGCCGCCGCCGTCCTCGCCGATTGTAAACGAGAAACGCCGCCACCACCGTGGCTGCCTTAGCCGATCGGTGGTGCGGCCGTGGATTTGGGACGACCACCACCACCATCGCCGCTGTGGCTTTGGTGGTGTGGTGGTTTTGCGGTTTTCGCGAAGAACGGCCACCACCACCGTCGCCATCGCGGCTTCGGTGGTGTGGTGGCTTACGGTGGTCCAAAACCGAACACCACCACCGTTGCCGTTTACGGCTTCGGTGGTTACGACTCGTCTGGCGATCGGCCCGGTGGTCCGGCCGGTTATCACCGCCGTTCCGCCGCCGATTGCCACGAGTTACCGGATAAACGATAAAATCAAATTTTAACAAAAACGTGAAATTTTCAGATTTTATAATACCTAAAACCAATTTTATCAAAACCTAAACATCAAAACAGGTTTGATAAACGTACGGAAGTGGCTCTGATACCACTGTTGGGTTCTATCGGGTCGGATAAACAGATAAACAATTACGCAGCGGATAAAAACCTAACCCGAACAATGATCCATCCGTAGTTTATTAAACACAATTATATCAAGGGGGTTTTCTCGCGTTTACCTTTAGACGATACAAACGATCCTCCGGATGCTAGTGAGGGATACACCGCTACTGCACCACCGTGAGACTGGCTGCTAGACCGCCTAGGATTTGATCGGAAAAACCTCCCGGTGTGTGTGTGTGTGTCAACGCCGACAAGAGAGAGAAAAACGAGAGAGAGAGAGATTTGTGATTCTTGGTGAATAAGTTAGAATGAAATCAGATGATAATTGCCATTACCCTAACCCTATATTTATATAGGTATACAAGGTAATGATACAGAATCACAAACCAAATAATTTCCTTAATTAACTATTCTTGTTAATCAAGAAATATGTCTCTCAATAATTTCCTTAATTAACTATTCTTGTTAATCAAGAAATATCTCTCTCAATAATTACCTTAATTATACTTATCAATTAAGTAATTACTGATAAATAATAAATAAACAATTTATTATTTATTCCACACAATAAATCCAATAGGTCTCGGGTTGGGTGTGTAGCAGTGTGACCCACTAGTGTCTTATAACATTGGACATAGTGATCCTAATTACTGTCTTGCACATAATCCTTTCAATACCATTGCGCGAGTCTATCAATGTTGTAAGTTTCTCTTATTGGCAAAAAGTGCGCAAATTTCGTGAGCCGGTCAACGATTACCCAAATCGAATCATGGCCCTTTTTAGTCTTGGGTAACTTGGTCACGAAATCCATTGATATCCGCTCCCATTTCCATTCTGGGATTTCCGGTTGCTGTAATAGTCCTGACGGTTTCTGGTGTTCTGCCTTGATTCTTGCACAGGTCAGACATTTGCTCACATAGGTGGCGATATCCTTCTTCATTCCAGGCCACCAGTAGTGTTCCTTCAGTCCTTTATACATCTTGTCCGAACCTGGGTGTATCGAGTACCTTGTTTGATGAGCTTCATCCATGATCATTTTCCTTAACTGATCGGCCTTTGGAATCCAAATTCTATCCTTGAAATAACGCACTCCATCCGCTTTCTCTTCGAACTCTTTCTCCATCTGGTGTAGAGTTTCTTTCTTCAAGTTATCAGCCTTCAGAGCTTCTCTCTGAGCTTCCAGTATCTGACTTTTCAGGCTGGTCTGCACTATCACTCCCATTGCTTGCGTCCTTGAAGGCTTCACCCGTTCCTTCCTGCTTAGCGCATCAGCTACAACATTCGCCTTCCCTGGGTGATATTTAATCTCGCAGTCGTAATCGCTGAGCAACTCAACCCCTCTTCTCTGCCTCATGTTCAGCATTTTCTGATTGAGAATGTGCTGGAGGCTCTTATGGTCCGTAAAGATGGTGCATTTGGTGCCGTAAAGATAATGTCTCCAAATCTTAAGGGCAAACACCACTGCTCCGAGTTCCAAGTCATGAGTGGTGTAGTTCTTCTCGTGGACCTTCAGTTGTCTGGATGCATAGGCAATGACTTTCTCGTTCTGCATCAGAACACATCCTAAGCCTTGATGTGAAGCATCGCAATATACCACCAAGTTGTTCGTTCCTTCGGGTAATGCCAGAATGGGTGCATTGCACAATTTATGCTTGAACAATTGAAACGCTTCTTCTTGTTTCTCTCCCCAAATGAACTTCTTGTCTTTTTGCGTTAAGGTTGTCAGCGGTTGCGCAATCTTGGAAAAATTTGCGATAAATCCCCGATAGTAGCCTGCCAAACCAAGAAATTGTCGAATTTCTGTTGGCGTCTTCGGTGCTTCCCATTTCTTTATGGCCTCAATCTACGCTGGATCGACATGGATTCCTTCCTTGTTCACTACATGACCCAAAAAGTGCACTTCACGAATCCAAAATTCACACTTATAGAATTTTGCGTAAAGCTCCCCGGTTTTGAGCAACTCCAGTATCAATCTTAAATACTGCTCGTGCTCCTCCTTGCTTCGCGAGTAGATCAGAATGTCATCTATGAAGACAATCACCAATTTATCCAAGTACGGTCGACATATCCTGTTCATTAAATCCATGAACACTGCTGGAGCGTTTGTCAAACCAAATGGCATGACCAAGAACTCGTAATGACCATACCGAGTTCTGAACGCTGTCTTGACGATATCTTCTTCTCGCACTCTCATCTGATGGTATCTAGATCGAAGGTCAATCTTGGAAAAGTGAGTAGCTCCTTGCAAATTGGTCAAACAGATCATTCATGCGTGCAAGAAGGTAACGATTCCTGATAGTGATCTTGTTCAGCTCCCTATAATCTATACACACCCTAAAGGATCCGTCCTCCTTTTTGACGAACAAGACTGGGGCTCCCCAGGGTGAAGAGCTGGGTCGGATGAGTCCTTTATCTAACAGTTCTTGAAGATGATTCGACAATTCCTGCACTTTTGATGGCGCCAGACTAGACGGTGACTTTGTTACAGGGGCCGCTCCTGGGACTAGATCGATATGGAACTCCACTTGCCTATGCGGGGGTAATCTAGGTAAATCCTCTGGGAACACTTCTGTATAATCTCTTACAACTGGAAAGTCCTGAATTCGTTTCTCTTTTACTTCCTTATCTACAATGGGTGCTAAATATGCAACGCTCTCCTTCCTTAAATGACTCCGCATTTTTATGCCTATCATTATGCTAGATCTTGGTGAACCTCTTTAGTTCCAATTGCGAATGCCCTTCCTTGAGCCTTGCATCCTTAATCTCTTTGTTTGGCTTATGTAGCTTTGTTCGTCCTCTTGGTGCTGCTCAAGCCTTTATTCAGCGTGGAATACCTATCTTTAGAGTGGTTTAGGGTTCCGTACTCTTAGCAACCCATTCTGGTCCTTCTGACCTTCCTTTCCTTTCTATAGTAACGAGTAGTGTAATCGACTAGGTTGTCCTTGGTTCCCAAAATACAAGCTCTTAGGTGATTGCAGTTGTAGATATTACATTTTGGAGGAGTGTCCATTTACCTTCCTGACTCTTGGGTCTTTGCTCCAAAATTTCTGACTACTTTTCAACTTTTGATTAAATTAACACGAGTCGTTTCCTCTGACTGGTGCTCAAATTTTTCTTGTATTACCATCCTTCCATTCGATGGGTATTATGACTTCCTTATTTCTTCTATTTGCGACAAGCTCGGTAGTAACTTGAGTGACTACGGTAGATACGACTTCCTAGACTTGTTGGGCTATCAGTTGAACAATGTTGATCGATTAATTCTCACGATTCACTTTCTAACTACGTGCGTTTCTTCTGTAAAATGCGGTTCTAAATCATTTGTAAAATGTATGTTTGATTAAAAGTTGTCTTTTAATAAATGTTCGAAAATATTTGTATTTTTATTTATGACAATTTCTTTAAAATAAAATCGGTAAGAACGTCTTGGTGATTTAATAAAAATTAATTTCGTAAAAGCTTAATACATATTTGAAGAGTTCAAACTTTGATGCTAATGCATCCTTAAAATATTTCTCTTGCTCATACTGGGGTTTTAAATGGAACAACACCAAAAGTGCATTTTTGGAATTCTTTCAAAATCATAAGAGTTACAATCGATAGGATCAACTTTGCCAACAGTATCACCACAACTTGCCAGCTCAAGTCAACTCTCCTAGTCGTCCTTCTTGCCGTCATAACCTTCTCTACAGCGTTGGTGGTACCTTCCTCCAAGAGATGCACCAATTTCGTCAACTTAATTATATCCCGTTTCTAACTTGATACTCTGCTTCGATTATTTTGCAGTCCGTCGAGTGTGCTCGGATTGTTCAAGCCTCTCCTAGTGTCATACTGGTAGTACAACCGATCAGTATCCCCGAAAGGACATGAAATGACCTTACATTAACTAGATGTGTTATCGCCAGTCCACTCCGAATGGTTGCCGCAGCTCTCTTCTGAGTTGTCTCATATGAGGTGTTGTGAGGTTCGGAGGTGGATCGATTGAACGTCTTTGCTGATTACTCCAATGCCGGAATCGTAATGCCTAGACGGGTCTTTCTCCGAAGTCTAAGTAATAGTGTTCGGCATAGTGATTGCAGTGCCCGCATAACTAACTAACGCGCATTCAAATAATAGTGACATCCTAAGTGCTAACGCATGAGTGTTCAACAGTGGCGTTACTTTACTTAAACGCGTAAGTGCTATAGTAAATATCAGCATCATAATATGCTTATGTGAACTCACACGGTTTACGTTTTTCAGGAAATTTTTCGAAGGTTCCAGCTTTTAAATTCTAACAGTATGACTAGTTCATAAGTCTTATATCCTACTTATATCATGGCTATGCGTAGGTGATCAGGCTCCGCATTTCTATGATATACCAGGATAGCACCTATTCTAATCACACGAGCATTTAAACTCTCCTATACCTCGAAATCTTTTAATTAAAAGTTTTAACTTCTTTTCGAAAAAGGTTGGTTATAGTACTTGGTTTTTATGAAAAACCGATGTTCTCTATAACCTATGGCTCTGATACCAAGTCTGTAACACCCCGCTAAAGCGGAAACGCAAGGTGCAACAGCACAGATTTCATAGCGATAGGAGATAAATAACACCAATCCTTCATAATTAAAATTCAATAGCGTTTACAAAGTTTACAACCCAACCATAATTTAAAGTGTTTTACAAACATAACCAAATAATAATAATAAGGTCTTGATTGGTGATTTCATAACAACAAAACTAAGCTTTATCGGTCACCTTCTGATTTCCTGAAAAGCATGTTAAAAAGAGACGTCAACTACGAGAGTTGGTGAGTTCACAGGTTTTGATATGCACAAACAAAATTTTACATGCAGACATATTATATAAAAAAAAATTTACTGAATCTTTTTAACCATTCACAACCACGTGTACACTTGGACGTTCACTCACGCCAAAATACACCATTATGCATAAGTTATGTAAAACTTCGAGCCACTACCAAACCGTTAACCCCAACGAATACCTCAGAGGTGGTCGCTAACCACATGGGCGGAACGTTCGTGCGAACTACCTCAGCGGTGGAACTCACGTCCACATGTGTAGGTCGTCTTTCAACGAGTACCTCAGCGGTGGGGATCTTTTGCCCCACATGTGTAGTCGTTACTTCAGAAATAGTGCACCCTTCACTCGTCAGTCCTTCGGGTGGGTATTGGTACCAAATAGCGTTATCCACTAAGTCCATAGGCTCCTAAATGAGTTAATGGTAGTGTATATTCTAAGGGGCAAACTTTACTCGCACATATCGTCACAATGCATACTCACATAATCATGCTAAAAAGCATACGTGTACACAATTCATTTAACCATGCCAAAAGCATACGTGTACATAATTCATTTAACCATGCCAAAAGCATACGTGTACATAATTCATCAAACGTTGCTAGAAAGCAAATTTTTCATAACTTTTATCAACAACATGCTTTTTCACCCCAAATACGTAAAAACATTAAAAACGGGGCTGTGAATACTCACCTCGAGTGATCAAAGCGTTCAACAAACGTTAGTGCGTGTACGAGTCCCGGCTCCGAAACTAGATTTGCCCTAAATCATAAGTATTTAACATAAGTTCTAAGTTCAACGGTCCAAGCTTTAGTAACCATACCGATATCCTATATAATGCCCTTAAATAGTTTATTTAGTCCCATATAGTTTAAATTAGGTTTTGATAGATCTTAGGGACTTCCAAGTATGTGAGAAACCTTAAAGTTTATAAAAATTGGTTTTTAGTACATTTTCAGAATCTGCCAAAACTTTAAAGTTGTAAAAATGCTACCTTTGAGCTTAGGTCCACAAAAGGAATAGTTCCCAAATTTTTACCTACTGATTTTGGGGATGTTAACATCATCTCTACCAAATTTCACAATTTTTAGAGGTGTTTTACTATTTTTAAACATTTTTGCAAAATCAGTGCACACTTTTATTTTTCAAAGATACATGTCAGTAAAGTTTTGTTCATAGAGAGTTCATTATCCCACCGACTCACGAATTTCCAAAGGGATTTTCTAAATAAAACATATACCAAGCTAATGAGACAAGATTCACATCATTTAGGTGATTTTTGAGAGAGATATGCCTCTTTAAAGTTGTGCATGTGGATCTGCCATCTAGGGACAGCTTGCACCATCAACTTGTTTTCATTGGTTAAACCCTCAAAACTCCTCTAAATGACATGATTTTGGACTCATTGGAAAGCTAACTCAGAGTACTTGAGTTTATAATTAAAAATTTTGCATTTTGGATAAGTTATCAAAGAGTTATACAAGTTTGAAGATGACCCAAATTCCTGACCAAGTACTGTTGCACACGAAAATGTTTAATGATGGTTAAGGGTCCATATCTTGGAGTTTTTGCACAAATCCAGTGGGGTTTGAACCCTAACACCTTAAATATTAATCCATAAAAATTTCAAAAATGAATGAGTTCGAGAAAACCCTTTTTGGGTCGTATAAACTACATGCAAAAACTTGGACAGAATCTGTCAAGAATCAAACTCCATTTTCATCACCAAAACACATAAAATCATAAACTTTTGGGGTTTTTCTTGCTATTACACCCACAAATCAGATTATACAAAAGAAAAATAGACAAAATATGTTTTAACACCATCAAGACTCATGCATGAACTATCAATGAAGTTTAGCCCCAAAATGATGATCAAAAACATCAACAACAAGATTTTTGGAATCAAACTTGTGTTCTTACGGGGGATTCATAGATATTCACCTTCATAGAATGTTTAAACACATTTCTAAGGTTATGTCTCATCCCCAAACATCAAGATGATTATCAAAGCATAAAAGAGGGATTAAACCTCAAGGAAAATGGAAGAAAACTCAAGTATGAGCCAAAAATCGAAGCTATACAAGCCTACAATGCTATTACCTTTGATGAACAATAATAAAACTTCCAAAAACTTGTTTTAATCTTCAAGAACTTCAGATTTCAAGATGAATGTGGCTGATTTTCTTGAGAGAAAAGAGAGTAAAGAGAGAGAGAGAATAGAGAGAAAAGAGTTTGAATTTTGAAAATGAAGATGATGATGAATAAAGAGAAGGTATAATGGTTTTATGCGAGAAAGAAAAAAAAGAAGAGAGATGATAGGGTGTGGTGGGTGGTGGCCGGCCATGGTGGGGCCCACCCACCTCTTTTCATCTTTTTTTTTTTTAAACAGTGTAGTCCTTATACCGTTAATTCGACGCAGTATCGGTTTTTAGCGCGTTTTCGGTAGAAACCGATTTTTCGAAAGAAATTTTGGACCATTTAAATTAGTTTACTTATTTTTAAATATAATAACTTAATTCTCTGAGAATTTCTTTAAAATTTGGCATTATAGGATAATCGGATGACTTCGGGCCGTTTCGGGCTTTTTCGGGCAGTTTTCGGGACTTTTAGGTTTTAGCCTAAATTTTTCACGCAAACTAACCTAGTTTCATTTAGAAACTTAAATAACTAGTTTTTAACCTACGGAAACGCTACTGAGTGGATTAGACGAGTAGCTAACCTGAAGGTCAAAAATGACAGTTGTCACACCAACCGTACATGTTTTAGTCCCTCTTAGTGCTTTTTGGCCCGGTACCACCCGGTAAATCTAAACAGAACCAAAACAGATCTCACCATTTTGGGACCTGATCACTTTACTCTGGCTGGTACCACCCGGAGGTAATTCGCAGAGTTATGTAACCCCTTCAGCTTCGGTTTGAACGTGGATGCTCAAGGTGTGTTCACTTACAACACCCACGTACCTTACGCCGGAGGTGTCCCTAGATGGGTTGCACTACTGATCTATGATTTTTCTGGGGTTTTCTTTTACAGTCCAGTTTTAAAGAAAATTGTAATTTTTGGAACAACTGATTGTTTAATCTGATGTTTTAAACTAACTGTTTTTAAACATGCGCTTGTTTTTTAAAACTTACTTGTTTCAAAGACTCTTGCTAATTAAAACTAACTGTTTTAAAAGCATCTTGTTTGATCAAAACTATCTGTTTTGATGGGATTCTAGTTGATAAAAACTAACTGTTTCGTCAACTTGTCTTTAAACAATCTATTTACAATTTTCCCGGTTTTAAATAAAATCTACCGTTCAAAATCCTTTTAGAAAAACTGGTGATTTTCAAAATTTAAAACCATTTCCTTTTGTGATATAATCTAGTTTTAAAAAACTTACAATTCTAAAACTACTAATCATGCAATATATCACAAATAAACAACCACGCAGTTAAAGAATTATAACTACACAATAACTAATTATAGGTTTGCTAACTTTTGTTCCTAAGGACCAATAATGACTCATTTCCTAAAGGATCTCTAACACCTCGCGTAGCTCCCACTGGCTCCGACATCCTTGTTAGAACTCCGGGAAAAGGTTTTTCTCGCATAGCTCCGACTGGCCTCGCCTTCTACGTTGGTAAAAAGTAAAGAACTACTATCCTATGGTCATTATTACAAGAAAAAGGGTTGTAAACGGCACGCAGGCCTCCCCGAAAATAAAATCAAAAAGGTCTAAGTTGGCAAGCCTATAATTGACATATATGCAAACATGTATATTCATCCAAGCAATCAAGCATTTATAAGCAATAAATGTTGGAAGAACAATCCTAGATCCGTTAAATATTATCTCGTTCTGTTTATCGCAACGCTTGGTTTTAACTGATTTATAAAAACAAACTGTTTTATAAACCTAAATAATATTTTAATCTGAAATTAGTTTTTACCTGATTCATAAACTCATCTAGACTTATAAACTATAAATCTTATTTTATAAATCAAAAACCAATTTTCTAAAATATTTACAATCTATCCAAAAATATATCAAACCTGATATTTCGGACTAACTAGTCGAAACATCAATTACTGGCCCATAAACTGTGTCGTAGTTCAACAGACTAGTCAAACATGACACCGGACCTATCTGATCAACCGGATCAAATAACTGGTTTGATAATCCCAATTTTATTTAGGGATAATTATCAATTAAAATCCCATTAAAATTGATTTTTTTTTATAAGATATTCTAATTAGTTAAAAGGAAATATCTTATAACTAATTTGGATAAAATTAAAAACAACAAAATCCTTTTGGGCCTCGAACTGGGTCCAAAAATTCTTGGGCTTTTGGGTCTCTTAACATTTAGGCCCAAATATACGGAAAACCCAAGATGGATTAGGCGCGAAGTTCGCATCAGGTGGGTGTCAACAGTCCGTGATCGGCGTTTGTTATCACAACCGAGTTTCCGGCGACATCAACAACAATCGGCCGTCGATGTCGCCTCCACCTCTGTTAGTACTACCGCCGATGATCACCACCACCACCATAACTAACGATCACTACCCTCGACGTTCAGACGGCGATCGAAATGAACGACTATCGCCGCTGGCATCAATTACCACCCACAGGTGGCGGTTGACAACGATCCGGTCACCACAACCATCGTCAGCGATCACCACAAATCGGTGGTGATCGATCAATCGAACAAACGTCGCTACCGCCACTACCGATCTGGTAGTCAGCAATCAAAAACAACCGACGCCGCCACCGCTGTATCGGAAAAATCCGCCATCACCTTTGCTGGTGGTTGCGGTTGTGGTTTGTGCGAACGCCGCGGCCACCACCAACCTGGTGGTGCGGCCGTGGTGGTTTCTTGGCTTCGATGGGATTCGGCCACCACCACCAACTGGTGGCGTGGCCTGGTGGTCTTACGGACAGCAACCGGTGCCGCCACCACAAGCTGTGGTGCGGCCCGTTACGCCGGCGATCGGCCTGGTGATCTGGTCACCGCCGATCGTCGGTTAGGGTTTACGATAAACATAATAAAACCAAAACTTTAAACGAAAAACAAGACTTAATTTTTAACGGATCATAATCTGATAAAACGATAAAATAAAACGAAAAAGAACGTGGCTCTGATACCACTGTTAGAGTTTGACTGTGATCCCGAACCGAGACTGATCCGAGAAACACGAAAAATATGCGGAAGCGATTTGTGGTTTAAACCTGGAAACCACGATCTTTCGTTTTATAGGTTTTAATCAAAACAGTTAAAGGTTACCTGGATTGCTCGAGTATTAATCCACCTATGAACGACCAACGAATGCTCCTCTAGCAGAGCTGAAAAACCCGAACAACTCAAAACCCGTACTGGTTAGAGAGAGAGAGAGATGGGCGGCGATTGGGAGGAGAGGGAGAGAGGGTTGAGAGGATTTTCTGGAAACTAGGAAACTAATTAGTTTATCTCATTCCTTTTTGCCTATAAGGTTTATTTATAAGGCTTAATATCCAGTTTCCATCCAACTCAGTTTCCTTTAATAATTATCTTATTCTTTTCTTTTCTATTAAGAAAAGAACTATACTTAGATAATTACCATAATTAATTAAATATCTTTAATTAATTAAACTATTCTAATATATATTTATTTAAACTAATAAATATATAATTTAACATTCAACCCTCCAACTTTGGGATTTCTAATTGAACTTTCCCAACTGATTTATAAATGACTATTTATAAATCTAATCCCTCCATTTTGAATTATAACTAACTGTTATAAATTCAATCTTTCCATTTCTGGGCTTTTCTTAACTTATTCGATTTATAGGTCCTCATAAGTGTGACCCTCAAGTGTCTTGTAACATTGGACGCGCAATCACTGGTTTGTCAACTTATGCACACAATCACTAACAGTCTTGATTCTAGTAACTTAAAAAATATTCTAAGTCTAGAAGTAACAGTTAAAAAATAAAACTTGTGAAAGGTACTTGTTTCATTTAACTGTTAATAGTGATCTTTTTCAGTGAAGAGACGATAGAGATAGATATAAACTTGTATATTCATTTCATTTCAAAAGTAAAGGTTACAATACAAATAGAAACAAAATACAGGTCACTGAAAGTAAATACAGAGAGAACATATCACTCAAAAGTTTCTTCTTTGACATGAATAGTGTCCATGTCCTCTCCAGTGAGCTTTCTCTTCTGCAGCTCTTGTCGAATACCTCTGGCGAACTCACGAGAGTCTTGGTTAAAGTTTGTAGCGTATACAAGAACATTGATTAAATGAAGGGAGGGAGAGATAGGAATCTCGCTGAACCTCTAAAATTTGAGCTTCTTGAATCTGTCTAGGAAGCACAACCCATATTCAGGTTCTTTTATTACACGTCCTTCATAGAGAGATAGTCCTTCAGGAAGAGTCAGGTTGAGGCCAGAGATGTCTGCGTAAGTGTAGGGGACGCCAGTAGAGGGACCAGCAGGGATGAACCGAGGGCCAGAGACACCACGTCTAGAAGATGAGGGCCGAGATGAAGAAGGTCTTGAACTTGAGGAAGTAGAAGCCCTTTGCTCAAACTCAGGGAGCTGGTGTAGCTTGTATCTCTGAACTCTATTGACAAGATTGTCAAGGGGTTCTTCCACCTAAGGTCTGCACAGAGATCTTGATTTCTTCAGACATGCAAGAATCTCGTACCACTCGCTTAAACTGTAATCTTATAGGATTCTTAGAGAGTGTGTGACTTCTCTATCATAATCCTTGAGAACCGAGATTCTTACGAAAGTGGAAGAGTTCTTCTTGGCCCTGGTTGTCTTCAGCTTCACTGAGATGATCTTCTCAGGCTTCCTTCTCTTGTTCACCTTTTCCAGGCACCATCTGGCTTCAGCTTCTTCAACAGTGAGCTCCCTCTGATCTCTCAACTTTTCAAAAGCGTTGAGGGCATCTTGTGGAGATCTGATGGGATCAGCATTTATTTCAGGATCCTCTCTGACACTCATCAGCGAGTTGTTGACTGCTAGAGCGTCCTTTTTAGCATCTTCAAGATGCTTCAGCGCACACTCGTTCTCCCTGTAGTCTTCCGCAAATATCCCTTGTGAGATCTTTATTCTTGAACTCTCAATATGAGAGACAACCTCCTTTAACTTGGCCTCCCTGTATAGTTTATAATTTTTATCAGGTAAGGAATCATCAGAGTCTTCATCTGAGGAGGTTTGAAACGATTCCTTAGATGATGAAGAAAGGGTGATTATGGGGTTAGTGGTAGGCGGTTCATAAGGAATTATGGCTAGGGGATTTTGAGAAGGGAGAGGGTTTTCTTGAAAGGGAATAGCTGAAATGGGGATGGGTTCAAGAGGTAAAGAGAAAACACCCTCATCAGAGGATGTTGAAGTGGAGGTGGATAATTGAATGGTTTCAGGGATGGGGCTTTTGATAGGCTTAGAAATAATCTCAGGGAGAGTGAGAAGAGATGTCATACCTGGATTTTCTCCCCCTGAGATGTTGGCATCAACATCAAGGAAGAAGTCTTCATCTCCTTCAGCGCGCTCCAGTGGGCTGCTACTGGGATTCTCCCCCTCAGATACAGCGCCTTGCGCTGAAGCTGACAGGTAGCGCTGAAGAAGCGAAGCCATGTTGGTCTGCACGCTTGATTGGCATATGAGAGCAGCGGCCACAGATTCCAACAGGCTTCAATCCTGCTTCGTGAAGCTGGGACCAGTCGGTGTAGGTGGAGGAGGAAGAGCAGCGACTTGAGCCTTTAGATCCTTGACCTGGTCTTCAACAGCCCTGATGGCCTTGTCCTGGGCGTCCAGACGCTGAAGTACCTCTTGTTGGAAGGAAGGGAGATCAGCGGGTCACTTCCTTATCGAGTCATGAGGCCCAGGGATGAGGTGGGTCCTCAACTCGTCAAAGGATTTTCCCAGGACCCCTGAGGCCTTGGCAAGGATTTCTATCTTACCATTAATGGACCCCAGGGCAGGGATAGAAAGAAACAGCCCAAGATCCTGGGAAGAGGAGGCAACATCCTGAAGGATCTTCGCTTCAGCAGTCGCTTTGGTAGCAGCGACCTTGGAGTCAACCTGTGCCTGGAGCACCTCCTTGACGTGCTGGTCATGTTTCTGCTGAAACATGGCAGCCTTTTCTGCAACGGCCTTCTCTGCAGCAGCCTGTTCAAGACATGCCTTTTTATCAGCAATCTCTTAAACTTCAGAGGCGTTGAGTTCAGGTAGGGTGGACTGAGATCCAGAGCCTGTTAAGAAGAAAAAAGAATTATAAGTAAAATAAATAAGTGTTTAGAGAATATAACAGTTTCAAGAACAAGAAGATTGAGAGAGAATTTACCTAATGGTGCCTCCTTCAGAGGCTTGAGAGCCTTCTGAGGATTGCCAAGCTTGATTTTCTTGGACTTGGAGGGAGAGGAGGAAGCTAGTCGCTTTTGGGGTAGACCAAGCTTCAGCGTAGGGGCCTTCTTCTGCTTGGGTGCAGGGACCTTCTTCCCTTTGACTGCAGCAGCAATGGTGGAGGGAGCAGCACGAATAGGACCACCTTCAGCAGTGAGCAGGACATCCTTAAGCGTAATGCTGATGTTGCTGGAGTCATGATCCAGCGCCTTTCTCCCGATGGTTGATTGGGAGAGTCCCTTGGTGGCCGTTGGGTAATGCTCTCCCAGGTGAGAGGCAATGATCGTTGAGAAGAAGCGAGGGTACTCCATATTCTTCACTCTGGGAGACTTCCTGAACCGAGCCACCATGTCATCCCAGATGTACTTGGCATAGTTTACAGGCTAGTTGTTGATGGCACCCCATACCATCACAGTAGAGGCAAAGGATGCCTGATCAAGACTGCCTACCTTGGCAGTGAGGCACTGGATGAAATGCGTCCAGATGTACGTAAAGATGGGGTTTAGGTACCTCTTCTTGACGGTGGAGGTGTTGTGGATAATTTCGCCTTGTTTATTAACGGGCCACTCGATGCCCAAGGTTTCCAGCCATGCAGTGATGGTCTCCTTGGATAGCTCCTTGCAGTAGGCGTTCAGAGAGGGCAGTTCAAGGATACTTCGGAGTCTCCCGACGCCAAAGATGAGAGTCCCTAGTTCATTTCCCTTTGGACTTATGGGAAGTTTGCACTGAATGAATTCAGCGGTCTTCCCTTTGCTGTTCTTCAGGATTACCACCTTGGCTGAGTGCCACATCGCACTAAAAAGGTTTCGGCATGGAGGGTGGTTGATGGTAAAAGTTGTCTTCAGCGGGCACGACAGTAGGAAGTCCCTGGCTTCTGTCAGGTATTCCTTTCCAGCAAGGAGATCGATGTGAAGGGATTAGGTGCAAGACAGTAATTAGGATTACCATGTCTAATGTTATAAGACACTAGTGGGTCACACCGCTACACACCCAACCCGAGACCTATTAGATTTATAGTGTGGAAATAATTAATTAAGTTTAATTATTTAAAAGAGAGAAGGAATAAATAATAAATTGTTTATTTATTATTTATTAGTTAAATATAATTATTTATAATTAATAGTTTAATTAATTAAAGATAATTATCAATAGTTATTTTTGGTTTGGGTTTGGGTAATTGAATACAGGGTTTGGGTAATTGAATATTAATCTGATTTTCATAATTACTTTTTCACTAAGAAATCCCATAAACTCCTCTCTCTCTCTCTCTCCCTCTCTCTCTCTCTCTCTCTCTCTCTCTCTCTCTCTCTCTCTCTCTCTCTCTCTCTCTCTCTCTCTTTGCCTCGGCCACGATACACACACACACTCGCCGGATTTTGTTTTTCCGATTAGTCCGAGGCGGTCTAGCAGCCAGTCTCAAAGGTGGTGTAGTAGTAGTGAATCCCTCACTTGCTTCCAGAGCAGTTTTTAGTATCGTTAAAGGTAAACACGTAAAAACCCCCTCGATATAGTGTTCGATTAGTTGCGGTTGGATCTCTGTCGGGATTTTTATTATTGTTTTTATCCGCTGCGTTATTTGTTTTAGTCTCAAAATCCCAACAATGGTATCAGAGCCACTTCCGTAAACTTTTCAGATCTGTTAAGTAGTTTTTGATAAAAATTGGTTTTTTGTTTTATAAAAAATCTGAATTTTATATGTTTCGTTTAAAGTTTGGATTTTTATCGAATTCCCGAAGCTCGTGGCAATCGGCGGCGGAACGGCGATGATCGCCGGCCGAACCGCCGGGCGAGACCCGATCAATCGACGACCACCGCGATTCGGTGGCCGTTCGATGTAATCACAAACCACCGAACCACCAAAGCCGCGATCGGCGATGCCCTTTTCCTGAAATAAGAAGAAAAGTTAAGTTGTCTTTGGAACCCGCATGAAATTGGGTCCAGAAGGGTCAGCGAATGAGGATACATCAGGGATATAGGTGACTGAAGATTTAGCGGCCTCATAGACTACCATAGCAGTAGAAGAAAAGGCAACCTCATCTGTCATATTTGGAGTTTCAGTGTGGACAGGATCAGGGATGATGGTCGAATCAGCGACTAAAGGTTTCTTTCCTTTGGCAGTTTTATTAGCCTTATATCCTTTCTTTACCTTAGCTGATTTTTCATCTTTGATAGCATGTGGACACTTACTAGCAATATGATCATTTTGGCCACAATGATAGCAGTTTCTGTAGGTCTTGTTCTTAGAGGGACCTTAGGAGTTTTGAACTTAAGATGAGTAGGTCCAGGTCCAAGAATGCCTATATCTCTGGTCTGAGGAGGAATTTGAGTCTTCTACTTTGGTTTGGTTTGAAGTCTATCTTGATTATAGGAACAGGGCTTTGAACAGATTTCTTAGTCCCTAATCCAGAAGGACCACCACATAAGACTTTAGGAGTCTTGTAGTGTAGTTTGGTAAATTTGGGTGGATGGTTTAGGGTTTGTAGCCTTTATAAGACTTTAGGAGTCTTTTAGCCTTTGGAGTTCTTAGGAGGCTAAACAGAGGTAGAAGTCTCATCTTTAGAAGCAAAAGAAGAACTCCGAGAGTCAGGATCAGAGGAAACAATCATGCCATATTTTAATTTTGATTTATCAGGCTTGGCAATTGCATGATGTTTACCTTTAACAAAACCTAGGTAGGTTCTATTTTTAGGGTTTCGCTGAGAGGAAATGATTTCATCAACTTTTTCAGAAGCATCAGCCCAACTTTTTACAGCGACCTTCTCAGAGTTTAGCTCAGCGAGAGCTTTTTCTCTTTCAGCGATGGCCTGCTCCCTTTCGATGCAAAGAACTTGGTTTACGTGTAGTTGGTCTTTATAGTTAGCCTCAAGCACAGCGAGCTCCTTGAGTTTCTCATGACACTCTTTGAGCTCAGTCCTAAGGTCAAGATTGACCTTTTCAGCAGAGGACTTGCCATTCAAGGCATTGTACAGATCGATGGTTAAAGCATCCATCGCTGTCATGGTATCAGAAGGAGAAGGAGGGGGTACCTGAACTGTTTGAAGAGTAGAGGCTGAAGAAGTTGTCTTAGAGACTTCTTCCTCAGGGATATCTTCGAGCTGTGCCATAAGGGCAGGCTCGGTTTCTTTAATGATGGCCATCAGACATGTGACCTCGCTGGTGTCTTCTTCATCAGAAGATTCTTCAGAAGATTCATCCCAGCCTTTTCCTTCAGCGATCAGGCCTTTGCCTTTTCGCTGGAACTTTAGCTTTCGATATTTTGCCTTCAGCTTCTGGTACTTACCATCCTTGGAAGCTGGTGTAGAGGATTCAACGAACTAGTTCTTCTTGTACCTGCAGTTAGTGGCAAAGTGACCTTTGCCTTGACACCTAAAACAGGTAGAGGTTGCCTTATCACCTGAAGGTGTTTCAGGCTTGTTAGCAATAGAAAGAGGCTTAGACTTATGAAAATTTACTTTCCGGCCAAATTTCTTGAAGTGTTTGGAGAGAAGGGCAAGAGATTCATCGAGCTCTATCTCATTATCAGTGACAGGGTCAGAGTCAGAGTCTTCTATCTCAGCGATAGTCACTGTTGAGACAGGCACTTGGGAAGGTTGAGGAGAGTCAGTGATCAAGGCAAGAGAATTGCTTTTCACATCCTTGGTATCTCTTATGAGATTTGACTTTAGAGTCTTTGTTTGCTCATGATTAAGCATCATACCATATAACTCGCTGAGAGTTATAGTCTTTATGTCCTTGGACATTTTCAGACACATGGTATAGGTTTCCCAATACTCAGGAAGAGCTTCCATGAACTTGGTAACAATCTGAGAGTTAGAGTAAGCAATATCATAAGTTTTCAGATCAATCAAGAGGCAGTTAAACCTCTAATGAGTCTGAGAGAGAGATTAACCTTTAGCAACGATGAACTTCTCATGCTGACGTATGAGGTGGATCTTCCTTGATTCGATGAGAGCATCAGCGCCCTCATATTGAACACATAGAGTGTCCCAAATTTCTTTAGCAGTCTTAAGCTTGTTGATGGAATGAAAAACTTCATCAGGAAGAGACATTGCTATCAGAGATCTTGCTTTGGTGTCAACGTTCACCAAGCGTTTGTCTTCATCAGTCCAGTTGGAGACAAGTTTGACAAAGCTTCTCTCCGGAACAGCAGGAGAGGTAGTAGTAGCAGCAACGGAAGGAATTATAGAGGTGTGAACATATGGTCCATGTTCTAGAAAGTAGGGATTTGAGGATTAGCACCAGAAAGGAAGAGTTCCTGATAACGCCAAAATTATACATGTTTTACTCGCATCAATTCCCCACTTTTATCGTTCATTTGAGAGTAATTGTGATACTGTTTGACTTAAAAAGGTGTGAATTTGAATATTGCAGGTTTTGGAGGCACTTTTGCAGAAAAGTAGAAAAACAGGGAAAAAAGCGTCAAAAGTGGATACTTTGTGAAGAAATGGAAAATGGCTATTTAAAATCCATTTATGATCTTTCTTTCCTTCCAAATTAATGGCTTCCTCCCAAAGAAAAGATCCATCAAATCTGGAATATTCCAGAATCCTTCCAAGTCAGTTGCTTCCTCTCTAAGAAAATATCTGATTAGATTTGGAAGAGATTTCAGTTCCAGATTATTCCGGAAAGTTCCAAGATCCTCCATCAAATTGGAAGACTTTTTCCCAAAGCAGGATCTTCAGCATTTAAGGAAAAGATGATCAAATTGAAGATTTTGGAGATTCAGTTGCCGTTTCGCGCCGCCAAAAGGAATTTTTGCGCCGCTAAAGGAGTCATGGAAGATTCTGGAAGATGGAGTTACCCGTTTAGCGCCGCCAAACTTGCCGTTTCGCGATCGCCAAACGGGGCCTGCCGAGTTTATTATAAATTAAGGCCTTGGTCATTCAGTTTTAGGCAATCATCTCATTCACTACTATCTAGTTTTCAGTAATACTCTCTTAGTTTAGGTTAGATGTTGGGAGCCGCTTAGGGTTTCCAACCCGAGAAGATGGAGGCTCGATGTGACGACTACGGAGGAGATTCGAGGGAATGCTACGCCAAATCGACCGGTCTTTAGTTGGTTTGTCTAAGCATTCGTAATTAGTATGTCTTTGTACTGATTCCTCTTGTGTGTCTATCATGGTTTGAATACTTTGGATTTCAGTTTATTAATTAGATGCATGATTTGTTGAATGTTGTCTTTGATTCCGACTTGATTCGTATTGTTTGGTTATTTGAACTCATTGGTTGGGTGTATCTGTTTTGACCAAAATAGATAGAATCCGATAGAATAATCAACCTACCTTAACCTACCCTTTGACCAAGAGAGTTGTGTTAAGTGGTTACTCGGACCGAGAGCGACCTGGAGGTAGAAAACCATACAATAGAAATAGGATCGGATGACCGGTACTAGATTATCTGACAAACGACCTATGTATTGGGACTAGGAGGACCATCACCTAGTTGTTAATCTTAGATATACATGCTCGGGTGCTCTGTGCTTAAATTTTGACAACGATCATAAATCTATGTCTTATGAAAGTAAACCATAATGGATTCACTTATCTCCAATGTGTGTCTGTTCATCAGTTTTCCACTTCTTGGTTAGGTTTATTTATTATTTGTCTTTTATCTTTAAAAATACCTTTTCAAAAGCAAACCCCCCATTTTCCAGATTGACTGAGTAATACTCTAGTTGACATCTAGCTTAACCGTTCCCAGTAGTAGATACGATACCTGGACTTTCCTACACTATATTACTCACGATCAGGTACGCTTGCTGTATATGTGGTAAGACATTGGCTAGGCATTAGAGGTTAAAACTTGTTACACTTTTTATGTATGATAATTACCGCATCAAGTTTTTGGCGCCGTTGCCGGGGAATGGTTGCTTAGTTGGATACTAGAGTTTAGTTGGTTAATCGATCCTTGATTGGGAATTTATTCCCAATTAAGTTATTTGCTTTCTAGTTTAGCTTTTAATTGTTAATTTTTTTTCTTTTCTATTTTCGTGCTACTCCGGGTATTGGTTTTGTTTAGAAGATATGAGGTTTCATGGGAGTTCCCCAAGCGAAGATGATGATATACCGATGTACCAACTATATGCACGAAGGAATATGACGCCTCAACAAGGTTTAATAGAATCGTTGAGGAAAGGGTTGAGAGAGAGTGCTGAGTTAGCTGAAACGCTTGAAGCAGATAAGGAAGCATTGCAAGAGAAGGTGGAAGAATTAGAAGACGCCCTTGCCGAAGCCCAAGAAACTAATGCCCTCCTAAAGGAACGTCTCGAATCTAGTGTTTCTAATGACAAATCTAATGTTAAACCTTTATCTTTTTAGGTTGGGATGAATACGGAATCGGATGATGGATTTTGGGACGAACTTGAGCTCTTTTTACAAGAAGACATCTAATCCGAAGCTCCAAGGGAAAAACAGCCGATTGATAAGCCAACAATAGAAAGAATAAATTCAGCGGGCCAATTGGTTATTCAACCGGAAGTAAGTTGTTCAAACTTGGAAATTAACAATGATTCTAACGAAATGATTTTACTTGGACAGGATTCGCATCAACAAACGGACATAGAAGCCACTCAGCTCGAGAATGATGTTGAATCCCCTCCGCAAGAAGATGCCCAACTGATAGAGGATTCATGGATTCAGCATGAGGTACTTCCACCATGGTCTGATTCTGATGATTCTGACGAAGAGTTTTCTTGGCAGGTTAATACAACGGAAGAATACCATGATGATGACTGCCTAGATGGACTCGGAGCTTTAATGCAAGATGATCTACCCGAAGAAGCATCGTCAGATCAAACCCCTCCTCAACAAACGGTAAGTCCTCCATTGATTAATAAGGATGAGTCTAACAACGTGTCATCGTTTTCACAGGGTATCCCATGCACAGTTCAAGGAGTATTGGCACAAGATCCTTTTTGGGAAGCCAGTTGTCAAAAACAATTGGTTAACCCAACATCCCTAACGACACATTTAAAGGATCTTAGGCCAAACTCGCGCAAATCTAATATTCATTCTGCAAGAAGACATGATGAGAACCGGTATGATAAGTGGTGCGCAACTCTACCTGGTGGATCACACAAAGGTAAATCGGTAAGCCCAGGTATGTACCACTACTATCACCCTTGCTTAATTGCAAGTGAAGGGTGTTTTGTTTCAATCGAAGTTGCTTAAATTCGGAGTCAGGCTCGCGACTCGTGACAAAAACAAGCGCTTCTCGGGAGGCAACCCGTGAGTTTCTAAGTTTTTCATGCTTTTGGTGTGTTTTTAGGGTTATAGAGTGTCTTTTGATGTCTAGGATTGATACCCAACTCATTTCGGTCAAAATTTGAAAAAAGTGGACATAAAGTATTTCGCTATCGCCAAAATAATTTTCACTCCGCGAAACCAGGTATCCGTACAAAAAAAAAATATCTCCGCGGCGCGAAGCTCAAATCTTGCGAACGCGAAGAGCTTTCTGTGTTGAAAAAAAAAGAAAAAAAATTTTCTTTGTTATTTTCAAAGCCTAACTAACCCAAAACTCTTTTTCTCTCGCCAAAAGTTGAATCTTATTGTTTTTAACTTCAAATCTTTTCAACACTAAGTATGGGAAGACTTGGCTTTTTCAAACACTAGTGATGAACCATAATTTTTCTAACTTCTCAAGCATCAGGTTTTTATTCACTTTAATGTTTTTACATAACTTGCTTGAGTTTTTGAAAACATATCCCTTAGTTTTTAAAAGAAAATTATTTTTGCGTAAAGAAAAAGGGATAATTCAAGTTTTAAGTGTGGGAACCCTATGTGGTAACAATTTTCAAAATCAAATTTTTATGGGTTCCCAATCTGATTTAACTTGATATGGTTCAATCACTAAGTGTGGGAAAACTCTTTCTTAATAGTTTTCCAAAAGTTTCCGTGCAAAGCCCAATAGTCCAAGCCCAATGTTTCGAAAATGAGAGTTGAGATTTTATTTTTAAAAGAAGGATTTTGACTAATGGTGATGAGAATTGGATTTCACTTATTGGTTAGGCTGTTTAATAAAGTTTTTGAAATAAAGTTTCTGTCCACATTGTTTTGTAACGTGGTTTGACTTGACTTGATTTTGGGGTGTATCATCCTATCGATCTTAGGTTTTATTTTACATTTTTCTTTTTAGTGTGTTTTGTTTGTAGGTTTTGGTGTGGTAAACCCTCAGAGTCTCTTATTCTTCATGAGCCGATCTTCAGTTTCAAGTCTCTTAACCCGGGAAGTTTCTATTTTCCTTTCACCTCTCTACTTGTTTTTAATTGTTGTTGCATTGAGGACAATGCAAGTTTTAAATGTGGGGAGGGGGTTAAGTAGATTTAACTTGTTTTGATTTCTTAACCCATGGTTTAATTGTTCTTTATCTTATACCTTTCCACTTGTGCTTTAATTGTCATTGCATTGAGGACACTGCAATTTTTAAGTGTCGGAAGGGGGTTAAGAAAACCTTTGTTTGTTTGTCGTTATTGTGCTTAATTGCTTATCTGATTTTATTTGAATTATATGGCATAAATTTTTTCGAAATCTATGATCTTTTCAAAAGTTTTGTGGAAGTCAAAAGAGTCTTGCATATAGGATGATACTTTTTGGAGTTTTTATGAGTTTGAAAAAGTCATGTGTATGCTAATTGCCATGAGTGCCTCACCCAATTCCATTGAGAGTTTGAGCCTTAATTGTTATTTATTTCGTGAGGAATACCGACTTTGACCCAAGGTAGAACTTGTCATTTGAATGCTTGTCGAGACCACATAAGAGAAGTATTTATCACCATTGCACTGATAGAGGCCTTCGTTTCTAACCCTTTTAGCCTTCGTCAGATAATCTCATTATAAGGTTATTTGATTTGCCTAGCCTTTGATTTAAAAAGTACTCATCTTTAGTACTTCATCCCTTGTAACCCTTTTGAGCCTTAGCCTTTTCATTTCTTTACCCACTATACACTTTATCCTTTAGCCCAATTTTTATCTATCTTTTGGCCGTAGCTCAAAGTTGAGAACTTTTCATGTTTTTGGTCCGTTTTATGAATCTGACAAACAGAGAAAGGGATTGTGAAAAAGAAAAAGAGCAAAAGAGTAAAAAGCAACATAGTTGCTACTCAAAAGAAAAAAAAATAGAGAGCTTGAAAAGAAAAGAAAAAGAGAAAACGACTCATTCAAAAAGAAAAATCAAAAGAGTCGATGTGCTTAAAAGAAAAGAAAAATATCGAAGCCACAAATAAGAAATATGCTTAGGCCGATATAAAAGTGATAGTGATAGAAATCCCGAGCTCTAAAAATCTCAAAAGTCAGATGATTAATTTGGATCTTAAACTGATTGGTTTTCAGGTTTTTGCTACAACCCTTGGTCACTTATATATATATCCTTTATCCTACCCTTAACCCTTGGCCTAACTTTACAACCCTAAAGTCCTCTTGACGGTTGACAACTTTTCAGTGGTGGAGATGAGATTTGGTGACAAGTATATGCGTTGGTAAGATGTCGAGTATCAGTGTGATCACTATATATAACATATTAACCCTTGAGAGATACACTTGATACATACTTTGTGAGGGTAAGAGGTTGAACATGACTTTGATGACTTGTGAGGCTTTGATTGGTGTCTGAATTGTGCCTGATTTCTTGCGACTATCCTTGTTCTTTCTAAGCATGATCATGGGTGGAGGATAATTTTGTCGTTATTCTTATTTTATCGGATGTTTGCTTGAGGACAAGCAAATCTTAAGTGTGGGAATTTTGATAACGCCAAAATTATACATGTTTTACTCGCATCAATTCCCCACTTTTATCGTTAATTTGAGAGTAATCGTTATACTGTTTGACTTAAAAAGGTGTGAATTTGAATATTGCAGGTTTTGGAGGCACTTTTGCAGAAAAGTAGAAAAAGAGGGAAAAAACGTCAAAAGTGGATACTTTGTGAAGAAATGGAAAATGGCTATTTAACATCTATTTATGATCTTTCTTTCCTTCCAAATTAATGGCTTCCTCCCAAAGAAAAGATCCATCAAATCT
Organism: Centaurea solstitialis; assembly: GCA_030169165.1. Lineage (NCBI taxonomy): Eukaryota > Viridiplantae > Streptophyta > Magnoliopsida > Asterales > Asteraceae > Centaurea > Centaurea solstitialis. Next base: position 46,094,156 of record CM058042.1, on the reverse strand, counting down.
GGAATATTCCAGAATCCTTCCAAGTCAGTTGCTTCCTCTCTAAGAAAATATCTGATTAGATTTGGAAGAGATTTCAGTTCCAGATTATTCCGGAAAGTTCCAAGATCCTCCATCAAATTGGAAGACTTCTTCCCAAAGCAGGATCTTCAGCATTTAAGGAAAAGATGATCAAATTGAAGATTTTGGAGATTCAGTTGCCGTTTCGCGCCGCCAAAAGGAATTTTTGCACTGCTAAAGGAGTCGATGGAAGATTCTGGAAGATGGAGTTACCCGTTTAGCGCCGCCAAACTTGCCGTTTCGCGATCGCCAAACGGGGCCTGCCGAGTTTATTATAAATTAAGGCCTTGGTCATTCAGTTTTAGGCAATCATCTCATTCACTACTATCCAGTTTTCAGTAATACTCTCTTAGTTTAGGTTAGATGTTGGGAGCCGCTTAGGGTTTCCAACCCGAGAAGATGAAGGCTCGATGTGACGACTACGGAGGAGATTCGAGGGAATGCTACGCCAAATAGACCGTTCTTTAGTTGGTTTGTCTAAGCATTCGTAATAAGTATATCTATGTACTGATTCCTCTTGTGTGTCTATCATGGTTTGAATACTTTGGATTTCAGTTTATTAATTAGATGCATGATTTGTTGAATGTTGTCTTTGATTCCGATTTGATTCGTATTGTTTGGTTATTTGAACTCATTGGTTGGGTGTATCTGTTTTGACCAAAATAGATAGACTCCGATAGGATAATCAACCTACCTTAACCTACCATTTGACCAAGAGAGTTGTGTTAAGTGGTTACTCGCACCGAGAGCGACCTGGAGGTAGAAAACCATACAATAGAAATAGGATCGGATGACCGGTACTAGATTGTCTGACAAACGACCTATGTACATGTTGTTAATCTTAGATATACATGTTCGGGTGCTCTGTGCTTAAATTTTGACAACGATCATAAATCTATGTCTTATGAAAGTAAACCATAATGGATTCACTTATCTCCAATATGTGTCTATTCATCAGTTTTCTAGTTCTTGGTTAGGTTTATTTATTATTTGTCTTTTATATTTAAAAATACCTTTTCAAAAGCAAACCCCCCCATTTTCAAGATTGACTGAGTAATACTCTAGTTGACATCTAGCTTAACCGTTCCCAGTGGTAGATACGATACCTGGACTTTCCTACACTATATTACTCACGATTAGGTACGCTTGCCTGTATATGTGGTAAGACAGTGGCTAGGCATTAGAGGTTAAAACTTGTTACGCTTTTTATGTATGATAATTACCGCATCAGTTCCACTCTGGATTTCCGTAGAGGGAAGTTATCAATGTTGAATCTGGGTTGCTTTGCCAAGGAGCCAGACTCGAATTAGGTGTCTTTAGGAGGAATGGCCATTTGTGGATCTATAAAATATTTTTCTTTTGTGAACGCTTAAAAGAGATTTTCAACCGCTCTGATACCACTTGTTGCTCCCTATGGGATGGCCAATAAGAATGTTTATAGTAATTTGTATTGTAGAAGGGGGGTTGAATACAATCAACACAGTTTCTTCCACTTAATTTAATCTATGACTCCTATGGGGTCTTTGTATAGATTAAAATAGGTTGTTTGTCGAAGAATATCAAGACCATGTCAAGATCCAAAACAATCTTATGTTATAGACACCAAGCCTTTGCTTATGCACAAAGCAAGTATAGAAATAGTAAGAAAGAACTTAGAAGAATATAGAAAGGAGGAAAAGATTTGGGATATAGAAGATGGACCAAGGTGGTTTGAAGAACAACCCATTGTTCATATTTATACCCCATGCATTAAATGCATGCCATCAAGAACTTTACACGTGTCATGTAAAGATTGGGTCTGTTGTACTATTGTACCATAAAGTAATGCCCGTGCGTAGTAGGGTCATGGCTTATGGTAAACAGTTGCCTTATGGGTGATAAGTACGGAGGGAACAGTAAAGAGACATCCTCTTTTGTACTATTGTCAGAAAGGCAAATCAAATCCTTTTTGTGCATATAGGACAAAAAGACAAATATGGAATTCTTGAAGCACAAGTCACTGATCAGGCCTAGAGTCGCTGATCCTTGGGAAAGATCAAGGAGGCACTGTGACTTGTTCTATTGGGAACGTCATGTTTGAGTAGTCAGCTTGCTGTCACTGATTTCAACTTCAGATCATAAGCATCGCTGACTCTATCATCAGCTTGCATCAATAGATGGTGCTGATGGTTTCATAGTGACATGACTATTTGTCTTCAAAGAATACTTAACTGTCAGCAAGCAGACTCGTTGATGCTTTGAAGAGTGAAACTATCAGCGAGCAGTCTCGCTGTAGTTTCCAAAGCGTTTAAACTTTGCTAAGTATTTTTATGTACAAGAGATAGGATCATTGGTATTTCATCAAGTCATAGAGGAGCTGGATCAACACCAACATTATTCTTTGATTGAGTATAGAAAGGAATGAGAAGCTCACCTTGTAAGAGATGAAACAAGATCCGAAAGTTTTCCCTAGTAAGCACATGAAACAACTCTTACCTGGTAAGCGCTTACCGGATTTAAAATGGTTACCAACAAACCATTTTCATGGCCAAAGATGTCACACGATAGGCAAATAAAGGGTCCGTTTACCGAATACTTACTTGGGTAAGCGTTCTCGTTATTGTTTGTCTTAAGATCCTTCCCAGTTGAACATGGAAACCACCGAGAATCTTACCCGGTAAGAGCCATAACAAGGACCGAGTCTTACCTGGTAAGTGGGAAATGACTCTTACCAAATAAGCACTTACTAGTTTGAAGACACTTGTTAACAATCAATTTTGATGATCGAGAATGTTATACGATAAGGTAAGTGGGGGTAATGTCATTACTGGTAAGTGCTTACCCGATAAGTGTTTTGTAAACGACCCTTAAATCTCTTGTCGGAGAGGGCTTACCGGCTTACCAGTTAAGAAATTGGTAAAAGACCCCTTTATCTGGCGTCCGCTAAATTCCAGATCTGGCGCCGCCAAGTTCGACAAAGATGAAGACCAGGGTTTGACCTAAGTGCTTGGCGCCGCGAAACCAGCAATCTGGCGATCGCCAGATGGGCCCTGGACGTTTTCTTTTAAATACTAGCCTCCTCCTTCAGTTCAAGACACGATTACATGTTTAGAGAGCACGAGATACGAGGCAGAGACGAGAGTGAAAGTCAGAGTGGTGCCGATACGCTGCGGGGTTCGATCTCTGATCATCCGTCGTTGTATTGTCGGTATCATGTCTACTATCATGTTTTCTGTTTACATTATGTTTAGTGAGTAGTCTTTTAATAGTGGTACTTGTCATGGTCGATGAACCATTGTGGATGATGATTTCATAATTAATGTTTATTGGTTTGTTTCTGGTTGATTGAATGTGTGTTATGGTTCCGTTCTGATTATTATTGTTTGGTTATTTGAACTCATTGGTTGGGTGTATCTGTTTGACCAAAATAGATAGACTCCGATAGGATAATCAACCTACCTTAACCTACCCTTTGACCAAGAGAGTTGTGTTAAGTGGTTACTTGGACCGAGAGTGACCTGGAGGTAGAAAACCATGCAATAGAATTAGGATCGGATTTCCGGTGCTAGGTTGCCTGACAAACGACCTAAGTATTGGAGCTAGGAGGACCAAGACCTAGTTAAAGACCATAATCACTACATGTTAGGGTGTCCTAGACTTAAATTCCTACAATAACCAAAACAACCAAACCTTTGGCCTATTTAAATCATCCACTTGGGGATTCACTATACCATGATAAGTGCTACTGTTTTCCGTGGCATGGGTGTAGCGAGGGTTGAGCATATGACAGGAAGGGATTATAACTCATGGATCCATAATCCTCAAGCTTATGGGACGAGGAGTCAACCGAGGGATCAAGCAAGGAGCACGCATGAGATTTGTGGAACGAGTGGGACGAGTGCGAGAGAACAACCGGCGGAATGGACGGCGTATGCGGGTTACCAAGACTTAAGTAACCGACTCTCGGAGATGTCATTGTCTTATGGCCGTCATCATCAGCATATGGAGTACAACACCGTTGAGGCTCTTCACCAAGCCAACTGGCAAAGTGGAGTAATGAACCAGATGGCCTCCCACTTCGGTATTCAACCGAATACCGCGTATGCTCCATCACCTTTTTGGCCATACTCCAAGGATGCACCGCCTGGTTACCCGACTTTCGAGGATTGGCAAAACCAACCTCGTGGCCCTTATTGATCTCTCTCTTTTAATCTCTCATTCGATATGATTGTCATAAACAATTTTATTTTTCGTTTGTGTGGTTTGGTTTGGTTGGACAACTTTAACTTTTTATTTTTGTTGGTTTGTTTAGGATTCTAAGTACTTTTTAATTGCTTTAGTTTGGTTTAATTTTCTTAGTTCGTTTTTACGTTTTTACTTTTTCTTTTTGGTAGTAGATACAGCGATCTATGATCTTTGATCGAGGACGATTTTGGAACACGCTCTCAGATCAGAACATATTTCGTCACATAACCCGGGAAGTTTCTCTTTTTCCCAATTACTCCATAATTGTTTTGATTGTTGCATTGAGGACACTGCAAATTTTAAGTGTGGGGAGGGGGTTATGTAGACTTATCTGTTTAAATGGGTTCACTTTTTGCTTATGGTTTGTCGTTTTTCAAATTTTTAAAAGCTTTGAGATTTGACCCCAATTTTTTCGAAATCTGAGATTGTTTTTGAGACTAAGTTGCTTGCATAGGAGAACACTGAATAGGATTAGTTGAGTAAAAGGATGCCTTGGAATACTGATTGCCATGAGTGCCTCACCCAATTCCATTGAGAGTTTGAGCCTTATATTTATTTATTTCGTGAGGAATACCGACTTTGACCAAGGTAGAACTTGTCATTTGAATGCTTGTCGATACCACATAAGAGAAGTATTTATCACCATTGCACTGATAGAGGCCTTCGTTTCTAACCTTTTTAGCCTTCGTCAGATAACCTCACCATAAGGTTATTTGATTTGCCTAGCCTTTGATTAAAAGTACTCATCATTAGTACTTCATCCCTTGTAACCATTTTGAGCCTTAGCCTTTTCATTTCTTTACCCACTATATCATTTATCCTTTAGCCTAATTTTTATCTATCTTTTGGCCGTAACTTAAATTTGATTCTTGAGATGTTTTGATCCAGTTTTCAATCTGACAGTTTTTATGGGATTGAGATTTAAAAGAGCCCAAAAGCAACATAGTTGCTGCTCTGAAAAAAGAAAAAGAAAAGAAAGAAAATATTTGAGACTCAGAAAAGAAAAAGAATATCAAAAGAGTCAAGAATGTTGAAAAAAGAAAAGAATGTGAGCTGAAAAGATTGAAAAAGAATTTGTGCCCCAAATAAGCCATAGGCTTAGGCCAATTCTGAAAAGAAAAGAGAGGAAATGCTCATCCCAAAAGTTTCATTGTTCGAAAGTCAGATTGCTTCACTGTTTGGATCATTACTGATTGAGTTTTCAAGTTTTTGTTGCAAAACCCTTAGTCACTTATATATCCTTTATCCTACCCTTAACCCTTAGTCTAAAGTTACAACCCTAAAGTCCTCTTGACGGTTGACAAACTTCTCAGTGGTGGAGATTAGATTTGGTGACAAGCTTATGCATGCGGGAATGAGTCGAGTATTGGTGTGACCACTTACATATACACTTTTACCCCGAGAGATACACTTTATATGATTATTCATACTATGTGAGGGTGAAAGTTTGATCTCGGTATCTGATTGCTTAATGAGTCTTGTTTGTGTGTTCGATTGTGTGAGTATACTTTGTCCTCTTTGATGATCTTGGGTGGAGATAATTTTGGAGTTATCTTTCTTATCTTTCAGTCTTTTGATTGAGGACAATCAAAGCTTAAGTGTGGGGATTTTGATAACACCAAAATTATACATGTTTTGGTTGAGCTTAATTGTATGACTTTACCTCATTTCTCACCCATTTCTGATCATTTCACTCACCGAATGAGCTTATTATTGTTTATGTAGGATTTGGAGGCCGTGGAACGGAAAAGTACGAAAAAGGCGAGAAAACGTGAAAAATGCACAAGTTCAATACAGTAGCCATCTGGCGTCCGCGAAATTCCAGATCTGGCGCCGCAAGTTTGACAAAGATGAAGACCAGGGTTTGACCTAAGTGCTTGGCGCCGCGAAACCAGCAATCTGGCGATCGCCAGATGGGCCCTGGACGTTTTCTTTTAAATACCAGCCTCCTCCTTCAGTTCAAGACACGATTACATGTTTAGAGAGCACGAGATACGAGGCAGAGACGAGAGTGAAAGTCAGGTGGTGCCGATACGCTGCGGGGTTCGATCTCTGATCATCCGTCGTTGTGTTGTCGGTATCATGTCTACTATCATGTTTTCTGTTTACATTATGTTTAGTGAGTAGTCTTTTAATAGTGGTACTTGTCATGGTCGATGAACCATTGTGGATGATGATTTCATAATTAATGTTTATTGGTTTGTTTTTGGTTGATTGAATGTGTGTTATGGTTCCGTTCTGATTATTATTGTTTGGTTACTTGAACTCATTGTTGGGTGTATCTGTTTGACCAAAATAGATAGACTCCGATAGGATAATCAACCTACCTTAATCTACCCTTTGACCAAGAGAGTTGTGTTAAGTGGTTACTTGGACCGAGAGTGACCTGGAGGTAGAAAACCATGCAATAGAATTAGGATCGGATTTCCGGTGCTAGGTTGCCTGACAAACGACCTAAGTATTGGAGCTAGGGGGACCAAGACCTAGTAAAAGACCATAATCACTACATGTTAGGGTGTCCTAGACTTAAATTCCTACAATAACCAAAACAACCAAACATTTGGCCTATTTAAATCATCCACTTGGGGATTCACTATACCATGATAAGTGCTACTGTTTTCCTTCATATAGTTCTTAATTAATCTTTTAACTGCTTTCTTAGTTTTTAGTTAATTTAATGGTGTTTTTATAAAACTTATTTACCAAATAGGTGTTGTTTGAAACTTATTTACCAATTAGGTGTACTAATCTATTTAATAGGGTTTTAAATGTTTTTTTTAATCTGTTTAGGTTTATCTGTTAATATGTCTAAAATACACAGTAAAAAAAATTAACCACACAGCATGCCCTAGAACGACTCTTTAGTCTTCACCATCATCGTCCATCTCTCACGCTGCTCCTCACTACCGCCGGCGACCATTGCCATTGCTGCTACTCACCGCCATCATCGCCGGTTTTGCCATTGTCGCTCCTCTTGGTTCCTCTTGGTTCTGCCATCACCACTGGTTCTGCTACTCTTCGCCATTGTCACTTCTCTCAGTTCTACCATCACCACCGCTCCTCTCGGTTCTGCCATCACCATTACCATCTTGGTTTGTTAATTTTCTCTCCTCATTTATTTTTTTCTGGATTCTTTTTTCAAGTTTTAACTTTTGGGTTGTGATACCCATTTAACTTTTGCCTTTGATTTTATAATTTTGAAGTTTCAGATTCTGATTAGATTTTCTAAGACACTCATCTCGTTGTACTGTTTTGTTTTGGTTTTCCAATGCTACATGTGGTCACCATTTATTTGGGTTTTTAATATATTTGTTTTTTGCTGGTAAAAGAAAATTGTGTATGGTACTGCTATGTCTTATAGAAAATTGGATGGTGGTCTGCTGGTAAAAATTGTGTTTCTTGTCCTTTTCTTTGGCTAATTAGATTTGGTCTTTAGGATTTTGTTTTGTGTGATAGTGAATGGTGGTAAAATGGTAATCCAAGTATAAATAGAAAATTAAACAAATATCTTTGTCACTTTCTCCAATCCATCAACCATGCCACCCCACTGTATATGTATTATATATATATAAATCGAAAATTAAACAAATGTGTTACATTGAAACCATGACCCATTTTTTGTGTGTATAACATCTAACTATTTGCTTATTTCAGCCAAATGGCAATCGTTTTATTTATATTTATATATGTCACATATTTATTGTTGATTTCCTTGTTTCATATTTTGATAAATGGATTTTGTTACTTTCATTCCGAATGAGGATTTCTTTGCAATGTCTCAAGCTGTTGTTGCAAGCAATGCAATAATGAGTGACAATGAATTTGATGAAGATGATGATATTGGAGATGAAGAATTGGAAGAAGAAGAAGAAGAAGAAGATGGAGTTGAGATAACTCAAGAATATGAGGTACCTTCAATCTTTACTAGTATGGAGGAAACAAATACCACTACCGATGGAAATTGGATTGTTTCACAATCAACTAACAAGAATGAAATTACACGAGAGTTGGAAAGAGACTATTTCAAGGATAAAGAAGAACTTATTAGAGCTATCAAGCTTCACAACATAAGGACACATAAACAGTTTGAGGTAATTGAGACGCTCCCAACTTTATGGAGCATAAGATGCAAGTTACATACCAAAGGACTGTTAGCCTAGTGGTAAAGCTTGGGCACTACATAGTGGTAAACCCGAGTTCGAGCCCTGGGGGACGCATTCTGGAGGTACGGGGGCTTCGACCCCGGGCTGCATGCTTTAGCAGTCGGGCTTCGGCCCAAAATTGTCGAGGATTAGTCTGGGCCCAATGTGGTCTGGGATACCTCTTCTAAAAAGAGATGCAAGTTACATTTACAATCCGGATGCAAATGTCACCTTAGTGCTTGTAAACGAAACGAAGTGGATATTTTGAAATTACAACATACAATGGTCCACATACTTGTTTACACAACAATATTTCTCAAGACCATCCAAACCTAGATGCAAGCTTGATCGCTCATCAAACCAGACACCTTATAAAAGAGCAACCATCTATTAGTATTACTGTTTTGAGAGCCGAAATAGTTGATAAGTTAGTGATAAGGGTATTTTATATACCCTTTTTCGCATCTCTTTTGGCTAATTTTTAGATAGGTTTTATATAATTATTATAGTTTTTAGGATATTATAGCCATATCTAGTATTTTCTATCGAAATCCAAAACTTATGTACATTTACGCTAAAAACATTGAAATCTGTACATTATTGACGCAATAATAATCTCTTTTGCAGATCATGGTTTTTGGGCCCAAGCTTGCAGATGGGCTATGTACATAGGGATGGAAGGATGATCGTGGACCGCTTTTTGAAGATCACACGACATGGATATAGTCATTTTGATGGGCCAACAATGGAAGAATGGAGCCAAAGTTTGCACTTGGGCCGGTTGTCACTTATACTGGCCCATTTACACACTTGTTATTTGAACTCTTATTTCCCCGGGTTCATATGTGATGTAACCAATACATGATCCAAACACGTTCCACTTAGCTTTATTTCCTTTGGTTGGATCGTTCGTATAACGATCAAGATACATTAAACTCGTAACACCTACGGGACCGACCACTTTTGTTAACTCGGGCCTGTCGGTTAGTTAAATTATTACTTGGATGTTTAAGTAATTTTAGCTAACTATATATATCTATGTATGTAATAATTAGTTTTAAATCATCGCAACCAACGAAGGATTTCCCGAAGCTCGAGACCCGAAGATGCTTGGGTAGTAGCCTCTTCTTGGATTGCGATAATTAGCATTGATAGCACACATTTGTATGGTATGTATAAGGGAAAGATGTTGATTGCAATTGGAGTTGATGGTAATAATCAACTTTTACCACTTGCATTTGCTATTGTAGAAAGTGAATCTTATGAAAGTTGGAAGTGGTTTCTTTCTCATATCAAGAATCATGTGGTGAAAGAGCGCTATGGCATTTGTTTAATATCTGATCGTCATATTAGAATCCGAAAGGTAGTGAATGAGCATGGATCTCCATGGTTAGAGCCACATGGTTTTCGTAGGTATTATAACAACTCATATATATGGAATTTTACTTTTTTACAGTTACCTTTATGACTCGCATTCTTTTGTTTATTTTATAAGTATTGTTTACGACATTTCATCAGCAACTTTAATGACAAGTTTCGTAATTCAGAATTAATGGCTTTAGCTTATTGTGTTGGGAGTCAAAATCAAGTTCGAAAGTTCAATTCCACAATGGAAGAAATTGGGAAGCTAAATCCAGAAGCTCGACAGTGGCTAGAAAGACATCCACTTGATAGATAAACACTTGCACATGATGGTGGAAGGAGATATGGGTTGCTTACAACAAATCTATATGAGATTTTTAATAGTGTACTTAAAGGTGCTCATTTTACCCATCACAGCTTGTTTCCAACTTACTTCTTATAGATTGGTGCAGTATTTTGAGGTAAGACGTCCTTTAGGATATAGCGTACAAGCTAATGGGAATGCGTATACTCCCCATGTTGTTGCAAAACAAGTAGTTTTGACGTAAAACGCAAGTGCACATTTCTTAATATCATTTAATCAAGCGAAAGTTATATTTGAGTTGATAACTCAAAGAGAAAGAAATGTGCAAGTAGTTAACTTGGAGGAAAAAACTTGTACATGTGGTAAGTGGGAGATATTTAAATATCCTTGTTATCATGTTTGGGTGTACGTGACAAACTTTCCTTGAATAGTTGGGAATATGTTGATAGATGCTACTCAATTGTTAAATATTGTGCTACTTGGGCATCCGAGTTTTGCCCGCTTCTTCATGAAGCGTATTGGCCACAGTCATCGTCTACCGTATTGCTTTCAAATTTAGAGCTCTTACGGAATAAAAAAGGTCATCCTCACTCAACGAGACTACGAAATGAAATGGACACCAAAGAAAAAAGAAAGACGAACCTTTGTGGAATTTGTAGGCAAAGTGGTCACAACTGAAAAAATGGCCTTCTAAGCCACGATATATAAAACACAAATTTTAAAAAGTTTATTCGACTGTTTAGTATGATTATATCTCTAATTTCTTTGTTTTTTTTGCAGATAAAGGTTGATTATCGGCTCAATATATTATGCAGAAAATGAGAATTTTCTTTTGTCTTTTCGTTTTTCTGTAAAACGGTAATTGTGATGATGTTGGTTTAGTATCTAAAAACGTTAATTGTGATGATTTTGGTTTAGTATGTAGAACGGTAACAGTGATGATGTTGGTTTTATATTTTTATTGTTAGCATTATTTAAAAAAATTGTTCTAATTGTTATATAAGACTTATAAAAAAAACACTAAAAAAACAGTAATAAAAAATGCAGTAAAACAGTTAAAAAAAGCAGTTAAATGCAGTAAAAAAAGCAACAATAAAAATAGTAAAAAGGCATTAAAAAATAGTTTAAAAACCAGTAAAAAAAGAAGTAAAAAAAGCAGTAAAAAAAGGTTTAAAATCAGTAAAAAAAACTTTTAAAACTCCATTAAATAGATTAGTACACCTAAATAGTAAATAAGTTTCAAACAACACCTATTTGGTAAATAAGGTTTAAAAAAACAACATTGTGGTCATTAAGTCGGTGAAGGTAGGGTAGGGTAGGTAGGCTATAGCTTAGGGTCTTTTTTTTTTTTTGTAATTGAAGATCTATTTGTTTTACACGTGTAAAGTAAAAGTGAGATTTGTTCAACAAAAATATTTAAAAAGTATATTAAAATAGAAATGATCAAAAGATCCTTGCTTTAATGAATCTGTTTAACAAAGTTTAGTATATGGACGAAAAAAGAAAGGAATTAAAAACCACACAGATGAAAAAAACAACTTTTAAAGATCAAGGATGAAAAACGTTATAAATGTCAAACCATAGGGACGAAAATCATAGTTTACTCTTATTTCAAAATAAGGACCAATAGTACAATAGTGTAAACTACAGAAACCAAATATGTAATTTAGTCTAAATTAAATTATATATACTAAAAACTACTCCCTCCGTCCTAAAATTATTGTCCAGTTTTGACTTTTGAAAGTCTGTCTTTCTCGACTTTGATCTTAAATATTTTTGTTTGTGTTATATAATACTTGATGCAAAATATATGAATGGGTTGTGTTTTTAATTTATTTTCATTAGTATAATTTTCATCAAGTATTATATAACACAAACAAAAATATTTAAGGTCAAAGTCAACAAAGAAAGACTTTCAAAAGTCAAAGCTGGACAATAATTTTGGGACGGAGGTAGTAATACAATGTAAAGGTAAGAAAAATCAAATATCACGTTATGAAAATCACACATTGAGTCATGATTGCCACATGCTTAAATTAGCATGAGACACGAGTCTCGAGCTACGCCCCAACACAAGGGATGTTACAACAAGCCTTTAAAAGAAAGGGGATAAAGGTGAAACGTTGTACACTACAAGAAAATGTGTTTATATGACATTTAACATTGTTTAGGCATCCTAATAAATTACTTTACATGACTTAAGCTTATAGATCAAACAAATATTATTTTTAAGAAGTTTAGACTTTTCTTGTTTTGCTTCGATTGTATTCTTCTGGTTAATATATATTGCTTTTAGAAAAAAAAATATAAATTAACTTCTAGTAATAATTAAATTATTTACATGGTGGACAATATGGTTTGGGTTAGAGGTTATAGATAGAGAAATGGGAACCTTTGATTTTCATATCCTATACCATATGCAACATAACACCAAGACCCCTACTTGTATCCTTCAACCAACAAAACGTCTATTACCTTTGTGGCTGTAGTCAGTGGCGTATCCAGAAATATGATGTAGTGGGGGCACATAATAATTACCATATCAAAAATACGAAAAATACTTACAGTTTACAATTGCTCTCTACGAGTTTTCATCATTTGAAAATGATTCAAGACATCTTCATTTGTAACTTGAGCAAGTACTTCTTTTTCTACGGCACATATTACGCATCCATTCAAAAAACCATCACAAATTCGATTTCGTAGAAATGTTTTCACAATTTTTATTGCAGAAAAGCATCTTTCGACTGTTCCAGTTGTGACGGGTAAAACCAATGAAAGTTTCAATAATCGGTAAACGAGAGGAAACACAAGATGTTTTCTTGTTTCGACCATCACCCTACGAAGATCGGATATACCTTTCAAATTCGCAAATATGTCATCTTGTTTGACATTGTCAATGTAAAGCCGAAGTTGATGCCCGAGTCATTCTTTCCTCATCACTAAAATCATCTGGATAAAACTCAGTCAAACTCAGTAATTTTGACGGGTCAAAGTCAGAAAACGAGTAATTTGGATTTAATGCCGCCATACAAGTGAGCAATTCGAAGCTTACCTCATCAAATCTGTCACCTAACTCTTGAATTTGCATATCCACAACTGTGTTGAAAGAATCAAACTCATAGTAATGTCGATATGTGATATTTGTCTTTTGTCTTCGATTTTTTTGATTAACGTATACATATTCCATATTCACCCTTTCAATACCATGCTTATCGCAAAAAGAAGAGATCTTCTCAAGAAGTCGACAAAACCCATCAACTCTAAACCATTGCAATTCTCGCTTCGTTGATTTCACCAAAGAAATAGCATTTTAGATATCTTGATCCTTTCTTTTAAGAGCTTGTGACAACGAATCCGTCATTCCCAAAATTTGCAACATTAAGTTCAAATAAAACACATAATCAAATCACTAAAAAAATACTTGAAGACGACTTACTTGACGTTTACTTAAAAGTTTATCGCATGAACTTTCAACATAGTCAAGCTTCTCAATAACAAATCAAAATAAATCAATCAACCGCTTAAGAGTTTTGTAGTGAGAACCTCATTGTGTATCTCCAGGCCTTCCAAGAGAAAACTCTTGATTTAACCCAATGCTAGTTTCAACTTCATCGTTACCGATTGCTTCTTGCACTTTCTACTCGTTTGCAAGAAACACCAACCACATTCACCAAAGTTGATATCATGTCAAAGAATTTCCCAACTTTTGTATGTTTATGTGTAACCGCCACACAACTAACTGAAGTTGGTGAGCGAAGCAATGAACATAATACGCAAAACTATTTTCTCTCAATATTAAAGCTTTTAAACCATTGAATTGACCACACATATTTCTTGCACCATCATAACCTTAGCCTCTAACCTTTTTTATACTCAATCCATGTTCGGAAAATAAGGATTCAATTGCAGATTTAAGAGATACAACACTTGTCTCCATCACATGTACAATACCGTTAAATCTTTCCTTTACAATCCCACATTTGACATAACTAAGACCACGACAATTTGTTCGTTTTTAGATATGTCACTTGACTCATCAACTAACAAAGAGAACACATCATTGCCAATTTCTTCAAAAACATATTTGAGTACCTCTTGTGCAAAGCAATGAATAACATCTTTCTAAATACTTGGTGCCACCATTTGATTGTTTCCGGAGCATTCCCTACAATAACCTTCCCCACAGCCTCATTTTGATTTTCGATTAATTTTATTAGTTCCAAGAAATTCCCTCTATGAAGAGACTCTCCTACTCATCATGACCAAGAAAAGGCAACACACTATTCAATAGAAATCTAGTAGCATCAATAGAAGCATTTAATTGCACACGATACTCATTCTTCACAATATCGTTTTTCCTTTGAAATGCGACATCAATAGGCTGATTTTGGCTCATTAGATCATCACAATTCTTAAGTGCTCTATTGTGAGAACTATTGATGTCACCAACATGAATTGCTAGTCTCTCGGTTTTGTTCCAACTGTTAAAACCTTCTGTTACAAAAGCATCACCTCTGCCTTTTCTACTATCATGATCTTTAAACAAGTAACAACATAGGCAAAATGCTTTATCCGATTTCACGGTATACCCTAACTAATTGCCATACTGATTAAACCAAGTTGGGTTAAAACGTCTCTCCTTGTTTTATATCGTTCTTCTTGGAAAGTTGTGACCACGTGGTTGGCATGGCCCTTTAAGCAAATATATTTGTCGTACTTCATCTCTTTGATTCGGGTGAAACTATGAAATACTTTTTCTTTCCGATGGATCCGAATGAAGATCCTCCAAATGAAATTCTCTAGGTATTTTCGGAGTAGAGCTAGATTCGGGAATGCTTCCACTTGATGTTTTTCTCTTAAAATATTTCTCCATTCTCTAACAAAATAATACAAAGTTTAATTAAAGTTTATCACAACAAAAACAAAAAGATAACAGTAGCAAAAGTGGTCCTCGAATTGTAAACAAAAACATAACAATAGCACTAAACAATTAATTATTAAGTGAATGGCAAATTGGCCATTGACAAAAGTGAATGTAATAAATTAATTGATTAATCTATCATACAATATGTGTATTTCGTATTTAATGTAAAAAATAACATTAAATGAATGTAATAAATAATTAAATAAATACCAATTGACAAAAGTGAAAAGAGGTATTATAGCAGTAGCAGAACAGTCAATAAAACTACAAATTCCAACACAAATTTCAATAAATTTATACTTCTTATCCATAGCTTATGTTGCCCAATATTTTTAGATATATGGTGTAATATCTCAATTTCAAAAACACAATATTTAACGGGAAGCATTCATTTCTAAACAAAAGTAACCTTAATAGTGGAAATAGTCCATAAAGATCAAAATTTTAATTCAAGAATCTAAAATTAAACTTCACAATCCTTTGGTTCAATTAACAAATCCCTCAAACGAGGTCTATCCAATTAATAGCATAAATGCTTAAACCATTAAACAATAGAAAAGTTATTTTATTTCGATAAATTCCATCAACTAAACAGCTGAGCTGAGCCTCGGTCTCGTTAGAGCCTCAAGCCCGTCCTTTCCCTTTATCCTTTTCGGAAGTACATGTCTCTAAAAGAAGGAAACCACACAGATTAAGCTTTACGCTTAGTGAGGACAAACCACACTCTACATAAACCACATATCACATAATCACATGCAATTAAAGTAAGAACTGAACATGCTACACACTTATGTCCTTACGGCTCTTTACCATCAAGGACCATAGACACTAGTACCAGGCTATCACACCACCAATACCCACGGTGGCCACCACCACTACAATGGGTACTGCCTTAACAAACATGCCTGTTTTACTTTACACCACATAATGCATTCACATAATTAGAATATATAGTCACATAAATGGGTTAATGTACTCACCTTTCACAACGTCACAAGACAAGCACGTGATACACCAAAGGTAAGTCATTTAAGCACCTATAACAATTCAACGAGAAACACATATAAATGGCTACTCAAAGGACACCTTAAAACTCATTCATGAAACTTGAGCGTTAGACATAGAAGATCTATCTCAATGGCTCCCAAACTTCACCAAATTCCCTTTATAACAATCCCCTACGAAACACCATTAAAGAAAACCCCAAACCAGACCCACACAAAAAATTCAAAAAAACATCTAGAGCAATCGGCAGGTTGCCGGTGGGTTGCTACCCGTGAGTGATCTGCCGATACCCTCAGGTTTTCTTCCCTACGGGTCCACGACCAACAGGCTGGGTTTTCACCCCAAACCTCAATTCCAGCCAAAAACAACACAATTGATGCCATAGGACATCCCCAACCAAAGTATAACTAATTAATAACAATTTAACATCCAAAAATCCATCAAAACAACCATCAATTGATCAATCCCTAACGATATGAACCCTAACTTAGACAACTTCCAAATAACAACAAAACTAACGAATAAACATGAATAAGTTCATACCTTTCTTCCGGAAATCGATACTAAAGCAACCTTGATGTTTGCTTCCACCAAGAACACCCAAATGCAACCTCAATTGAATTAGAATCGCCTCTAGACCTCTCTTCTTCTCTCTCAAAATTGACCAACACACAACTAAGAGAATGAGACTTCCAAATATCTTTATATACGTGCTACACTACGCCCTTGATTTTCAGAAATGACACAAGGAACCCCACACCTGAAATTTACACAAATGGCCCAAAAATCAACTTACCCTTACAAACACCGTTAAGTAAATAACTTTAGAAAAATGAGGGGTTACATATGAAATCAAACTGCACAACTATTGTCTACTGCTCGTCTACTCTAGTGATCCAGCGTTTAATTTTTTGAAATTCAACCTATTTTATACAGTAGAAATCAAGTTAATAAAAGGTGGAAGAGAACAAATTAGGGAAAAGAAATCAAAGAAGAAAAAGACATCAAAGAGGATGAAATCAAAAAATTGAAGAAATCATATTTTTGTGTGAAGAAAATCAAGAAATATAAGAAGAAGAGTGAAGAAATTAGAAGAAAAACCTCAAAGAAGCTTACCTAGCTGCAGTGGACGATGGACAGTGGACGTTTGGAGCCTGGAGGGCGGCGTGGCACAACGACATAAAGGCTAATATAACCCCTAAATATAACCCGGTTAAAAGAAAAACCGGGTTGTATTTGTTATTTATATATTTTGCACCTATTTCCATTTAATAAACCGGGGTGTATTGGGGACAAAATTTGGGAGCAACAAATAGTACCCGGTGTTTTAAGTGAAACCGGGTCCTATTGTGTGGATTTTATGCATGCGTTATTTTTCCTAGTAATCCTACCCGGTTTTTTGAGCAACCCGGGTTCCATTATCTGCGAGCATATATAAGGCCCAAAACCCGCCTAAAACTCTTCCAGATTTCAGTTTATGCGCCAAAATCAATTGTACGCCAAAATTGAAGAACCGTCAAGCATATGGTCGACGATCTGGTGTTGCCTCCTCTCTGATCATCTCGATTCGTCAAGCATATGGTCAATGATTAGGTGTTACCTTCTCTTTGATCATCTCGAAGCCACAGGTATGCCAAGCTCGAAATGTTTTCTTTGATTTCAGTTTTTTAGGGTTCTTGTTAACCAATTATAATGAACAAGTTAGGGAGGAAATTAACTGAGAAGTTCTTCAATTCCTTCACCATGTGAAGCTTTATAGTATGTAATTAGAACTTTCACCAAGTCATCATCTTAAGCCAAGTGTTATCAAACCTAATCGTCCATTATTCCGTTGATCCAGATATGAGTTATCGAAGGTTCCAACTTTAATGCCTAAGATATAAATTTTTGGATCTCAATTATCCCTAATATGATTATCATTCGTTTTTATCTTTAATTGCAATGTACTGCCTTTCCGAGTTGATTGTTTGGGGGATTTTAAAATGTAAACACCGAAAACCTTTTGAAATTAATCTTCAGCATTGCTGTGCGATCATTAGTGAAAAAGGACTAGGAAATGGAAAATGCTATGTAAAACTTGGGGGATTTTAAAATGTTAAAGGAGAAAAACTAGCTTAAAGTTAATGCTTAACATTGGATTGCGATCACTAGTGAAAACAAATAGCAAATGCCAAATGCTTTGTAAAGACTTTGTTAAAGTTATGGATTAAAATAGGTCCTTAAACAGGGGACAAATGATTTGGATATTTGCATCGTTGATTTGCAATTGAATAATGAAATACATAGTTGTTGTTAGTACCTTCAATGGTAAAAACCATCACCAAATCCCTAGGAATCTAGGATCATTCATATTGCCTCGTAATATTCTCAACTACTATGGTGGAAAAAGCTATGAGAGCATGCATAACGCTCTTCTCAAATGGTGGCATGACTTGAAGATTAGTAACCACTACTTTATTGCATTTAACTTCATGGTATTCGTCAATTTCTTAAGTCTGCCATGAGGAGAAATTATCTCAGTCTCGCACAATAACTTGTCAACTTCATGTTGGGGAAGATTAGTAACACTAGCATGACTATTAAAATTGATGTTTGTAATCTACCAAATTCCAATTAGGTTAGACAATCATAAATGGAGTAGTCGGTGATAGTGTTAAATTTTACGGTAAGCACTTACCCGGGTAAGTGTTTGGTAAACGACCCCTAACTAACCTTGACGTATAAGGTCTTGTTTGCTTTTAATGTCTCTTAAAATGATGACAAATTGGATGCTATTCTGAGTTGTAAGAAAGATGAAATTGCTCTTGAGCATATGAGATTATGAGCTATTACTAAAATCTTGTTCTATTTGTTTGCTAAAAATAGTGATTCTTTACATTCTTTTGCATTATTAGGATTGTTAAGAAATAGCAAGGATGCATTTTGTTGATGGTTTGTGTAATAACTAGGCCAACATAAATAGATAATGGGGTTTGTGAGGTTTTTAGAGCATCTCCAACGGGTTCTCTATAAAACAAAAAGTTAAAATCTCTAAAAAGAATTACATCAACTCCAACATGTTCTTTATTTCAGTGAGCTGGGTCAAATCCTATTCTCACTGGTTCTTTTCGATTCGAATGTTCTTTATCTCCAACATGTTCTTTATTTCAGTGAGCTGGGTCAAAACTTGCATTTTCGGAACAGACCAAATGGCGGGTTAGCCACGGCTCCCTACCTGCGGGCTACCCGCCAATACCCGCAGATCACAATCTGCGGGTCGGCTTCGAGAACAGCCACAAACACAACCCAATAACGAATTTTTGTACTAAAATTGATTACAATAAGCATATACAATGATCCCTTATCATCCCTTAAACATCCATGGCCAATTAATCATCAAATAACAGTCAATTGGTGATCCAAAGATCACCAATTTCATCAAGAACCACATAAACCCTAACCCTTGAATAAGGTCTAACGAATTGATACGAAATACATGAACAAAGCAAAAATTACCTTAAGGAATTACCAACAACAATCACTAGTTACTTGCTATTTCACAATGGATGAATTCCTCCTCTCCAATTGCACCAAAAATTGCCCCAAGCTCTCTCTCCCTTTCTCCAAAATCATTTTCTGCAACTGAAGGGTGATAGGGATTGAAATTCTATAATATTCATGCTAGGCTCCACCCTGTACTATCGAAAATAACACTTAGGTCCTCCGACCTACAAATTACATAAAGTACACTAACTTAACTGAAATTTGACATAACAAGTTAATTATTTAACTCTGGGAAACGAGGCGTTAGAAGTAAAACTAAAATGGAAAAAGAAAGAGAATAAATGACTACAACCACGGGGGATCTAATTTGTTAAGAGGGGGGGGGGGGGGGGAATGGGACCCCACTTGGTGGGAATTTTTTTTATTAAGATTAATTTTTTTTAAATTACGAGTTAGTAAAACGTCCCCCTAGTAAAATTTTATGGTGACCCCACTGTCCCCACAAGACCGCAACCCTAACACCTCCAACCTCTTTCTTCCCGTGAGATACACGCATTACGGCACAACCATCGCTGGCAGCCGGTCGCCGGCCGACCATCGAGCACCGCCCACCGTCCACACTACTACACAATTGTTGATGGTACCCGGTTGCAAAGCATTATAGTAACCAGTTGTAGCGCCAGGTACTATTTAAAGGGGTACAATTACAACATATAATGCTACCTGGTTGTTACAACTGGGTGCTATTTGAATAATGCTACAAGGAATACATCAAATAGAACCCGGTTCTCCTTAAGAAACCAGGTAAGATTTGATTTGATTTTAATTTAATAATATATGCTACATGAAACCTTTTAAAATACAAAATATCCACAAAATTATGGAAATCAACAAATCCATGGTATTCTAATTCATTTGGAAGATTACGTTCCATGACAACACAATCAATAGATCAATAAATGTAAGCCAAATGTATATAAATGACTATCAAAAGCAACATACAAGTTTAAATCTTTGTATCATAATAGAAGTACAACTTACATAAGTGACCCTACAAAACCTGTGTATCAAGAATACTAAGTTACAATAAACACAACCTCAAGTGGTGCCAACAAATAGTCAAATGCTAGGCAGATATCCCCATCAACTCTTTCAACCAAGCAAGCTTCTATAGCAACCTCACACAAATGTCGAAACACCTATAATTGTAATTATTTCATATCATGTGATTTAATCAAAATCTAGATACTGAAACAACAAGATTTATTTGAGCGATAATGTACTATTACCTGGCCATGTACGTGATCAACTAGAATGTCAAAACAACCTATAGATTGCCTAGAATGAATATCACAAGATAGAAAGCAATCTGTCCCAGCTTCTGTTATTAGATTTGCAACAAGTTTAGCCGCAATTGATTCCTGCTCTTGAGTCTGAACCATCAGTGGGAGAAAAGCAATGAAAAGACATATATAAAATATATATATATATGAAAACATTATAAATAACAGATTTGCATAAGAATCTGCATATGCTCACCTGAAAGCAATCAAATAGAGAGCTTCATTTTCGTTTAAGTCTAGAGAGCACTGCACCATGGAGCACGAGAAGGAATCGTTCAAACAATAACTAAAAATTGAGTAGAGTTCAATCTAAATCTCAACATACATCAAGGTGTTAAGGAGTTGAGAAACAATTATAGGAAAATCCAAGTTTCAACTCATTTTCGAATAATGAAATTAAAGAGGAACGAAAGATACCTTGTGTTGTAGATCCAAAATTGAAGTGGAATCAAAGGACCACTCTCTTCACATGAAACGAGATGAAACCTAGAGAGATAAAGAACATGTTGTGATCTGCGGCTTTGCACATGAAACTGCAAGTTTTGCATTCGGCTTCAGGTTGGGGTTTTCTTTCATGGCTTTTCTTAAAGATGTTTAATAAGGATGAATGGTAGATTTTGGGAGCCATTGGTGTAGCTATGCTATGTCTACGGCTTAAGGAATTCGGGTAAGGTTTAGCGTTTAAGTGTTAAGTTGTTTATACGCATATTATGTGATTGTTTAGGTGCTTAAACATCACGATAAGGTGAGTACATTAACCTGCGTTCACGATTTGCTATGTTCATGATCATGTAGTGTATATGGTTGAGTATCTGACATGTAAATTATGATGGTACATACGGAGGTGTCACACCCCTAGGGAAGTTGGGATTTTAAGGCCTGGTACCAGTGTCGTTCATGATACACTTAGTGTTTACACGTTGGGTAATGGCTACGATACATGTTCAGTATACTATTTTATGCTTATGATTGTTTATGTTCATGCATAGAGCCTAGGTTTGTGCTTACTAAGATTTAATGCTTAACCCGTGTGGTTTAGTGTTAGGTACGTCTTCCAAGGACAAGGGAAAGGCGCCAGCTTGATGACTCGGATCACTCAGTTCAGAGGTTTATGAAGGATTTTGGAAATAAACACAAACTACCTTTATGGGAATGTTTTGGTTGCAAATTTGATTAAACGGAGAGTTGTTATTTTTTAAAATTAATTACTTTGGACCTGTTTTTGGGAAAACTATTACTTTTATTTTAATTAAAGCTTTCGCTATGTTTGGTTACTCATTTCCGTTAAAAATGAAACTGGTTGTTACAATTGGTATCAGAGCCTAGGTTTGATGGATTCGGGTGTTCACGGGTAGTGAATATTGAACTCAAACCAAGAGTTCGTGTTTTCAAAATAAAGTAACCCAAGAAAAGAAAATTTTGTTTTAAGAAAGGAATGTAGAACTGAACTGAGATTCGGAGCATCAAGACGGGAGTGAGCACCCTAAACTCTATTGAGTTAAGAGAAAGCATGTTATATTGTTATGTATGAACATCGTAAGATGTCATGTTTAATTGCTTGGGATGATATGATTATGCATTGAGTTTATGTTGACATAATGATAAATAGGACTACTATGTTGATATTGTAAATGCATGTGTGGTGTCATAATGATTATGATGATGTATGAAGTGTTATGACATGTGTATGGATGATTGATGCTTATGAGTCACTAAAGTAAGTAGGATTGCCTATGACACTGTAGATTAGAAGTAATTACTACTATGAGTGCTAGTAGTATTACATGATTGTATGCTATGTGAATGAGCCAAGTTTGGAAAGTGACTCTATCATGATGACAGAAAGGCCAAATGTGTAGGGTGTGATTATAATGGTATAAGGGATTATAATGGTATAAGGGCCCATACCATTGCAATTGCATTGTACCATTGGGACTTGACTGAATTGTGAGAAAAGTTTATAAACTAAGCGAGGTTGATTAAAGGGGAAAATAGGAGCATGTGGCTAAATAGCTATTTAAGAGGGATAGTTTGGGTTAGTCATTTAGATCCCTTGTGTATATTGTAAATGTTTTAGTAACAAAAAGTTATATCCTTGAATCAGTATGGTGACTACAACAAGAAGCAATGGTCACCCGAGTGGAGATGATGATCAGGAGATTCCTGATCTGAGGGGCATCATCGCATCCCAAGTGGGCGAGGTACTCCACAACATACTGCCAGGCCTCTTCGAGCAGATGAAGAGGGAGCTGACTGATATAGTCACTCAGCAAGTAGAGACCGCGATGGTGGGTCGGGGAAATGAGGCAGGTAGCTCCCAGTCGGGGCTCACTAGGGTGTGACGTACAAGGATTTCTTGGCATGTCAGCCGCCGAAATTCGAGGGGGGAAAAGGACCCGATTCTCTCTTCTTGGTGGATCTTCGAGATAGAGGGAGCCTTCCTGACTAGTTTCTGTCCAACAGACGTGAAGGTGAGATTCGCCGCCAACCTACTTAGGTGACCGGCGAAAGATTGGTGGAATGTGGTCAATGGCTCAAGAACTCCGAAGTAGATTGGTGCTCTCAATTGGGAAGAGTTTACGGAAATGTTTAAGGCGGAGTTTGCACCGCAGATTGAAGTGGAACGACTCATCACTGAGTTCTTACAGATGACACAGACGACAGGGTCAGTGAATGAAATCACTGACAAGTTTTTGGAGCGGTCCCTATTCTGCCGAGAGTACATCCTGAATGAGAAAATGAAGATGTATTGCTACGCTTAAATTCTGAAGCCGAAAATCAGGGAGTTCGTGATAATGGCACAATGCTCGACCTTTCAACAGATGCACGAGAGAGCAAGAGCTAGGGAGTTAGAGCTGGAGCGTCAAGGAAAGAGGAAGAAGGTCGAGACAGTGCAGTCTTAGCCGCAGTCAACTAAGAAATTCAAGCCCTCTGATCAGAAAGGGTAGGTGAGGAAGGACTATCCCCGTTGTTCTAAGTGCGGGAAGCACCATCCAGGGGAGTGTAGGATGGGCTCGAGAACCTGCTACAAATGCGGGAAACCGGGACATCTTATCTGTGATTGCAAGTTGACCCGAAGATTTGTTTCAAATGTTATCAACCGGGTCATTTTACAAACGAGTGCCCCATAGTTACTGGATCGACGCAGGTTTCGGGTCCAACACCTATAAAGGCTATAGAGGGAGGGACGAACAAGAAGACAGAGGCGCCAAAAACTCATGCGAGAGTTTTTCAGTTGACCGCGGAGGAGGCGAAGGCTGAGCCGGACGTGATAACAGGTATTTTTACAGTTAATTCAAAGCCTGCTTTAGTCTTATTCGATACTGGGGCGACCAAGTCCTTTGTTTCTCTTTCTTTCTGTAAAAACTTTATGAATGTAAAGAGTAAGTTAGATAGCCCGTTACAAGTAGAGATAGCAGGTGAGGAAATTCGTGTCTATAAAGATGTATTTAGAAATAATGTGTTAGTAATAGATGGATTCAAGTTTAGTATAGATCTATCGCCATCCCTATGAAGAGAAATTAATGTAGTGGTGGGGATAAATTGGTTGTATCGGAATGGAGCTCACTTCGATTGTGAGAACCAACGAATAGTTGTCCGAACCCCAAGTGGGGGAGAACTAACTATCGTCGGAGATAGGATTAGGTGCTTGCCAAAGATGTTTTCATTAGTGAAAGCCATGAGCTATGTGAAGTAGGGAGGCATCAGTTTTCTAGCGTACGTGATCGATAGCTGTGTTGAAAAGAAGAAAAAGACATCAATTTTCTAGCGTATGTGATCGATAGCCGGCTGTCTGCTGTCTTCCGATACTATGCGTAGTTCTGCAAAATTTTGTACATGTACATCAAGTCATACTCACAGAGGTTATGAAGGTCAGCATCAGAGAACCCGTAGAGCTAGCCGTCTTTTCTTTCCACCACATAAGAAGAGTAGAAAATCGTCTTGTTCATGAGGGTTCTAGCAGCAATCGTGTTCAGCCCATAATTAGGAATGCTAGAGAAAACTGCTTTAGAGGGCTGAGTAAACCTTGTGAACTTTAGCTTTCCCTCTAGAGTGTGAATTCTAGGAACTTCTGGGTCATACTCTGGATCAGTATCCCTCTCTGCATACTTCCATATCCTCACCATCTCTGGAGTAGTAACACCGATGTGCCTTATCTCTTCCATGGGAATCTGGTCCATTTGCCTAATTATTTCATCCACCCCGCTCTTCTATGGCGTAGCCTCTGTGACATTTTCCTCTAGGATGGGCATCTAAGAGGATCTCTCTATGACGATAAGCTTGATTGTTCCAAGGAGCGTGTCAAATGTACCTGTAGACGACTCTTCTGCAGCCTTGGAAGACTCACCAACAACTGGAGGAGTGCCGGTTCTACGAGTGCTAGCTAAGGCCTCTGCTCTGGAAATCTTCAGAGCCTTAGCCAGATCCGCTCTCTCTTGCTCTACCAATACATCCTCTAAGACGACCTCTGTCACTTTTTGTTTACCTTTATCTTTGTTCGCAACGGGGGGGGGGGGGGGGGGTCGTTTTGTCTTACAAAGGGCTTTGAAAAAAGTTCCCCTGCGGAGTCAACGATTGTAATCCCTGTGGATTTCATCTATGGAGCATCCTTCTTCTCCCCCTCAGGATGATCAGGTGTTAGGTTTTTGTGAGACCTTCGTATCAAGCTGACACGAGTAAACTGTAAATCTCAAACCTAACTGGGATGAGAATCACTAAACAAACCTTGTGATCAAACTGACCCCAAAATTCAATCAAACATAACTCGTTTGATTAGCGGAAACGATTACGTGATAAAACCCGAAAACACACAGATCTTATGTTTATCTAAATAACATGTATATATATACATATATATTACGTTTAGAAAATTACCTCGGAAGCTTGAGATAAATCCACCTGTGATGAGACCAGACGAATTCCTTCTAGCCGGATATAGCCCCGAATTCACGAACAAGCTGTTACGCGAAGAACTGACCGAATGATCACAAAAACGAACTGGTTTCGGATCTATGTAGGCGTCGATCAAGAGAAGAGAGAGAGAGAGAGGTTTTTGGGAGGTTTCTTTTACGAGGTTAAAATCAATCATAAAACTGGTTAACCCTAACTGTCTATTTATAGGGAAAAATGTTTCCTTATTGTAGACAGTTTCTATAATCTTTATATTTATCTTTATGGTAATTATATTATCTTTTCTTATTCCCAAAGAAAAGAATATTCCATAATAATTTCCATAATATTTTCTAGATAAATATTAAATCATTTAATTAAATCTGTTATATATTTATTTAACTAATAAATATATAAACTGTTTTAATTAATTCTAGAAACCTTTAACTTTGGAGTTTCTTACAAAAAACACCCAACTGATTTATAATTAACTATTATAAATCTAACCTCTACAAACTGGGGTTATTTTACTTATTCGAATTACAGGTCTTCACAGGTGTGACCCTTAAGTGTCTTATAACGTTGGATGTGCGATCACTGGTTTGTCAACTTCTGCACATAATTACTAACAGACTCCCACTTGTGCAAGTTGGCAATACCGCTTGATCACACGGACCTAAGGAGGCCCCTAGACAGGCACTTAGGCTAACCAGGTTACAAGAACTCTTATACCCAGATAGGTGATAAAACATTTCCAATAAGGAAATAACATTTATGAAACCACTATTCATAAATTGGGTATATCTTGGCTTTTCCCTTTGCATCACGATATTTCATCTTGAGTATGAGCTTGGAATCATCAACTCTAAATACTCAAGATTATGTTTCTTGACTATCCGACCTCTACTGATAGGTAAACGACAAAGAACTAATCAGTTCGTTTGGGCATGGCCATGCACTTCATCAGTATATTCAGTCAGTCAAGGGGCCCAGAAATATCTCTCTTCAGAGAAGAGGTGCAAATCCCATCTTGCATATTTGCATTTAACACCACGGCTTCCGCTGAATCTAGTTACGCTCTTTATAGCCACCCTGTTACGATGTAGCGGTTGAACGCACTAAGTATCCACCAGTCCTCATGATATCAAATCAGATATCTCAGGTGATAGGGACAACCACTGTGAGATTTTACTTATGACAAAATCCAAGAAGTAATCTCAACCGCGGATCACGTCCAATATTCGCTACTCATCGAATATCTGTGCAGCTTTTGGTCTACAACGCTTGTAGCTGTTATTCAAATCAACTGATCATAACTACCCAAAAGCTCACAATGACTTTAAAGCCCTATCGGGTTCCCACCACGATAAGTTGTCACGGACAAATTTTGAAAGAAAAACTGGAAACTAGTTTCATTCCTGGATAAAAACGTGCAAAAATAAAAGTGATAAAGAAACTATTTTTGTATAGTCCATATTACACTCTGTAATAATAACAAAAATAATGGCATTTCTTAATTACTTTTATGGTGTCTATTGAACGTTTACTAAATAGTGATTTAAACGAAGTATCACCTAACTTCAGTTTAAACCTTGATTAATGTTTACCGTATTAATCAAAGTAACAACGAAAATAATACAAGTTTGTATCATCTGATACAATTTACTTGATTCTGCTAATCTTTGTTTTGCAAACACTTTAAACAAAAATTAAACTTTTCTTTACCATATTCCCTGAACTTGGAGATACTGGAATAACTCTTAGTCTCTCTGAATATGTAAAGTTAAACTGCAACTTCCCGTAGTTGCTTGTGTAGATGAATGATTTCTACCTGAAATCAGAAAAAATTTCCATTTACCAAACTGGCAAATTTCAGGAAATTTATTATAGTGTTTACAACACTTTCTAGTTTAAAAGATAATTATTATCTTTAATAACTATTCCAACACACTTTAATTATTGATTTTTCTCAAAAAGTCAAGTATGACTTTATTTTGTTTCAAAGTCTTAAAAAACTTTTGTTCTACCCTTTTGACTAAAAGGTAGATCGTATGAATTTACATCCTACCTGGATCATGAATTCCGAGATATATTAAATCAATAACTTTTATCTTTTATTCTTTATCATAGACTAGATAAAGAGTAAACTGGGCTCCCACTAATCTATATGAAAACTAACTATTACTCAAAATTAACTATTGACTTAGTCAAAACTTGATTACTTAGTCAATTCTATTTTAAGTAATGAACACGAGAATTTTAACATTTATAAAACTTAACTGGACTTTATTTAAATCCTAATTCCAAAACTTGGAATTCTAGTTTTATAAACACTGATATTATCAACGATATCTGAGATAATATCCTAAATTCCATAAAACATATGAGTAATTAATTCTGATCAGAAAATACTTTCATAATCATTTACTCATAAATGTTTTTGTTAGAACCTGACTTATAGTTTGTAAAGAAGTCAGGGGCGTCTTTTGACAAGTTTGTAATAGTTAGTTGTTGAACAATACTTTTGTGCTCCTCTTAAAAGAGTCATAGACTCTAGGGGTGGTTTATGTAACTTCGGCTCTATAAATATGGGTCGCTAGTTAACGTTTTTCAATAATCATGCAACTGACAACTTTCTATATATGCTTTGTCGGTTCCTTATCTTTCATATTTATTGCGTGATTATCACTGTTTGAGCTTATTTGTCGATTGTAATAGCTTGCCGTGATTCATACATCGTATCCTCGTTGATTATCGGACTCACAATTGGTATCAGAGCCTCCGTTTTGGTAGTTTTGGACAGAAATCAGAGGCTGTTTTTGCTTATTACACAAGTTCCCGAATCGGATCTTGTGATTCCCGCATTGGACATTCGTGTCCTGAATCGGGACTCATAAGATCCCGAATCGGAACTCTTCATTTCCCGAATCGGATCTTGAGCCTCTTTCGTATTGAAATTTTGAACAACTCCCGACTTGGAAATTTGAACTCCCGAATCGGGACTCTCATTTCCCGAATCGGGACTCACTAATTCCCGAATCGGGACTTACTGTTTTCCCGCCTTGGCATTTCTTTTTGAAATTTTCGAATTTCTATAAAGGAAAGTGCTTTAAGCGCGGAAGCTCTGTCCAAACGAAAAACACCATCTACTTAAAACAGATCCTATTTCCGAGGACGCGATGTCAAAAGAAATAATCAGTATCGGTTCTGAAACCCGACCTCCAGTATTAGTCGTCGGCGAATACCTGCAATAGAAACGCCGAATGATTAACTTCCTTGATCTACTGGATGACAAACTGATGGTCTCTATCACTGAGGGACCAATCAGACCGACGGTTACTGTAGCTGAAGTAGCCAGAACTGATGTCACTCCCTATCTACCTGCATATGAGGTTGAAAAACCATACGACATGTTCTCTCATGAACAACGTGCCCGGGCAGCCATTGATAAACGTGCTCTCACGTTACTCACCATGGCACTGCCAAATGACATGTTCGCGAGAGTTGACAGCTGTAAATATGCTAGAGCAATGTGGCTGGGCATTGAACATCAAATGCAGGGTGGTGACAAGGTACTTGAAGGCCAAAAGGAGAACGCGATGAACGCGTATGAAAGCTTTTGTGCTCGTGAAGGAGAGACACTGACAGAGACCTATAATCGTTTAAACATCTGTGTAAACGATTTACGGAGACTCGAACTGGAAAAGAACAAATACGAGGTGAATGTGAAATTCCTCAAAAGATTGAACAAACTCTGGCAGTCTGTCACTATAAGCATTCAAGTGAGCCAGAATCTTGGCCAACTTGGACTTCATGATCTATACAGCATGATGCTACCTCATGCAGAAACCTTATTCGGTAAAACTGAAAAGAAAATCGATCCTCCTTCACTGGCCTTGATGTCAAACAGAGGATCGTCCTCTCATGAAAACTACACCGTTGAAGAACCTGTAGTTCTTGATGATGGACTTACCGAAGAGGAGATGTTTTAGCTAGAGAATTCCTTCGCCTTGATGGCTAAATTTCGGGGAAATCCCCAACGCTTCAACAGATTCAGACAAGGACCTCAGTTTGTAGGAGGTCAGTCCAGCCAAGGCGGGTACCAGTCCAGAGAAAGCTTTCAAAGAAATGATCAGGGAGAACGAACAACTATCAACATCGTGATAGTTCTGGGTACAACAATCAAGGATCTTATCAAGATCGAAGACAAGGCTACAACAACAACCAGCAACAGCAAAGGGATCAGGATTACAACTCCAACCACGGAAACAGAGGTTATCAGGGAGGTGGTTACAACCAAAGGTGGAACGACCAATCTGGTTCTAACTATAACAACCAGAACCAGAAGACAAATGATGATGGTCGTCAGTACAACAACACTGGTGGAACTGAACCTCCACAACAGAACAAACTACCAGCTCTAGAAGCTCCACCCGCAGCCAATCAGAACAGAAACCATGCTCGGGTTCCCACCTGCTACAACTGTGGTGACCCGGGTCACTATGCATCTGATTGCAAGAAGAAGCTCAAAGACTCTGCTTACTTTGAGAAGAAGGCTGCCGTGATGAAGAAGAAAGAGCAAGGAAAGGTGCTGTTGGCTGATGAGGAAGACTTGATCATGGAACCAGAAGACTCAGATGATGAAGGCCCCTCTGCCGTGCAAGGACTCTGCCTCATGGCTGACTTTGAGGAACCCTGCATATCCGGTTCCCCAAATGACTCAACTGATGAAGAAGCTGAGGTACATTCTTGTTCATTATTGTCAAAACCTGATGAACTGTCAATTTCTGAAACTTTAAGACTTGAAAGCCAACTCCAAATGGAAAGGGCTCTCGTCGCGAGATTCAGAATAGAGAGTGCTGTGTATAAAAGTAGTTTAGAGGACCTCACCGAGAACTTTAATAGAATGGAGCTTGAGTCTGGGATTAGAGAATCTATCCTCGAAAACAAGCTCCTTGATCTTCAAAGATCTCACGACGAAATTGAAAGCAGTCGTGAAGAACTCAAGCTCAAATTTCACATTCTTTCTGAGGAAACAACAAAATTGCTTGTAAAAATAGAAGAGCTTGAGGAAAATAATCTAAAGAGAGGACAATCTGAACATACCTTGAGCCTGCTTATCAAGCAAACCACTCAACATCCCTTTTATCAAGCCAAACCTGGGTTGGGACATTCAGAGAAAAGCATTCTTGAAAAAGCACCTGCACATGTATACAATTTTGACAGTATGAGTGCGCTTCCAAACCTGAACCTAGGTCAGTCAAAGGACAAGACAATGACAACTATGTGATGCAGACTGTGACTTTTACTGAGATAATTGATGGAAAAGCCGTGTCTTTCACCACCAGTCCTACCAATAGTTCAACCAGTTGTCCCCCTTCCAGTCCTGTTGCAAATGGTCCCATCTTTACCCCTGCTAGTAATCCAGAGAACACTTTCACTAGCTAGGAAGGCATCAAAGCTAGGACACCTAAGGTAGCAATGCCACCTATTACCTATGACGATCTGAACTTTAGCTATGACACTAGGGAGATATATACATCCGAGGATGCTGATGTTATCCAAACTTTGGATTTTTCCGCAACTCAGCCTCCTACCCCAGTGTGTATAGAAAAAGAGATGTTCCATCTTAGGTCAAAAGCCGTAGAACTTGATGCCTGTCGCCATAAGATAAAGAACTTTGAGTCGATTCTCTCTGAAAAAGACAACCAGATCAAGTCATTGGAACATAGTTATCATAAGGCAAATGCCGAAAGGATAAATATGTCAAACCAATGTGAGAGCGCAAAGTTTTCTTGCTCATGTTTTAAAAACAAATTTGCGGATCTCCAAAAACAACTAGTTATCCAATTTGTTAATAACACAATGGAAAAAGACTTCTTTTATGAAAAAGAGCTGTTGTTTGGTCAAACTTTCGCAAATCAAAGTTGTCAAATCAATCAGTTGAAAAGACGTGTGTCTTTCTTAGAAGAATCTGACTCTTGGGATTCTAGTACCAATAGTTCACCACTCATACCAGACCTTAGGACTACCGTGCCTAAACTTGTATTGGATCCGAATATTGTGTATGATGTGAAGCTATTTTAGATGCTGATGATCCTTCTTCAGGTTATATTCCAAGAAAATTTGTTTTGCCAAAGGCACCTGCTGTAAAGCAAATCAGTTCTCCTAAGCCACTTGCATCAGTGTCTGTGAAAAACACTGAAGGTGGAACATGTGCTGGTACTGACAAAGGGAAGTCAGTAAAGCCGCACACGCCTACAGTAACACAGACACAGCATTCAAAATCTACAGATGCAAGTAGCCTGGTCAAACCTATTAAGGGACTAGACCTTCATTCTAGTTCATTTGATGTGGGTGAGAACTCCAAACCAAAACAACCTTTGAAAATGTTAAAATCCGTTTGTCAAAACGCCACTAATTTCAAAGGTGGTCAATCCATTCTGGTTAAACCGTCACCCAACTCACAACTGGCTTTTCATGCAGATGCGAGGACAGGTGATGGAACTGCGAATGTGAAGCCACGAAGGAGGAGATATCGGAAGAAGAAGAACTCTTTTAATGCTTTCCTTAAATGGGGTGGTCATGATCATACTGGTCTTGGCTACAACCCACCTAGTTGTAATTCAAACGTGAACTCAAAGTCTGTAAACTCTAATCGCTCTGTGAATTCTGATAATCTTACAGCTTTTAAAAACCATATTTGTTCTTTGTTTGATAATTACATTCGTGTTGATATGCCTGGTAATGTAAATGCTTATCGTAAGTCAGGTAGTCCTCACCGGGAAAGAAAAGAGAAAATGACAAAGCAAAGTGCTTTGCCTCCTGTGAAGTCTCCTAAGCCTAAGGAGAAATCTGAAAAGGACACTTCACCGGCTGCTTTATCTGTTTCTAACGGTAGGACACCCATGTGGCAATGGGTTCCTAAACAAATTTGATCTTGCGTTTTGCAGGGCAGTCACATGTGGTACTTTGATTCAGGAGCCTTCAGGCATGTGACTGGGCAGCGCAACATCCTCTTCGACTACGTCGTTAGAGCTGAAGGTTTTGTCAAACTTGTAGACAAGAGACGTCTACAAGAATGTGCGGTACGTTGAAGGATTGTCGTTCAACCTACTCAGTTCAAATCAATTCTGTGATGGAGGATATCTCGTGAAGACATTCATTCTCGGGAGCAACATTGAAGACGAGGATGGAAACGTGATTCTTCGCGCTCGAAGAAACGGTCACCTATATACCACAATGTTTTATGTTGTTCCTCAACAAATGGAAACTGTGGTATTTCTCGCTAAAGCATCAAAGGAAGAAAGCTGGCTGTGGCATCAGCGTTTGTCTCATCAGAACTTCAGGGATATGAACAAGCTAGTATCTAAACACCTGGTCAACGGTCTTCCGAAGATGCGACTATCTAAAGACACCCTATGCTCTGCTTGTGAGAAAGGGAAAATGAAGAAGAGTTCGCATCCGCCAAAGATGGAGACAAACTGTCACCATCCCCTTGACATGCTGCATATGGATCTCTGTGGACCGATGAGAGTCGAAAGTCTTGCACGCAAGAAATATATGCTTGTACTTGTCGATGAATACTCTCGGTACACATGGCTCGAATTCCTAAGAGCCAAATCTGACGCTGCAGATCTAATCATCGCTTTCATCAAACGAATCCAAATCCTCTTGGGTCGTCAGGTGAAGAAGCTGAGAAGCGACAAAGGTACAGAGTTTCGGAATGTGAAATTCCAGTCTTTCCTTGAAGAAGTGGGCATCTCTCACAACTTCTCTGCTGTACGTACTCCCCAGCAAAACGGAGTCGTAGAAAGGAAGAACCGTACGTTGGTCGAAGCTGCAAGATCCATGATAGCGCATTCTGGTGAACCACCATCCCTGTGGGCTGAAGCTGTATCTACTGCATGTTACACTTAGAACAGGACCCTAATCGTCAAGCGGACTGGTAAAACCGTGTACGAAATGGTCAACAAGCGTAAGCCGAATATTAAATTCTTTAGAGTTTTCGGTTGTGTATGCTATTTACTGAACAACAGAGATGATCTGGGAAAGTTTGACGCTAAGTCGGATGAGTCTATCTTCATTGGATACTCACTTAACTCAGCGACTTACCGTGTATACAACAAACTGACCCGATCTATCTTTGAAAGTCGGTACGTTGATTTCTCTGAGACTGAGATGTATTCCGATGCCAGCACTAGTACAGCTAGTCCGGTCTTCCCTGAACTGATCACTGTTTCACCACCGAGCACAACTGTTCCTACTGACTCGGTTGAATCTTATTTTGTTGACTTAGCAGAATTTGATCTAACCACTCTTGTTGGTCCAATCATTGTTCCTGCTCCATCTGATCATTCCATTCCTTCATCAACATCCATATCCGCAGACGCATTCGTGAATGAGAGCACATCCTATTCTACAGCGGTAGGAGAAACCTCTTCTGGTACTGTAGAACCGGTGTCTGTACTTAACCCGATCATAGAAACAGAATCCTCTTCTAACACTGTGAATGAGGAAACTGTTCTCTCCCCCTCACAGCTCTCTTCAACACAACCCTCTCCTGAAACTGCAGTGGAAGCGGTCCGAGAACAGACAGTGTCCACTGTTCTTGCGCCAATTCCTGAAGTTGTTCCGCCACCTTCTCCATCCAGAACTTATGCTGAAATGGTACGGGAACCCTGTCCGGAGACCGTGTTGAACACTGATCCGGATGCTAGTCTTCTCTCCTCCGCCATTCGGGATGAGAATGACTCAAGAAACAACATGGGATACGACCCTATTCCCCATTCCAGAAAGTGGACCAGAAGCCATTCCACTACCAACATCATCGGTAGTCCATCTGCTCCAGTAACCACTCGCTCTTCAAAGAAAGATGAAAACCTAATCCTTTTCGGCGGCTTCCTGAGTCAATCTGAACCAGCCAAGACCTAAGACGCTCTTTCAGATCCTGATTGGGTAAGGGCCATGCAGGATGAGCTTGCCGAATTCGAGCGAAACAGAGTTTGGCGCCTTGTTGAAAGACCAAGAAAAATAAGAATCATTGACTTGAGGTGGATCTTCCGCAACAAGAAAGATGAAAACGATCTTATTATCCGTAATAAGGCTCGTTTGGTCGCCAAGGGATATCGTCAACAGGAAGGTATCGACTACGACGAGACATTCACTCCTGTGGCTAGAATCGAGGCCATTAGGATTTTTCTCGCGTATGCAGCTCACAAGAACATGAAGGTCTTCCAGATGGACGTCAAGTGCGCATTCCTGAATGGAGAACTTCAAGAAGTAGTATATGTTGAGCAACCTGAGGGATTTGTTGATCCCAAGTACCCGGAACACGTTTACGTGCTCGACAAAGCACTTTACGGATTGAAGCAAGCACCTCGCGCCTGGTATGAAACTCTTACCATTTACTTGCTTGGGTCCAGATATAAAAAGGGTACTGGCGATCCTACCCTGTTTCTTCGAAGGTCAGGTAATCATTTGACTGTAGTGTAGATATACGTGGATGATATCATCTTTGCATCTACAAACCCTGAGTCTTGCATAGAGTTTGAGCAGACAATGAAGTCCAGATTTCAGATGACTATGATGGGCGAACTTACATTTTTCTTGGGACTTTAAGTCCGTCAAACCCCGCAAGGGATTTTTATAAATCAGTCCAAGTATACTCATGACATTTTAAAACGCTTTGACTTCACTGGACCTAAGTCTGCTTCAACACCAATGTCCACGTCATTTCAACTGGATGTGGATTTATCTGGTAATCCGGTTGACCAAAAGGTGTATCGTGCGATCATTGGATCTCTGCTTTATCTCACGGCCAGTAGACCCGACATTATGTTTGCCACATGTGTCTGTTCTTGTTTTCAATGCGACCCTCGAGAATCACATCTCGGGGCTGTCAAGAGAATCCTTAAGTACCTGAAGGGCACACCTAATTTTGGCCTTTGGTACCCTAAGGATTCTGATTTTGAACTAACAGCTTTTACAGATTCAGATCATGTAGGCTGTAAGTTAAACAGGAAGAGCACGTCAGGAGCCTGCCAGTTTCTAGGGGACAAGTTAGTAAGTTGGTCCTCGAGAAAACAGAACTGTGTTTCTCTTTCAACAGTTGAGGCAGAATATGTTGCCGCCGTGTGTTGTTGTTCACAGGTTCTTTGGATGAAAATTCAACTGGCAGACTATGGCTATACCATGCATCGGATTCCTATTTACTGTGACTCTAGCAGTGCCATTCAGATTGCGGAAAATCCAGTTCAACACTCTCGGACGAAACACATTGATATTCGATATCACTTTATCAAAGATCACGTCAAGAAAGGTAATGTTGAACTGTTCTTTGTTGAAAGTGAACGTCAGATAGCTGATCTGTTCACTAAAGCTTTTGATGAGAAGCGCCATTACTATTTACTTAGTAAATTGGGCATGCTAGATCCCCCGGCACATTTCTAGGGGAGCCAGTCGTTTAAACTTATGCATGTGTGTAGGGGAGCTCCTGTGTCGCATATATCTAGGGGGAGCGTTTGTATAAATGTTGTTTCTCTATAACTCTTTCGGATCCAATCTGCAACGGATACCATTCCTAAATTTTCTTGCAGGTTGTAGAACCGAAGTACGGCTTCTGAATACTTCAGTTCAGGACCTGTTGTTCAAGTATAAAACTTCTGACCATTGCTGTCAGAACCGGTGATAAATCCGATCTCGGAAATTTCCAGGTTAGTCGTTTCAATAACATCAAGGGGCTGAACTTGTAAAATCATTGAACTTGCTAAGTTAAGGGGTTGGAAGTGACAGGTTCCAATTCTGACTAGTTCAGGGACCAGTTCTGCCAGTCTCCAAAACTTCAAGTTCAGGCACCGTTTTTGCAAACTTTTCAAAACCACAAGTTCAGGGGAAGTTTTGAAATTCTTTCAAACTTTAAGTTCAGGGTTCATTCCGTAATTTCTTGATAGTCGTGATCTGAGAGAGTTGTTATCAGATAAAATTTTCAAAATACCTGATAAGCTATCAGAAAATATAAAAGCGGGAGTTGATAACTGAATTCAGTTATCACTTTCAAATTTCAAACGAACTTATCAGTTTTCTCTCTCGACGATCAAGAACACGAAACGATCCATCGCTTCTCGGCTTCCCCGAGCGTTCGTTATCGATCCGTTCGACGATCCGACTACATCTTTACGATCCTGGTAAGATTTCTAACAACTTAGTATATTCAGATTCATCTAAACAACATCATTTATAGATCGGATTGAAGCCTAAAGTTTTCGGATAAACCCGAAACTCCAAAATCCTTGGATTCGAGTTACGGGACGTTAGATCGATCCATTCTTGTTCCTAAACTTGTTTAAATCACTAATGTATCACTCTAGACTAGTTTTAGGATTGATTTGAAGCATTTTTGGGTCGATTTGAGGTCTGGAATACAAACAGTCGCGAAGAACTCATAATTCGGGACTTTTGTGTTCTTGAATCGGGACTTACATGTTCTTGATTCGGGAATTTCAAACCCCCGATTCGGGAGTTTGAAATGTCCCGATTCGGGACTTTGTCTTTAGGGTTTATAAATCCCGATTCGGGACTTGGGCTAAATTAGTATTAAATTGTTTAAATTCCCGATTCGGGACTCTAGATTTATTTACTGATCAGGTGTAAGTATGTTTATAATTCCCGATTCGGGACTTGTATGCATTTGTTCTATATCCCGATTCGGGAAATCAGTAATATACATATGTGTTGTTGACAACCCCCGATTCGGGACTTCGTACCCCCGATTCGGGACTTCGTACCCCCGATTCGGGACTGGTCTTTTCTCGAGAATTGTTCTTAACAAATCACCTAACGGGATTTGTCCATAGACCGATTCGCGTTTTAAGCCAGTCCTGGATCTGTGGTTTCGAATCTAGTTTCGGGTCGTTATAATCTCGACTTGAGTTTTGCGGGTTTTCCGTTTTACAAAGTTCGACTCAGTTTTAAAAGATTCCCTCGGGAATCTTCGATAAACTGACTCGCTCCTAGCCGAAACTCTGCCGGATTTTCGTCAAAACACATGTTAGAGTTAAGAAGGGACTAACTGTTAAAATATTATCTGTTTCTGTCAGAAATGGCAAACCAGAGAGAACGCCCTTCTTCTCCGATGGATCCAGAGGCCGACCGAGCTCTGATTGCACCCACGGACATCGTTCCCATACTTCCAGAACAACGAGTATGTGAACCTCTCTTCTGTCCGGTGCAGCATACTATAGTGAGGGAGATCCTACGAGCTCATCATATCTCTTACGCCATGACGGCGACTGCCGAGGTACCGGCGATCTACCTGCAGCAGTTCTGGAAAACCGCCGTTCTGGACCACCGGTTCGGAGTCTTCTCGATCATTGGTCGAGTGGACCAAACCGAACTGGTTATCTCTATGGAGGACGTCCGCCGCATCCTTCGCCTCCCTGCCGCTACTGATGGCGGCCACCAGGAGTTTGACCAACTGGTTTCGGGCCCCATACTATTCAGCGAAATCCTCGCTCTTGGGGTAACCGACGAGGTGAACGGGGTTTCTCAGATCACCACGAGCCATCTACCGCCGATCTGGGCACAATTGTTCAACCTAATGAGCAGGTGCCTCTCATCGAAGACGAAAGGCATAGACAGAGCGACAACTTCCTTCTGGCACATCTACCACTCAGTCGCTTACGGACGACGCATCGACATTGCTTCCCAGCTGTGGCTAGACATCACTAAGGACTTGACGACCAGGGAACGCACCAGACATCATTCTATCCCGTGGTTGCGGTTCTATGGTCTTATCATTCTATCCTGTCATCCTATTATCGAGCCGAAGAAGATCAGTTGGGTGGCCAAGCGAGACTACACCGAGGGCCAGTACGAGATGCCGATTCCTCCACACGTCCTCGACGCACTAGACCAGCGGGCTCCAAGCGTTTTAAGGTATAGGATTCGCTTAGGTCTAGGAGCCGCACCTATGGACCATCCAGAACCGGAAGGTCCTGTCCATGGTGCGCAACCCGTCCCTTCTAGTCCTCGGGCCTTACGTCCGAGGCGCCGGGGTCCCACTGGGGGGCCTCTGGCTCGGGTGGAGTGTTGAGTGTGGACGTAAGGGAAAACGTGGGTAGTATCGTCCACAGATCCGCCACCGCTCACACCGCATCCACGTCTACCGACCTTCCGAGGACTCGTGAAGAGAGATTGAGGCGTCTTCGCCAACGTATGCATGATGATCCCCAGATGCCAACACCGAGGGTCAAGGAGTACATTCCGCATCGACGAACCGCTCCTCGTTTTTCGACGATCGAGGAGGTTCCGGAACCGTCCACTCCTACTGACGCCTCGGGATCTACACCTTCTGGCTAAGCTAAAGATGTCACGGCTGCATCTCCAGAAGAACCAGCCCGTACTTCACCGCCTCCTCAGGCCACCACATCGAGACTCCCGACGGATCCATCTGGTGATCCTGATAGCAGCTCATCCGACACGACACCACCAGATTCAGATCCGCAGGAGGGCCCGGGAGAAGGAACTGGCAAAGGCAAGGGCAAGGGGAAAGGTAAAGGAAAAGGAAAGGGGAAAGAGTTTGATGATGACGTCTCCACTTCCTCCTTCAACGAAAGCGATTCCGTACAGCTTGTTGACTACTCCGGAACGAAAGACAGAACGTTGAACACTGAGGTTGCTGAACAAGCAGAGAGCGAGTCTTGGATGCATATTGGAGCTGGTAGTGAAGGGTTCGAGAGCGAGAATCAGGGTCCGGTGATTCAAGAGGCCGAAGAAGAAAAGGCCCGCCAGGAAGAAGCGGCAATAGAAGCCCCAAAAGAGGCCGAAGTAGAAGTGGCCCAACCTAGGCAACCAGAAACCGGAACCCAAACAGCCAAGAGTCTATCCTCCACAGAGGCATCCCATACTGATTCTACTCGGCCAATGCCGAGTAGTCAAGTCGTTGGCAGCCAACCAACGCAATTGCACACCCAAGCCATCCACTCGACCACCTCACAACAGGTGGTCGTTTCATCAGAACACGGGGCTTTACCACCTATTCCATCGTTCACTCGCTTGGAGTCGATCGGTGTTGAAACCAGAGATGCTCATCCCCAGCACTCGCTTTCTTTCATGACGCACAGAGTCATAGATCCCCTAGGTACACATCTGGAGACTTCCACCCGAAGCCCCGCTGCACTTGACACTGCACCATTAGTCAGCGCGGGCCAGGGAAGCACCTTCGTGGGGCTCTTCCTGTCAACCGTTTCGTAAATGAACCGTTGTTGACCCCTTCGGGAATGGAACCCAGGGATTCGGACGACATCCTTAAAACTGTCCAAAGCAGGTTAGAAGCGATCGAGAAGGCCGACGAGGCTAAGAACAAGAGGATTGAGGCCATTGAGAAGGCCTTAGTAGTCAAAGAACAGGAAGACAAAGCCAGCCGAGCCGAGATCGAGGAGCTTCGTAAAGCTGACGAGGACCGACAGAAAGAGCTGGATGAAGCCAGACGCCTTATTAAGGGCAAATTCCAGGAAGGGGAGCGCCCGTCTTTTGGCGACTCGAGCGGTTCTCCTACTCCCGTCCTCCGTCTACAACCACCACCACTCGCTGAAGCCGTCCCCGGCTATGTTACAGAAGCCGAGCACCAGATGGTCATCACTTCTCTCACCACTCAGATAGATTCTCTAGAGAGGGAAGTGACTCAGTACAAGCAACTTGTGGCCACCAGGGACCTTCAGTTGGAGATTGCGTTGCGGAGTCCGCGAGCTTGAGGAAACTTGCAGGACTCCGGCTCAGCCCTCCAAGAGACGCCATGATGATCCAGATGATTCAGCCGCAGATCCTCATGAAGGGAGGTACCGTCGAAGAGGCTTCGCCTAGACCTTCCCTCCGGCTCCGGAACCGCCGCCGATGATACACCGGCCGACACCGCTCCTCCGGCAGATCAGCCTGCAGATCAACCTGCAGATCCAGCAAGTCTGGAAGGTCGTCCCACAGATGTTTGGGACTCTGATTCGGACGACGATGACCTTCCGACAGATCTCTCAGACTGGAAGTATCAGGCCATCCCAGAGGGTCAGAAAGTCAATTTCCCTCACGAGAAGGTAACTCCCGCTATAGAATTGATCGATGCAAACACCGCTCCGACGGATCCTTCCGAGCTTCACATCTCCGACGAGGCAAGGAAGATCCTGAACCAGCTTCCTCAGAGCCTTCGGTTTTGGAAACGATCGGACAACATCGTATCTAGCGCGGAGTACGACACCTTTCTCCCTACCGTTCAGACGCTTGAGGCTTTTACGGGTCAACAGCCAATTAGACTTGGTTGGAACCACATGGTCATCTTTTGACCCCTCCTGGAGGAATCCTTCTCACGGATCTTCCAACAGGAAAGTCTTTTCACGTGGTCCAAGAAGGTCTTTTCCGGGCTGTCTCATATCAAGAAGCGCCGACGCCGAACTGCATACGTCTATCAGAGGAAGCTCAGCTGGAACGAGCACGGGCAGATCAGAAGGAAGCTCCGGTTCACCAAGGTCACTGATGTCCGTCCTTACCGATTCAGACACCAGCTGTTCCTTGAGTTTCATGTCCGTATGTACAACCCTGGCAAGCCCGACGGGAACCTCCGAGACTTCATGTTCACGGAAGCTGATCTTGACAGCATCGATCTCGAAGATCTCCTCACTCTCATCAGACATCTTGAGGGCCCGATTCTGAAACCAGACTACTTCAGAGACGGTCTGGAAGTCCTCAAGAGGTACGTACGCCACTCGATCAACCTCGCGCATCTCACTGACTATCAGATGGCGATTGAAAGCAGACAACAGAAGGTATATCTGCTTCGTCCCAACCTGGAGGCCAATCTACTTGACCAATACCTGCCCTACTTTCCGACGAGAGATCCAGAGCATGGTGTTGTATATCTCACCTTCACGAAGAATCAGCGAAGGTTTATGCGTTTCAGTGAGCTATCCAACTTCTATGACGGCACCCTTCTGTACATATACAACGGGATGAAGCGTCGTCTGTTAGAGAACAACATGCCTACGTACAAGGGCACTCAATGGAAGAGTAAGCTGATCGAGGCCTTGGATCTGATCGAGAACAAGCTGAAGGAGAGACTGATGCTGAGGAGAGTAGAGACTGCGATGGAGCTCCGTACGAGAACGATCTGCGAATGTGATGAGTACATGCAGCTCTCTCAGTGGGAACCAGCGTTGAAGTATCCGCCGTCTTTCTGACTTCTTCCCAAAGGGGGAGATTGTTAGAACCTGACTTATAGTTTGTAAAGAAGTCAGGGGCGTCTTTTGACAAGTTTGTAATAGTTAGTTGTTGAACAATACTTTTGTGTCCTCTTAAAAGAGTCATAGACTCTAGGGTGGTTTATGTAACTTCGGCTCTATAAATATGGGTCGCTAGCTAACGTTTTTCAATAATCATGCAACTGACAACTTTCTATATATGCTTTGTCGGTTCCTTATCTTTCATATTTATTGCGTGATTATCACTGTTTGAGCTTATTTGTCGATTGTAATAGCTTGCCGTGATTCATACATCGTATCCTCGTTGATTATCGGACTCACAGTTTTATTCAAAACACATTATAGTACTTCGTGTGTTTTGACAGTTTTCATATATATTACTTTATTTAATTAAAGTAATACTATTAGTGTAATAGGCAACATCTAGGATCTAATTTTGAATCAAGTCTAACTTGACTTATATGCATAAAGATATTTAAATCAAGACTATAATTTTAAATTTAAAAACCGATAAACATTTAAAACCCAAAAATCCAAATTTTGGAAAAACAATATTGTTTTAAATCATAAAAGTTTAAAATTGTCTTGATAATATCTAAAAGTAAACTTGTATGCTGATCCTTGAAATCTGGGCACTTCACTTTTAATGACCACCTGCAATTAAACATTTTCTTCTAGGTGTCAACTCATTTGTAAACTAACAAGCGAAAGTGATAAACTTAAGCAGTCACGAATACCTGAGGTGTTTATACCTGCTTGGTAACGCTTCGGGCAATTATGCCTCCAATGACCGACTTCATGGCACTTGAAGTATTGATTCTCGGTCATTATTCTGTTAGGTTTTAACTTTCTTGCCCTAGCCCTTGCCTTTGCCTTTGCCATTATCATAAGCCCTGGGTGCACTCAGGGTAGCCAGAACTTGGCCCTTTCCCTTACTGGTGTTCTCATGCCCACGCTTCCTCTTTACTCCACCATCTTTGACCATAAGCATATCTTTTGTCTTGGTCCCCATACTCAACTCAATGGTTTTTAATACGCTGTTGATAATAGATTACAATTGTTTGTATCCTTTAGACAGTGAGTTGAGTATCATATCCGTTGCTAACTGCAACAAAACTGGGCGACCGAGCATCTCTAAGTGATCAATGTGCCTCTTTATTTTCATGATCACATAACTGAGGTCCCCTTGGCCATCTTGCACGCGCTCAGTGCTCTACTGGCATCATAACGCTCTGTGCGCGCTTCTGTCTGAAACATGTCCCTCAACTGGCGGATCATGTCATAGGGAGTCATATTTATGAGCCCCGTTTGGAGATCTGGGCTCATAGTCTCAAGCATAGACAGCCTACGTCCACAAATCATCGGAATGCATTCTATAAGCGTTCATGATAGTGACACTAGCATTTGCTGGAGGGGCCTTTCACCTAGAGGCTTTTCTAGGACATACCACTTTCTCTCGTGCCTGAGTACAATCATCAGATTGCGCTCCCAGACGAGAAAAATTAGACCCAGTAAGTTTGTCCTTTTCGAGAACGGGGCGAAGAGAAAGATTATTAGTGTTGGTAACAATGTTTGCCATCTACACATTTTAAAAACTTTGGTTTTAGTAACTGTGAGTAGACGATTTCCAATAAATATCAATAAACCCTTAAATGGTTAATTTATTGGACTAGGATCCTTATTTCATACGCCCTGATGAGCGGTGTGCTCACGTCTCACCAGGCCTACGTATTATTTTGGTAGGTAAGGACTTTTACCAATCATATCTAACTGACATGACTCCTAGATCTTTTCGAGACAACGGTAATCATCCGTACATGTTTTAGTCCCTCTAAGTGCATTTTGGCCCGGTACCACCCGGTGAACTTAACAGAACCAAAATTAGGGATGCAAACGGGGGCGGGTAGTAGCGGGGACTATAATATCCGTCCCCGTCCCCATCCTCCTATATTCATACCCGTCCCCGTCCCCACCCCACCAAATCCCCATCTATGTCGGGTAAGAAAATCCTCATCGGGGTCGGGGAACCCAATGGATACCCATTTAGTAAA
This sequence comes from Centaurea solstitialis, assembly GCA_030169165.1. Classification (NCBI taxonomy): domain Eukaryota; kingdom Viridiplantae; phylum Streptophyta; class Magnoliopsida; order Asterales; family Asteraceae; genus Centaurea; species Centaurea solstitialis. The sequence continues at coordinate 46,050,124 of CM058042.1, read as the reverse complement.
TTAAATTCAATTTTTTTTATAAATTTCACAAACATCACAAAATAAACTAAAATAAAAACCATGAAATCTTTATTTCTCAAATACCACAAAATACAAAAAGATGATTACCACATTAAGTTTGATAAAAAGTAAAGCAAAAAACACCAACTATTAGTAATAAACTAAAATAAAAACCATGAAATCTTCATCATTATCATGCCAACGTATTATATTATATATATATATATTAATATCGGGTCTTAAACGGGGCGGATACCATTATATCCGTCCCCGACCCATCCCCGCTTCGGGTAAGAATATCAAGCTCCATCCCCAACCCATTACCCACTAAAGCGGGGATTCTTCTCTCCGTTCGGGTCGGATCTCCGCGGGTAGCGGGGATTCCCCGCCCCGTTTGCATCCCTAACCAAAATAGATCTCACCATTTCGGGACTTGGACACTTTACTCTGGCCGGTACCACCCGGAGATGATTCGCAGAGTCTTGTAATCCCCTCCCCGCTTCGGTTTGAACGCGGACGTTCAAGGTGTGCTCACTTACAACGCCCGCGTACCTTACCCGGAGGTGCCCCCAGATGGGTTGCACTACTGATCTATGATTTTCGGGGTTTTTAATTAATTTTGAAAAACCTTTTAATATGCAGTAGTTTGAAAAACTGTAACTTTGAAAAACTGATTGTTTAAAAGGCAACTGACGTTTTAAACTAACTGTTTTAAACATACATGCTATTTAAAACTAACTGTTTTAAGACCTCTTGCTTAAATAAAACTAACTGTTTTAAAAGCATACTTGCTAAATAAAACTAACTGTTCTGATAGCACACTAGTTGATCAATAACTTTGCCTTTTATAAGAGAACAATCATTTATTATTTTAGGTTTTTAAATAAAATCTACCGTTTGAAAAAGGTTTGAAAAACTGGCAATTTTAATTATAAAAAACCTATCTAATCTTGTGATATTTTCTAGTTTCAAAAAACTCTCTCTATTTTAAAACAAATAGCATATAAATATCACAACCACGCAGTTAATAAATCAACAACTACGCAGTTCATGGAATTATAGATTTGCCAATTAATTCCTAAAGGACCAAAATGACCTAAAACTATTATGCTTTGATTCTCCCGCGTAGCTCCCACTGGCCTCGGCATCTTTGACGGAACTCCAGGCAGAAAATACTATCCTAAGGTCATTTTACATAAAAGGGGTTGTAAATGGCACGCAGGCCTCCCCAAATAGATCAAGGGTCTAAATTGGCAAATTCTATAATTACTTTAAAATTATACACTAAACAGGTATAAAATTAATAAAGCACACAATTTTATAGAGCAAATCAAGCAATAAAACTGTTAGTGTTAGATTTATAATAGAAGTTGAGGGACCTTTTGTAAACATTTTATCTTTTCTAGGAATGAGGTATAAATACCTCATTGCCTTGTATTGTACCTTAAGTCTTTCATTATCAATGACATATGAGTTTCACATTTTCTCTCTCTACTTTCTCTCTCTACTAGATCTATCATTTCTCATGCTAGATTGATTCGTCTTGCACTTACAAGTGGTATCAGAGCTGGATTTGCTGATTGTATGAAGATCTATCATGTGAATTTGTTGAAGATTTGAAGAAAATGGAGAAAACTTGAAGAATTCTAGTTTGAAGCAAATTTGAAGACATATTACTTGATTATTCATGAAATTGTGTGTAATTTCATAAATCTATCAAGTTTTATGCATTAGGATCGATTAGGAATCATTTGAAAGTGTCCAGATTTGAATTTTGAGTTGAAATAAGCTGAAAATGGGGTTTTGTTCGTAAATGTTCTTATGTCTCGAGTCAATCTTCATATGTCTCGAGTGGTAGTTAGGTGGTAGGTAGAATTCGAGCAGAAGGAGATTTTTGGCTCGAATTGAGTTTAGCTCGAGTTGATTTTGGCTCGAGTTAAGTATCTCGAGTGAAAGAGAGTTTGGCTCGAGTTGTACTTCTCGAGCAGTATAAGTGTTTGGCTCGAGTTGTTTATCTCGAGTGAAGTAAGTAGTGGCTCGAATTGAGATTCTCGAGCAGTGTTAAAAGTTGGCTCGAGTTGTGTATCTCGAGCAAAGAAGAGCATCTCGAGTGTAATTGAAGGTGTATCTCGAGCCATCTCGAGCAGAGTATCTCGAGCCGTATCTCGAGCATAGTTGAGTTTGTACCTCGAGTCAAGACTAATTTGTGTCTCGAGTCCCATATAGTAACAAGTGACTCGAGATATTTTGTTGTATAACTCGAGCCAAGTCATTTGTGCATCTCGAGTGAAGTTTAGCTGGAATTCTTCAAACATTCTCGAAACTGATATTTCTCATAAAAATCAGCAACAAAGATCCGTTTTAAAGATGAGTCTTACAAATCGAAGAGATGATATGTCAATGGGATCAGAGACCAAAGCACCAGTGCTATTCAAAGATGAGTATGAATTATGGGTCTCGCGATTCAAGCTATACATTAGGAGAAAGAAAGATGGAGATAAAATTCTTCATTCGATTTTACATGGACCTCATCCTATCCCAGTTACCACACTTGATGGAAGACAAGTGCCAAAAGAGTTTTCAGAGATGGGTGTGGCTGAAAGAGAAAAATTTATGATAGATGTTGAAGCTCAAAACTGTCTAATTCAAGCAATTCCGAATGAAATCTTTCGCAAGTTAGATAGTTATGATGAGTCAGCAAAATCTATTTGGGAATGATGGGTTCCAAGGTCGGAAATCAAATGAGGGTAACTAATTTGATGGATAGGTATGAAAATTTTAGAATGAAGGAGGATGAAACACTGGAAGAGACTTATGACAGGTTTGTAGAACTGATGAATGATATGAAGAAAAATAATATCATTCGATCAGAAATGGATTACATTGTGAAGTTCATCAACAATTTGTCTTCAGACTGGAAGCAGTTTTCAAGATTTGTGAAGCAACACAAAGTCTTAAATGAGTTGAAAGTTTATGAGGTGTATGAGAATCTGTTATTGTTCGAGGAAGAGGTGAATGAAATTGCTGCTGAAAGAAAGAAGAAAGAAAAGTCTGAAGCTGATTCTATGGCATTGCTTGCTGAAAAGGAGAAAGCGAAAAAGAAAGTAAGAAAAGGGAAAGCTAAAGTGTTGGAAGTATTTGAAGATGAGGAAGAAGAGGATGAGGATGAATATGATGAAGATGAAAGAGATCAAATGTTGCAAAGCTTACTGAGTCTAACTGAGGCTTATAAGAAGAAGTATTATAATAGGTCTGGATCAAACAACAGAAGATTTTCTACAAGAGGTGGACGAGGTTTTAACAGAAACTACATGCAAAGTTCACAAGGATATCCTCCTCGGGTTGAAAATCAATATGTTGATAGATATGCAACAAAGAAAGAGGAAGTTGTCAAAGATACTTCAGAGAAAACAGAGGAAAAGAAAGGCCAAGCTGGTATTACATGTTATAAGTGTGGAAAGACAGGTCATATTGCTAAAGGGTGTACTACTAAGATGTCGAAAGTGGAACTGCTGAGGAAGAAGTTGGAACTAGCAGAGAAGCAAGAACAAGGATTGGTATTGATGGCTGATGATGAAGAATGGTTGGATTATTCTGACAATGATGATCAAGCACAGATGTGTTTTATGGGCTTAGTGGAGGAAGAATCAGAATCTGATGAAGAAATAGAGAGTGGAGGAGAAACTTCAACGGTACGTTCTGTTTCTCTTGATGATCATAATAGAAAAATGCTTGAGGTGACAACATTGATTCATAACAAGAATAAAGAACTCGAACTTGTCATTTCAAAACAAACTAACGAAATTACTGATTTGTTGCAACAAAAAGAACAATTAAGTTTTCAATGTGCAAAATTGCAACAATCAGTAAATGAGTTTGAGACAATTCGAGCTGAACATAAGTCACAAAAGCTGGAAATTGATTTTCTAACCATCAGTTTAAGTGTGGAAAAAGAAAATGTTTCTAAGCTAAATAAGATGATTTCAGATCTTGATCTTAAACTTCATAAGATAGGTCAAACTGAGCATACAATTTTCTTGAATAAACAAGTTGAGTTTAGAGATTATTACTCCAAAGAAGGTCTTGGATATACAAATCCAAATTATTTGAAAAAGACCCTTGGAGTTAAAAATCCAAATCATTTGCAAAAAGCTCTTAAAGAAAATGCAGCATTTTATGACCTTACAAGCATGTTAATGAGTAAGAGATTTCCTTCATTAAAAGGTTTTCAAATGAAGGAAGAATTTTCAGAGATGCAACATATGAAACTACATGATCCTCTGTATCATGATTCTAAATATCATAGGGTCAAGTTTGTGTATAATGATGATACTCTGAAGATTAAATCCAATTCTCTCAAGGATGATCCAGTATTTTTTGTTTATCCAGAATCATCAAACAATATTGTGAAACCATACATATCAACCAAGGAGTTGGAATGTAAAGTTTCAGAGCTTGAGAAACAAATTGAAGATTTGAAAATTCAGAACTCAAATCTCTTAACTAAGTCAAAGAATTTTCTTCATTGGAATACTACTGATGTTGATTCTGAACCAATTTCACTGGTGTCAGAAATTCTAAATGATTTAATTAGTAATGTCTCAACATCAGTAGAAACCAGAAATTCTTCTCAAGATAATTCTGGGATAAACCAAAAACTGAAAGAGGGTGTTGATGATGAGCATGAAAAAGTTGTTCGTGTTGTTAATAATAAAGGTTATTTTGAATACAAAGAACCCTCCGCAATGTCAACTGATGATGTTGAGGTTCCTTATGATTTTGATTCTGTTAATTCAAAACAACCCATAATTGATGAAATATCTTCTGTCCCATCATCTTCAACAACACCGACAAATGGTTTATCTTCAACTGATTTGTCAAAAAGTGATAGTGAATTGGGTGAATCTGCAAAGGAATCAAAGAAGCTATCTCTTGAAAATTCTGAACCTGTGTACTCAGCAACAAGATCAAAAGTTTGTCATTTTCATGATGAAATCTCTTATTTAGAAAAGAAACATGACAAGGAAAAACAAAGTTTTCAAAACACAATTAAACAGTTAAAGACAGAACTTTCTCGTCAAAAGTGTGATACAATATTTTGGAACAGCAAATGTGTAACCTTAACCAAAAACTATGATAGACTAGTTGAAAGACTGTCTATATATGAAGAAGGTCATCACTATGCTGGGAAAAACCAAAAGATTGTTCATACTCCAGTCACTCATGCATACATCAACAATGTTCAGTTCTCTCAGGGAGTAAAATCTATGTTACGGAGATTCCAGCATCACATTGATTTGAAAAAGCAAAATCCGAACTTGGTGTTTCCTGAGGAAACTGAACAAGTCATTCCAACTGTTCAACCTAAGTTGAAACCTTTTGATATCTGTACTAATCCATCTACAGGAAGTTCCAACAGTGTGAGCCTTGAGAAGTCCAGAAAGAAGAGGTCAACGTAGAGAAATGTTAAAAATTAGATTTTAGTATGAAATATGCATATAGCAAGTTTAGTGTGGGAACAAACTGAATTCTAAAAATAATGTACCTTCCAAATTCAATTCTATGAATAAAAGGTCTACATCTGTTTCTTCAGTTTCTCATGCTTCATGTTCCTCACAGAATATACATCATACTAAATCTAATTTCTCTACGACTCTTCGTTCTTCTGTTCCTATATATGTTCCATATCATGTTTTTAATATGCTTAGAGGAACAAAGTATTACTGGGATTCAATAGCTTGTACTTTTAAGAGTAATACACGGAGTGGACCCATTTTAAAATGGGTTCCTAAATCCATCTGATTTCCTCATTGCAGGCCAGTCATAAATGGTACCTCAATTCTGGGTGTTCCAAACATATGACTGGGAGGAAAGAGCTTCTGACTAATTACAGAGAAGAATATGGAGGCTCAGTCAAATTTGGCAATAATGAACTGTCACCAGTTGTGGGTCATGGAGATATTGTGTGTAAGGATATTACAATCAATAATGTAGCACATGTCGAAGGTTTGAATCATAACCTATTCAGTATTGGCAAATTTTGTGATAAAGATTTAGAGGTAAATTTTAATAAACGTCGATGTGCTGTCAGAACTGAATGGGGTAGAGAATTATTAGTTGGCACTCGGAAAACTAATCTCTATACGATCAAACTTCGACATATGCTTGCAAAGAAATCTCAGTGTCTCATCACTCAGAAGTCATCTCATCAATCTTTACTTTGGCATCGTCGATTGTCTCATTTGAATTACAGATATCTTGACAGACTGGTCAAAGAAAGGTTAGTATCTGGCATTCCAATGATCAAGTCTGAACCCGATCAAATTTGCTCAGGTTGTGCTCAAGGAAAAATGAAAAGAGCATCTCATCCCCCAAAACCTGAACAAGGGTCCAAATCTCCGTTGAGTTTAATTCATATGGATCTGTGTGGCCCGACGAAAACTGTCAGTCTAGCAGGTAGTAAATACGTTTTAGTCATCGTTGATGATTATTCACGATATACTTGGACAAGGTTTTTGAAAACAAAAGATGAAACATCAAATTTAATAATAAATTTCATCAAAGTTGTTCAAGTACAACTTAAACTACCTGTTCAGACTGTCAGGTCAGATAATGGGACGGAGTTCAAAAATCAAGTGTTAAAAGGTTTTTACAATTCTTTAGGAATTACTCAAACTTTTTCGGCCGCACGAACTCCTGAACAAAATGGTGTAGTTGAGCGTCGTAATCGTACGTTAGTTGAAGCAGCTCGGTCTATGTTGGCTCAAAGTCAATTACCTCAGTACCTATGGGCTGAAGCTGTGAATACTGCGTGTTACACACAACATCGGTCTATTATTCATCGGAGATTTGGAAAAACACCCTATCATGTTTTGTTTGGAAGAATTCCAAATATTGATTATTTTAAAGTGTTTGGGTGTCCTTGTTTTGTTCTTAATGAAACCGAGAATCGGGGAAAGTTTGGACCTAAGTCTGATGAGATGATTTTTGTGGGATATTCAGATTGTTCAGTTGCTTATCGCGTTTTTAATAAAAAGTCAAGAGTTGTGTATGAAAGTGTAAATGTTAGATTTGATCCGTTTGTTGAATTGTCTTCAACTGTATCTTCCAATACAGATACTGTGTCTAACAATGTTGTGTTTACAGATGCGTCTTCATCCACAACTAGCTCCATTGATCCTCCCGCTACATCCACTGAGTTAGACAGATTGTTTGAGTATTTTTATGATGACTTGTACGGGCCTAATCAAATATCTTCGTCTAATGTAGGTATTTCATCTACCCCTTCGAGTTCGACTACTCCCTCATCTGAAGTTTCTCCTACATCATCTATACCATGTCCAGATGTTCCTAGTCTTGTCTCCTCACCATCATCATCTCCCATCGTTATGGATACTCTTCATCGGGATATTACAGTAGATTCTCAAGTTCAGTCGTCTTCTCATGCAGTTGGGGATAATGATTCTATTCCTGAAGGGCATGAACCACTTTCTACGCATTCTACATCAACTGATAATATCTTGAAACCATCTTCTGTAAATGATCAAACACCTTTACCACATATTGCCAAATGGACAAAGGATCATCCTATTGATCTGATCATTGGTGATCCTACTTCTGGTGTTCAAACACGAGCTGCTTCAGCAAATGAGTGCAACTTCTCTGTATTTTTTAGTAACATTGAACCAACACGTGTATCTGATACTTTACAAGATTCTGATTGGGTTACTGCTATGCAAGAGGAACTCAATCAGTTTGAGGCTTTAAAAGTATGGCGGTTGGTCAAGTTACCTGAGTCTAAATTAGTTATTGATACGAAGTGGATATTCAAAAATAAGAAAGATGCGAATAACATAATTGTTCGTAACAAAGCTCGACTTGTGGCCAAAGGTTATCGTCAACAAGAGGGCATTGATTACGATGAAACTTTTGCACCTGTTGCTCGACTTGAAGCTATTCGCATGTTTCTGGCATATGCTGCTTACAAAGATTTCACTGTTTTTCAAATGGATGTCAAAACAGCATTTCTATATGGTCATTTGAAAGAAGAAGTCTATGTAGCTCAACCAGAAGGATTTGTAAATAAAGAACATCCAGATTATGTCTATGTTCTAGACAAGGCTTTATATGGCTTAAAGCAGGCACCACGTGCTTGGTATGAGGAGTTGTCTAAAGATCTACTTTCCAAGGGTTTCAAGAAAGGTTCGGTGGATTCAACATTGTTCTTGATGAAGGAAGGCGAACATATTGTGGTCATTCAGATCTATGTTGATGACATTATCTTTGGATCAACTAGTCGGGAGTTGTGTAAAAAGTTTGAGAATGTCATGACTGAAGAATTTAAAATGAGTATGATGGGAGAGATTAATTTCTTTCTTGGTCTTCAAGTCCGACAGTTTTCAGATGGCATCTTCATAAATCAATCCAAGTATATCTTTGATTTACTGAAGAAGTATGATATGTCTGGATGTCATTCGATAGGAACTCCAATGGCTACGGGTAATTCAATTGGCCCTGATCATGAAGGAAAGGATGTAGATTTGAGGACTTATAGAAGTATGGTTGGTTCTTTAATGTATCTCACTGCCAGCAGACCTGATATCATGTTTGCAACATGTTGTGTGCTAGATATCAAGCCAAACCAAAGGAGTCTCACTTAGCTGCAGTTAAGCGTATTTTTCGATACTTAAAGGGGACTCCCTACTATGGCATTTGGTATCCAAAAGGTCTTGGATTTGAGCTACAAGCGTATACTGATGCTGATTATGGAGGCTGCAATATGGACCGGAAGAGTACATCAGGTCATTTGCAATTTCTGGGAAATAAGTTGGTTTCTTGGGCTTCTAAAAAGCAAGAGTGTGTCTCTACCTCTACTGCGGAATCTGAATATGTTGCTGCTGCAAGTTGTTGTTCACAAGTACTTTGGATGCAGTCGCAACTTCGTGATTATGGTCTTGAATACAAAAAGATTCCCATCTATTGTGATTCTAAGAGTGCAATAGCCATCTCAGCTAATCCGGTTCAACACTCGAAAACCAAACACATTGATATCAGGTATCATTTTTTAAAGGACAATGTAGAAAAAGAAAATATAGAGCTGTATTTTGTCAATACTGAATATCAACTTGCTGATTTGTTTACTAAGGCTCTAGATGAGAAACGTTTTAAATTTCTCATCTCTAGACTTGGTATGATTGACAAAAAGATCGTATAATCTATATTTGTTCTTATACATTGCAGTTTAATGGAATACTAAATTCAGTATGGTCACTGAACTTCCATGTATATTTTGAAATATAGTTTATCTGTTTCTTTTGGTGTTTATGTTTTCAAGTTGATTGTTATTTGTATTTTTCTTATTCTTTTTCCTTATGTTTTCTAATGTGTTTGTTACTTCTGAGTATATGGTTTTGTCAAGGGGGAGCTTATCTGGTACAGGTTCGTACATTTGCTGTGATTCTGACTGGTACAGGTAAATACAGGTATGCATAGATTAAGGGGGAGTACTATGGATGCATTATGGTAGGGGGAGTAATTGACTCGAGCTGTGAATAATTGTATTAAAACATTTGATTCATCTAACTCGAGTTGTACATCTCGAGTTGTTCAACTCGAGCTAAACAACTCGAGCCATTCAACTCGAGTCATTCAACTCGAGACATTAACTCGAGCACACAAAATTCGAGCCATACAACTCGAGATATCAAACTCGAGTTACACTACTCGAGTCATATAACTCGAGCCACACCATCCAACTCGAGTCACACAACTCGAGTTCCATATCTCGAGCCACACAATCCAACTCGAGCTATCCACCTCGAGTCACCCATATCGAGTCATATAACTTGAGTCACACAACTCGAGTTCCATAACTCGAGCCGCACAATCTAACTCGAGTCTTTCAACTCGAGTCACCCAACTCGAGTCATGCAACTCGAGTCACACTACTCGAGCCATTCATCTTGAGTCTAACATGCAACTCGAGTCATACAACTCGAGTGTGAGTTAGTTATTTCTGTTATACGACATGAACTCGAGTCATGTATCTCGAGTCATGTAACTCGAGTCATATACTTCGAGTCAGACATCTCGAGTCCTTGTTTTTCATTTACTTTATACTATGTTACAAGTATCTCGAGTGATGACTCGAGACCTCCACTCGAGACATGTATCTCGAGTCTTGGTTTTTCATTTGCTTCATACTACGTTACAAGTATTTCGAGTGATGACTCGAGACCTCCACTCGAGACATGCATCTCGAGCCGGTTCACATGTCTCGAGCGGCTTCTTTGAAAACACTATTTAACGCTCGAGACATGGGAGGTCCAATCCTTGAGTGCCACGTGTCTTTGTAATCATGAATAAGAGATCAGTTTCCAATCTTTCCTATAAATACTTTGTTTCGATTCATCTTTCCAACCTTTCTGGAAATTCAATCTCGTGCGGATCTGTTCAAGTTGTTGCTGTCAAGTTCAAGAAACTGCTTTGTACTTCTATTTCGTGTGTGTTTTGTATACGTATCCCGGGTACGTAGCCTATAGGTATTCATTCGGTCATATACCGATTAGGCTAGTAGGTTAAAAACTGTTTGTTTCAACTTATCATAAAACACGGGTTAATATCTCGGGATTGTATTCTTGACATTTTAAACCGAAATGTGTGAATGATCCGTTGTTCCGGATCATAAGGACTTGAGACATTGGACTTCATATTTTTGATATTAAGATTGACCTTCAACTCTACAATATAGTGAACTAAATAAAAATACTATATAAGTCTTTTCATGGATTAAAATGGCTAAAATTGGTCTTATAAGTTGTTAATATCGTTTGAGATATAAGACTAAAATGTTTCAAACATAAAAGACTTATATTTGTTAAAACATTCATAGTTCATTATATTGATCAATGGTCATTCTTTTGATGCATTTCTTCTCAAGTCCCACACTGTGTGAATTTCTTTTTCACACTCAAACACGTTTTTCATAAAACCTTAAACTTAAAAGATAAATCTAATGTTTTTATGAATTACAGACATGGAGGACTATACTTTCCCAGACTCAGATGATATGGCGATTTCAGACATTATTTCAGTGCAATCATCTCCACGTAATCCGAATGCTGATGCGGATAGACAACTGATTCGTCCGTCACTATATCAACCATCGATATCGAACAATGTTCCTTTCAACCCAAATGCAACTCTGAAGGCTCCGGTGATTACTGCCATTTTACGAAATCATCCGCTGTACAATGTACTTACACAGACAGTTGAAGTTCCCTTGATATATGTGCAACAAGTATGGCACACACTGCAATTTCATGCTGATCCGGGAATCATCACTTTACAGCTAAGCTAGATCACTACAACATCAGTTTTGGAGTCAACAAATTTCGCCGTGTACTGGGATTTCCGGAAGCGAATAGTCGTCCAAATGCAAATCAGTTTGAACCATTTGCATCTTTGGAAGTTGCAATGGCCGGTGTTGAATCTGTTGCTCACCTGCAGGCGATCAATGCACCATCTCAGTTCAACAAATCCCACTTACCTCCGACATACAATACCTTGTTCACAATTCTAAGTCGATGTTTGACTGGAAAGCGGACGGTTCAAGACACGGCGACGCAATCATTTTTGGTGCTATTTTATGGAGTACTATTCAACAAGCATTATGATTATGCTTCATTGATTTTTTACGATCTGAAGGAACTTCTGGCCAAGAAGCAAAAGCACCTACCATATCCGAGATTTCTAAGTACTATTATCGCAAGTGCAATGCGTCAGAATCCAGATATTCCGCGCCGATCAGATGCGGAAAAGGTCAAGATCCATGACATGCAGTCTATTCGATATCCGAAGAAGGTGTTTGCTTCAGAGGTTCCGTTGTTTTCTGAGCTTTTAGACTATGCTGATCAGAATGTGGCGTGTGTGATAGCGTATAGGGCTAGGTTTCCAACTATGGTCCAACCAGAGCCGGAGGGACCTACCCAAGGTGTCATAGTTCCTAGTGGTGAGGGTATAGTTCCTAGGGACCAACGATCACGGGATCTTGGTCAGGGTGTGTTGAGGGAAAATACCGACAGGGGTGCCGGTGGGGTCCATTCTGATCAGCTAGCTCACTCATCCACTCTCAATGTAGCAGCTCAACTTGGTCAAATAAGTTCGGCGGTTCAGATGGATGATGTATTTGCTACACTTGAAGATGAGCACGGCGCTACGTCACCTATTTTGCACACGAATGTGGAGGCTGATATGGATGATTTTGCTCTATCTCCGGTCAATGAGCAATTTGTGGGTGAATTTCCTGACATAGAGGAGGTTGCGGAGTCGTTACTTGAGTTGTCTTAACCGATGGTGGATATATCAGATGCACAGTGCTACTCTCCGAATGAGTTGGCACAACGTCTCCAACGTCTTATGGGTTATGACTCCTCATCAGAAGATATTATTGAAGCAAATGATGATGATGACCATGATGATGATGATCATGATAATGATGACCATGATGATGATATGACTGATCGAGGCTCGAGTCCTTTGTTGACTCAGGGTGACATAAGGATGGCTGAGGGAGATTTAGTTGAAAAATCGGATGTGAGGTTGAGTGTTGGGGGAGATAAAAGAATTGATGAGAGTGAGATAGGGGCTAGAAAAGAAGTACAAACCCCTTTCCAAGCCGAGTCTAGCTGGGTAGCCACATCGTCTAGGGGTGAGCATATGTTGCCACCGCCTATTGAAAAAGACATGAGATCCCCACTCATGCAATGCACAACCCAACTCACCCACTCTACCGTTTCTCAACAAACGGTAGTTTCAACTTCTCACGGGGTTTTACCACAACTTGTACCCATTCCTCACTTGGAGGTTGGTGGTACTGACACAGTGAGGCAGCTGCCCCCGCCCACGACTTCACTTGTTCACTCATCGAGTCTAGAACCACTTGCTTCAAATGTAAATCTTTCTTTGGCTAGGACACAGGTGCAAACCACCTTTGCAGGAGGCTTTAGTAGCCCTACCGGAACCACCGTAGTGAGTTCTGCATTTGTTGCGGGCTTGCCAGGATCGGAGGGAAATCCCATCAGCGCTAACATCATGCCAACACTGAACATGGGTTCCTTGAGTTCTACTCTTGGATCAACGAGAAGTCTGAGTGACCTCGGAGTTAGTTTACCCACATCCACTATTATCACAGAGTTAAGGCAACAATCTACTATCTTGGGTTCTTCCTCAACACCAATTGGTAGTTTATCGTCAGATTCAGTCTCAGTTTTCACATCTTCCACAACACCATCTATCTCAGTACCTCCTCCGACTGGCATGGCATCATCACCTGATGTTGATCTCTCGCGTCTTCCGGTTGTTGTTACAGCTAATCAGCTTATTACCCGTTCTTTATTTCGAGCTAACAACGAACAGATGGCAACTGTTATTCAGCAGCAGACTGCTCGAATTTCTGCTTTGGAGAAGCAAGTAGCTCTGTTAGCTAAAGGCAAAGCTCCAATGTCTGATCCCCCTTCACAGCCTTCTCAGTCAGCGGCTGATTCCCTTACTATTCCAGAGTTGAAGGGGTTGTTGTTCTCTAAACTCTTGGAGTCGGGTTCAGCTGAAGATAGTGATCTTGTGGGTATTCTACAACAACAGACTGCTTTACAACAACGTGCTATTCAAGAGCAACGGTCTCAGGCTCACTTGGTTATACATACGGAATTTCAGCAGTTTCAGGCCACTCTTGATGCATCTCTCACCAAGACATTCACCGAGATCAACCAGATGTTCACTGATGGCTTATCACAGTTATCTGATCGGATTCGGGGAATTGAAGAGACATGTCAAACTGCTGCTAGACGGCCCACTAGACGGCATGATGATCATGATGATCATGATCGTCATGAGGGGGAGAGGAAAAGAAGGAGACTTGAAAGTGAGCCGTCTAGGGTACCAACCACGTCGAATGTACGGATTGTTGACAGGCTTGAGGAAAGGCATCCGAGAGAGAAACAACCTGCAAGACACAGAGATGCAATTGTTCTAACGGGAGGTGAAGAGATGGAATCAGAACCAGTCTTACAGTCCACTCTAGACTTTTTGGGCTCGGTGCAAGAAGAGATGCCAGAAGAAAGAGCTGAAGATAGAGGAGTGAAGTTTTCAGGGGCGTCTAGTTCTACATCTGAAATAGATAGAGTTCTAGCGTTGCTTGAGAATGTAGCTTCTGAAATAAGAGATTATCAAGTGCCGAATGAGGAGGTTCAAGAGGCAAGACGTGTAGAAGACATTAGATTGAAAGATATGTTCGATGATGTGGAATTTGATTTTGAGAAAGAAAAGCCTGTGGATGATGTGGAAGGTCCGTTATTAGAAGAAGTGTTGCCTCAAGATGATTTGATGCCAGTTGATCCGAAGAAGGTGGAGTTGTGGGAAAGAATGAAGGCCAGCTCAGGGAAATTCTTAAAGAGAACTGAATGGAACCGGTTTACTAGAGCCACAGGAAAGTATTTGGAGGAAAGGTACAAAAGCCGGTTTTGTTATCATGAGAGAAAACTGAGTTTTGTGAAGCTGTATGGGATAGAAAATTTGAAGACAGAGCTGAGAAGAGAGTACATTTATATGAGGAGGGTGAATAGACAAAGAAGATAAGTGTTAGTGTCTGATTACAAGTTTGTAAGTGTAAAGAGCTACAAGACCAACAAACTGAGTACTTATCTCTATCCAGTAATTACTTTTACAAGGGATGATGGAAAAGAGTATACGATTACAGAGGCAGACTTTCAAGACATGAGCTTTGATGTGATACTTGGGATCTTGTATGATCTGAAAGGAAAGGCATTCAGAACTGAGGAGGAAATAATTGCACTAACTGCAATTGTTAGACATGTTAAAGTATCTATCTCTTTAGCTCATCTATATGATTTTCAGCTCGGGTTGGAAAACTGGACTTCTAAGCTTTTCTGTCACAAGCCTCGAAGAAGTCTGATTGGAGATGAGAAAGATTTGGTCATGTACACTGTGTTTTATGATGCTAATGAAACTGAGATTTCTTGTGTGTATCCTGATTCTCTGGGAAACAAGAAGAGAATGTATTCACATGAGGTGATGTTGTATTGTGATGATACCTTGAAGATGGTTATGGATGGGTTGAATACAAGATTGCAAATGGATAGGCATAAAGTACATGATATCTCAGCTGCAAACAAGGTGTTGATCAAACATTTTGTAAAGGAGATAGATAGAAGATTGAAGCTGAGAAATGACATTAGATTTGCAGAAATCAAGTTCAAGTTGAGAAAGCCTTCCGTGAAGCAATCTTAATCGAATAGTCATTTGTTTCTTTTGTATGTCCCTCCTTCTTTTATAAAAGGGGGAGATTGTTAGTGTTAGATTTATAATAGAAGTTGAGGGACCTTTTGTAAACATTTTATCTTTTCTAGGAATGAGGTATAAATACCTCATTGCCTTGTATTGTACCTTAAGTCTTTCATTATCAATGACATATGAGTTTCACATTTTCTCTCTCTACTTTCTCTCTCTACTAGATCTATCATTTCTCATGCTAGATTGATTCATCTTACACTTACAAAAACATTAAACAATCCTAGATCCGTTAAAATTATCCCATTTTTGTTTATCGCAAACCATGGTTTTAACTGATCTATAAAAACAAACTGTTTTATAAACCTAAACTAATATTTTAATCTGAAATCCGTTTTTACTTGATTCATAAAATTACTGAAGATTTATAAACTATAAATTTACTTTATAAATCAAAACCCATTTTCTAAAATATTTGTTTTTTATCCAAAAGTTATATCAAACCAGATTCTCCGAACAAACTGGTCGGAATATTAAACATTGGACTATAAACTGTATCATGGTTTGACCAACTGGTCAAAATCATGACACGATGCCTATTTAACCAAAACTGGTCAAATTACTGGTTTGATAAAATACAACTTTTAATTAATTACAAAAATAATTAAAATTTCTTAATTATACTAGATAATAAAAATGTTTAAATAAACATTATCTAAATAAAAATAATTTGGGTAAAAGGCCTAAAACCCAATAAAATCTATTGGGCCATAAATTTGGTCCAAAATACCATGGTTTCGTCCCATTACCAAAACGATAAGTCTCGGCCCGAAAAGGATTGGAAAAACGCTCGAAAAACAACTGACGGTCAGAAACCCTTAGTTGCTGCCGATGAGTAACCGTTGACCGATAACACCGCCGGCGATACGCGCCGTCGACCGGTCACCGCCTAACTGGCGGTCCGCCACCACCATTGCCGTGGAGTGGCGATCCTACAACACCAAAAACCACCGACATCGCCATCGGGTGGCCAGCGATAGGCAACGAAACACCACCGCTGCTACGATCGATGCCATAGCCCCATCGCTGCCGTGATTGATCCATCACCTATCAATCGACCAGCGACAACAACGACAACAATAACAGCCGCCGCTCGTCGACGCTCAAACCACCATGTGCCGCTGCCTCATCGACCGGCGATTACAACGACGACAAAAACAGCTGCCGTTGTTCGGCCGAGCATCACTACCGCCTCTGTCGATTACCACCACCTGGTGGTGATCGAGCCGTCGACCACAGCCACCACCGAACTGGTGGTTCGACTTTGGTTTCTGTCGACGATGAGTCCAACCGGCAAGGCGGCTGGCGATCATCTTCTCGATGCGATTCGGCCACCGCACGACCACCACCTAGCTGGTGGTTTGGTTGTGGTTTCGCCGGTGATGAGACCAACCGGCGATCGGCCGACGATTAGTTGGCTACCAGCCGCCATTTCCCGGTGATCGCCGACGTCCTTTTTCGCGATTGGTTTTTCGATTTAAAATAAACTTATACAGACTGATAGAAATTAAATTAATACGAAAAACCTAACAAACTTGTTTTTCAAGAAATCTAATCACATAGATTTTTAAAACCATTAGCTATGATTTTAATTGTTATCCGAAAATAAAACCTTTTTTCAGATAATCCCGATTAATACAAAATCAATAAACTATGATTTTATCTGTTATCCGAAAACAAAACCTTTCCAGATAACTCTAATTAATCAATTCAGTTTTTGGTTTATAACTGATCAAAAAGCTTTTGACAAAAATTAAAGTTTATCTGATAAATTTAAAACTAGCTGTTTTTCAATTTATCTACCAAACCAAAAACATAACTGAAAAGAAAAACAAACTGTTTTTTTTAGTGTGATTTTGAAAAACATGATAAACAAAATTGAACAATTTTTTTTTATAACAGATCTAATGACATAAAATTAAAATAAACAATTAACCTGTGGCTCTAATACCACTGTTGGGTTTTTGTGAGACCTTCGTATCAAACTGACACGAGAAAACTGTAAATCTCAAACCTAACTGGGATGAGAATCACTAAACAAACTTTGTGATCAAACTGACCCCAAAGCAATCAAACCTAACTGGTTTGATTAGCGGAAGCGATTACGTGATAAAACCCGAAAACACAGATCTTATGTTTATCTAAATAACATATATATATATATATATAATATTACATTTAGAAAATTACCTCGGAAGCTTGAGATAGATCCACCTGTGATGAGACTAGACGAATTCCTTTTAGCCGGATATAGCCCCGAATTCACGAACAAGCTGTTACGCGAAGAACAGACCGAATGATCACAAAAACGAACTGGTTTCGGATCTATGTAGGCGTCGATCAAGAGAAGAGAGAGAGAGGTTTTTGGGAGGTTTCTTTTAGGAGGTTAAAATCAATCATAAAACTGGTTAACCCTAACTGTCTATTTATAGGGAAAAAGGTTTCCTTATTGTAGACAGTTTCTATAATCTTTATATTTATCTTTATGGTAATTATATTATCTTTTCTTATTCCCAAAGAAAAGAATATTCCATAATAATTTCCATAATATTTTCTAGATAAATATTAAATCATTTAATTAAATCTGTTATATATTTATTTAACTAATAAATATATAAACCCTTTTAATTAATTCTAGAAACCTTTAACTTTCGAGTTTCTTACAGAAAACACCCAACTGATTTATAATTAACTATTATAAATCTAACCTTTACAAACTGGGGTTATTTTACTTATTCGAATTACAGGTCTTCACAGGTGTGACCCTCAAGTGTCCTATAACGTTGGATGTGCGATCACTGGTTTGTCAACTTCTGCACATAATTACTAACATCAGGATCCTGGTCATCCTGGTTACCCTGGGAAGGTTTCTTAGCCTCCGCATAGCATGAGAGATTTGCCTTCTTCAGCTGAATAGTCAATTTGCGAGAAAGTTTGCGAAGAGGATTCAATTGACTATCAAGCTCTATGTGAATAGCCTTCTGAACTTCAGAAAAGATGGCTCCTTGAAGTTGTAAAGTTTTATCAGTAAGCTTATCCATGGTGCCCTTCTAGAGACAGTGAGCAATCTTGTTGTCTTCAAGGAACTGATGAGAAATCCTTCTAACTTCTTCACCCAAAGCTCTGACCATGGTACTCAAGTCACCACGGGTTGCCATAACTTTGGGATGACCCTCAGCTGGGGAAACACCGATAGTGATGGCAGAGTTAACCATATCTCTAAGTTCCTTTTTGAAATTGTCGTTGTTGATGTAGTCGACTACTTCTAAATCTCCAACATACTGTTGACCTAGGGAAGCAAGCGCTGTCTTTAACGCATCAAAGAACGAAGAATCGATTGTTACGGAGTTTACGACAGAGGAAATGTCTTCTGTGTGTGCTTGCAAAGCCTCTGCGGATTGGGCTGGTGGAGCTTCTGTCGCCTGACTCTTTGAGCTTTTGAACTCATCGAGTCTTTTGAAGACTTCTGTCGTGAAGGTTTTAAACTCATCCTTTGTGACATAGTCTCCCTGGGAATGAGGGTCCAACACATGTACCCCCAGTGGCCTTTGAGTGTAAGGCGCTGTAACACTCATTTTCCAAAATACCGATTTCAATAAATAATATTAAATAAAGACCATTTTAAGTGCCAAAACTCATAAGTCATTAATTAAAAATCAGAGTATGGTTCATTAAATATAAAAAAACCATCTAAACTAACGCCTCAAAATAAGACGGATAAAACGGTTTTATATCAACTGCCGTCAAAGGTTCGGTCGGAACTGTCATCGCTCTCGGAGTCAAGTCGGGGTCTTGCCCTTATCTATACCCGAACCGGTACCTAAGAAAAAGGGAAACAACAACGGGTAAGCAAAACGCTTAGTGAGCAGACACTATATATAACTTACACTAACACATGCATACATACCCATAATAGGTACTACACACACTTGCATCATCATACATCTCATACATGCATATCCATAATAGGTACATAATCACATCGATGGGTCAACCACCACATCATATCAACGTAAACATATCACACGACACGTAACCATCACTTGACTCTTATGAGATCGATAGCTCCCGTCATTTAGGACACGGGCGGGTCAGCCCCCACAACTCATCAAAGGCATGTGGTTTCCCTCTCTCCCGTCAATTAGGACACGGGTCGGCCCCCACAACTCATCAAGGGCATGTGGTTCCCTTTATTCGCTCGCCAAACTTAGGACATGAGTTTTCCCCCACAACTCATCAAGGGCATGCGGTTCCTTTTACACGACACTACTACGCATACATACACACATGGTAGTATAAATCATATATAGTGAAAACTCACCTGAAGGAAGCATAAGTATGTCCTCAGTAACCCTGAGATGATGTACTAGCTCACCTAAACAATGCAAGCACACAACTCATCACAAACCAAACAATTTACATAAAGACTCGATATCGAAACAAGGGTTTTAGGCCTAGCTACACTAGTCCAATTGCCCTCAAATTTCATCTATAGTCATCCTATAACATGCCTAACAGTAGCCCAGGGTCAAATTCTAAAAATGACCAACTTGAAAAATCGGATTTTAGACTGCCCCGGTCCCCCCTGCACTGCTCGCAGCGCAAGCACCCTTCGCTTCACTGCTCGCGGCGGCTGATTCCAAATTCGACCCAAAACGCGATTTTTCTCATAACTCACTTATACGAACTCCGTTTTGGCCGATTCCACTTGCCCTAGTCTCGATTTTTCGAGCTCTACAAGACTACAATAACCATCCTAAGATATTCCAATGATCATAAACCAACCTATACAAACCCTAATTATTCCAATTCGATAAACCAACCAATTAACGATTCACGAATGATTAATTGATCAAAACCCTAGGCTTACGTAATGCTACTAGCAAGGGATTAGAGATTACCTTACAAGATTGAGGATGAGAGCGACGATGGCAACCAATTCTGAAGCAAACCCTTCTTCTCTTCCTCCCTTTCTCGATCTCTCTCCCACTCTCTCTTTTCTCTAATTTCTGAATATTGATAAATGAGAAGAAAGGATTTTTCTAAGGGCTTATAAACATGGGCCAAGCCCATCTCTCCTCACATAACCCAATAATGATTAGAGTCCACTAATTTCTTAGGCCCAAATAACAACTAAACATATATAATTAAACCATTAAAATGATTAAATAAACGCAACAAAAATGGGGCGTTACAGGCGCTCTCAGAGGTTGTTATGTTGGCCTCTCGGGGACTTCTAGAGGATCCTCGAACTCCTTTTCAGGTAAGCCTACCTCTGTTCTGAAGGTTTCACCCACAGAGGGTTTAGAGCCAATCTACGGAGAGGTACCTTGTGGAGTAGTGTGGTGTTCTAGACCAACACCCTCTGTGTGCCTCACTTCTGTCTCTAAAACAAATTTTGGTTGTTCACTCTGGTGTGGAGGATCAACACATGCATCCTCGTGCTGGGCTATCGTGTCGGTGGGAGAATGGACACTTATTTTAAAACTATCATCCTGTTGAGAGGATGATGGAGTAAGAGAGGGTTCCCGGGATTGAATTTCTTTTTCCATAGAGGACATTAGAGAGTCCTCTGGGAGGCCGGATTGGGTTGGGCTCAGCGTGTGCAAGCTTTCTTCAATTGCTTCTTCCTCTAGAACAGGAGGGCTAGTAGTGTGGGTAGCACTAGGAGGGGGACTTGGTTGTATGCCATGGGCATATTTTTCACCTATATCATCATCTTCTACAATGTTTTTCTCACCACCTAGTCTCTCTACACTCTCTCTTACCACCACACTGGCATCCTCTGTAGCAGGACCTAATCCTTGTAGCTCTGGTTCATCCTCATCATTAATAATAACCTCGGTGCCCACTAAGCCAGTAATAATCTCATCAAGGACTGCCCAATGGCGACTGGCATTTAGCTCACTCATAATCTCCAAATGATCTTCAGGAAAATCGTTGAGTTCTACAGCTCTGGCCTCTTCACTCTTTGTCATCCTGTAACAATGATGACCTCTATGAAGGCGCTCTTTCGAAGTCTCATCTTCTTTGGCATGGGAGTCCTGGTGGTCTCTACCACTATGTCTGCTTGAGTTTCAGGGATAGTGTCTATGATGGGGGGCTCAGCTGTGTTATCAGCCACAACTTCTGTTGGAGTGGGTTGGGTCTCTGGTTTACTTGGTGAGGCATCCTCTATCACAACCTTCTTGACTCTCTTCTTTGCTTTGAGAGGTTGGACACGGGATTCTTCTTCTGCCAATTGAACTTCTGGCACGTTAACGGGCACAACCTTTGCGGTAACTTCTGTAGGAACAACTTCTGGGGTTTTAGCCTTAACAGGCTTTTTCTTCTTTTTGAGAATTAGGGCTTCTGGAGCTTTTTCAGTAACCACTTTTATGGTTTGAACCTTTGCAGTGCACTTTGATTTCTTCTGTGGGGGTTCAGGGCTCTGTTGCGCGACAACTGCTTGAGCTTTCCTCTTGCATGTTTTTGCTTTCTTTTGCTTCTGTCGTGGGGGACTTCTATCTAAGTCTAGGTCCACTACCTCATTCACCTCACCTGGCACTTCTTCCACCCCTGAACTCCCTTAGAACTCTCATCTCTTAATCACTCAACTATGATAGCTCTTCTGTGATTTCACCTGACGCTTCTTACTCTGCTGGTTATCAGTCCAACCATATCATCGAAAATCAGTTGGGCAAAATCCAACTTGAGGCCAAAGTAAATCCCATTTACTATTCTGAGCATAGCCGTAGATGATTGGTCGTGACTACCCACCTTTCCAGTCAAGCAGCAATTGATTATCGAGAAGAGGGTATTCCAGACAGGTGGTAAACCAAGTCTAGAATTCCATAAGATCCTCATCAACTAGAGCAGCATCATAAGACTTGTGTACAGGGAGTTGCAGAGCCAAAGCATAAGTCATTTACATTCATCTGGAGAGGAACCATAGACCTTCTTTTGGGATATGTAATGTACCCCATGATAGTCAACCCTTCATTTTCAAGATTGCAGACATGAGCACTCAAAAGAAATTGAGTCAGATATGTTTCAAGGACCTCTTTCTTCACAGTGAGAGCATAAAAAATTGGATGGTTGCGAAGAACTTCGATGAGTGGAATGGTGTACTCTTGGAAACCATCACCAGGAACTAGGAAGTAGTTGTTGGGTTTTTGAACCAGAATCATCTGATCGTATATGTTCTACATAAATGATACTACGTGGGACGAAAGTGCCTGAGACTGATTCACAGACATGATCATTAGAGTTCTCTTGATCATTGGCCGAACCAATATTGGATGCTGCTTGTGCGGGTGCCTTGGATGCCATTTGAAGACTAAAGAGGGAATCAAAATTACTTGCAGGTTCGTCGGAGTAAACAGGGGATTCACCGGAGTATTTGAGAGTGGTAAAAGGTGAACAGGTTGGGGGTTTAAGGTTTATATAGTAAGAAGGGGAAATGAGAATTTGAGTTGGAAGGGTTTTCTCGTGATGATCATTCTACGACGTAGTTGGGGGCACCGTGGATTCACCACCAACCACACTGTGCCACGTGGAAATGGTGACGCACGATTGAGAACGTGCGCCCAAAATTCTGACACGCACGTGGCATTAATGTATCCCTTATCCAATAACCACTCGCACCAGTTCAGTATAGATTTCTTGCAAGAGAAAAATCGCAGGGGCCTAAGGGTTAGTAGAGCCTCTGTGAACTATGTGAAGGATAGACTTGCACCTTTTTATTTACCTAAACGTTTGAAAATCAATAGAAAGGTGAGTAATCATGCTGAAACTAAGAATCACAGAACCTCTGGAAGTAGCCGCAGAGGGTCTGTCGATTAGAGTTTTGTAATGAAATACTAAAGAGTTTGCACATCTATGGTTTTACTTTTTAAGAACAAACTCCCCCTAGGAACTAGCTACCTTAGCTCCTCCTTGAAAATACTCCCCCTTGAGTAAAGAAGGGTTTGAAAAATCATCTGACAAAAATTGACAGAAGATTATTCCTTAGAGCCTCTGCGATGGGTTACAGAGGTTCTGCGAACGGATCCTCTATAAAAAAAATTATTTCTGAAAGAAGTTTTATCTTTTAAGCACAGATACTCCCCCTAGAACATTCCAATCCATGATTCACCTAATAAACTAGGAAATCAAGTGAAGGTTAATCATGAAAACAAAAAATATACAAATAAGGAATATTTACAAAAGATAAAATAACATTATTATTCAGGAGAAGACATGCCAAGTTTTTCCACAAGGAAATTGAATCTTTTCTCATCTAGTGCTTTAGTGAAGAGGTCAGCCAATTGATATTCAGTGTTGACAAAATACATTTCAACGTTACCTTCTTCAACATTATGTTTAAGAAAATGGTACCTTATGTCAATATGTTTTGTCTTAGAGTGTTGCACTGGATTGGCTGAGATGGCAATGGCACTATTTGAATCACAGAGAATGGGAATCTTGTTGAACGTGTAGCCATAGTCCCTAAGCTGGGTCTGCATCCACAGAGCTTGAGAACAGCAATTTGCAGCAGCAACATATTCTGCCTCTGCGGTGGATGTGGACACACAATTCTGCTTCTTTGAAGACCAACTTACAAGTTTTCCTCCTAGAAAGTGACAACTTCCAGAGGTGCTCTTACGATCAACTTGACATCCTCCGTAATCTGAGTCCGTTTATGCTAATAGATCGAATCCTGATAACAGAGGATACCAAAGTCCCAGAGTGGGAGTTTTCTTTAGGTGTCTCAGGATCCTCTTCACTGCACTCAAATGTGATTTCTTGGGATTTGATTGGAACCTGGCACATAGACAAGTAGCAAACATGATGCCAGGTCTACTGGTAGTAAGATACAAGAGGGAACCTATCATGCCTCTATAAAGTTTGCATTCCACAAAAGTTCCACTCAAGTGCTTGTGAAGTTTAAGGCCAGTAGCCATGGGTGTTCTCATAGGTGACACATTAGAGAGCTTATATTTCTTCAGAAGATCTTGAACATATTTTGCTTGGTTGATAAATATGACTTCTGAAGACTGTTTCACTTAAAGTCCTAGAAAGAATGTAAGCTCTCCCATCATGCTCATCTCAAATTCACTCTGCATCAAGGATTCAAAATCTTTGCACATGGAAGTATCAGTTGAACCAAAGATGATATCATCAACATACACTTGAACTAACAGAATGTCATCATGCAGTTTCTTATAGAACAAAGTAGTGTCAGTTGTACCTCTGTGAAAGTTATGAGAGAGAAGAAAAGTAGATACACATTCATACCAGGCTCTAGGGGCTTATTTAAGACCATACAGAGCTCTGTCTAGGAAGTAGACATGATTTGGAAACTTTTCGCTCTCAAAACCTAGAGGTTGCTTGACATAGACTTCTTCTTTAAGCTTTCCATTCAAGAAGGCAGATTTGACATCCATCTAGTAGACTTTGAAACCTCTGTGAGCTGCATAGGCCAGAAAGATTCTGATGGCTTCATGCCCTACAACAGGGGCAAAAGTCTCCTTGTAATCAATACCCTCCTCTTGGCAATATCCTTGTGCAACCAACCTTGCCTTATTTCTGATAACCAACCCATTCTCATCCTTCTTGTTACGAAAGACCCACTTGGTGCCAATAGCAATCTTTCCATTTGGCAGAAAAGTTAGAGTCCACACATTGTTCCTCTCAAATTGAAGAAGTTCATCTTGCATGGCCTCTACCCAAAATGGATCTGCCAGAGCCTCTGTCACCTTCTTGGGCTCTATCTTGCTCGCAAAGCAGGCAAAGAGACAATAATTGACATTAGCCCTGGTCTTGACACCTTCTGTGAGCTCTCCAATGATTTGAGTCTGAGGGTGATCCTTCGTCCATTTAACGGCATAAGGCAGGTTAATGTTGGAAGTGATTTCTTCTGGAGATTGAGATTGATTGAGATCCTTATGGATGACTTCATGTGATACTTCTGATGGTTCAGGTGTACTGGCAGATGGAACAAATATAGGATCTGTTGCATTATTAGGGTCAGAAGGCTTTGTAGGTACTGAGGTAGATGTGGGGATGGGAACATCAGGAATGAGTTTAGTATTGATGGGTTCTGATGGAGTTGCAGAAGTTGAAGTTTCAGGAAGTTCGGCAGAGGTACCAGAATTGCTAGCAGAGGCTCTGTCATCGCTAGTAGAGGCTCTGTTGCTGCTCGCAGAAGTTCTGTCAGTTTCTTCAAAATCTTCATACCAATCATTGAAGAGATTTTCAAGATCTTCAGTGATAGTAGCATTCGGAGATGCTTCTGCTTGTATTTTTAGTTCCTCTGTGAACTTATCCTGAATGACCTGAAAGGAATCATCAAATTTGACATTAGTACTAACCACAACAATTTGAGTTCTTGGGACATAGACTCTATAAGCTACGGAGTCCCATGCATATCTGATAAAGATAGCATCATCCCCTTTGGGGTCAAACTTCCCAACAAGTTCTCTATCATTTAAAACATAACATTTGCACCCAAAAACATCAAAGAATTTTATGTTTGGCCTTTTGTTGTATAGAAGCTGATATGGAGTCTTCTCAAAACGTTTCACCACCAAGGATCTATTCTATGTGTAGCAAGCAGTGGAGACAGCTTATGCCCAGAAGGTTAGTGGAAGACTAGAGGCATTAAGCATTGTTCTGGCAGCTTCCACCAGAGTTTTGTTCTTCCTCTCAACTACTCCATTCGACTGTGGTGTCCTTGGTGCAGAGAAGTTGTGTGTAATTCCAACAGAGGCCAGGTAGTCTTCAATGGTCGAGTTCTTGAATTCAGTACCATTATCACTTCTTATGACTCTAACCTGCATATCATGAAGAACTTGCAACCTCTTTAAGAGATTGATTAGAAGCATAGGCATATGAGCCCTCTTTCTTACAAACTTAACCCAAGTATATCCTGAAAACTCATCTACAAGTACAAGAATATACTTCTTCCCATTAAGACTTTGTTTATCAATGGGTCCACAGAGGTCTTTTGGGATTAAACGAGTATAAAAACAAAATTAACAATCTAACGCATCGGAAAAAAAACTGGTAATCCCAATTGTATATCCATCTAAACCTTATCAGATACAATAAAACGAGTTTATCGATATACCTTTACGGAGCAAAATAATCCTGGAATGCTGGTGAGGGATACACCGCTATTGCACCACCACGAGACTTGCTGCTAGACCGCCTAGGATTACTTAACACTCAAACCTAGCTGGTTTGGGTGTGTTTGTGTTTTCGATGGAGAGAGAGAGAGAGAGAGAGGGGAATAGGTTTAAGGGTTTTTCTCTGGGTTTCTTTTCTGATAAGAAAAAATAATGAATTGGAATGAATAAACCCTATTCGGTTTGCCATATTTATAAACATAAATATGGCAGTACCCAATTAAGAAAAGCCCTATTAATTAAAAAGCCCGTATAACTTTTAATTAAACTAAAACTCTTTTAATAACAAACTGTTAATTAAATATAAACCTTTAAATTAATTTAACTATTAATTTAATTTTCATAAATATTTAAACTAATATTTATTATTAAATAATAAATAAACTATTTATTATTTAATCTCTTTCTTTAATAATTAAACTTAATTAAATATTTTACACACAACTTAGTTAATCCAAATGATCTCTATTTGGGTGTGTAGTAGTGTGACCCACTAGTGTCTTATAACATTGGACATGGTAAACCCTGTTACTGTCTTGCACATAATCCTTTCAAAGTCCACATGCAACATTTGTAGAGGGTTGTCAAAGTAAGGGTCTGACTTGGTTTTGTGGGAAGACCTTTTGAGCTTTCCCATTTCTGAAAAGTCAGATACTGGAAGCTCAGAGAGAAGCTCTGAAGGCTGATAACTTGAAGAAAGAAACTCTACACCAGATGGAGAAAGAGTTCGAAGAGAAAGCGGATGGAGTGCGTTATTTCAAGGATAGAATTTGGATTCCAAAGGCCGATCAGTTAAGGAAAATGATCATGGATGAAGCTCATCAAACAAGGTACTCGATACACCCAGGTTCGGAAAGATGTATAAAGGACTGAAGGAACACTACTGGTGGCCTGGAATGAAGAAGGATATCGCCACCTATGTGAGCAAATGTCTGACCTGTGCAAGAATCAAGGCAGAACACCAGAAACCGTCAGGACTATTACAGCAACCGGAAATCCCAGAATGGAAATGGGAGCGGATATCAATGGATTTCGTGACCAAGTTACCCAAGACTAAAAAGGGCCATGATTCGATTTGGGTAATCGTTGACCGGCTCACGAAATTTGCGCACTTTTTGCCAATAAGAGAAACTTACAGCATTGATAGACTCGCGCAATGGTATGTCGCTGAGATAGTTATGCGACATGGAGTGCCAATCTCGATCATCTCCGATAGAGACAGTAGATTCACTTCGCGATTTTGGCAATCGCTGCAGACAGTATTAGGTACTCGTGTGGAATTGAGCACCGCCTATCATCCACAAACCGACGGTCAGACAGAAAGGACCATACAAACGTTGGAGGATATGCTGCGTGCATGTGTGCTGGAATTCGGAGGTAGTTGGGATGATCACTTACCTTTAGTCGAGTTCTCCTACAATAACAGCTATCATGCCAGCATTCAGTGCCCCCCGTATGAAGCCTTATACGGACGCAAGTGCAAATCCCCACTCAATTGGTTGGAAGTGGGAGAAAGTCGGCTAACTAGGCCTGACATCATTCAAGAAACAACTGATAAGATTAAACTGGTTCAGGAGAAGCTTAAAGCAGCCAGGGATCGCCAGAAGAGCTATGCTGATAATCGACGAAAGCCGTTAGAATTCCAAGTTGGTGATAGGGTACTACTGAAGGTATCGCCTTGGAAAGGGCTAATAAGATTTGGAAAGAAGGGAAAGCTGAGCCCTCGATTTGTTGGACCGTTTGAGATCTTGGAAAGAATCGGACCAGTCGCTTACAGATTGGACTTACCCCCAGAGCTCAGCTCTATCCATGACGCTTTCCACGTGTCCAATCTGAAGAAATGCCTGTCAGAAGAGACAGTAGTCTTACCTCTGGAGAAGATCCAGATCGATGAACAACTGCGTACCACGGAGGAACCTATTGAGATTCTTGACCGAGAAATCAAGCAACTCCGGCACAGTAGAATACCGATTGTCAAAGTGCGATGGAACTCTAGGCACGGACCAAAGTTTACCTGGGAGCGGGAAGCGTTCATGAAAGACAAGTACCCGCATCTCTTCACAAAGAACCCCTGCGGTAGCAACAAGAATTAAATTTCGGGACGAAATTTCTTTCAACCGGGGGTAAATGTGACAACTGTCAGTTTTTGACCTTCAGGTTAGCTACTCGTCTAATCCACTCAGTAGCGTTTCCGTAGGTTAAAAACTAGTTATTTAAGTTTCTAAATGAAACTAGGTTAGTTTGCGTGAAAAATTTAGGCTAAAACCTAAAAGTCCCGAAAACTGCCCGAAAAAGCCCGAACCGGCCCGAAGTCATCCGATTATCCTATAATGCCAAATTTTAAAGAAATTCTCAGAGAATTAAGTTATTATATTTAAAAATAAGTAAACTAGTTTAAATGGTCCAAAATTTCTTTCGAAAAATCGGTTTCTACCGAAAACGCGCTAAAAACCGATACTGCGTCGAATTAACGGTATAAGGACTACACTGTTTAAAAAAAAAAAAACAAAGATGAAAAGAGGTGGGTGGGCCCCACCATGGCCGGCCACCACCCACCACACCCTATCATCTCTCTTCTTTTTTTTCTTTCTCCCATAAAACCATTATACCTTCTCTTTATTCATCATCATCTTCATTTTCAAAATTCAAACTCTTTTCTCTCTATTCTCTCTCTCTTTACTCTCTTTTCTCTCAAGAAAATCAGCCACATTCATCTTGAAATCTGAAGTTCTTGAAGATTAAAACAAGTTTTTGGAAGTTTTATTATTGTTCATCAAAGGTAATAGCATTGTAGGCTTGTATAGCTTCGATTTTTGGCTCATACTTGAGTTTTCTTCCATTTTCCTTGAGGTTTAATCCCTCTTTTATGCTTTGATAATCATCTTGATGTTTGGGGATGAGACATAACCTTAGAAATGTGTTTAAACATTCTATGAAGGTGAATATCTATGAATCCCCCGTAAGAACACAAGTTTGATTCCAAAAATCTTGTTGTTGATGTTTTTGATCATCATTTTGGGGCTAAACTTCATTGATAGTTCATGCATGAGTCTTGATGGTGTTAAAACATATTTTGTCTATTTTTCTTTTGTATAATCTGATTTGTGGGTGTAATAGCAAGAAAAACCCCAAAAGTTTATGATTTTATGTGTTTTGGTGATGAAAATGGAGTTTGATTCTTGACAGATTCTGTCCAAGTTTTTGCATGTAGTTTATACGACCCAAAAAGGGTTTTCTCGAACTCATTCATTTTTGAAATTTTTATGGATTAATATTTAAGGTGTTAGGGTTCAAACCCCACTGGATTTGTGCAAAAACTCCAAGATATGGACCCTTAACCATCATTAAACATTTTCGTGTGCAACAGTACTTGGTCAGGAATTTGGGTCATCTTCAAACTTGTATAACTCTTTGATAACTTATCCAAAATGAAAACTTTTTAATTCTAAACTCAAGTACTCTGAGTTAGCTTTCCAATGAGTCCAAAATCATGTCATTTAGAGGAGTTTTGAGGGTTTAACCAATGAAAACAAGTTGATGGTGCAAGCTGTCCCAAGATGGCAGATCCATATGCACAACTTTAAAGAGGCATATCTCTCTCAAAATCACCTAAATGATGTGAATCTTGTCTCATTAGCTTGGTATATGTTTTATTTAGAAAATACCTTTGGAAATTCGTGAGTTGGTGGGATAATGAACTCTCTATGAACAAAACTTTACTGACATGTATCTTTGAAAAATAAAAGTGTGCACTGATTTTGCAAAAATGTTTAAAAATAGTAAAACACCTCTAAAAATTGTGAAATTTGGTAGAGATGATGTTAACATCCCCAAAATCAGTAGGTAAAAATTTGGGAACTATTCCTTTTGTGGACCTAAGCTCAAAGGTAGCATTTTTACAACTTTAAAGTTTTGGCAGATTCTGAAAATGTACTAAAAACCAATTTTTATAAACTTTAAGGTTTCTCACATACTTGGAAGTCCCTAAGATCTATCAAAACCTAATTTAAACTATATGGGACTAAATAAACTATTTAAGGGCATTATATAGGATATCGGTATGGTTACTAAAGCTTGGACCGTTGAACTTAGAACTTATGTTAAATACTTATGATTTAGGGCAAATCTAGTTTCGGAGCCGGGACTCGTACACGCACTAACGTTTGTTGAACGCTTTGATCACTCGAGGTGAGTATTCACAGCCCCGTTTTTAACGTTTTTACGTATTCGGGGTGAAAAGCGTGTTGTTGATAAAAGTTATGAAAAATTTGCTTTCTAGCAACGTTTGATGAATTATGTACACGTATGCTTTTGGCATGGTTAAATGAATTATGTACACGTATGCTTTTGGCATGGTTAAATGAATTGTGTACACGTATGCTTTTTAGCATGATTATGTGAGTATGCATTGTGACGATATGTGCGAGTAAAGTTTGCCCCTTAGAATATACACTACCATTAACTCATTTAGGAGCCTATGGACTTAGTGGATAGCGCTATTTGGTACCAATACCCACCCGAAGGACTGACGAGTGAAGGGTGCACTATTTCTGAAGTAACGACTACACATGTGGGGCAAAAGATCCCCACCGCTGAGGTACTCGTTGAAAGACGACCTACACATGTGGACGTGAGTTCCACCGCTGAGGTAGTTCGCACGAACGTTCCGCCCATGTGGTTAGCGACCACCTCTGAGGTATTCGTTGGGGTTAACGGTTTGGTAGTGGCTCGAAGTTTTACATATCTTATGCATAATGGTGTATTTTGGCGTGAGTGAACGTCCAAGTGTACACTGGTTGTGAATGGTTAAAAAGATTCAGTAAATTTTTTTTTTATATAATATGTCTGCATGTAAAATTTTGTTTGTGCATATCAAAACCTGTGAACTCACCAACTCTCGTAGTTGACGTCTCTTTTTAACATGCTTTTCAGGAAATCAGAAGGTGACCGATAAAGCTTAGTTTTGTTGTTATGAAATCACCAATCAAGACCTTATTATTATTATTTGGTTATGTTTGTAAAACACTTTAAATTATGGTTGGGTTGTAAACTTTGTAAACGCTATTGAATTTTAATTATGAAGGATTGGTGTTATTTATCTCCTATCGCTATGAAATCTGTGCTGTTGCACCTTGCGTTTCCGCTTTAGCGGGGTGTTACATCTCGTGACTTCAATGAGGGTGTCAGCTATGTACATGATACAATACTTGATTTTGAACATTACATCCATCCCATTGTCACAGAGTTGACTCACAGTTATAAGATTGTACTTCAGGCCATCAACATAAGAGACTTGGTTCCTTTGACTATCATCCCATACCCTTTGATCCTTCCCTTTTGATTACCTCCAAAAGCTACAGAGCTTCCTTCTTTATTGACATATGATAAGAGTAGCTCTAAAGTGTCAGTCATGTGTCTCGAGCAACCTGAATCAACATAACAAGTAGACATAAGTCGTTTCTTCTGCAATCATACAACAGAAGATTTAGGTACCCACTTCCAGTTGGGTCCTTTTAAATTAGCTTTTTTGAGATATGCCACAACATCCTTTGGTTTGGACTTACTTTTTTGTGGAACAGATTTGCCAAAATGTCTTTGATTATCTCTAGAGGATGTTCCTCTATGACATGTGACCAAATAGGGAGAATTGTGAAAGTGACTTGACAGAGCATGCATCATATTGAAACATTTACAGAAGACAGTATTGCAAGATAAAGATTTAAACTTTTCATTGAATTTCTCAAAGAAAGGTACAGAAGATGAATAGTTAGACCACTTTCTAGATTTGGGCTTCTTTCTAAAAGATTCCTGAGTAACCACTTAACACAACTCTCCGGGACGAAGGGTAGGTCAAGGGAGGTTGATTATCCTATCGGAGTCTATCTATCTTGATTAAACAGATACACCCAACCAACGAATTCAAATAACCAAACAATATGAATCAGATCGGAACCATAACACACATTCAATTAACCAAAAACAAACCAGTAAACATTAAATCACAAAATCATCATCCACAATGGTTCATCGACCACAATAAGTACCACTATTAAAAGACTACTCACTAGACATAATAAAAGCAGATAAAACAAGAGTAGACATAGACATGATACCGACAGTACAACGACGGATGGTCGAGAATCGAACCCCGCAGCGTATCGGCACCACTCTCTACCTAGATATTTCTCTCACAAGCTCTCTATCTAACTCTATACATGCATATCACAACTGAAGGAGGAGGCTGGTATTTAAAAGAAGCGACCAGAGCCCGTTTCGCGTTCGCCAGACGGCTATTTCGCGGCGCGAGATGCTTAGGGCAAACCCTGAATTTCAGCTTTATCGAACTTGGCGGCGCCAAACTTAAAACCTCGCGATCGCCAAAAGGCTACTGGATTGAGATTGTGCATTTTTCACGTTTTTTCGCCTTTTTCGTACTTATCCGTTCCACAGCCTCCAAAACCTACAAAAGCGATAATAAGCTCAATTAGTGAGTGAAATGATCAGGAACGGTTGAGAAATGGGGTAAAGTCATACAATTAAGCTCAAGCAAAACATGTATAATTTTGGTGTTATCAAAATCCCTACACTTAAGCTTTGATTGTCCTCAATCAAAAGACTGAAAAGATAAGAAAGATAACTCCAAAATTATCTCCACCCAAGATCATTCAAGAGAACAAAGCATACCCACACAATCGAACACACAAACAAGACACATCAAGCAATTGGATACCAAGATCAACCTTTCACCCTCACACAGTATGAATGATAATTTAAAGTGTATCTCTCGGGGGTAAAAGTGTATATATGATAAGTGATCACACCAATACTCGACTAATTCCCGCATGCATAAGCTTGTCACCAAATTTAATCTCCACCACTGAGAAGTTGTCAACCGTCAAGAGAACTTTAGGGTTGTAACGTTAGGCTAAGGGTTAAGGGTAGGATAAAGGATATATAAGTGACTAAGGGTTGTAGCAAAAACCTGAAAACCAATCAGTTCAAGATCTAAATTAATCATCTGACTTTTGAGGTATTTAGAGCTCGGGATTTCTATCACTTTCACTTTTATATCGGCCTAAGCATATTGCTTATTTGTGGCTTCGATATTTATTTTCTTTTAAGCACATCGACTCTTTTGATTTTTCTTTTTAAATGAGTCGTTTTCTATTTTTCTTTTCTTTTCTTTTCTTTTCTTTTCAAGCTCTCTATTTTTTTTCTTGAGTAGCAACTATGTTGCTTTTTACTCTTTTTTCTCTCTTTCTCACAATCCCTTTCTCTATTTGTCAGATTCATAAAACGGACCAAAAACATGAAAAGCTTCCAACTTTAAGCTACGACCAAGAGATAGATAAAAATGAAATGGGCTAAAGGATAAAGTGTATAGTGGGTAAAGAAATGAAAAGGCTAAGGCTCAAAATGGTTACAAGGGATGAAGTACTAAAGATGAGTACTTTTCAATCAAAGGCTAGGCAGATCAAATAACCTTATAATGAGGTTATCAGACGAAGGCTAAAAGGGTTAGAAACGAAGGCCTCTATCAGTGCAATGGTGATACATACTTCTCTTATGTGGTCTCGACAAGCATTCAAATGACAAGTTCTACCTTGGGTCAAAGTCGGTATTCCTCACGAAATGAATAGCAATTAGGCTCAAACTCTCAAAGGAATTGGGTGAGGCACTCATGGTAATTGGTATTCCAAGGCATCCTTTTACTCAACTAATCCTATTCAGTGTTCTCCTATGCAATCAACTCAGTTCCAAAAACAATCTCAGATTTCGAAAAAATTTGGGGTCAAATTTCAAAGCTTTCAAAAATTTGAAAAACGACAATCCACAAAGCAAAAAGTGAACCCATTTAAACAGATAAGTCTACATAACCCCCTCCCCACACTTAAAATTTGCAGTGTCCTCAATGCAACAGTTAAAATAATTAAGGAGTAATTGGGAAAAAGAGAAACTTCCCGGGTTATGTGATGAAATCTGTTCTGATCTGAGAGAGAGTATTCCAAAATCGTGCTCGATTCAAGATCATAGGTCGCTGTATCTATTACCAAAAAGAAAAAAGAAAAAGTAAAAACGAACTGAAGAAAATTAAACCAAACTAAATCAATTAAAAAGTCTTAAAATCCTAAACAAACCAAACAAAAATAAAAATTGTTCAACCAAACCAAACACACCAAACCACGCAGAATAAAATTGTTTAAACAACCATATCGAATAACGGAGATAAAAGAGAGAGATCAATAAGGGCAACGAGGTTGGTTTTGCCAATCCTCAAAAGTCGGGTAACCGGGCGGTACATCCTCGGAGTATGGCCAAAAATGTGATGGAGCATACGCGGTATTCGGTTGAATAACGAAGTGAGAGGCCATTTGGTTCATCACTCCACTTTGCCAATTGGCTTGGTGAAGAGCCTCCGTGGTGTTGTACTCCATATTTTGATGATGACGGCCATACGACAATTACATCTCCGAGAGTCGGTTACTCAAGTCTTGGTAACCCGAATATGCCGTCTATTCCGCCAGTTGTTCTCCTGCATTCGCCCCACTCGTTCCTCCGGTCTCTTGCATTCTCCTCGCTTGACTTCTCGTCCCAATAGCTTGAGGGTTGTGAATCCACGTGTTCCGATCCCCGCTAAGTAGATGATCAACCAATGCCACACCCATGCCACGGAGTTGGTCCATATCAATCAACCTCATCTCACCAAGGTCCGTCATCGAAGCAGTGGCACCCTCGGTTAGGATACCGAAGTGCTTGGCTAGAAGCGTCACATACTGGCCACCAAACAAACGACTTCCCTCGCGATAACCACCCGCTTTGGCGAGTTGTATGGCAATAAGGTACGGAGCATTCGGATACTTGTCATCCGTAGAAAGTTGCTCAAGAAGCAAAAGATCGTATGTCGAGACTTTCTCCTCACTCGAGGAACGAGCATTCACCGCTTGAATGAGCATACGGTGCAGAAGTCGGTCTAAAGAAGTAAGAAAACCCTTCACCTTGAGATTACCACCATAATCACCTTCACCCAAAATTGCCCAAGCCAACCGAGGATCAAAACCGTTCGGTCTTTTCGAAGTCGCCCACATGTACTCCACAAATCCGGGAGCATCAACCTCATCTTGGGTATATATCCCCAAAGCAACGGCAAACTCGACCAACGAAAGCGATCGCCACACTCCACCGAGTCGAAATGTTATGCATGATTGATAGAACTTCTCAAGGGCCTTGATTGCGTCGAAATGGAACGTGGCCACAAACTCAATGATAAGCTCGCGATAGAGGGTCTCGGAAATGTCGAAGACTCGTTCCCATGCATGGCAAATATAATACTCGGTGTCATCTTCGTCATAGGCGTGCTTCTCGAGTATCGCCTTTATTTCGTTCTCAACTCCCATGGATCTAAGGAGGTTCCAATCAACTCTCCTCGGTACTAACACTTGACGGGTGAGAAGCCGGTTAACTATATCCCGGTTTTCCTCCCGCTTTGGAGCGTTCAACGTTGAGTCATTCATGAAAAAGGTGAAGGTGTGGCTCCCATCCGGTGCACGGAAGTTAGGAGCGGTGGAAGTTGACGAGCGGGTTCTTTGTCTCTACAAAATCCAAATACCATTGTCTTAGGTACATTTGATCAATAAACATAAGACAAGGTTCATTCATATCGAAACTCAACGAGACAACACTTCCACGACTAACAAGTTTAACAAACGAATACATAAACCAAATCCAAACGGGGGGGGGGTGTAACATCCCCACACTTGAACTCTTAGTCCAACCTCAATTATAAACTAATCTAGCTAAGTAAACAAGAATGGGGGATTTTGATGTCATCAAAATCCCCACACTTATCATCAAAGCACATTCACTAGATTAAATCAAACAACTAGCATGCTAGAATGAAATTTCAATCAAAGTATAAAGCATGCATTAATCAATAAGCACTAAACAATCAATGGTGTTTCAAGAACAATCTCAAACTCATAAAAGCATATAAACACCATTGATGCCCAAAACAAGATCCAATCTTACCAAATCAAGCTAATCTCATGGGATTAAAGTTGGGAAACATACCTTATTCATGGTGAATGAAGAAATTGAAGCACAAGAGGTTCGAATTTCGCAAGGATGTGAGGAGGGTTCGCGGCGCCTAGAGAGAATTAGGGTTGTGTTGTTTTGAAAAAGTGACAAAAGAGGGTTAAAAACCCGTCTGCACCTATTTCGCGTCGCCAAACAAGATGTTTCGCGTCGCCAAACAGGCGGTTTCTGAAAATTTGCCCTAATTTTGAAAACTTTGCGTCGCGAAACGGCTCCCTCGCGTCGCGAGATTCGAAAATTTTACCTGAACCTAAGGCTGACTGACTTCGCGTCGCGAAACTTGAAAAGTCATGATCGCGAAGAGTCTTCTGTTTCCAACTTTTCAAAATCCTCGTTACGCATCGGATTTGCTCATTTTTGGCTTCTATCTCCTCCATATGGTTACCTAAGCAATATCAAACAAAAAGATTAGCAAAAACACACACGGAAAACATAAAAACGAAAAATGAAAGAAAATACTCGGGTTGCCTCCCGAGAAGAGCTTCGTTTTTTAATGGGTCTAGAGCTCGACCCTTTTTTTTTCAGCTCATTTCTTGGCACGTCGGGCTGACGAGCCCTTCTTCTTTCTATACTCTTTCTTGCAGGGTCCCGACCCATTGGGTGTTTGATCCTTTCGATGTATCGGGTTCGGATAATCCTCCGTCTTCTTTCCATGTTCATGAGGGAGTAACGGGTGGTTCGTGTTCTTCTTGTAGGCTAGAGAAGGATCTTCATATGGTTCATCGAGATGTGTGACCGGCTCTCCGTTGGGATCAAAGTAAATCCGCTTTTCTCCATACCCCAAGCTCGTCACTTGATTCCTCATATCGTAATTACTTGGGCGGTATGTAAGAAAGCTCTCCCAAGGATTATTGGGATCTCCGTATTCTGTGGAAGATTGGCTATGATGAAGTCCGTAAAGTAAACAAAATTGCCAATGCGAATTGGGACTCCTTCCGCTATCCCTAACGGCTTTGTCATGTAACCATTCACTCCTCGGTATTGATAGTCTGTTGGCATAATCTTCTTAACTCCCATTATCTTGCAATAACCAACAGGCATCATGTTAAGTGCGGCACCTGTATCTTGTTAGGAGTTATGTGCAGAGTTGACAAACCAAGTGATTATACATCCAATGTTACAAGACACTTGAGGGTCACACCTGTGAGGACCTATAAGTCGAACAAGTTAGATGAAACCCCGAAATGGAGAGTTAAGATTTATAATAGTGGATTATAAATCTATTGGGTAATTTCAGTCAGAATTACCAAAGTTGGAGGGTTATTAATTAATTAGGATATTATATATTTATTAAGATAAATAAATATATAATAATTAATTGATAAGATTTTATATATTAGATAAATATATAAATCGTAATTATCGTATGCAAATTCTTTTCCAGCTAATTAAATAAGGAAAGGATTTGAGATAATTATTATAAGGAAACTGGATTCCATACAAACTGTATTATTTTCCTCCATATAAATAAAGCCTATGGGTTAAGGAAAGAAAATAAGCTTTCAGTTAAGAAAAAACCAGTTCCCAGTTTTCTCTCTCTCCTCTCTCTCCACCGGCGCCGATCACCCCCCCCCCCCCCCGGGGTCGGATTCCAGTTTTGTTCGGGTTTCACAAAGTTCTGCTAGAGGAACGTTCGTTGGTCGATCACCAGTGGACTAAGTCTCAAGCAATCCAGGTAAATTAATCTAACCTAATCCTTTAGGTTTAGAGCTACAAACGATTAAGATCATTAGGCTTCAATGGGTTTTTAGCTTTTATCGCTTCCGCATGATTAGATCAGAAACAGCGTGTTTCTGATCACGTGGGTTTTAATAGTTTGTTTTAAACCTACGAGATACATCAAACCAGCGAGGTTTTGATAGATCTGAGATAATCCTCGAGTCAGTTTGGTTCGAGGATACCCACATAAACCCAACAGTGGTATCAGAGCCAGGTTACTAATCGTTTTTGTTTTTTATCTGTTTACCTGTTTATGTGATCCGTTAAAATTATTTTGCTTGTATATCAAGTTTTGATAAATCTGAATTTAGAATTTGTTTCTTTCGCATCAAGTTTTATATCTTTATCAAAATTCGAAATTTTATATTTATCGTTAATCGCACCGCACGAAAAACCCGAGAACCACCACCAGATTGGTGGTGGCTACGGTTATCACATCAACCGCCGCACCACCAGCGTGGTGGTTGCGGCCGGCCACCATGGTGTGTGGTAGCAGCTCCGGCTGCCGCTCCAGAACCACCAGGCCACACCACAGCATGGTGGTTGTGGCGAATGGTGATTACCATAGTCGAAAAACCGCACCAAACGGTGATGGTGGGTGGTCGTATGATCAACCAAACCAAGGCGAGGCCAAACCGCCAATTGGTGGTGGTCGAGGGTCAATGGTGGCCGAGGGTGGAGCGCCACCCAACTGTGGCTGAGATCGCGCCGCAAATCAGCAAACCCGCAACCACCAGAAGCCGCAATCGCGGCGGTGGATGGCGGTGCTTACGGCAGCAATGGACGATGGCGGTTTTAGGCCGTAGATGGAGGCGGCGATTTGTGGTGGCCGTAGACTGATCGCACCCGGAGGATGAACCCGCATCCGGCTATGGCCGGATTGCGGATGTATCATTATCATCACCACCAGTTCGGTGGAATACGCCGGGTTACGGTGGTAATCGGCGAAGGCCGATAAGGTTTCAATCCTATGCCGGCAACCGCAAAGAACAAACGGCGACGATTCGATCGCCGCCCACGGGCGGTGATCGCCGACAAAGGTAGTGGCGGTAGCCACAACCACGCCACAGCGAGTGGTGGTGGCATTGGTTAACGATTCCAAACACCGGCCGCACCACACGTAGTGGTTGCGGCGTCGGTCGTGATCAGGAGCCACGGCGGCGGCGGTGGTAGCCTTGTGCTGCTGTCGTCGTTCGGCCCGAATGATAGCGGAGAATGACAGTCGCAAGATCAAAAGGCCACACCACCGTTTTGTGGTGGTGGCGATCGACGGAATTAAAACCGCCGAACGGCGACGACGGCTGTGGCTGCTGTCGTCGGTATCAATGATGACGGTTCCGCACGACGAACGAACCACCAGCGTGGTGGTAAACGACGGTTCCTGATCATGGATCGTACCTAGGGTTTTTCGATGTAAAACGAGTCATAGGTCCAAGGTCCAGTTG
Organism: Centaurea solstitialis; assembly: GCA_030169165.1. Taxonomy (NCBI): domain Eukaryota; kingdom Viridiplantae; phylum Streptophyta; class Magnoliopsida; order Asterales; family Asteraceae; genus Centaurea; species Centaurea solstitialis. Next base: position 46,010,352 of record CM058042.1, on the reverse strand, counting down.
TTACCAGTTTGGTAATGGGCCGGCAAGCCCAGTTCTTTGGACCAAGTTATGGCCCAAAAGAGCTCGTTTGGTTTTTAAGATATTTTATCCAAAATAAGCTTACTTGGAAATTTTATCGAGTAATTTTTGTTTCTGTTTTTTTTTTCAATTTAATAAACTTTTATATATGCCTAATATCGTGTTTTTACTAACCAATTAAAACACTAAGGCCAGTATTATAAAATTGGATCGTTAAAACCAGTTTAATATATTTTTTTTGGGTAAAAGGATTAAATGGTTTTAGTTTTAAGATTTATTATAAATCTCAGTTTTAAGTAAAAACCATTTTTTTTTCAGTCTAAAGGTTTTTGGTTCATAAAACAGTTTGTTTTTCCGAATCAGTTATAAAACCAGTTTTTGCGATAATTGAGACAAGATAATTTTAACGGATCCAGGTTTATTCTCTCGTAATTAGTATTGTCTTTATACATATTTAATTGCGTGATTGCTTGAGTTCTATATATGCATCTCAGTTTGAGTTTGTATCTATATCTATTATAGTGTTTTGCCAACCTAGACCCTTGACGTATCTACGGGGAGGCCTGCGTGCCGTTTACAACCCCTTATGTAATAATGACCCTAGGATAGAATTTTTCTTTCTTTTGGGATCACAAGGCCAGTGGGAGCTATTCTTCATCTTACCGGAGTACTTACAAGCATGGCGAAGCCAACGGGAGCTACGCGAAGTTTTAAAGTGGTAGAAAAACTAGGTCATTATTGGTCCCTAGGAACAAAGTTGGCAAAACCTATAATTAGTTGTTTGCGTAGTTATAATTATCCGTGTGCATGATTAACTGCGTAGTTGATGCTAATAACTGTTAGTTTATTAGATATGTTTTAAAATTTTTTTTTTAAAAAACAAGAAGGAATTAGGTTTTATTAATTTTTCAATCGAAAACCTTTAAAGTGAAGTTTTTTAATAAAACCTAGTGTATTGTTATAAAAGAGCAAAGTTGACAGAACAGTTAGCTTTTGTCAGACGGAAAGGTTATTGAAACAGGTAGTTTCAATCAACCAGTACACTTTAAATCTGTTGATTTCAATTAGCCGATATTTTAAACAGTTGGTTTAAAATAACATGAATATTTAAAACGGTTAGTTTAGAACATCAATTGCTCTTTATAACAATCAGTGGATGATTGTTTTATATAAAAGGCTAAGTTGACAAAAACAGTTAGTTTTAATCAACTAGGTATGCTATTAAAACAGTTAGTTTTAATTAGCAAGTAATTTTAAAAGGAACAGTTGGTTTTAAAATTACATGTATGTTTTGAAACAGTTGGTTTAAAACATAAGTAGCCTTTATAACAATCAGTTTTTCAAAAGCCTGGAAGTAAAAGTTTTTCAAAACCCCGAAAATCATAGATCAGTAGTGCAACCCATCTAGGGGCACCTTTGGCGTAAAGTACATAGGCGTTGTAAGTGATCACACATTCAACGTCTGTGTTCAAACTGAAGCTGAAGGGGTTACATAACTCTGCGAATTATCTCCGGGTGGTACCGGCCAGAGTATAGTGATCAGGTCCCCAAAATGGTGAGATCTGTTTTGGTACTATAATGTTCACCGGGTGGTACCGGGCCAAAAAGCACTTAGAGGGACTAAAACATGCACAGGTAGTTGCCACAGTCCCGAAAAGATCTAGGAGTCATGTCAGTTAGACATGATTGGTAAAAGTCCTTACCTACCGAAATAAATACGGGTCTGGTGGAGCAAGAACATTACGCACATCAGGACGTATGAAATAAGGATCCTAGTCCAATAAATTGATCATTTAAGGGTTTATTGATATTTTATTGGAAATTAGTCTATTTACAGTTGCTAAGACCAAAAATTTTATTTTGTGTAGATGGCAAGCACTGTTACCAGCACTAACAATCTTTCCCTCCGCTCTATCCTGGAAAAGGATAAGTTGACCGGCTCTAACTTTCTTGACTGGGAGCGCAATCTGATGATTGTGCTCAGACATGAAAGAAAGTGGTATGTGCTTGAAGAGCCACTTGGGGAGGCACCTCCGGCAAACGCTCCGGCTGCTGCCAGAAATGCCCACAAGAAGCACTCAGATGATCTCCTTGATGTTGCCTGTCTGATGTTAGCAACTATGAGCCCAGATCTGCAAGCAGGGCTCATAAATACGAATGCTTACGACATGATCCGCCAGCTGAGGGACATGTTTCAGACTCAGGCTCGTACAGAACGCTACGATGCCACCAAAGCATTCAATGAATGCAAGATGGTCAAAGGGACATCAGTAAGTGACCATGTCATGAAAATGAAACGGCACTTAGATCATCTGGAGAGGCTGGGTCATCCCGTTCCGTTGCAGCTAGCAACTGACACCATACTTAATTCACTGTCAGAAGACTACAGGCCCTTTGTAGTCAACTACAACATGAACAACATGGAGAAAACAATAGCAGAATTGCACTCCATGCTTAAGACAGCTGAATTGAATATGGGGAACAAGAACAAGACAAAGGATGTCTTGATGGTAAAAGACGGAGGGGTTAAAAAGAAAAATGGGCATGCTAGCACCAGCAAGGGAAAAGGACCAGTTCAGGCCATCCAGAGTGCACCCAAGAAAGGCAAGGGCAAGGGCAAGGCAAGAAGGTTAAGCCAAACAAAGCTAGGACCGAGAATCGCTGCTTCATATGCAATGAGATCGGTCATTGGAGGCAAAACTGCCCTAAGCGTCATGAAGCAGGTATGTAAACCTCAGAAAATTTATGATTGCTTTGATTTGACACTTCTTACTTGTTAGTTTACAAGTATACTGATACCTAGAGCAAATGACATTGCAGGAAATCAGAAATGAAGTGAAGTGCCCAGGAGTTGCCAAGGATCAAAGCACGAGATAATTTAAGTCAAGACATCTTTTGAATTTATAGTTTTAAAACAGTTATTTTGGGGGTTTTATGTTTTAAACAATGTTTGGATAATTATTTTTATAATTCGATAGTTTTAATTTTTCAAAAGTTATTGTCTTGACAATTGAAATATCTGATTGTGCTTAGTGTTTGTATGATCCTAGTTGTTAATGCCTGTTATAATTACTTTAATGAGATTGAAGTAATTTGTATAAAAACTATCAAAACACATGAGATTCTATAGGAATGTGTTTTGAGAATAAAACATTTATGAATAATAGTTTTTGATCAAAAGAAAGAATTTAAGATATTGACTCAGATAGCGTTAATAACATCATTTATAAAACTAGAAAGATTCCAAGTTCTGGAATTAGGATTTGACCAAATCCAGTTAAGTTTTATAAAAGAAATTCTCAAGAATTAACTAATCAAATTTGATCAAGTTTTATTCAAATGTTTTAAAAGGAGAATTTAGGATATTAACTCAGATAGCGTTAATAACAGTATTTATGAAACTAGAAGAATTCCAAGGTTTGGAATTAAGATTTGACCAAATCCAGTTGAGTTTCATAAAAGGGAAATTCTCAAAGTTCATTACTTGAAATTAGAATTGACTAATCAAAATCTTGAATAAGTCAATAGTAAATTTTGAGTAATAGTTAGTTTTTATGCAAGCAAGTGGGAGCCCAATTATTCTCTATCTAGTCTAAGATAAAAGAATAAAAGACATAATTATTGATATATCTCGGAATTCATAAATCCAGGTAGGATAAGAATTCATAAGATATAATTTATCCTTTAGTTAAAAGGATAAAAGTTTCAAGACCCATGAAACAGAGGTCATGACTGACTTAAATCAATAATTATAGTGTTGGATTAAAATATATAGCATTCCAGTAGATTTGCCAGGATTACAAATGGAATCAGATTTCAGGTAGAAAATCATTCATCTACACAGCAACTAAGGAAAGTTGCAGTTTTACATATTCAGGAACTGGAAGTTAGTCCAGGTCTCCAAGTTCATGGAATATGATAAAAGTCTAATTATTGTTTTAAGAAGTGTTTGCAAAACAATAATTAGCAGATACAAGTAAACAGACTTGTGCTTTTGGTCATCACTTTGATTAAAATGGTAAACTTTAATCAAAGGGTTTAAAATTGAAGGTAGGTGATACTTCATTTTAGATCAGTATTTAACAAATGTTAAATAGATGAAATGAAAGTTATTAAAGAAAAGACATTTAATTTTGTTATTATTACAGCGTGTAATATGGACTATACAAAATTGGTTTCTTTATCACTTTCACTATTTTGCATGTTTTAATATATCCAGGAATGAAATCAGTCCCCGATTTTTCATTCAAAATCAGTCCGTGACAACTTATCATTGTGGGAGCATGATAAGGCGTTAAAGTCATTGTGAACTTTTAGGTAGTTATGATCAGTTGCTGAATAACAGCTACAAGTGTTGTAGACTAAAAGTTGCACAGATATTTGATAGAGTAGCAAATATCGGACGTGATCCGCGGTTGAGATTACTTCTTGGAATAAAGTCATAAGTAAATCTCACAGTGGTTGTCCCTATCACCTGAGGTATCTGATTTGATATCATGAGGACTGCTGAATTCTTAGTGCACTCAACCGCTACGCCGTAACAGGGTGGCTATAAAGGGTGTAACTAGATTCAGCGGAAGCCGTGGTGTTAAAGGCAGATATGCAAGATGGGATTTGCACCTCTTCTCAGAAGAGAGATATTTCTGGGCCCATCTTGACTGACTAAGTATACTGATGAAGTGCATGGCCATGCCCAAACGAACTGATTAGTTCTTTGTCGTTTACCTATCAGTGAAAGTCAGATAATCAAGAGAACAGAATCTTGAGTATTTAGAGTTGACAATTTCCAAGCTCATACTCACAGATGAAATATCGCGATGCAAAGGGAAAAGCCAAGATATACCCAATCGATGAACAGTAGTTTTCATAGATACCAATTCCTCACGGAACGTTTATATCACCAAATCTGGGTATAAGAGTTCTTGTAACCTGGTCAGCCTAAGTGCCTGTCTAGGGGCCTCCTTAGGTCAGTATAGTCAAAGGTGGTATTGCCAACTTGCACAAGTGGGAGTCTGTTAGGAGTTATGTGCAGAGTTGACAAACCAAGTGATTATACATCCAATGTTACAAGACACTTGAGGGTCACACCTGTGAGGACCTATAAGTCGAACAAGTTAGATGAAACCCCGAAATGGAGAGTTAAGATTTATAATAGTGGATTATAAATCTATTGGGTAATTTCAGTCAGAATTACCAAAGTTGGAGGGTTATTAATTAATTAGGATATTATATATTTATTAAGATAAATAAATATATAATAATTAATTGATAAGATTTTATATATTAGATAAATATATAAATCGTAATTATCGTATGCAAATTCTTTTCCAGCTAATTAAATAAGGAAAGGATTTGAGATAATTATTATAAGGAAACTGGATTCCATACAAACTGTATTATTTTCCTCCATATAAATAAAGCCTATGGGTTAAGGAAAAAAAATAAGCTTTCAGTTAAGAAAAAACCAGTTCCCAGTTTTCTCTCTCTCCTCTCTCTCCACCGGCGCCGATCACCCCCCCCCCCCCGGGTCGGATTCCAGTTTTGTTCGGGTTTCACAAAGTTCTGCTAGAGGAACGTTCGTTGGTCGATCACCGGTGGACTAAGTCTCAAGCAATCCAGGTAAATTAATCTAACCTAATCCTTTAGGTTTAGAGCTACAAACGATTAAGATCATTAGGCTTCAATGGGTTTTTAGCTTTTATCGCTTCCGCATGATTAGATCAGAAACAGCGTGTTTCTGATCACGTGGGTTTTAATAGTTTGTTTTAAACCTACGAGATACATCAAACCAGCGAGGTTTTGATAGATCTGAGATAATCCTCGAGTCAGTTTGGTTCGAGGATACCCACATAAACCCAACATATCTACCAAAGCAAGACCATTAAATTTATGACAAGAAATAGGTAAACTATAACTTCCCGGATCATGTTTGATAGGTGCAATGTAGGTGAGCTAATCTTCCGCCGCTTTTCTTTCTCTTTCTCTTTGCCTTTATCCTCTTTCTTTGGTATCACGAACTCCGCGTATCCGCCTTGCTTTCTGTCTTCCTCCTCATCATCACTTGAAGAAACGGGTCCTTTGAGTCCTAGATGCTCAAACGAAATGGTGAACCCTCCGAGTCATAATCTGTGGCATAATCGGGTTCACTACCACTATCGCTCTCCACATACTTCTTCGTGTAGATGTCCGTCCATTCTTCTTTGATGGTTCTCCGGTCATCATAAGCATCAGCTTCACGTTTTCTACCTTCGGGTTGACTTGGGTTTGCGTTGGCAACTCCCCTTGAGTCCTTTCACTTAACATTTGCGAGACACGACCAACCTGCAATCCCAAATTCTGGATAGTACTTTGGTGATTACGTAAGTATGAACCTACCTCATCGTTAAGCTTCTTTTGTGCATCCATAAATTGTAGTAGTCGGTCCTCGATAGAAACACGTGGCTCTCCATCCGGTCTTTGAGTTTGTTGATTTGGTGCAAAGAAATCGGGAGGTCTCGTAATGAAGTTACGATTGTTGTTCCACCTCCCTTCATATTCACCTCGGTTGAGATAGTTTTCCTCCTCAGATGACATCATTGGTCGATTCGGGCAATCCTTAGTTAAGTGTGGTCCATTGCACTCCTCGCATCTAACCTGCAAAGCATGAACGGATTTAATTAGTTCTTCGATTTTGCGTTCAAACTATACCTGTTGGTTTTTCATTGCGGCTAGTTCATCGGATGGATCGAAGTTGGTTGAGATTTTTCAAGCCATTCTCGGGATTTGCAAGCACTTGTCCGTCATCCAATCTGTGTTGTGTATGAGAATGTCCTCGAGAAGTTTGTATCCTTCCGTGGGCGTTTTGTACATAAAGACACCTCCGGCAGATGAATCTAATGTAGATCGTGAAGAATAAGCAAGCCCACTATAGAAAGTTTGGACTTGTTCACTCTTGCTCAATTCGTGACTCGGGCACGAATTTAGAAGGTGTTTGAAACGTTCCCATGCTTCGGATATGGTCTCCCCGTCATCTTGTTGAAAGGATCGGATCTCGGCTCTTAACTTGTCGATTTTGGATGGTGGAAAGAATCGGGAAAGGAACTTTGAACGAAGTCCCTCCCAAGTGGTGATCGAACTTGGCTCTAATGACCGCAACCAAGCTCTAGGTTCTCCGGTAAGTGTAAGAGGAAAGACTCGGAGGCGAATTGCATCATCTCGGCCTTCCTCCGTTTTGAACAGATCACAAATATCCACGAAGTTCTCCATATGCACGATAGGATTGCTATCGTTTTTCCCGTCGAAGGTAAGGTCCTTGATCATGTGAAGGAGCTTCCACGGGATCTCCTTGTTTAGGTCCGGCTTCGTGATCGGATTGGTGGGTATGGTTGGAGCGGCTCTCCGGGCGGTCCACATCGATGCTTCATCCCCCATCTCAAAAATCAAAGCTCTCGGGCGAACTTTGTTGGCTTTTGACTTCTTTTTTGTTTCTTTTTCTGAATTCTCTCTCCGGCTCCTCAAATGGCTCTAGCAAGTCCGTCGTGACTGAAACCACAACAAACGGTTACGGGCAACTTGCGGGAAACAAAGAGATAAAATAAAAATAAAAATAGAAATAACTAATTAAACTAGAAAGCGAAAAACTTGCAACGGAAAGAATTCCCTCACAAGGATCGATTAACAAAACTAATTAAGACTAAAATCTAACAACTACCATTCCCCGGCAACGGCGCCAAAAACTTGATGCGGTAATTATTGTATATAAAAAGCGAAACAAGTTTTAACCTCTAAAAGCCTAGCCACTGTCTTACCACATATACAGGCAAGCGTACCTGATCGTGAGTAATATAGTGTAGGAAAGTCCAGGTATCGTATCTACCACTGGGAACGGTCAAGTTATCGTAGATTGTTAATCTAGATTAGCTTAATTAACCTAAAGCTTTTTTTTTTGGGGGGGGGGGGGGTTTATGAAAAAGGTTTTAGTAAATAAAAAGACAACTAAATTAACTAAGAACTAAGAAAGCAATTAGAAGATTGATTAAAGCTATATGAGGGAAAACAGTAGTACTCATCATGGTATAGTGAATCCCCAAGTGGATGATTTAAACACGCAAACGGTTTGGTTGTTTTGCTTATTATAGGAATTTAAGTCTAGGACACCCTAACATGTGATGACTATGGCTATCAACTAGGTCGTGATCCTCCTAGTCCCAATACATAGGTCGTTTGTCAGACAATCTAGTACCGGTCACCCAATCCTATCTCTATTGCATGGTATTCTACAATCTGGTCGCTCTCGGTCTGAGTAACCACTTAACACAACTCTCCGGGACGAAGGGTAGGTCAAGGGAGGTTGATTATCCTATCGGAGTCTATCTATCTTGATTAAACAGATACACCCAACCAACGAATTCAAATAACCAAACAATATGAATCAGATCGGAACCATAACACACATTCAATTAACCAAAAACAAACCAGTAAACATTATATCACAAAATCATCATTCACAATGGTTCATCGACCACAATAAGTACCACTATTAAAAGACTACTCACTAGACATAATAAAAATAGATAAAACAAGAGTAGACACAGACATGATACCGACAGTACAACGACGTATGGTCGAGAATCGAACCCCGCAGCATATCGACACCACTCTCTACCTAGCTGTTTCTCTCACAAGCTCTCTATCTAACTCTATACGTGCATATTACAACTGAAGGAAGAGGCTGGTATTTAAAAGAAGCGACCAGAGCCCGTTTCGCGTTCGCCAGACGGCTGTTTCGCGGCGCGAGATGCTTAGGGCAAACCCTGAATTTCAGCTTTATCGAACTTGGCGGCGCCATAACTTAAAACTTCGCGATCACCAAAAGGCTATTGGATTGAGATTGTGCATTTTTCACGTTTTTTCGCCTTTTTTCGTACATTTCCGTTCCACGGCCTCCAAAACCTACAAAAGCGATAATAAGCTCAATTAGTGAGTGAAATGATCAGAAACGGGTGAGAAATGGGGTAAAGTCATACAATTAAGCTCAACCAAAACATGTATAATTTTGGTGTTATCAATTCCCTAACTATTCTAGGGTCTTTATTTTGAAATTTTTTTGATTTTGGCTTCTTCTGTGACAATCCTCTCTTTGAGCTCCCTGCAATTACTGTGACAGAAGATTGGTTAGATGCAGGCCATTTTTCTTTTTCCTCTCTAATAAATCTAGGATGCTGAGTTTCAGAGACTGTTGGAAGAGAGTTGCTATCAATCAGAGACTTTTTCTTTCATTTTTCTGTTTAGATTCAAACACAAATCAATGAAGTCTGGAAAAATAGTGAATCCTCCAGATTTTCTTCTCAAAGCAAAGGTTCTCATTGGATGATTCACCAGCTCACCATCTTCAGATGGTTGAGCAATTATCTCAGACTCTATGATTTGTCTAGAGATACTTTCAGAATCACTCATGAAATTATGTTTAGAAGGTTGATCAATGAAAATGTCATCATTTGTGGACTTTGGAAGAAATTCCTCTGAACATGATACCATCTCTGAATCAGAGGGACACTCTGCCTCAGAGTCAGAACTAAGAATATCTCTGTGAGATTGTGAAAGTTCATGAGTTTGAAAATCAACATTTGGTAACTATTCTGAAATATTTTCTTCACAGAGAAACTCAACATTTTCAGAGGTTACTAATTCCTCAGAGGCCTTTGTCAAATGTCTAGGACGAAACTCAGGTGCATCTGAGGATAATTCTTTTTCAAGAGACTTCACTTCACAGAAGAAGGCACAATCTTCTTGAGTTTTAGGGTTATCAAATCAAATACTCCCAATTGACTCTGTCTCAAAAATTTCCTTGGAATAGAAACCCTCTCTTCAGAAGGTGAGAAAGAGTCAATGTAGTATTCAAATGCTACATTAGTAAAGATCAAGGGAGTTTTTGACTTTGGTGGACTCATAAGTCTTCTTATTTTGAAAATGGATTTAGTATCAGAAATATCACTTTTAATGTTCTTTGCAGATCTGAAAATGCTCTGCAAAGATTTCTTTGGTTTGTAAGAAGGTTTGTTATTATATTCTGAAAAACCCAGTCCTCTTTTACCAATGTTTACCCTGATTTTGTTAAAAATGCTCTGTGCATCCTGGAACTTCCGAACTTTGCGTTCTCTATCAAGAAGATCTTGATGTAAAAATTCTCTTTTTGTTTGAAAAAAGTTTTTGATTGACAAAGCATTGGTTCTCTCATTTCTCAGTCCTCTTAACTCATCATCCCTTTCTTTTATGGTCTTTTCAAGCTTCATTATCTTTTCTTTTGAGCTTTTAAGTAGAGCTATTCTTTCTTCTTCTGCCTTTTCATACATTTTAAAAAATTTGTTCCTTTCTTCTGTCAAAATATTCATTTCTTTTTCACAGAAAGTTAACTTTTCTTAAGAATATCGAACTCTTCTTGATGTGAATCAAGGTTGTCAATAATCTCAAAGTAAAGTTCATTAAATTCAGAACATGAAGATACCTCAGAGGATTTGCTACTTGTGGAATCAGAATCACCATTTGCCACACCACAGAACTCTGCCTCAGCTTTTGCTTCCTCAAAGGCCACCAACCCCTTATGTGGCTCATCCTCTCCAGAAGATTCATCAGTAACGAGTTCACTAGTTTGTGCTAGAAGCCCTTTCTTGTTGTAGTATTCTTCCTTCTTGTTGAAGTAGGTGGCGTCTCGTTTAGTCTTCTATGGCAGCCTCTGTGGAGCAGTTGGCTTCTGTGGAGCCATGGGGCCTGTTGCCCAACATTCTACGGCATAGTGACTCGGCTTCCCGCATCTGAAGCAACTTTCCACATCGCTCTGTGGTTCTCCTCTTGACTCTTCTGTCCTTTGCTCCTTCTCATTCCAATCTTTTCTCTCAGAATCTCTTCTCTCGTAACCTCCTCTATCATAATAGCTCCATCTCTCATATTCAAATCCTCTGCTATTCTCTCTTCTGCCAAAATCTTCTTTTCTCTCATAATCTCTAGCTCTTCCTCTCCCAGTTGAACCTCTGCGATAGTCTCTTGTAAAAGAGACTAAGGTTCTCATCATGTCTTTCATCGACATATGTTCCTCATAGCTGATCTCATCTTCATCATTCTTCTCAATCACCAGAGCCTAAGAGCCAATGGTCCACCGATGCTACTCTTCAACTGTAAGATTTGAGGTTCCAGAGTAGCCAAAGAACCATACAGATCTGCCAAGGACATCATCTCTATGTCCATATTGGTCTTCATTGACATGGTCAGATGCAACCATTTTGTTCCTAGACTCTTCAAAAACAACGTACTGTTGTCTTCATTGGTTCTGATCACACCTATCCTTCTGCACTTACTGATCAGTATATTGAACCTAGAATAGGTGTCCTACAGACTTTCTCCTTCATTGGCCTTGAACTCATGGTATTCATTGATACACATGGTTCTATTGTTCTTCAAAGTAGTCACACCTCCTTCTAGCTGTCTTAACAGTTCGCTCCATAGATCCTGAGAAGAAATACAATGATCCAAAGACATGAAGATGTCATTTGGCAAAGCCATGATTAGCAACCTCTTGCATTTGGGAGCAAGGCTAACCAACTCTTTATCCTGATCATCCCATTCTGTTTGAACCTTTGGTTGGTAATATTCAGGTACTTCAGAAGTGGTAGCAGTGACAGAAACACTGGGAATTAACTTGATAGGAATATATGGTGGGTTGTGGAGCAATTCAGTGATTCGGGGGTGAATTCCTTCAAGGAAGTTAACCATTCGGATCTTCCACTGTTGGAATTCCTCATGGATAAGAGTTGGGGGTTTGGATTGAGATCCGATACTCATGAACGCGTTATTAGAATTAATAGCCATGAGAGAAATTCAATGAAGAATAAGAAAATTACTTAGAAATCGAAAACAAATCAATACCAAGAGCAATCGATTGAATACAAAGACTCAATTCTGCTCTGATACCAATTGTTGATCCCAGATATGAATGATATTGATCTAAGCTAAGATGAATTGCTAAATGATTGAATACAAGCAGCGGAAGACTTAAGCAATTCAAACTTAATCTAATTAAGAAGATGAATTTCAATGGAACAGTGTAATAACAACTCAAACAGATTTGAAACAATTTCACAGATAATGAGCTTCAATATGATCTTTAATTCACAATTAAAGATGACATTAATCTAAAAAAACTTACAATCAGAATTCTTCTCTCTCTATTCTCACCAAGAACACACACAGATATTAGATATAACAAGTGATTCAAGTGATTCTCAAGTCATGGGAAATACAAAGGCAAATAAGCTATTTATACTAATCTAAAGCAAACCTAACTAACCCTCTAGAATCTTGACACGTGGTCCAATCATGGACGTTGAAAGCAGGTCGGTTGAGGTAGTCATGTGATCTGCACGAGCTGAGATAACCGTTTTGCAGAAGACGGGTTTTCACAGAGGTTCATTCTGCAAAGCTTCTGTCAGACTTCACAAAGGATCTGTCGGATTTGACTTGTATGAACATTTGGCTTCTACAAAAATCTTCTGCAACTTCAATTCTTCTGTGAGCATTCTGAAGAAAGTACCTTGCTTCTTTTATCAATACTGTTACATTAACAGAGGCTTGGAGCTAACAGTGTACTTTATGTAATTTGCAGGTCGAAGGACCTAAGTGTTATTTTCGATAGCAGAGGGTGGACCCTAGCATGAATATTATAGAATTTCTAGCCCTCTCACCCTTCAGTTGCAGAAAACGATTTTGGAGAAAGGGAGAGAGAGCTTGGGGTGATTTTTGGTGCAATTGGAGAGGAGGAATTCATCCATTGTGAAATAGCAAGTAACTAGTGATTGTTGTTGGTAATTCCTTATGGTAATTGTTGCTTTGTTCATGTATTTCGTATCAATTCGTTAGACCTTATTCAATGGTTAGGGTTTATGTGGTTTTTGATGACATTGGTGATCTTTGGATCACCAATTGAGTGTTATTTGATGATTAATTGGCCATGGATGTTTAAGGGATGATAAGGGATCATTATATATTCTTATTGTAATCAATTTTAGTACAAAAGTCGTTATTGGGTTGTGTTTGTGGCTGTTCTCGAACCCGACCCGTAGATTGTGATCTGCGGGTATCGGCGGGTAGCCCGCAGGTAGGGAGCCGCAGCTAACCCGCTGTTTGGTCTGTTCCGAAAATGCAAGTTTTGCATTCGGCTTCGGGTTGGGGTTTTCTTTCATGGCTTTTCTTACGGATGTTTAATAACGATGAATGGTAGATTTTGGGAGCCATTGGTGTAGCTATGCTATGTCTACGGCTTAAGGAATTCGGGTAAGGTTTAGAGTTTAAGTGTTAAGTTGTTTATACGCATGTTATGTGATTGTTTAGGTACTTAAACATCTATGTGTGCTTTCTATCAAGTGTGTGTGATATCAGACTCCACGATAAGGTGAGTACATTAACCTGCGTTCACGATTTGCTATGTTCATGATCATGTAGTGTATCTGGTTGAGTATCTAACATGTAAATTATGATAGTACCTATGGAGGTGTCACACCCCTAGGGAAGTTGGGATTTTAAGGCCTGGTACCAGTATCGTTCACGATACTCTTGGTGTTTACACCCTGACTAATGGCTACGATACATGTTCAGCATACTGTTTTATGCTTATGATTGTTTATGTTCATGCACAGAGCCTAGGTTTGTGATTACTAAGCTTTAATGCTTAACGTGTGTGGTTATGTGGTTTAGTGTCAGGTATGTCTTCCAAGGACAAGGGAAAGGCGCCAGCTTGATGACTCGGATCACACAGTTCAGAGGTTTATGAAGGATTTTGGAAATGAACACAAACTACTTTTATGGGAATGTTTTGGTTGCAAATTTGATTAAACTGAGAGTTGTTTTCTTTTAAAATTAATTACTTTGGACCCGTTTTTGGGAAAACTGTTACTTTTATTTTAATTAAAGTTTTCGCTATGTTTGGTTACTCATTTCCGTTAAATGTTTGTTAAAAATGAAACTGGTTGTTACAATTGGTATCAGAGCCTAGGTTTGAGGGATTCGGGTGTTCACGGGTAGTGAATACTTGAACTCAAACCAAGAGTTCGTGTTTTCAAAATAAAGTAACCCAAGAAAAAAAACCCATGACTTAATCTTTTCAAACAGACCAAACACAAACATCTATGACATACTTACGTATGGCTCCAAAAGTTTATCTTTCTTGCAATATGGAGAATATAACTTTCAAAACTGATTTTCACCATAGAAACTTAAATATGAGATATGAGGCTAGTAGGGTTTGATGGGTCTTTGAAAAATAAAGACAGAGACATAAAAATTACAGGATATAGTTAAGAATGTCTCTCCTCCGGTTCTCTACACTTATATTCATTTGTTTTGGCTATTAGTTGACAAACAGAGCCAATCAGGAGCTCCAAACTTACCCATCGCCTTCAATGTTTGAAAAAATAATTCAGATGTATCCTTTTGACGGAACAACTCATTATACTATTAGGAATGTTACATCCTACCCCTCTAACTCTTTGCTTATCACATCCCACTCGTATTATATTACTTAAATAATCATATATTATGAACTAAAATTACGTTTCTTTTATTACGAATAATAACATCATAATCGTCTCGTCAATACCTTGTAACTCTTGACCAATTGATCTTGAAATTAATTTATACATAAAATTTAATAGTTTATGTACAATTATTATGGTCGGATAATTGATACGTACTTCGCGGTGCAATGCACACGAATACGTATCTAATTTTCTTTCCTTGTTACTTTCATGAAATGTCCAAATTGGTCTTCTGAACGTTATCTTTTAAATTTTTGGCTCAAATAAAACGAAACCATTTTTCTTTCCATTTCTTTTCTTTTTATAATTTATTTATCTTACCCATGTTGGGGCGTCACATTAATCCATGAGATAATCACATACAAATCTATTAATTGAATTCCAAAGGATATTTAAATATCTTATCCCTTACCAAGAGAGATAAAATGACGAATAGTTTTATCAATCATCTTGTTGAATATTACTTTTAAACCGTTTCCAAAAAATATAGTAGATTTTATATAAAACAATTTTTTACATTATATGTTTTCGTAAATTTATAATATGTTGTGCCATTTTGGTGCTATTAATAATAAAAGTATAAAAGAGTAAATAGCATTTTTGGTCCCACTTGTTGTCGATTTCCGTCAATTAGGCACCGACTATATTATTAATACCGAAAACCTCTATGGTTTGCAAAAGTATTTGTTTTCGTCATTTCTTTATACGAGTCTAAAAAGTCAGTCAAACTCTTATCATATACCATATTCATGAGGTTAAATTGGTTATTTTGTTGTTTTTATTCCCCTTCTTGACATTCTTCATCATATCTTTCTTCCTTTCTCGCATAGTCGCATGGGTTATTCTATTTATCTCCTCTGCACCACCCAGATTTTCTTTCAAGTCGTCACTCCCCATTTAAAAGAAATACATGGATAACACTGTCCAATAATTGAAATGATATATATAGACAAAAGTTCGGCTGCGAAACTTAAATTTCATTGTGAACGTGAGTACAATCGAGAACGACACGTGACATATTCAGTCTGAATAATCATGTATTATTCAGTCTGAATATATTGAATGTTGTATTATTCAGTCTGAATAATGATTATTCGGATAGAATGTGTCACGTGGCGCTGTCGATTACACAATAAAAAATAAGTTTTTATTTAAACCTGACTTTATATTTAGAGTGAATTACGGATTTGGTCCCTAACTTCATTTTAATTACAGATATGGACTCGAGGTATGTCATTTTATAACGAATTGGTCCCTCCTTCTAACTGCCATCCATTCCCTCCGTTAGGCTTGAGGGCATTCTCGTCCTTTTCCATTTTTTTGTCTTTATGTGAGGGACCAAAACCATAAAAACCACACAAACCACAGGGACCAAATCCGTAATTATTCCTGAAAAAATAAAAAAACTTATTTTTCATACTTAAATTAATTAACTATTATATTTTAGCATGCATTAATTATTATACTTTATGCTTAATATTATATTTAGACATCTTTTCTTTCAAATAAAAATACTACTACAAATTTTTATTTATTTTACTTCGAATTTATTAAAGTACTTAACTATTATATTTTAATATACATATATATATATTAATTACTATACTTTAAGTTGAGTTTAATATATAATATATTTTATTTCTAAAAAAAATATGTATTACGTATATACACACATATTTTTTTTTCATGTATTGACATTAATTTTGGTATATTTTTCTCATATTGTCTTTTTGGTATAATTTATTTTAGTTGATTTTTGTATACATTATAGTAAACAATATTAGCTTACAGATTTTAGGTGGATTTTTTTTCTCACAAATTTAAGATAACTTATATTTTTCAGGTGAAATAAATTACAAAAGAAGCACAATTTATGAGAAAAATATAATTGTGTTTTTTGTGCAATTTATTTCACTCGAAAAGTATAAGTTATCTTAAATTTGTGAGAAAAAATGCACTTAAAATCTGTAAGTTAATATTGTGCTTTTTGTGTAATTTATTGTGCTAATATTGTGCTTTTTGTGTAATTTATTTGTGTAATTTATTTGAGAAAAATATAATTGTGCTTTTTGTGTAATTTATTTGAGAAAAATATAACTGTGCTTTTTGTGTAATTTATTTGAGAAAAATATAACTGTGCTTTTTGTGTAATTTATTTCACCAAAAAAATACAAGTTATCTTAAATTTGTGAGAAAAAAATGCACCTAAAATCTGTAAGTTAATATTGTTTACTAATGTATACAAAAATCAACTGAAATAAATTATACCAAAAAGACAATATGAGAAAATTATACCAAAATTGATGTCAATACATGAAAAAAATATGTGTATACGTACGTAATACATACTTTTTTTAGAAAAAAGTATATTATATATTAAACTCAACTTAAAGTATAGTAATTAATATATATATATATATATATGTATATCAAAATATAATAATTAAGTAACTTAATAAATTCGAAGTAAAATAAATAAATATTTGTAGTAGTATTTTTATTTGAAAGAAAAGATGTTTAAATATAATATTAAGCATAAAGTATAATGTTGTCCCACAAATCAAAAGAAAATGAGAAGAAATGGATTGAATCAAGGTAAAGATGATGATGAAAGCTTCAATATCTTAACAATGGAGTTTTTTCCAAAAAGGCAAATATGATTCAATACATAAACCCTAATCATCTCTTACCTTATATAGGTAAGAGGAAGTTACACAAAATGTCAACAAAGGCCCCCGAGGTTCCAAACCTCAACCAGGGGCACTAACAGAGTTAAATGTTTACAGATAAAGGAAATTAAACTAGAAAGCAAGTAAGATAGTGACTTTCTGATTCTTCACAACACAAGAGGTCCTACAATCTCCCCCTTTGTGAAGAAGTCAGAAAGGTGGTGGAAGCTCCAGTGCTGGCTCCCACTTGGACATCTGCAAAAACTCTTCCCAATCTCCGATGATCCGAGCTCTCATCTGCATCGCCGCCTCGACGCGTCTGTACATCAACCGTTCCTTGAGCTTCCTCTCAATCAGTCTCATACCTTCCAGAATCTTTCCCTTCCCGTCAATGATCTTCCGGCCCGGTATCTGGTCCGCCAAGAGTCGACTCTGCATTCCGTTGTAGACGTAGAGAAGAGTACCATCACAGAATTTGGCAAGTTCGCCAAATCTCATAAACTTTCGCTCCCTCTTCTTCCTCGTCAAGTAGAGAACCCCGTGCTCAGGTATCCTGGTAGGCATGTATGGAAGATAGGCATCAATACCAGGTACAAGCAGGTTCGGTCTGAGCAGGTTGACCTTCGGCTGTTGGCTCTCGATCGCAAGCTGGTAGTCCGTCACCCGCGCAAGTGTGATCGCGTGGCGGACGTACTTCTTCAGTATCTCGGTGCCGTCTCTGTAGTATTGGGGTCGGAGAATTGGACCCTGGAGGTACTTGATGAGAGCGAGAAGAGCTTCCAAGTGTACCCTATCCAAATCAGCTTCCGTGAACGACCAGTCCTGTAGCTCACCTCGTGGAGTGCCAGTCCCGTACATGCGGACGTCGTACTCAAGAAATAACTGATGACCATGTTTGTAAGGGCGCATAGCAGTTACCTTGATGAAACGACGTCGGATCCTTTGACGTCCATGGGTGGCCCAGTTGCACATCCTCTGGTGCACGTAAGCTGTCCTTCTCCTCTTGGTCTTGATGTGCGAGATCCCGAAGTAGACCTTTCGGGACCATACGTGCAGTCTCTCCTGCTGGAAGATACGGGAGAAGGATTCCTCAAGGAATGGACGGAAGATGACTGAATGATTCCAGTTGAGCTGAATAACAGTTGGAGCGGCGGTCTCTGGATCAGTAGAATGAATAGTCCGTGGAGCGTCTGGAGTGGGAAACACGAATGCTGAGGTGAGGTTGGTGTAGTCAGAATCCCGGACAATGTCGTCCCCCTTCTGATATATCCTGAGACTCTGAGCAAGCGACCGCAAAATTTTCCGGGCTTCCTCCGGAATCTGGAAGTCTGAAGGATCCGTCGGTGCTGCTTCTGGAAGAACGACTTCAATCTGAGCCGTGTCTGTCATCTGGGGAAACTGAACTACTGCACCTTCTGGGATCCGCTCGTAGCGCCAACTCCCCATGTCGGGAATATCCTCCGTGTCTGAATCGACATAGGGAGCATCGGGGGCAGCAGCTTCTGAAGGAGCACTGGAGGGGGCGGCCGTGGAAGCTGGAGCTGGAGTAGAACCGGAACCAGAGGCAGAATGGAGGTCGGTGCGAGGCCTTTTGGATGAAGCCTGCACCTCCCCCTCATGAGGACCCGGTGCCGAGTCATCAGGGTCATCATGCCTCCGTTTGGAAGGCTGAGCCTGAGACCGACACATGGCCTCTAGTTCCCGGACGCGCTGCTGTAGGATCTCGATCTGGGCTTCCTGATCTCTAACCTGGGCGGAGAGGCGGTCGTTCTGAGTCGTGTAGGATGAGATGACGAAGGCATGTTCCGCCTCAGTAACGTAGCCCGGTATCGGAGGTAGTTCGCCCGAAGTCGGAGGGGCGAGCCTGAGAACGTCTTCGGTCTGACGGGGGATCGGAGTCTCGGATGATGGGGCTGCCACAGAGTGTTTGCCCTTCATTCGCCGTTTGAGCTCGTAGAGCTCCGCATCCCGGTCTTCTTGAAGCTTTCGAGACGCCTCAAGATCTGCTAATCTCTTTCTCTCCGTCTCGGCCAAGGCTTTCTCCAGTGCCTCGACCCGCGCATCTCGAGCCCGGTTGGCTTCCTCCACCGCAAGTAACCTGGTTTGGACGACTTTTAGGATGTCGTCCGAATCCATCGGACGTAAAAGTCCCGTTGGTACAAGGGTGGTTTTAGGGATTCCACCCGAATCCGTCAGGCCTAAATGCCCCGGTGTTGCGTGAGCATCTTTAGAGACTTTGCTCGAGTCTGTCGGACCCTGTCCCTGTAGTACAATACCCGGTGCCACTTGGGCTCCAGTTGTCGAGAAGAGTCCTACTTGTTGGGAATCAAGGGATACAAGAACATGCACAGCGGATAACAAAAACCGATTCCCAATCGAGGATCCAATCCTAAACCATACAGATACAATTAAGGGTGTTTCAGTGGATTACCTTTTGCGAACAATAACTCTGAATCGCAAGCAGGGGGTACACCGCTACTGGCACCGGTCGAGAGGGTTGCTAGACCACCGTTAAGGATTACCCGAAAACAAAACGCGAACCTTTCCTCTTACTGGTTTTAGCGCCGGTTTTGGGGAGAGGGAGAGAGAGACAGTTTTCTGAGTTTTTCAATTGAAAAATCATTGATTCATCAAAGCCCCTAAGCCTTTATTTATATTGATGATATCAATTAAATAAGGCAGTGTTTGATTCCAAATCAAATGCCTGATAATTATCAAATAGATATTTTCCATAATTATTCTCTTTGATAATTACCTCATTAATTAATCTAACTGATTAATCAACCTATAAATAATTTAACTAATTATTTATTTCTTTTTCTCTCTAAATAATTAACCAATTAATTATTTCCCTTAATCCAAACATTCTCATTTTGGTGTGCAGCAGTGTGACCTACTAGTGTCTTATAACATTGGACACGATAACCCTGTTACTGTCTTGCACATAATCCTAACAGACTCCCACTTGTGCTAGACATGTAACTGAACTGTTATCATTTGCCTAAGGAGGTCCCTAGCCAGACACTTAGGTTAACCAGGTTATAAGATCTCTTATATCCAGAGATACAATTCACGCTTGAATTAGTACACAGGTTCATTCCTTTTGCACACGATATTTCTAAAGTGATTTAAGACATGGAGTGGAGGATTCATTTCTTAAAATCAAGTATTTCTTGACTTTGATTTCGATTGCCTGCAGTAACGGATATTACTAAATAACCCCTGTTATTCTATCCGAGCGTGGCCACGCGTTTTCTGCCAATCTTAATCGTCAAGGGGCCCGGAAATATCTCTCTTTTGAAAGAGGTGCAAATCCCTTCTTGACTACTTGCATTTGGATCCACGGCTTCCGCTGCATCTAGTCACGTCCCGTATAGCCACCCAGTTACGGTGCAGCGTTAGTACGTGCTAAGAGTACAGTGGTCCTCGTGTTCCCAAACCAAGTATCTCAGGTCTAAGGACAACCTATCAAGTCAGTGCCTATGACTGAGGCTCCATGAAGCAGACTTGATTACTGGTCACTTCCAATACTCAAACACTCTGATGAGTATCTATAAATACTTGGTCACATCACTTGTGCTTTTACTCTCTACTTTGAATAAATCATCAAGTATTCATAATAGCGTTAAACTCCCTATTGAAATTCCCATTTCAATAAGTGGCTACGGAAATTTAGATTTCATACAAGACTTTGTAGAATCAAGGATACGTTAAATATGCGAAAAATAGTTAATTTAGAACAATCATGAAATTAAAACCTCCATTTATTTCCAACACACTGTGAAATAAAAACTTTACATGATTACATTGTTTCTAAATTAGACTATAGTAATAATTAATAAACTAAGTACTAGCTACTGGCTTCCAGGTACTGCATCCCAATGGAATTCGCATGTGCCTCATGCTTTGCCCTTGCTAGTGGCTTTGTCAGCGGATCTGCGACATTGTCTTCTGTTGGAATCTTGCATATTCTTACATCTCCTCTTCCAATGATCTCTCGGATGAGGTGATACTTTCTGAGCACGTGTCTCGACTTGTGATGCTCTCTAGGTTCCTTTGCTTGCGCCACGGCTCCTGAGTTATCACAGAATATATCTATCGGTCTCGAGATACTGGCTACCACTCTGAGATCCGATAGAAAATTCCTCAGCCAGACAGCTTCCTTTGCCGCATCACATGCTGCAATGTACTCTGCCTCTGTAGTTGAGTCTGCAATCGTGTCCTGCTTCGAGCTCTTCCACGAGATCGCACCTCCGTTTAGGGTAAAGACGTACCCTGACTGTGACCTGAAGTCATCTCTGTCGGTCTGGAAACTAGCGTCAAAGTATCCTGTGACACTAATTTCATCCTCAGAACCTCCAAAGACCAAGAACATTTCTTTCGTTCTTCTCAGATATTTGAGAATGTTCTTGACAGCCACCCAATGGGGCTCACCTGGATTCTGTTGGTATCTGCTCGTAACACTTACTGAGTATGCAACATCGGGCCTAGTACATAGCATGGCATACATAATTGATCCAATTGCAGAAGCATATGGGACCGATTTCATCCTGTCCTGATCTTTACTAGAAACAGGACACTGTGTTTTGCTTAACACTATGCCATGTTGCATTGGAATGAATCCTTTCTTGGATTCATCCATCCTGAATCTCTTCAGGACCTTGTCAATGTATGTACTCTGACTAAGTCCGATAAGCCGCTTAGATCTGTTTCTGTAGATCTTTATACCTAGTATATAAGCAGCTTCTCCAAGGTCTTTCATCTGGAAACATTTACTTAACCATTCTTTAACACTCTGTAAAGTTGGTACATTGTTTCCTATGAGTAGTATGTCATCTACATACAAGACCAGGAAGGTTACTATGCTCCCACTGAACTTAGTGTAAACACATGGCTCGAACTCACTTTTAGCGAAGCCAAACTCTTTGATTCGCTCATCAAAGTGTAAGTTCCAGCTTCGAGATGCTTGCTTTAATCCATAAATAGATTTTAGCAGTTTACACACCTTATTAGGATTCTTAGGATCTTCAAACCCCTCTGGTTGTTCCATATAGACGTCTTCTGTTAACTTTCCATTCAGAAAGGCTGTCTTGACGTCCATTTGCCAAATCTCGTAGTTAAAGTACGCTGAGATGGCCATTAGAATCCTAATTGACTTTAACATGGCCACTGGTGAAAAGGTTTCATCATAGTCGATACCATGAGTTTGTGTGAATCCTTTTGCGACCAGTCTGGCCTTGAAGGTGTGTACATTTCCATCCATGTCGGTTTTCTTCTTGAAAACCCATTTGCGTCCAACAGCCTTACAGTGTTGTGGCAAATCAGTCAACTCCCAGACTTGGTTGTCATACATGGATTGCATCTCGGCCTTCATGGCTTCCTGCCATTGTTCAGACTCACTGCCTGATACAGCTTCTCCATAGGATGTTGGTTCATTTAAGTCTCCGCTTTCTTGAGAGACTAGGAACCCAAGATACCTATCTGGTTCTTGTCTTACCCTGCTGGATCTGCGAAGGTCCTGTGTTTGCACTTCCTCAATCGGCTCTGATTGAGGTTCAACATTGTTATGTTGAATTTCTGGCTCAACAACTGGTGTAGTGTTTTCTTCGTCTACTATCTGTAGATCTACATCCTTTCTGGTGTTCTCTAAACTGAGAAACTTTTCTTCCAGAAATTTTCCATTTCGAGCAACAAACACTTTGTTCTCTTCAGGGTTGTAGAAATAATATCCCACGGTGGTCTTGGGATATCCAACGAAGAAACACTTGTCGGATTTGGGTTTGAGTTTTTCTGAGGTAGGTCGTTTGACGTAAACCTCACAACCCCAAATTTTCAGAAAAGATATGTTGGGTTTCTTACCCTTCCATAACTCGTATGGAGTCTTTTCTACCGACTTTGTTGGCGCTCTGTTCAGTATGTGTGCTGCTGTTTCGAGCGCGTGTCCCCAGAATGATACCGGCAGCGAAGAATGACACATCATCGTTTGTACCATGTCAAGTAAGGTACGATTTCTCCTTTCTGATACACCCTTCATCTGAGGTGTATACGGAGGTGTAAGTTGGGATACAATCCCACACTCCATCAGATGATTGTCAAACTCATCACTGAGATATTCGCCACCACGATCTGACCGTAAGAACTTGATCCTCTTGTCAAGTAGATTCTGTACTTCATTCTGATATTCCTTGAATTTCTCAAAGGTTTCAGATTTATGTCTCATCAAGTAGACATATCCATACCTACTGAAGTCGTCAGTGAAGGTAATGAAGTACCGGTATCCTCCTCTTGCTACATGACTGAAAGGTCCACATACATCTGTGTGGATTATTTCAAGCAAGTCAGTAGCCCTTTCGTTCTCACTGTTGAAAGGTTGCTTTGTCATTTTACCAGATAAACAAGATTCGCAATTATCAAAAGGTTTGTAGTCGAAATTTCCAAGAAAACCTCCTTTTAGGAGTAGTTCAACACGTTTCTTGTTTATATGGCCCAAACGACAATGCCAGAGGTAAGTCTGATCCTCAATATCCTTGGATCTCTTATATGATAGATTTCACTATTGTTGTCTTTAAGATTTACAGTGTATAGACCATCTACGGGTGTAGCTTTAAAATAGAAAATATTATCTTTAAAAACCGAAATCATTTTATAAGAATATTTATAGTAAAAGCCTTGGTCTACCAATAAATCAAAAGACAATACATTCTTAATCATATTTGGAATATAATAACAATTATCCAGTTCCAAAACTAGACCCGAGGGTAAACTAAGACTATAAGATCCCACGGCTTCAGCAATCAACGGAGTGCCTTCGCCCACTCGTAGGTTCGAACGGTCCTTCCTCAGAGTCTTTCTTCTAGTGAATCCCTGTAAATGATTACAAATGTGGTTACCACTGCCTGTATCAATTACCCATGATTCATAAGAAGTGATTAAGCAATCTATCATAAAGATACCTGGAGTATCGGGTAAACCGATATCCATCTGGTCGATGTTCATCGAGTGCTCGCAAATATCCTCGCTGCCGCACTCTGGGCAACTCAGATCTCCCAGCTCATCTATTATGTCAGTGTCCATGAGATTCGCAGGTTCGGGTACTGGCTCTAGACTGGCCAGGATATCTTCATGAACTTTATCCACGTCGCTCTTTGGTTCCTTCATGTAGGCACTAGCTGTGTCCTGAACTTCCTTTGTGAGGGAGAACCACATGAGATACACTAACTCTTCCTGAGTCATCTTGTACCCCAGACGCGATAAACATTTAAAAAGCCTTCTCATATCAACAAGATGGTTTTTAACTGACTGACCCTTCTGTAGCTTCAGGGAGAGAATCTCTTGCATGATCAATAGCTTCCCCGTGTGCTTGTAGAGACCTAGCTGGTTCTCCACATCTCTCACAACCTCGTGACATGATTTAACTCTTAAATCTCCCGTGAACTCGGGTGACATAGAGAAAATCAGAATGGACATTACATCCGATTCATCTGTCAAGTATCTAAAATACTCAGCAAATTCCTCTTCAGGGGCATTGCTTTTAGGTCGTGATACGGGTTTGTTGATCACATAAAGCTTATCCTGGGCACATAAAACGTTTCTCAAGTGTAACTTCCAAACTGGAAAGTTATGGCCCGTAAGCTTCCACTTGCCCATAATAAGGCGAAGTGACTCTTCAGGTGAATAAAACGGAATACTAATTTGAGACATCTACAGAAGAATATAAAATTCCAGTTTTAGTTTATAATTATATAATTCTAATAAATTATTACCCTTAAAATAAATTTATTAGACTAGAATCCATATTTCACATGTGTTGGGAAGCATGTGATCATGTCATACCGACTCATGCGATCTATGGTAGGTAACACTATACCAATCGTATTCCCTATCTGAAAATACGACTTCTAGATCGTCGGGACATCGGATATCAATAATCCGTGCATATTTAGTCCCTCTAGTGCATTTTGGCCTGGTACCACCCAGTGAATAAATAATTACCAAAATAGATTGCACCACCCGGGACCTGGACAAACTCTGGCCGGTACCACCCGGAGATAATTCGCAGAGTTTTATCTCCTTCCAGTTTCGGTTTGAACACGGGCGTTCATAGTGTGTGCACTTACAACGCCCTATGTACCTTACACCGGAAGTGCCCCTAAAGTGGGTTGCACTTACTAATCTATGATTTCTAACAAGGGTTTAAATTGCCAGTTTCCTTTTTCAAAAACTTTGAAAACTGGATCCAAATACTAACTGTATTTGTATCCTTTTGATTTTTAAACAATCCGTTCAAAAAAAGGGCAATTTATATTTAATGACAATTACATAGATTAAACAACCACGCAATTTAAATATAAAAAGCACAGTCATAGCTTAAACCCTTAAACTAATGTTGTTTTGTGAGCCAACACAAAACAACGGTCTCAACCCTAAGTGACAAAAGTCTTCAACTTCTGGCACTCCCACTGGCTCCGAGATCCATGGCCGTCGTCTTGTCTCCGTCTTGACGTAATTAAAATAATTATTACAAATGGGCTAAAAATGGCACGCAGGCCTCCCAACTATTCTAATAAAACTTTAAAATTACAAATAGGGTTGTAAACGGCTCGCAGGCCTCCCAACTATTCTAAAACGGATAAAATAAACACAACCACGGGTCTAAAAAGGGTTCAGCTATGACTCAATACAATTAAACGAAATAAAATACAACTGGATTTTAATCAGATAATTACGAAAACATAGATTAATTTAAAACAAATTAATTAAACTTAATCTTGAATTGTTTTAAACTTTATGTGATAAAACAATCCTTTTATCCCAAAAATTATCCGGAAACGAATCCTAATCTGGATCCGTCAACGATAAACGATTGGGACAATCAACGATTTCGATTACCCCCGATCCGTCAAAACGTGATCGTTGATCGGTGGTTTATCAACGCCGGCGACGATGATGACTCGATCGCCACCACCGCCGCCCGTGCTATCGTTGAGACTCCGGCGACAGCAGCAGTTGGGAAGCCACCACCGCCGCCGGCCTCTTTCTCGATCAACAACAACAAAACACCATCGCCACCACCAATTCGATCGGCGATGGCAGCAAACAGCCACCACCGCCATCGATTCCGATCAACAGCAGCAACAATCGTTGCCGCCATAGTCTACGGCGACAGTAGTGGACTTGACCACCACTGCCGCCGCGATCACGAAAAACCATCGACGCCACCGCTACCACATACGGTGGTGCGGTGGCCATCCTTCGATCGAGCCAGCGCCGCCTTATGACGGCTGTGATTTCCAATCGACACCACCGCCACCACAATCGGTGGTGCGGTGGTGGTTTTTCTGTTTTCCGATCGATGCCACCGCCACCACAAACGGTGGTGCGGTGGTGGTTCGAGTTCGTAGCCGACGTCGCCACCACTCACGGTGGTGCGGCTGGTGGTTTTTGTGATGACAGCCGGCGACCACCACAAACTGTGGTGTAGCCGGTTGGTCGTTTGATCCACCGACGATCGGCCTGGAGGTCCGGCCGGCTAACTGCCGCCGTTCCACCGCCGATCGTTGCTCTTTTAGGTTTATTAAAAATCAGATTTTTAAATACGAGAAACAACGATTTTACAAAACCTAAAATACCAACAAGCAGTTTAAACCTGATCTGTTAGGTTTAGGAAGTGGCTCTGATACCACTGTTGGGAATCAAGGGATACAAGAACATGCACAGCGGATAACAAAAACCGATTCCCAATCGAGGATCCAATCCTAAACCATACAGATACAATTAAGGGTGTTTCAGTGGATTACCTTTTGCGAACAATAACTCTGAATCGCAAGCAGGGGGTACACCGCTACTGGCACCGGTCGAGAGGGTTGCTAGACCACCGTTAAGGATTACCCGAAAACAAAACGCGAACCTTTCCTCTTACTGGTTTTAGCGCCGGTTTTGGGGAGAGGGAGAGAGAGACAGTTTTCTGAGTTTTTCAATTGAAAAATCATTGATTCATCAAAGCCCCTAAGCCTTTATTTATATTGATGATATCAATTAAATAAGGCAGTGTTTGATTCCAAATCAAATGCCTGATAATTATCAAATAGATATTTTCCATAATTATTCTCTTTGATAATTACCTCATTAATTAATCTAACTGATTAATCAACCTATAAATAATTTAACTAATTATTTATTTCTTTTTCTCTCTAAATAATTAACCAATTAATTATTTCCCTTAATCCAAACATTCTCATTTTGGTGTGCAGCAGTGTGACCTACTAGTGTCTTATAACATTGGACACGATAACCCTGTTACTGTCTTGCACATAATCCTAACACTACTGAGGTGCTCTCTCGGCCTGATGTCACCGCTGGAATGATGTTGACGGTGTCAGGGCTTCCGGTGGATCCTCGAAGGGCGTCACTCGACGCACCGACTCTCCCCGTTCCGGCCTCGCCACTTGGGCGGGCTGATGATGCTCCAAGTAGTGTCCTATCCAAGTGAATGACTTGAAAAGTCTCGGTAAGTGGCTCTAGGACAACTGGTGCACGGAAAGAAGTCGAGAGGCGGGGCGGTTCCTCTCTTATTTCAACACCGGCAGACTCCAATTGAGTGGCCGGTGGAAGTTGTGCTTGATCCCCGTGAGAGACTGAAACAACCATCTGTTGAGAGATGGTCGAGTGGCTGGGTGGGGCGTGCAAATGCGCTAGTTGGCTGCTAGCGTCTTGACCAGACACCGTAGGGTGCCCGGTCTCGGTGTGGGTTGCCTCTCTATTGGATGGACTCGAGGTAAGGGAAACTTCCGTTTCTAACCTGTGCGGCTCTACTTCTTCGTCCGCATCCTCTAGTTGAGCCCAAAGCTCGCCTAATTGGACCTCAACGTCTTCGGTCTCTTTTTCTCTTCTCTCTCTCTCCTTTTCTCCCCCCTCTCTCTCTTCTTCCTCACTGTCTTCTCTACCCCAGCCGGTAGCAACCTCGGTCTCACCTTCTTCCTCATGACCGACGGTCCGGTCGTCTGATGCAAGATCCTCAGCAAGTATAGGATCACCGGAGATTGGGAAGAGTTTTTGCAGATGTCCAAGTGGGAGCCAGCACTGGAGATTCCACCACCTTTCTGACTTCTTCACAAATGGGGAGATTGTAGGACCTCTTGTGTTGTGAAGAATCAGAAAGTCACTATCTTACTTGCTTTCTAGTTTAATTTCCTTTATCTGTAAACATTTAACTCTGTTAGTGCCCCTGGTTGAGGTTTGGAACCTCGGGGGCCTTTGTTGACATTTTGTATAACTTCCTCTTACCTATATAAGGTAAGAGATGATCAGGGTTTATGTATTGAATCATATTTGCCTTTTTGGGAAAAACTCCATTGTTAAGATATTGAAGCTTTCATCATCATCTTTACCTTGATTCAATCCATTTCTTCTCATTTTCTTTTGATTTGTGGGACAACATATAATAATTTATGCATGCTAAAATATAATAGTTAATTAATTTAAGTATGAAAAATAAGTTTTTTTATTTTTTCAGGAATAATTACGGATTTGGTCCCTGTGGTTTGTGTGGTTTTTATGGTTTTGGTCCCTCGCATAAAGACAAAAAATAGAAAAGGACGAGAATGCCCTCAAGCCTAACGGAGGGAATGGATGGCAGTTAGAAGGAGGGACCAATTCGTTATAAAATGACATACCTCGAGTCCATATCTGTAATAAATGAAGTTTAGGGACCAAATCCGTAAAAACCACCAAACCACAGGGACCAAATCCGTAATTCACTCTTATATTTATATATATATATATATATATAGAGAGAGAGAGAGAGAGCGGGGGGGGGGGAGTGTGTGACAACTATACACTCATTTACAAAGCACTTCACTTGCACTTTCCTTTTTCCCCATGAATATTAACATTTTCCATTCACAAAACCCACTAGATTTCCCAATTCCCCATGAAAATTAACATTTTCCATTCCCAAAACCCAGTAGATTTTCTAAGCTATCATCACTGCGCAATGGGTTGTTGAAAACTGTAATACTCATTTTCGCAATAAGAATAAATGTCTTTTATACTCTTTGAAATACTTGTGTGTATATATATATATTTTCTAAAAGGAAAAATAAAAAATAAAAGAAATAGGTAATTATCCCATCATATTTGTGTATAGAGTAGGCATCTACGGAATCAGGTTATAAACTTGATTGTAATCCAAGTAAAACGTCGGACATATCCTCTTGAGTAGGGGTGTAAGTGAGCCGAGCTGTTCGTGAGCTACTCGTGATCGACTCGTTAAAAGCTCGACTTGAGCTCGAGTTAAACGAGCTCGAGCCGAGCTCGAGCTCGAGCTTTTATTATTAAGCTTGCGAGCCTAAACGAGCCTCAAGTAATATATATAATAATATTTTATATATATATATATATTAACATATATTAAATAATAAAACTATTTAGGTAGTGTTTGGTTCGTGGAATGTAATTTGATGGAATTGGAATTCGTTAAGGAATTTGACTTTGAAGGAATTGGAATTGATGGAATTTGACCACACATTTTGGTCGTGTTTGGTTGGATGGAATTGGAATTGGAATAAAAATGTAAAAAGTAAGGTGAGCAAAAACCAAAATTGAACCAGAACGAAAAAAAAACAAAAACCGAAACTGAAACAAAAAAACGAATCCAACATAAAAAACGGTTCAGTTTCGGTTTTGCTTTCCATCTCGATTGAAAAAATCGAACTGAGTCAAAAACTGAAATCGGTTTGATATCGGTTATGGTTTCCATCCCGACCGGAAAAAACCGAACCGGGACGAAAACCAAAATTGGTTCTATTTCGGTTTTGGTTTCCATCTCAAACGGTAAAACCGATCCGAATCAAACTAACCGAAAACGGTTCGATTTCGGTTTTGATTTCCATCTCGACCGGAAACAATCGAACCGAACATACTTCGTTTCCCCAAATACAGATCCGCTATATATATATATAGGGTGGGTTCAAACGAGAACGACATCAATTTAAGAGAATACGAGAATGATTTTATATATAGGGGTGGTTTCGATGGTGCCGGAGGTGCCGACGGTGATTTCGATGCTGTCGAAGTTGCCGACGGTAGTTTCGATGGTGCCGAAGGTGCCGTCGGTAGTTTCGATGGTGCCGAAGGTGCCGTTGGTGGTTTCGATGGTGCCGGCGGTGGTTTTGATGGTGCCAGAGGTGCCGGCGGTGGTTTCGGAGGTGCCGGCGGTGGTTTCGATGGTGCCGGCGTGGTTTCGGAGGTGCCGGCGGTGGTTTCGGAGGTGCCGGTGATGGTTTCGATGGTGCCGGAGGTACCGGCGGTGGTTTCGGAGGTGCCAGCGGTGGTGCTGATGGTGCCAGAGGTGCCGACGGGGGTGTTGGAGGTGCTGGTGGCGGGTGTTGATGGTGCCGGAGGTGCAAGCGTGGTTTCGATGGTGCCGGCGGTGGTTTTAGAGGTGGCGACGATGGTTTTGATGGTGCCGGAGGTACCGGCGGTGGTTTCGGAGGTGCCGGCGGTGGTGCCGATGGTGCCAGAGGTGCCGACGGGGGTGTTGGAGGTGCTGGTGGCAGTGTCGATGGTGCCGACGACGGCGACGATGGTGGTGGAGGGTGGTGGCAGAGGCGGTGGGGGTGGGGATGGTAGTGGCGGAGGTGGGGGAAGTGAGTGAACATAGTGGTTGTGTGGGTGACGTATTTGAAATACAAAAATGGATGGCTAAGAATCATTCTCGTATTCTCTTAAAAAGATTTCATTGTCGCATGATCCTTTTTCTATAATATATATATATAGGGAGGTTCATTTGTAAACCTCAAATATCTTGTAAACTTTGTGAACTCAACGTGACCCTTGATCAAAAAAATCTAAGGAGGATATGGATTCATAGAAAATATGGAAATGTGAAATATATGGTAAGTCAATGATTATGGAAATATGAAAATGTGAAGTATGGACACGTTTTTAAAAATAAATGGTGTGGATTGGTTTACACGGTTTACAAGATATTTGAGGTTTACAAATGAACCTCCTGTTGGAAATCGTAGGAGCGAATAACGCGCAGCGGATAACAAAACCGATTCCCAAACGGATCCATCCTTAAACCTATCAGATACAATTGAGGGGGTTTAAAAGGTTTACCTTTTAGCAATAAAAATTCTCCGGAACGCGAATAGGGAGTACACCGCTACTGGCACCACCGTGAGACTGGCTGCTAGACCGCCGTGGATTGATCGGAAAAATGACTCCGGTCGTAAGTGTGTGTGAGGCCGGCGACGGGGAGAGAGACAGAGTATATTTTTCTTGGTGAAAAGGTTGTCTGGTTTATCAGGTTAAGCCTTTATTTATAAAGATAAATAAGGTAGTGATTGTAACCAATTATAACTCCTTATAATTATCTTTAATCAAACTGATTAATTAATAATTATATTTAATAAATAATTAACTAATTATGTATTCCTTTCTCTCTTTTTAATGATTAAGATTAATTAATTCTTTCTCACACACATAATCCAAACGATCTCAAATCGGGTGTGTAGCGGTGTGACCCACTAGTGTCTTATAACATTGGACACGGTAAACCTTGTTACAGTCTTGCACATAATCCTAACAGACTCCCACTTGTGCCAGATATGTAACTGTACTATTACCATTAGCCTAAGGAGGTCCCCAGCCAGACACTTAGGTTAACCAGGTTATAAGATCTCTTATATCCAGAGATACAATTCATGCTTGAAATTGTACATAGGATCATTCCTTTTGCACACGATATTTCTAAAGTGATTTTGAGACATGGAGTGGAGGATTCATTTCTCAAATTCAAGTATTTCTTGACTCTGATTTCGATTGCCTGCAGTAACGGATATTACTAAATAACACCTATTATTTTATCCGAGCGTGGCCACGCGTTTTCTGCCAATCTTAATCGTCAAGGGGCTCGGAAATATCTCTCTTCTGAAAAGAGGTGCAAATCCCATCTTGACTACTTGCATTTGGATCCATGCCTTCCGCTGCATCTAGTCACGTTCCGTATGGCCGCCCTGTTACGGTGCAGCGTTAGAACGCGCTAAGAGTACAATAGTCCTCATGTTCCCAACCCAAAATCTCAGGTCTAAGGACAACCTATCATCAAGTCGATGCTTATAACTGGGGCTCCATGAAGCAGACTTGAAACTGGTCACTTCCAATACTCAAACACTCTGATGAGTATCTATAAATGTTTGGTCACATGACTTGTGCTTTTATTTTTTACTTTGAATAAATCATCAGACATTTATAATAGCATTAATATCCCTATTGAAATTCTCATTTCAATAAGTAGCTACGGAAATTTAGATTTCTTGCAAGAAACTTTGCACAAATCATGGATATGTTAAGTATGCGAAAAATAGTTAATTTAAAAACAATCATGAATTTAAAAACCTCCATTTATTTCTATCACACTGTGAAATAAAACTTTACATGATTTATTGTTCAAATATTAAACTATAGTAATAATTAATAAACTAAAACTAGCTACTGGCGTACAGGTACTGCATCCCAATGGAACATGCATGAGCCTCATGCTTCACCCTTGCTAGTGGCTTTTTCCTCTGTTGGAATCTTGCATATTCTTACATCTCCTCTTCCAATGATCTCTCGGATGAGGTAATACTTTCTGAGCTCGTGTCTTGACTTGGGATGCTCTCTAGGTTCCTTTACTTGCGCCACGGCTCCAGAGTTGTCACAGAATATATCAATCGGTCTAGAGATACTGGCAACCACTCTAAGATCCGATAGAAAATTCCTCAGCCAGACAGCTTCCTTTGCCGCATCAGATGCTGCAATGTACTCTGCCTCTGTAGTTGAATCTGCAATTGTGTCCTGCTTCGAGCTCTTCCATGAGATCGCGCCTCCGTTTAGAGTAAAAACGTACCCAGACTGTGATCTAAAATCATAATGTCGGTCTGGAAACTAGCATCAGAATATCCAGTGACACTAATTTCATCCTCAAATCCTCCAAAGACCAAGAACATGTCTTTCGTTCTTCTCAGATACTTGAGAATGTTCTTGACAGCCACCCAATGAGGTTCTCCTGGATTCTGTTGATATCTGCGCGTAACCCTTACTGAGTAAGCAACATCGGGACAAGTACATAACATGGCATACATGATCGATCCAATTGCCGAAGCATATGGAACTGATTTCATTTTGTTCTGATCTTGACTAGAAACAGGACACTGTGTTTTACTTAACACTATGCCATGTTGCATCGGGATAAATCCTTTCTTGGATTCATCCATCCTGAATTTCTTCAGGATTTTATCAACGTATGTACTTTGACTAAGTCCGATAAGCCGCTTAGATCTATTTCTGTAGATCTTTATACCAAGTATATAAGCGGCTTCTCCAAGGTCTTTCATTGGGAAACATTTGCTTAACCAACTCTTTACACTCTGTAAAGTTGGTACATCGTTTCCTATGAGTAGAATATCGTCTACGTACAAGACCAAGAAGGTTACTATGCTCCCACTGAACTTAGTGTAGACACATGGCTCGAACTCACTTTTCGCGAAACCAAACTCTTTGATTCGCTCATCAAAATGTAAGTTCCAGCTACGACATGCTTGCTTTAATTCATAAATGGATTTTAGCAGTTTACACACTTTATTAGGATTCTTAGGATCTTCAAATCCTTCCGGTTGTTCCATATAGACGTCTTCTGTTAACTTTCCGTTCAGAAAGGCTTTCTTGACGTCCATTTGCCAGATTTCGTAATTAAAATACGCTGAAATGGCCATTAGAATCCTAATTGACTTTAACATGGCTACTGGTGAAAAGGTTTCATCATAGACAATACCATGAGTTTGCGTGAATCCTTTTGCAACCAGTCTAGCCTTAAAAGTGTGCACATTCCCGTCCATGTCAGTTTTCTTCTTGAAAATCCATTTACGTCCAACAGCCCTACAATGTTGGGGTAAATCAGTCAACTCCCATACTTGGTTGTCGTACATGGACTGCATCTCGGCCTTCATGGCTTCTTGCCATTGTTCAGACTCACTGCCTGACACAGCTTCTCCATATGATGTTGGTTCATTCAAGTCTCCACCAACCTGAGAGACTAGAAATCCAAGATACCTATCTGGTTCTTGTCTTACCCTAGTGGATCTGCGAAGGTCCTGTGTTTGCACTTCCTCAATCGGCTCTGATTGAGGTTCAACATTTTCATGTTGAATTTCTGGCTCAACAGTCGGTGCAGTGTTATCTTCGTCTACAATCTGTAGATCTACATCCTCTCGGGTGTTCCCGGAACTGAGAAACTTTTCTTCCAGAAATTTTCCATTTCGAGCCACAAAAACTTTGTTCTCTTCAGGGTTGTAGAAGTAATATCCCACGGTGGTCTTGGGATATCCCACGAAGAAACACTTGTCGGATTTGGGTTTGAGTTTTTCTGAGGTAGGTCGTTTGACGTAAACCTCACAACCCCAAATTTTCAGAAAAGACATTTTGGGTTTCTTACCCTTCCACAACTCGTATGGCGTCTTCTCTACCGACTTGGTTTGGCGCTGTGTTCAGTGTATGTGCTGCTGTTTCGAGCGCATGTCCCAGAATGATACTGGTAGTGTAGAGTGACACATCATCGATCGTACCATGTCTAGCAATGTACGATTCCTCCTTTCTGACACATCATTCATCTGAGGTGTATACGGAGGTGTGAGTTGTGATACAATCCTACATTCCATCAGATGATTGCCAAACTCTTGACTAAGATATTCGCCTCCGCGATCTGACCGTAAAAACTTGATCTTTCTGTCAAGTTGATTCTGTACTTCATTCTGATATTCTCTTAATTTCTCAAAGCTTTCAGATTTATGTCTCA
The DNA here is from genome assembly GCA_030169165.1 of Centaurea solstitialis. NCBI lineage: Eukaryota > Viridiplantae > Streptophyta > Magnoliopsida > Asterales > Asteraceae > Centaurea > Centaurea solstitialis. Next base: position 45,975,265 of record CM058042.1, on the reverse strand, counting down.
TAAGGTAGACATAACCATATGTACTGAAATCGTCAGTAAATGTAATGAAATATCGGTATCCTCCTCTTGCCTCATGACTAAATGGTCCACACACATCTGTGTGAACTATTTCTAACAAGTCAGTGGCCCTTTCATTATCCTTGTTGAAAGGTTCCTTTGTCATCTTGCCAGGTAAACAGGATTCGCAGTTGTCAAAAGGTTTAAAATCAAAAGTTCCAAGAAAACCTCCTTTTAGGAGTAGTTCAACGCATTTCTTGTTTATTTGGCCTAGAAGACAATGCCAGAGGTAAGTTTGATCCTCAATGTCTTTGGATCGTTTACTTATATGAAAGATTTCTTTATTATCATCTTGCACATTTACTGTATATAGACCATTCACAGGTGTCGCTTTAAAATAGAAAATATTATTTTTAAAGACTGAAAGCATTTTATAATCATATTAATAATAAAAACCTTGGTCTACCAATAAATCAAAAGACATAACATTCTTAATCATCTTTGGAACATAATAACAATTTTCTAGTTCCAAAACTAGACCCGAGGGTAAACTAAGACTATAAGACCCTACTGCTTCAGCTATCAGCTGTGTGCCTTCGCCAACTCATAGGTTTGAACGGTCTTTCCTCAAAGTCTCTTTTCTAGTGAATCCCTGTAAATGATTACAAATGTGGTTACCACTGCTTGTATCAATTACCCATGATTCATAAGAAGTGATTAAGCAATCTCTCATAAAGATACCTGGAGCATCGGGTAAACCGATCTCTATCTGGTCGATATTCATCAAGTGCTCGCAAATATCCTGGCTACCGCATCCTGGGCAACTCAGATCTCCCAGCTCATCAATCCAATCATTATCCATGAGTTCAGCAGGTGCTAGCTTTGGCTCCAAACTGGCCAAAATATCCTCATGTACCCTTGCCACGTCAATCTTTGGTTCTTTCATGTAGGCACTAGCTGTGTCACATATCTCTTTCGGGAGTGAGTACCACATCAGATACACTAGCTCTTCCTGAGTCATCTTGCATCCCAAACGTGTCAAACATTTAAAGAGTCTTCTTATTTCAATAAGATGATCTTTAACTGGTTGGTTCTTTCTTAGCTTCAGTGAAAGTATCTCTTTCATGATCAGAAGCTTACCTGTGTGTTTATAGAAACCTGACGGGTTTTCCATATCTTTCACGACCTCGTGGCAGGATTTAACTCTTAGATCTCCTGCAAGCTCGGGTGATATAGAGAAAATCAGAATTGACATAACATCTGATTCATCCTCCAGGTATTTAAAATACTGAGTAAATTCATTTTCAGGAGAATTACTCTTAGGTCGTGAAACAGGTTTATCTAAAACGTACAGCTTATCCTGTGCACGCAAGATGTTATCAAGGTGCATTTTCCAAACTGGAAAATTTTGACCTGTAAGTTTCCATTTTGTTTTGATGAGACGGAGTGACTCTTCAGGGGTATAAAACGGAATTACAGATTTTGACATCTACAATAAGAATAAAATTCCAATTTAGTTTATAATTATAAAACTTCTAATAAATTATCACCCTTAAAATAAATTTATTAGACTAGAACCCATATTTCACATGTGTCGGCAAGCGGTTTGCTCACGCGAGTCGACGCATGCTATTTCTGGTAGGTAAAACTTATATCAATCACATTTTAAAACGAAAATGCGACTTCTAGAACATCGGGACATCAGATATAATTTGTGCATATTTAGTCCCTATATTGCATTTTGGCCCGGTACCACCCGGTGAATAAATAATTACCAAAACATATCGCATCACCCGGGACCAGGACGTACTCTAGCCGGTACCAGCCGGAGATAATTCGCAGAGTCTTTTCATCCCCTCCTAGTTTTGGTTTGAACGCGGGCGCTCAAGGTGTGCTCACTCGTAATGCCCTACGTACCTTACACCAGAGGTGTCCCTTAGTGGGTTGCACTACTGATCTATGATTTTTACAAGGGTTTTTAATTTGCCAGTTTTCAAAAGCTGGATCCAAACACAAACTGTATTTGTATCCATTTTATTTTCAAAAACGTTTAGTTTTTAAGCAGTTATATTTAATTTAAAACAACCACGCAATTTGAACAACCACGTAATTAAATATAAATAATATATCAAAGTCATGACCCTTTAAACTAATGTCGTTTCGTGAGCCAACACAAAACGACGGTCTCGTTCCTAAGTGACAACAACACACAAGGCTTGATCTTCTTGGCGCTCCCACTGGCTCCAAGCTCCATGGTCTTCCTCCAGGCTCCGTCTTCGGTTTTTGATTCTTTTACAATTTTATTTAAAAATATTACATAATATCGGGTTGTAAATGGCACGTAGGCCTCCCGTACCGAAAGACCGAACAAATAAAATAAATAATTTTAAAAATCAACCACGGGTCAAAGGGTCTGACTATGATATTAATTAACGAATATAAAATCCTAACTAGATTCTATTTTCATTAAATAAAAACTAACTAAACAAAAATTAATTTATTGAAATCAATTTTTAATTCTAGGGTTTTAAACCTATCTGGTTTAAGATAAACCCTTATCCGTTGTCACCTACCACGAACAGCAACAGCCACCTGTCATTGCGCCGCACTGGTCGGTGTCCGGAAAAACAAGAGCCACCACCATCAGCCGTTGCTTGCAGCGCAAGAGCTGGAGCTCCTCGCGGCGCGAGCCGAAGCTCCTCGCGACGCGTGCTGGCGGCGACGACAGCAGCCCTAAAGCCACCGTCGCCGCCTGTATCAATCGATTCCGGCAGCAGCCATCACCACCTTGCGGTGGCAATCGACCACTGCCACCACCAATTTTAGTTACCAGAGACGACAACGGCAGCCAACGCCACCATTGCCGCCGCTCACGGCAAAACCACCATCGCCACCACGACGGCCGCAGCGAACAGCCACCACCGTCGCCGCTGGTGAGGTTTCGACGACGGCAGCAGCTATCGCCACCACCACCGCCGCTCAACGGCCCAAATAACAATCAATCGCCGCCACCACGCTGCTGTGGTGCGGCTTTTGATCGCAATCGACGCCGCCGCCACTCGGTGGGACCACGATGACGGCAGCAGCATTCGCCGCCACCGCCACCGCTCCCGGTGAACAAACCAGCGCCATCGCCACCACACGGCTGTCGTGTGAAGGTGTTTGTGAATAACAGCCGCCGCCACCACCGTGCTGTGGTGCGGTCGGCAGCCATCGCTGCCACCACTAGCTGTGGTGCGGTTGGCTTTGGGTACGACAGCCGGCGGCCACCACTAACTGTGGTGCGGCCGTCGGTGGTTTGCCGGCGTGCGGTGGATGGCTTGGTGGTTCGGCCGGCTAACTGCCGCCATTCCACCACCGTTTCCAAATCGTTACGTTTTTCCAAAAATTCAATTTTAAGAACGATAAGTGTGTAAAAATCAAATTTTTATAAACCTAAACAGTTAATCAAACCTGATCTGTAGGTTTAGGAAGTGGCTCTGATACCACTGTTGGAAATCGTAGGAGCGAATAACGCGCAGCGGATAACAAAACCGATTCCCAAACGGATCCATCCTTAAACCTATCAGATACAATTGAGGGGGTTTAAACGGTTTACCATTTAGCAATAAAAATTCTCCGGAACGCGAATGGGGAGTACACCGCTACTGGCACCACCGTGAGACTGGCTGCTAGACCGCCGTGGATTGAACGGAAAAACGACTCCGGTCGTACATGTGTGTGAGGCCGGCGACGGGGGGAGAGAGAGGGAGTATATTTTTCTTGGTGAAAAGGTTGTCTAGTTTATCAGGTTAAGCCTTTATTTATAAAGATAAATAAGGCACTGATTGTAACCAATTATAACTCCTTATAATTATCTTTAATCAAACTGATTAATTAATAACTATATTTAATAAATAATTAACTAATTATTTATTCCTTTCTCTCTTTTTAATAATTAAAATTAATTAATTCTTTCTCACACACATAATCCAAACGATCTCAAATCGGGTGTGTAGCAGTGTGACCTACTAGTGTCTTATAACATTGGACACGGTAAACCATGTTACAGTCTTGCACATAATCCTAACACCTCCCTCTCTCTCTCTCTCTATATATATATATATATATAATTTGATTATTTAGTTTTATATATAATTTAATTATTTAATAAATACAAAAACCGAGACCGAACCGAGAAAATATTTGGAATGAGAGAACGATGGATGGAGAAGGGAAAGCCATAGATGGAGAAAACGAGAGGGGAGATGGATGATTCCAATGAATTACAAGGGATATGACTTGGAATGGCAAATTCCTTGATTCAAGGAAATTGAAGGAATTCGAAGGATTCCTTACTTTAATTCCGCGAACCAAACAACAACATGGAATTTGGTCAATGATATTTGTCATTCCAATTCCTTTGAATTCCATCCAATTCCGCGAACCAAACGGCCCCTTAGGGTTTCATGTAATTCATTTTTTCAACTTTTCAGATTTTCGTTTCCTCTCTCAAGACTTGGTGACGGCGGCGGAAACCTGATGTAGCATCATCACTCCACTCACTGGACAGACGGCGGCTGGCGGTAACCCTCACGGCCTTTGCCGGCTTTCACGCCGGCGACATTTCCTCTCTCGCACTATCGGTCTCTTTCGCTCCTTGGCCTCTACCGACTTTCACACAGGCGGCAACGGTAACCTACCGGTATCTCACCATCGTCGGCGAACAGTGCTCCTTAGTCCTCACTACTAATCGTTGGCGAACGGTAGTCTACCGGTAGTTTGGTATCTCACCATCTCTATCGTTTTCTTCAGATTATACCACTGATAGGTTGGGTACTTGGGTATGTAAGTTTTCAAGTATTCAGATCTATGTAATTTTCCATCTTGGTCATAATATGATTTGTTTTGTTTAACAATATTTGATGATTTCCTAGAACTATTGGTTTTACATTTTATTATCTTGGTCAATGGTCATAATATATGTGGAAATTTTTGATAATTTGATTTCAATCTACAATATTTTGGTATTTGTTGCAAATTTGATGGTGGTTTTAACCTGCAAATTCAATGGCAACTTGCAAATTCGATGGTCATAACTTTTCAATTCTGGTAAGTTATTATCTTGGTAACTTTTTGGTAATTTCATTTTTCTAGTTTGCAAATTGATTGGTATCTACTTTGTGTCATTTCGTAGTTTGTAGTATCCGGTTTACTAAATAATTGTTTTGCGCTTTGTAGGTCTTGTATGGAAGAAGGAAGTTGGAACGAAGAAGGAAGTTGCAACAAAGAAGAAGTGTTTTTTTTTATCAAGATTTGATTATGTTTTGCATTTTGTAACTTGGAGTTTTAATATTTTGTACTTTAGAGTTAATTCTTGTTTTAGCTTATGTTGGGTCACATTTTGTAGGTTGAATGATTGATATATTTGTTGAAAGTTTTATATAAACTAGCTTTTAACAAGCCCAAAATCAAGAGTAAACTCTAAATTTGGTCCCTGTGGTTTATTGAAATCTATGGAAGTGGGACTTATGGTTTGATAACTCTAGAAATCGTCCTCATGTTTATGTTTTGCTTTAAAAATGGTCCTCCAGCATTAATTTCATTAATTTTCTCTATTAATGGTAGGGGTATATTTGTCCAATTAGATTTTCCTTAATTTTTTTAAGAGATTAAATAATATAATATAGTATAAACTAATTAATTGTGTAAGTTATATGTTTGATAGTTTGATATTGTGAAAAATATTCATTTTAGTTATTATGTAGCGGTTTTATTTCACTATAGTAATTCTGTCACCTTATTATTGCATTTATTGCACTATTTGTTTTCTTAATTTTTTTAAAATAACTGAAATTTTTAAAACTTATTTTTGTAGACCTTCATTAAAATTTATATTTGATAAAATGGCCACTAGATAAAATTTAAAATAAAAAATATATAGTATTCAAATACAATGTATGCATAGTAATTTATATAACTATGTAAGTTATTTGTTTTTTAGTTTGATATTTTCAAATATATTTATTTTAGTTATTATTTATCTGTTTTATTTCACTATTTTTAATTTTGTCACCTTATTAGTTATTATTGTACTTTAATACATTATTAGTTTTTTTATTTTTTTTTAGAAACTAGCAGTTATAATATTTTCATAAAACTTATTTTTGTATATATACTTCATTAAAATTTATATTTAAAAATTAAACTAACAACTAGATAAAAATGAAAATAATACAAAAAGTATATTATCTAAATATAAAGAAGATATACAAAAATAAGTTTTAATAGAGTATTATAACAATTAATTTTTAAAAATTGAAGAAAAATTAGTGATACACTAAAATGCAATAATAAGTTGACGAGAATTAAAAATAATAATAAAAGAAAACCAATAAACAATGATTAAAATAAATATATTTGAAAATATCAAAATAAGAAACATATATTACATAATTAATTAGTTTATAATATATTTTATTTATTTAATCATTTAAGAATAATTATGGAAAATCTAATTGAACTAATATACCCCTACCATCAATAAAGAAAGTTAATGAAATTAATGATGGGGGACCATTTCCAAAGCAAAACATAAACCATAAGAACGATATCTAGAATTATTAAACCACAGGTCCCAATCTATTATATATATTAAAGGAACAACCAATAGATCCTAGGTGGCATCCTCTAAGTTCAAGATTCTTATTTTTCTTTTTTCTTAGATTTTTTATTTTTTTTAAATGTCTAAGATTGTAAAGACTTTTCTACCCTTATATATTGATATTTGTTTCATTGTCAACAAGGTCTTTTTGGTAATTTTACAAGTTTGTAATTCAAGATAACTTCCCAATGACCTTTTGGCTTCCTAACTCTCCATCTCCGTAATAATTATCTATTAACTACTTTTCAATAAATTCATTACCATCCCCATTATAAATAGATTATATTCTTCCACTTGAAATCGGAGAGCTGCATCATGAAAATTAAAATCATATTATTCTACACGACGGGAATTGGAGAGCCGATGGAGGAGTACTCGTGGGGAGGAGTGCCGCGTCAAAAAGGCGTTTGATTGAGAAGCAAAAATATCAAAATCATGGCCGAAACATTAAGGCTATTTTTTTTTATTGTCAGATTTTATTGTATTTATATCTTAATTTTTTCCTTCTATGTTCTTTTTTTTCTCATGCATATTAGAGACAAAAATCGATATCATGGGCAAAATATTAAGGATCAAAATACATTTTTATTGTCAGTTTTTATTGTACTTATGTCTTTATCTTTTATTTCTATGTTTCCTTTTTCCTTATATGTATATCGTTTTTTCATTTTTTAAGTCAATATTGGAATAGTGGTTAATGAAAATTCTTTCAAAGTCACTTCTAAGACATAGAAATCTCTTTGGGAGTGATTGTTGGACAAAATACAACCGATTTCGGAGCGTCTCATAGTCACTCCTCGCAGTTCACTAACTTTTGGTATGTTGCACATATTTTTTTGCTACATGTAATACTTCAGGTTAATAATATTGCGTAATACTAAATAATTATTATTTATTTACATGACAAAATATTTCATGTAATAGTTAAATATTTCATTTTTATTTTAAATATTAAATTTATATGCAAATAAAAACTTTTCTTTGGTTTTATTATTTTGATATGAACGTAACAAATATTAAATTGTGTTGAGATCCTTTTTATCCCACATTTATAACAAAACTAAAAAGTTGAAAATGAGAATGAGCATATAAAGTATAAAATATGATTTGAATTTTCATCCAATTTTGATCGTTTTTTGGTTATAATTAGGGGCCATTTTGTTAATTGGATCCATTGATTATATATAATATATATGTTTGTGTGTGTGTGTGTGTGTGTTTGTGTGTGTGTGTATGTATGTATTTATATACACGAAAGTCGGTTGCTATCAAAGTTCATTGCAAACTCAAAAATAAATCAAATGTATCGAGATGACATCTTGAAAATTGAGTATTGGGGTATTAGTGAATCGTTGTTGAGTTTAAATCTCTCACATTGGTGGAAGATTAAAATGACGAAGTAGATTAGTATATATAAAAAAGAATTTAAGTATTCTCAAATGGTAAATTATGGGTAATTTGGGGTTGTCCCACATTGGTGTAAGGTTGAAAAATAGGAACAATATGGTATATATAAGAAAAATGGATGCATGAGATGCATTTGTGTTAATTCAGGAGGTTTAACTCTTAAGATTGTTTAATTTAGATGATCCATTTTTTATACACAAAAGAAAAATACTTTGGGTGTTGAGGACCTTGAGGTTGTGGCACCATGATTATTAAGTGTTCTCAAATAGTGAAACGTTGTTATTTTGGAGTTGTCTCACGTTGGTGAAAATAGAAAATTTAGAACAATGTGATGTGTATAAAAACGTAGATTCAAGAAACGCATTCGTCTCAATCATGAGGTTTAACTAATTAACGCATATGGTGCGTTGTCTATTTTATATGACCCTCTTTCTACAAAATAATAATAATAATAATAAGTAGTAGTAATAACAATAATTTGACTTAAAGCATTGTTTTATATTGAATGACCATCTTTTGCGAAAAAATCTTCGTAATTATCATCATTATATATATTATAAGAGCATCTCCAATAGCTTTGTTAAAAGATTTTTAAAATAGAGAATAAATAGTGTAAATTCCTAAAAGTATTTTTATTCATCTCCAATAGCTTTGTTATTTCATAAAGCTATCATTACATTATATTATTATAATAATTTTATAATTTATTATCCCAATGCATTTTAAATAACAAACTAAATATATAATGATAAAGATTCAATTTCATTGATTGAATTGAATAAAATATTAATTTCCCTCTCCTACTATATATCAGGTCTTAGGGAAATCTTTAAACTTAGAAAAATTTGAAGTTTTTTCTACTATAGCAAACAAGATAACAATGTTGTTGGAGAGGTTTAGAGAAAGAAAACCCATTTTTTGCTATTTTAGCAAAGCTGTTGGAGATGCTCTAAGAAGAACGAACGTAACTGAAATCAGCGTCATGAGAATTATGTATTTTAAAACGGTTTTATATATACTGTTTGTTGAATATTATATTTAACAATTACCATGTATTATATATACAATTTACATATTATTGTTAGAGTAACTCAAGCTATCGCGCAACGCGCGATTCCGACACTAGTTTCAATTATTTAATAAACCACAAGGACCAAAGTTAGAGTTTACTCCCGAAATCAATAAACGAGCTTTTAACGAGCCCAAAATCAATAATCGAGCTTGAGCTTTAGCATGTAAAGGAGCCGAGCTCGAGCCGAGCTTAGGCTCATTTAGGCTTGTCTAACAAACGAGTCGAGCCCGAGCCGAGCCAATTAAACTATTGATGAGCCGAGCTCGAGCTTGAAACATAAAGCTCGAAACGCGCCGAGCTCGAGCTCGAGCTTTCTGATTTTAAACGAGCCGAGCTCGAGCTTAGTCGAGCTCAAGCTCGGCTCGGCTCATTTACACCCCTACAAGTCTTGAGATAAAACAAAAGAAGTACTGTCTTGGCGTCTTATGTTACCGCTTTTAATATTTTGGCTATGTTAGGCAAACGTAGCTTATAAGTTAGCTGGTAGCTGATAAGCTAGTTGTTGATTGATAAGCTTGCTAGTAGTTGATAAGCTAGCTTATGAACAAATTATGTTTGGCAAAAACTAGCTTATGAGTATGTAAAATGACCAAAAAGGGTATATTTGAATTTAATAATTAATATTAATAATGGTATAATTGGAAAAAACTACAATAAGCTCCTTATAAGCTACTTGAAGTAGCGTTTCAAAAAACTAACTTATAAGCTAGCTTCTGATACATGTTTGGATGGACTAACTTATAAGCTAGCTTATCAGCTAGCTTATTTATCATTACTACCTTACTACTATAAATAGTAGTCATAGTGAAAGCAAAGGTGACAACAAGGAAGGAAGCAATAATTCAATGTGAGTATATTAAGGGGTTTTTCTTTTATGGGTTTATGACTTGTAAGGGTAACTAACTATTCGATTTGTACAAATGTTACCATTAAACTATTTTTTGTAATCAATAGACCATTGAACTCTTTTTTTTTTACACATAATACCATTATAACCGGGAATAGCCGGTTTTGACGTGGATCCGTACACATTATACCATTGAACTATTTTTTTTGTACACATTATACCATTAACCTTTGATATGTTTACAAAAAAGGTGGCAATGACTAGGCATTCTCTTATTCTTCTTCAAGACACAATCACCACCACCACCACCACCACCACCACCACCACCGCCACCGCCACCGCCACCACCTCCTTCCTCCAACCACCACTCTCCATTTCTCCTTCGCATACTAAAACCCATTTCTTCACCGGAGTTCCTTAACGACGAAGACATACTCATGGACTTCTTGCTCGAAAAGGAAAAACCCACCACCAACAACAACAAGGGCTCTTCCACTGGGTTTACGGGTTCGGGTTGGATCTGAGTTCTCCGGTGGAGTCCGGCATGGGTTCCATCGAGACAGAGAGCAACGAAGAGGATTACCTGACCGGATTGATTCCTATATTTAAGGAATTGCCACCTTTTTTGTAAACATATCAAAGGTTAATGGTATAATGTGTACAAAAAATAATAGTTCAATGGTATAATGTATACAAAAAAATAGTTCAATGGTATAATGTGTACAGATCCACGTCAAAACCGGCTATTCCCGGTCATAATGGTATTATGTGTACAAAAAAAAGGAGTTCAATGGTCCATTGAGTACAAAAAATAGTTTAATGGTAACATTTGTACAAATCGAATAATTAGTTACCCTTACAAGTCATAAATCTTTTTTTTATATATGAATTTAAGTTATTGTAATTTTAGTGAAATGATTAAATATTATGTATTGTTACAAAACAGATTATAGTTATTACTCTACTTTAAGGCCATCCGCAGAGCGGACGGTTTGTGAGCGGTACAGCCGGCATACCGGCGGTAACACCGTCGCGGTATGCTGGTATGGGACCGGTGAGAGGGTGCGACGGTGAGGCAATGCCGTTGGCTACAACTTTTTTTTCTTTTCTTTTTTCAATATTACCGTTATACAACGGTTAGATATATATATATATATATATTTTTTTTTTTTCTTTTTTTTTCTTTTTATATATATATATACCTCCAAACCCCAACAAATTTTTCTCATTCTTTCACCTCTAAACTTCTCCTATTCACCTCTAATTCTCTAAACTTCTCTTAAACCTCTCCTCTTCTTTTAAATAATGAATCCTTTCGACGACGACGAAGAATTTGATCTCATCGTGGATCAAATTGTTACGAACACCATTCAAGCGACGCAATTGATTATTCAATATATCGAAAACGGAGAGGCGGAACCGTCGAACCCTAGACCGAGAGGGCCGAATAAAGATAGAGGTCGGGAAGATGGACACGATAAACTTGTCGCCGACTACTTTTCGGATAACCCGGTGTACAACGACGAAGACTTTAAACGGCGGTTTCGTATGAGTCGACGACTATTCGTACGGATAGTTTCCGATCTTGAAAGAGAGTTTGATTGTTTCAAGCAGCAGTGGGATGCAAGAGGCGTGAAGGGGTTTTCTCCGCTTCAAAAGTGTACGTCCGCTATCCGACAATTGGCGTACGGGACTTCTTCAGATTCTATGGACGAGTACCTAAGGATGGGCGAAACGACCTCAAGGGAATGCCTAAAATTTTTTTGTCAAGGTATTATTAAACTCTAAATGCGACAATATTTACGAAAGCCAACTGCTAGCGATATTCAGGCTATCTACGCGTTGCACGAACAACAACACGGCTTACCCGGCATGCTTGGTTCGATAGATTGTATGCATTGGGAATGGAAAAATTGTCCCGTCGCATGGAGGGGTCAATTCCATAGAGGTGATCATGAGGGACCGACGGTAATTCTTGAAGCCGTCGCATCATACGATGAATGGATTTGACACGCATTTTTCGGGGTTCCGAGTGCCACGAACGACATAATCGTTGTGAATCAATCACCGATTTTCAACGATTTATTCGAAAATAAAGCACCCGATAGTTCGTTCGTAGCGAATGGCACACACTACCATCACGGGTATTATCTTGCCGACGGGATATATCCCGAGTGGACGACTTTCGTGAAAGCATTTAGGTACCCAACGGAAGTGCCACGGTTGCAGTTCACGACACGTCAAGAATCGGCAAGAAAAGACATCGAACGGACATTCGCCACGCTTAAAAGTAAATGGCACGTCGTTGCTAGACCGGCACGGGTATGGTCACGAAGGAAATTACAAGAAATCATGTACACGTGTATAATTTTACACAACATGATTCGTGAAGACGAAGGGTTTTCACATTATCCTTTTGATCCTACGGCGGTTTTACCGAGCGAAGTCGAGACAACGATCTCGGAAGAAGAACGAGCAAACAACGTCAACTTCGTAAAAAACCGAGAGAGGCACGCCAACCTTCGCGCCGATTTATCTCAACATTTGTGGGATTCTATGCATCATAATTAGTTTTATTGTATTTTTTATTTTTAATTAGTTTTTTTAATTTGAATGAAATTTTAATATTAATGTAATTTTAATTTAAATTTATAGTATTTAAATTTATATTATTTAAATTTATAGTATTTAAATTTATATTATTTTATTAAAAAAACTATACAGGTGGTATGAGTGGTACGGATGTGGGTGAATGATATGGTAATGGTAAGGTAGTGGTAAAGCTGATATGACGCTGAGGTGACAGCCTATGCAGGTGGTATGGGTGGTATGGCTGTGGATGGCCTAATTAAGATCTTTACAAATATGAATTCAAATATGAATTATAGTCGTTACTTTGCACAAATAAAAATGTTTATTTCACAGACTTCACAGACTATGGCTGTTACGCCGCCCAAAATATATGTTATTATACCTTTTTTTAGTTATTACTCTGCTCAAATTAGGGGAGCTTTACCGTTATACCCATAGCCCCACCCCCACTTTGCAACCCATACCCCCAAATGTGCGTTATAAGGGCCGTTATACCAAAACGCCGTTATAACGCACCAAAACGCCGTTATAACGGCGATATAACGCACCAAAACGCCGTTATAACGGCGTTTTGGTGCGTTATATCGCCGTTATGTCGCCGTTATGTTGCCGTTATATCGCCGTTATGGTATGGGTATATTGTGCAAAGAAGATGTGCGTTATGGGTATACAAATCAATTACCCTCAAATTAGTATACCATGAGGAAAAGTAGAAGAATCACCCTCAAACTTATTGAAATTACAGTAATGCCGTTATTGTTTGTTTGTGAAAGGCGGCTTCTCTTCAGACGTATTTGCATGTTTTGAAATATGCTCCATTTCTTTAGACAAAAATTTAATAAAAAAAATCAAGTAAATTATACTATTCATCCTTATACTTTGATATTTATAACGTCCGTCCTTAATCTTTAAAAAAAAATGTTCAGCCTTATAATTTTTATTTTCATTACTTCATCTAAGTTTATTAAATTTAGCGGTGGACTCACAAAAAAAATATTTTATTAAATTACACATTTGCTTCTTATACTTATCCATTCTTTATATTTTTTATTATCAAATTACATAATTCATACTTTTTACTTTCTATATTTATTTTATAAAGACATTTGTTTTATTGCTTTTTATAAACTATTATAACTTTAATTAAAAAAAATAATAATCAAATAATTTCATTAAAATGCGTGATATTTTTTTTTTCCAAAACATTGGTCCCTAAGGTTTATCAAATGTTACGAATTTGTTCCTTATAGTGTATTTATTATAAAATAAACCTCCATGTATGCTTTTTTATGTATTTGGTCCCTCATGTTAATATCCATCCATTAATCCCTTAAATGAGAGGGCAAAATGACCGTTATAACCTTTAAAATCAATTGTATACCTTTATACTTGAATATAGTATCGATATAAAAGAGACATCAGTTATACTATATACCTCTTTTTTATTGTAAGCTTATAGAGAAACACCCAACACAATGCATAAAGTCCTAACCTTTCATGTGACAACATATGTACAAGCTTATGTTTCATATAAATACATCTTAGTACTTATAAAAAAAATCTATCATTCTTTATAATCAGGTGCGAAACCCAGACTCTTAATAACTAGTTATTATACTATTGTAAACTGTTTTGTGCAAGTAAAAGTATTTTAACGTATGTATTATGTATTCCACTCGTGAAATGTAAAAATAATGGTGCATGTGAAAGTATGCTCATATTAAACACCTGATGGGGGTGTAGTGATGGAGAATGACTTGTAAAATGCTCTCAAGGGTAAGATCCTTTGCGGAATCCTAGGGATATGGGATCCTGTTGAAAGTGTTCGGTATACTTACACATATGAGATCTCGCACGGAAAAAAATTTATGACCATGAAAAACTTAATGGCTCACTAAGCTTAAAGCTTATATTTACCTCATGTATGTATCTCAAGTCAGATGAAGGAAAGAGAAGATGCAATGTTGTATCGGTTGATGTGATTATATAAAATAAACTTTATGATTAATGTTTAGAACGTTTCCGCTTATGTAATAAACTGCGATGTAATAATCTTGCAATGTAAAAAGTACTTTTTTGTGATAAAATAAAGAAATTTATTGGTGTTACAAAAACTAGATTCCATAGAGCTAGATTTAAATTAAGTTTACATCTCTTTCTTGATCTTAATGTGTGACTTGTGATATTCAAGCTTGTCAGCTTATGTAGATATTGGTTCATCCATCACTGTCGCTCCTAATCACATTTGTAACTCTTCTCAAATATCTTCAAACTTCGAATCAAAACTACCATGTTACATTTCAATGTCAATACCAATTACTCACTTTTCCCCGGTCTTTTGTACCACAAAATGGCGTTTTGTGTCATTAATACTTTTTATTCGAGTTAGATAGCAAGTTTTTTTTTTTTTTTTTTTTTTTTTTTTTTTTTTTTTGTAGATTTGGTCGTATTGGAGAACCTACGATTTTAAAGCTCTGGAGGCAGAGAAAATGTCTTAGGTTACACCTTTTTATTATACCATTATCCTTTTTCATATGTTTGCAAAAATTGTGTGACTTAATGAGTTTGATTAACCTACATTGGTAGAGGGACAAAAACCAAGCATTGCCACATGTTTTTTTTTTTTAATATAGATAAATTCTAGAGAACAAATTCAAGAAAATTGGCAAACCACAAGGTCCTAAATTTCAATCTACTCATTATCAAATTTGGTGTAATGGTATTTCATCTATACCATCTTCTTAACAAGTTTAAGGTACAAAATATACTTATAAAATTCTATTTGATGTAAAATAAAGTTGATGGTTGGTATGAATGATTGTTAATTTGTATAAAAAATTTGAATTATTTTTAAACAAAAACAAATCGAATCAAAATACATTTCTCAATCGGTCTAATATTTCATTATATGCTTCAAGAAATCATGAAAATAACCCTTTAATTCCATGATTCAAAGAAGACAACAATCTCATAATGTAAGGTAAATGTGGCATTTAATCTTTTTTCTAATCTAATTTTAACATCAAAAAGGGTAAAAGTACAAAGTTTTATATAAAACCCCTAACTTTTTGTAAGGTCATGCATAGCATGGATTTGGTTTTGCGCTGGTTTCACGGCGGTTTCTGTGGTGGTTTCATTGGAGGGTTCCCCCAAACTGCCGATTTCATTAGATCTCTCTTAATGCATGGATTTGGTTTTGCGCTGGTTTCACGGCGGTTTCTGTGGTGGTTTCATTGGAGGGTTCCCCCAAACTGCCGATTTCACTAGATCTCTCTTCTTCTCTCCTTATTTATATATAAAATAATGAAAAAAAATATAGTGGGAATGAAATGTTGTGTTACAGGATTTGAAAGGTTGGTGATGGTTTAATGGTGTGATAGTGAAAAATTGACATGGTGCTGATGTGACACGAAAACCATGAAACCAATATTTTGTATGGTACTCATGGCCTACCGGATTTTTTCATTTTTAAAAGAATAATTTAAACACTAATGATGGAATATATGCATAATACATCCTAAGATTTACTTATAGAAACAATGGCCAAATACGATCAATCACAATTTACCTCTCCAACAAGAATGGCACCTGACCAAACCAATCTTATTGCACGTCGTACATTTTGTGAACCCACCTTTCTTCTTGTAGCACTTGCGGCTTCCATTGCAATCATGGCAGATGATAAATCTGAAATCGCCACAAACCTCGCAAACGCGACGCGATACCGACGGCAGCCTTTCCACGATCTTCTTCAATTCCCCAGTCTCGTTCAAATTACGAAGGTCCTCGGCATCACCTACGTAACGCCCGCCAATAAAAACCCGAGGAAGGGTTATATGGCAGTTTTGGAACTCCTCCCCTCCTTGGGACATGATCTTCTGTAACTCCTCTTTGAACGAAGAATCCATCGACAGGTCTCGCTCGTCGACCGCCACAAGGAAGCCCTGTAAGATGGAACGAACGGTGCGACACGCCTCGAAGGTCGGCCGCACCGCGCGGAGGCTGGTCGTGTACACAACGATTAGGTTCTCGGCATCCGGGATCCTAATTGACAATGTACGAGGGTCCGGTTTATGTGACGTATGAGCATCATTTACTTCCGACGATGGTAATTTCTCGGGGATAGGTTTGGGTCGGCTTGTCGCCAACGAACGATTAAATTGGTTAGCGAGGCGGACACGGTGGAAGACAGCGTTTCTTTTAGCTGTTGCGGCACGCGGGGAGGTAGTCGGAGATGTAACAGGGGATTGTTGATGTTTATGTTGATGTTTTCTTTGTTGGTGATAACAACATTTTTATCATCTTCTCCTACGAGATCCCCAATGTTTTTGAAAGAATGTCGATTGAAATTTGGGGGTGCTCTACATCTTGGGCTACCTGGGCTACCATTTTTACGGGATATCCACATTTCATGTCAAATTCCCTTTGAAACAAAATAATTAAAACCCATAAGAGAGAAGGGGAAAGAGGTTGTTTTGGTGGGAAAGTTTGTTGAGAAAAGGGGTTAGTTTTGTCTTGGATTAGATTAATTAGAGGTCTTTTTCCATCAAGTTTTTTAGTGGTTATCATCATTTTTATTGTTGTCGCAAATGATAAAAACGGCAATTACATTTTTGGTCTATATGGTTGCCACAAATTAACAAGTTTCCTCCTACATTTTAGATAGTAACATGTTTTGGCGTCTGTATTTCTCATTTCTCTCTTTTAGTCCCTTGAACTAATTATTAACATGGGATTATTTGGTATTTTCAGTTTTATTTCATCTTCCTTAAAATACTAAAGGAAATTAACAAAAACACACACACATGTAAAGAGGTTTAAACGAGAATGAGAATTGTTTAGATAACACGAAAACCTTTTTCTATATACAAAATCATATATAAATCATCGCTAACTAGACGTGGACGAATTTTTTGGAACTTAGGATGCGTTTGGTACGCTGGACAGGATGAGACAGGACAGGACAGAACAGCTTGTCCCATGTTTGGCAGACATCTATGTAGGAAACACCAGAACTAAGTAGAACAAGAGTGGGACAACTCTGTCCCATCCTACCCACTGGAACTAAGTAGAACAGAGTCACATTTACAATTATACCCCTCAAAATATGATTGATTTTCTCTTTCTTTATAATTGCCTCATACTTTGGGGTGAACAAAACTCGACCAAATCCGAAAAACTGAAAATCCGATTCAAAAAATCTCGAATCTACCTGACCCACATAACTTGAACTAACTCGATCTTCGAAATCCAACTTTATGACGAGTTACTAGGTTCGGGTCGGGTCTCCGTACCCATTACTCGAACTCACCCAAACCCGAATAAAACCTTTTATTAATATTTTTTGTAAATTTAGTTAGATCTTTGAGATTCTGAACTTTTTTTATTAATTAAAGTGTTTAAGTTTAGTTTTTAACGTTTGAAATTTGGATTTTTGTAACACCTCATTCCCAAAAGATAAAAATTTAACGACAATTAACAGAAAATAGTAACCAAAGATTTGCGGAAGCTTTTATAATTTAAAAACATGACAAAATTCCCAAAAACAGGTCCAGAATGTACAACCTTCAAACAACCCAATTTCATAATTAGTTTACAACTCAAATCCTTTTCGAAAAAATCCAATTTGTAATAGCAAAACAAGATATTCATACATCATGTCCCAAACATAGTTGAACTGATTACGGATCCGAGCCATCAAACGTGAGCTTTTCCTTGTCTTTCGGCTTGGTACCTGTCATTGAACCACATGAACCACAAGGGTTAAGCATAAATCTTAGTGAGCACAAACCTAGCCCTATGAATGCATAAACATAACCATAAGTATAATTATAAAACTGGACATGCATCGTGACCCATTACTCAAGTATAAACACCAAGAGCATCATGACTGACACTGGTACTAGGCCTCTGAACCCAACTTCCCTAGGGGTAGTGAATACCACCATAGGTACTATCGTGAATATTACATGCCAGTTTACATATTAACAACATATACATCATGATCACATGCATATCAAACTTAACGCAGGTTAATGTACTCACCTTGGTTCGCTTCACAACTAACACAGTCAACACACCATATGACGGAGTATCAAACACCTATACATTACATCATCGTATGGCACACATAAATAACGTCTCAAGACATCTCAAGACTCATAACCATAACTCTTAGTCTAGGACTGAACTAAACTATCTAAAAGGGTAGGTAATTCAATTACAAACCCAACAGTCCTTTCGGAATAAAATATGGAGTTGAAACCAAAAGTTATGGCAACAACATTTCACAACAAACAGAGTGCTAGCGTCACTAGCTATCAGGCTAGCGATCGCTAGCTAGGAATCCCAACACTTCTGTTCAGCTACCTATCAACTAATGGTCACTAGCCTCCTTTTTCCCATAGCTAGCGGTCGCTAGCCTCAACACCTAGCGGTCGCTAGGTGCTGAAATTTCAGCACGAACCAAAAATCGTGTTTTCATGTTTTTGGCATAACTTTCACATCCGAACCCCAATTTGTCCGATTCAAAAAGCCATGTTTTTTTATTCCAGGCTCTACAAAACTACCACAATGAAATTAGGGAAACCATCTAACAACAAAATACTCGATTGGTGATCCAAAGATCACCAATTCTCTCAACATTCAACAAAAACCCTAACCCTTGAACCAATCTTGCAAACTAACATGTAAAACACATAAACAACAACAATTACCTTAGGTTAGACACCAACAACACCAATTCTACTTGCTAACTTGCTTGAACGATTCCCCTCTTGCAATCGTCTCTCGAAATCATCAAGCTCCCCCTTTCTCTCCAAAATCGACTAGGTTCAAAATGAGAAGGGTTTTGGCTTGAAAACCCTTTTATATACACATACACACAACACCCTCCACTTTCTACAATTACAATAAAGTCCCCCTACCTGAAATTACATAAACTTCCCATAAACAACTTAACTTTGGGAAACGGGGTTTACAATTTCTCCCACTTACCAAGATTTCGTCCCAGAAATCGCTTATACCTGTAATAGCTCCAGACCACTTCTTTTCGTCTCTTCTTCTAATCTTTAGCAATATCCTCACCTCTTAAGGACTCAGTCCTTCTCAACTGAAAACATGTAAAGTATTTTGTATTTAGCCGAGTTCTCGTACAACTCACATCTATACCTTATACTTTCCACTATGTATAATCATCTGGAACAGTCCATCAAATCTTGGACTCAGCTTTCCCTTCCTTCAGAATCATATTACTTTTATCCACGTTGATACTTTAGATATCACATATTATCCTCATCAGACTTTCAGTTCGTCGTCTACTTTTATGCGTAACTTTCTAACAACTTTGAGTAGTTTTTAGTGTAACTCTGATCATCTGATACTCTCAGGCGTCTTTGAACTAACCTATACTATCTATTTTCACTGACCCACTTCTTCCCGCAAATTGAAAATTCTCCACCTCCTCTTGTACCTCCTCTCATAGTGAGGCTTACCACTATTGGCGTGAAAATTATCATTATGAGATTTCAGCCAATGATAAATAGATGTTCCAACTATCCTTAATTACACCGTACACAAACGTTTAATACATCCTTGAGAGTTTTGAGTAGTCCTCTCATTTTAACTTCACCTTTAAACATTTCAAACACTTCTTCAGTTACCTTGCAACATCCTTTTTCATTCCTGGCCACCAGTAATCAACCCTGAGTTCTTATACATTTTAGTAGTATCGGAATGAATTGAGAATTGATTAAGAACTTCATCTATCAAGCTCTGTCTAGCTTCACTTGACACAGTGCCCACACATAGCTACCATGGTCAGAAGGGTCACAACTATCGGTTACTGTCTGAGCCAATTAACCCCCTGGTTCTTTCTTTCTTCTAGTTCTCACTTTTAACTGCTTCATTTTGCAACTGCTTAAACATATTAACTAATAGGTTATCTCAGACATCCTCCTTAAAGGTATTCCTAAAAGGAACACGATGCATTCTTATTCTTAATGCATCTGCCACTACATTAGCTATCCATAACTAATAAAGGGTATTGCAATTATAACCCCTACAACATCCATCCCTTTTCTCTGTCGCATGCTCAAAAGTCTATTGACTCATGAAATAATAAGGTAGTATCGCTATGTCTTAACACGATAACTACCCCTGTGAACTCTAAATCATGAATCGTGTAACTTACTTCATACGTCTTTATCAGATGGAACACATAACTGTTCACCTTTTCAAACAACAGTTCTCCCCCACTTAGAGTTCAAACCATTATTCTCTATGCTTCAGACTCTAAATGAGCGTGATCACAACTAAGCTAATCCATGCTAACCATCTCGTTGACTTATTTCATCACAAACTATTTGCACTTGCTATTTCCATGATTACCCAAAACACACAATAATTCCACACAATAGCTCATTCCTACTACATCACAATGGTATTGCCTTATCTAGGCCAATTACCCCACATATGGTAAAATAATATTACTCCCGACCTTGCCCTTCTTGAATTTAGATGGACCATAATTCACGACCACTTCATTTAGCCCCAACAACCAAATCTGACAATCCCTACTTGACCCTTGAAGCCTACAGGTGTAACCACCAGTGTAGGAAACACGAGCATCAAGCGAAGATCAATCTGAATAACAGGCTCGGCCTCCATAACTCTCCATACTCAACTTCCTTCAACTATTCTTACCAATCTTATATAAGACTTGATCAATTAGCCAATCCAAAATTTCTTCTAAATCTACGTCTCCCAATAAGGATCTATTAAATCAGTCGTTAACTCCTTTAATCATGATGATGCATTAACAACATCTTTCATGAACTAGGTTTTCTAAATAAACCTCCTCCTTCCTGAATTCTGTAAACCACCCAAAGAGAGCATAATCCCTTTCTTATAATTGATAACGTCTCAGTCTTGAGACTTCACTTGTAAGCCTTCCTCTATCATAAATAACGGGGTCTAAAATCGACTGTCACGGCTATACTATGACATCTAACTCTCAAAACTTCCTTCTACGCTTCATTGGATCCTCACCATGACCTAGTAAGTCCATAGCCTTCATGTTTAATGACACAGTGAATTAAATTATTTTGTATATTTGGAAAATTCCGATATGCACTATATCACGAAACAACATTAATATGCATAGCACAATATTGTTATAAATACATACTCACTCATATGATGATTTCAAGAATCATCCATGCACACCACATGGCATGACACCATCATGCACTGCCAATTAAGCCAATGCACTAGTACAAAAACTCACATTTGCCACGGTTAAAAACTGTGGCCATATGCCTTTAGTCACAAATTTTCATTTTTATCAAACCGTAGCCTATTCTTGCGGACCATTGATACCCTTTTGGTCACGCTTAAAATGTGTAACCATATCAAATGAAAAACCATAACCATAGTTTAAAAACTGTAGCTATAAGCATATCTAATTTTTATGATATTAGAGCATTTTACGTATAACCGTGGCCATAAAGTACTTTTTGCCACACAAACTCTCATAAAACGTGGTATTTAGTTATCTTTTGGTCACATAATCAAAAAAAACATGGCAATAAACTACCTATAGCCACATAATTTGTTTTTAATGTAGCCGATGATTGTTCTATAATCATGTATATTTATTTTAACATAGCCAAGACTCGAACTTGAGACCTCATCTTTGATAAGGAATGGACCAACCACCAGGGCAATAATGATTTTGTTAAAACTATCTCATTAAATATTAAAAACCATGGTATAAACACCAAGAGCATCATCACTGACACTGGTACCAGGCCTCTAAACCCAACTTCCCTAGGGGTAGTGAATACCACCATAGGTACTATCGTGAATATTACATGCCACTTTACATATCAACAACATATACATCATGATCACATGCATATCAAACTTGAACGCAGGTTAATGTACTCACCCTGGTTCGCTTCACAACTAACACAGTCAACACACCACACGACGGAGTATCAAACACCTATACATCACATCATCGTATGGCACACAAAAATAACATCTCAAGACATCTCAAGACTCATAATATAACTCTTAGTCTAGGACTGAACTAAGCTATCTAAAAGTGTAGGTAATGCAATTACAAACCCAACGGTCCTTTCGGAATCAAAAACGGAGTTGAAACGCAAAAGTTATGGCCAAAACAACATTTCACAACAAACAGAGTGCTAGCGGTCGCTAGCTATCAGGCTAGCGATCGCTAGCTAGCAATCCCAACACTTCTGTTCGAGCTACCTATCAGCTAATGGTCGCTAGCCTTCTTTTTCCCATAGCTAGCGGTCACTAGCCTCAACACCTAGCGGTCGCTAGGTGCTGAAATTTCAACACGAACCAAAAATCGTGTTTTCATGTTTTTGGCATAACTTTCACATCCGAACCCCAATTTGTCCGATTCAAAAAGCCATGTTTTTGTTATTCCAGGCTCTACAAAACAAACACAATGAAATTAGGACCCATCTAACAACAAAATACTCGATTGGTGATCCAAAGATCACCAATTCTCTCAACATTCAACAAAAACCCTAACCCTTGAACCAATCTTGCAAACTAACATGTAAAACACATAAACAACAATAATTACTTTAGGTTAGACACCAACAACAGCCAATTCTACTTGCTAACTTGCTTGAACGATGCCCTTCTTGCAATCGATCTCTAGAATTCACCAAGCTCTCCCCCTTTCTCTCCAAAATCGACTAGGTTCAAAATGAGAAGGGTTTTGGCTTAAAAACCCTTTTATATACACATACACACAACACCCTCCACTTTCTACAATTACAATCAAGTCCCCTACCTGAAATTACATAAACTACCCATAAACAACTTATCTTTAACAAATCAAGTTAAATTTTTAACTTTGGGAAACGGGGCGTTACAATTTTGGAGTTTGAATTAATTTTAGTCTATAATGATTAAGCATGTAAAACGAAATACTTCACACCTAATTTGATTTCGAGGACAACATTTTTCATACCCGAAACTCGATTGAAAATACAACTAATAATGTTGTATTGCTACTATTTATCTTACAAATTATGATTTATGATTATATACTTGATTATAGTTTTGTTGATACACTAATTGGGGTTTTTGTTTTTTGTTTTTTGTTTTTTGTTTTTTGTTAATTTTCATTTAGATCAACTATTAGGTAAAAAATGCTAAAAATTTCGCCATGGGTAAAATGGTCAATTAGTCAGTTCGTTCTGTCCAATCCTACCCTGTCATGTCTTACCGAACGCTGAATAGTTGTTCTGTCCTGTCTTGTCATGTCTTGTTCTGTCTGCGTACCAAACGTATCCTTAAGTTGCAGGTAAATGTCGTGAGCCATATATGATTTTGTACATGAATCATATGTGATTTTTTACATGGATCATGTATATGGTTTTGAGTGTGATTTTTTGTACATGATTTTTTTTTTGTGTTTTCTTAAAAACTTAACATTTTCGTGTGAAGCTACCTCTATATATATATATATATTAGTTGTGAACCTGTTCTGCGGCAGCAAATGCGAGTTTCAATATGGGTTTGAATGAAACAAATTTAGTCATTAGTAAAGCCGAAGTCAATGAGGGTACGTACTACCGTTAAGAGATTAAAACCTCGAGCTCGAGGGCGTAGTTATCCGATACAAAAACCTATCTGCCATATAACTATTGTAATGAAAGATATATCCTTAGATGAATATATAGATACCGACTCTATTAGATATGGTCACAAAAACCAAAATGCAAAAAAAAAACATACAACTATGTCGTATTATGATATGTATAGTAATGGGGGAACATGGGACAAAAAATAAATCCAATTGGTTTCGGACTTGATACAACTCAATATTTGGGAAATCAAGAAAATATAATTTAATTGATTCAATCATCAAAAAAGACTTAAATTTATGTTTAGACTAAATAAAATTATTATATTTTATCTTTTACAAAATGAAGTTATATCTAAAAGAGATCCAAAAGCATTCTATTTCATGTAATTCAAATCATTAGCTATACAAGATGCTATTATGATTTAGGAAGCTACTTAAAAAAAATTAAGATTTATGTAAAAGGTTCTCTTCAATCTACAAAAAGAATATCAATAAACAAACTAATAGTCCTTATTGAAACAATACTACCATCCTTCAAAAACTACACTAGTGGATCACATTGTTACACACCCAATTAAAAATCAATTGGATTATCAGTTATAGTGTGGGAACTACTTAATTAGTTTAATTAATTATTAGAGAGAAATAAATAATAAATAGTTATTTATTATTTATAGATAAATAAAATATTAGTTTAATATTTTATGAATAAAATAATTAATAGTAAATTAATTAATTGAAAGAGTTTTTTTAATTAATAGTCTAATTAGTTAATGGGTTTGGTTTAATTAAAAAGCTAACGGACTTTCTTAATTAAACGGGCTTGGGTAGTTACCATGTTTAAGTCTATATAAACAGGGTAACCCTAAAGGGTTTATTTATTAGTTATCTTTCACCAATAGAAACCCAGAAAAATCCTCTCTCTCTATCTCTTCTCTCTCCTCTCTCTCTCTCTCTCTCTCCCTATCGATGCAAACCACAAACCGAAACCCTTTTCAGTTTGTGTTCATCGATTTTACACACACACGTGCGAAACCCAGTTCGGTTCGTGTTTCCAGGTAATCCTTAGGCGGTCTAGCGGTCGATTTCACGATGGTGCAGTAGCGGTGTAATCCCATTAGCCTTTCAGACCATCCTTTGAGATAAGCCTAAAGGTATATATAAAACCTGTTTATGTAAAAAATTACACAAGTCGATGTCGTAAGAAATTTGTGTGAGGCTTAACCATCGAGAGAAAGAAATTACAATCGATAATAAGTGCGGAAAAGATAAAATAAGACAGAGGAATTGATGACGCAGGAAAAACCTCACAACGGAGGAAAAAACCTGCGGTCGACCTAAAAGGTAAGTCGACAGTGCACTATGATCACCAATCAGGGGTGATGTCCTTCAAGTTTACAGCTCTGATCGTACGATTACAAAGGAAATAACAATGAAATCGAGTGTAAATTACAACTAATGATCAAAGAATCTATAGTATAGAACTTGTAAGCTTCGAATGAACTTCGTGTCCTGAAATGATGGCTTCATCCTTCTTATATAGTAACTTGAAGATAACCGTCCAACGGCATTGTTGATCATTAATGTTTAAATCGTAACTGTCCAACGGTATTGTTGACTATTAATGCTCGGTTTATAACTGTCCAATGGTATTGCTGAGAGTTAATGTCCAGATTGTAACTGCTGCGAGAATCTTGCTTGTAACGGTTGATCTCTTAGTGTCGTTGGATCCCATCGAATGAGTTGTAACTTGAGACATGTCCATTGTAATGATGTACTCCAACGAGCATATCATAGTACTCAATCTCAGACTTTCTCAAAGGTGGACAATTGTTAGAAATGATAATCAGCTTTCCTGCATCAAAGATACATACGAAAAACTTCGTATGTTTATTCGTTAGTACTGTCGTACGACATAATAGGCATCGTTCGACTTATTCGATGTATTTGTTCGATGTTTATTAATCTTTGTTCGAGGGTCTTATTAGTTTTATCTTAGGATCTTATCTTAATATAGGATCATTGTCTTATCATTTGTCTTACGATTATAGTCGGTTGTCGTGCGATTGTAGATTTTTACCCTAACAATTTGCCCCCAAGATTTGGAAAATAATTCAAATTTTATCTAAATCTTTAATTCGCTGGATAAAGAGTAAAAATCCGTTGATTAACGGTCGAATGAACGTTAGCGAGGATGACGTCATATAGCCGTTGTGTGATAAGTGTCTTTTAACGGCTATCTGGCGACGCGTGGCCTGATGGTTTTTCGATGACTCATCACGGAATTATTACTATAAATACATGGGTTTAGATTAAAGAAAGATTTTACAAAATCTTCTTAATTTTCAACCGATTCGCGAGATTAAATCGTAATCCGACTTTAATTTCGGCAAAGATTTCGTGCGACTAGGCATATAAGGTACCTCTTTCTCCGTTGTTCATGCGTCTGAAATCAATAGCACATAAGAGTAATAGAGGGTTAGAAGTTCTTAGATTTCTACGCTTAAGAAATAGTTTAGGCCGTCTAGAGGTAATCATGTCGAGCGAAGTTAGTAGTTCGATCTCGGAGAGCCTTGAAGTTATGGAGTTAAGAGAGCTTGCTGGGTTGCCAGAGGGTGCTCAGATTAGGGTGGCTGGAGAAATTCGGCCAGCGGATACTCCGTCGGGGTTTTTTGCCCTGTACGAGTATCCGTTTAAGATTGGCTTTCGATGGCCGTATTCTCCACTCTCTCGGGCTTTCATGACCCGATTCAACTTATCTCCGGGGAAACTGGGTGACCAAGGATTGGGGTCGTCGTGCGTTCTCAGTCGACAACCTTCTCTCTGCTTACAACGTGCCGAGACTACCCTACAACCGTTATGGGTTGTTTCCTAAGGGTAGGAATGACACCATGCTTGTTCATCGCACGCAAGTGAATGATCGAGGGTGGAAATCTCGTTACGTCTTTATCCAAAGGTCTTTGGTTGTTGATGATGGGTCTTGGATTGTTCCAGAATGGAACTCCAATGGTAATTAGGCATTAGTTTTATATATATTTTTTATACCTTTTGTATAATCTTGATGATTAATCGTGCGTTTTCTTGCAGCTGTCAATTTCACGTTCGAGACTACTGAGGAATCGACAGAACTGATCTCACACTTTTTGAGCTATAGTGTGACGGATCGTACTTATAGAACGTCGAAGGGTGGTGACGAGAGCGACATTGAACAAGAGGTGCAAGTGATCGAGAGAAACGGATATGGAAGGTAATCGTCTTACGATGACAATTAATTTTATTTTCAATCGTGCGTTTTTAACTCTGGTTCTTCTTTTTGTTTGTTTAGGTTCTGCTTCTAAGAAGACGTCGATGATGGATGCGGCTGCTCGTGCTGCAAAACGAAAAGCTGCGGCCAATGAAGGCTTGGTAGCTAAACGTACGAGATCATCGTACGTTTCTCTGGACACTCCACCTAAGGATGCCAAGCAAAAGGCTGAAGGTGGAATAGAGGCGATTCCTATTCACTTTGCTCCACCTGCGAAGGAAGTAGGTGCGTCAAGCCAGCCTTCGTCGAAGGCTGGTAAGGGTAAGGAGAAGGAGGGGTCTGGTCTTACGATCATGACCATCAACATGCCCTCCGACTTCATGGTGGACGACGTCATTAGGACGAAGTCCATCTTTCCTGTTCTGGAGCAGTTCCACTCCCCTGCTCAGAAAGCACGCATGGAGGAGGCGGACATCGAAGACCTGGATGCTTCTGTCGCAGGCATTTCTTTCTTGGTAAGCCTTCTTTGTCTTGATCGTACGATTTCTGCATTCTATCGTGCGTTTGTTTAATCATTTTTTCTTTTTTCTGCAGGCTCTCCAGACCAGTCTTAGCCTTCATTTACGGATGGCTAAGATTAAGGAGGAGATGGCGTCGAACCAAAACGACGCTAAATTAGCCAGGAAGGAGGCTGAGAAGGCCAAGAAGAAGCTGGTCCAACTGGCCGATGAGGTTAACGCCAAATCGGTCCAAATTGGGGACCTTGAATCGAAGCTGGAGATCAGTGATCGGTTCCAGGTCCAACAGCGAGAGCGGCTGAAGATGGCCTTGGATCGTACACAGGAGCTGGAGAAAGAGCTGCTCATCGTTCGACGGGAGAAGGCCGAGAGGGAAGAGGCTTTATCATCCAGGATCCAAGAACTCGAGGAGGATGCTGCTTTGGCCCGAGTGGTTGCACGCACTGCTCTTATGCGACGTGTGGCTGCCGGGACCGTTACTTCACAAATGGCAAGTGAAGAGGTGGCTTCCTTCGTACGGGTGATGGGTTCAGAGGATCTTCTTGATGAAGAAGATCTTAAAGGCTTGGACGAGGAGGCGGCGATCGAAGAGGAGAAGTCTGTCAAAGCCAAGGGAGCTAGTGTCGAGGAGGAGGTTCCTGAAACCTCTGGATCCGTTCCTGTGCCCCCGCCGGCGATCGAAGAAACTCTTGGCGCAGATCCACCTGTCCTTAATGCTCCTTAGAACAGTTTTTGTAATTTTTTGTTCTTTCATTTTCTGTAATTTTGCTATTTTTTAGCAAAGTATCAATGAAAAAACTTTCGGATTACTTATTATCGTGCGTTTTAGCCTTTGTCTTGTGATTCCAGCTTTTGTATTCATGCGTTATAGCCTGTATCGTGCGTTAAAGCCTTTGTTTTTGCATGCATTTATTTAGAGTCCTAAGACTTAAGTTTAGAAACGTTTCTTTTTGTACTCATAGGAGTATTCGTGCAACTGGCGAATAGACTTGCGCTCTTGCGAAGTAGTAGTGCGTTACAGCAGTTTACTTGTGATTCGTGCGATTTTTGTCGTGCGATTCCTGCGATAAGCATGCGATTAAATCGTGCGATATTTGCGTTGATCGTGCGATTCATGCGATTTATCGTGCGATACCTGCGAAAAAGAATGACTAAGGGGTGGAGCCAACGGCGCTCCGATGCCTAAGTCAGTAATGGATAATGAAGAATAAATCGTATGTAAATAGGTTTAGAAATAGTACCTTTTGAGGTGATGGGCATTCCAACTACGTGGGATTTCCATACCTTCCATTGTCGTAAGTCTGTATGCTCCATTTCCAACGACTTTGGAAATTATGTAGGGTCCTTCCCATTTGATGGAAAGTTTTCCAGCGTTTGACTCTTGTGTGTTTTGAAACACATGTCGTAAGACATAGTCTCCAACTTGGAAAATTTTAGCCTTTATCTTTTTGTTGAAATGTCTCTCGACGATTCCCTTCTGTGCAGCCATCGTTCGTAATGCTTTTTCTCGAAGTTCTTCTAGAGCATCCAGATCGTAAGATAAATTTATGGCATTTTGGTCAAACGTACGATTTCTGGCGATTGGTACTTGGGCTTCGATTGGCAAGACTGCTTCACATCCATATACTAAAGAATATGGAGTTTGTCCTGTTGATGCTCTTGGTGTCGTGCGATTTGCCCATACACAAGTCGACGTCGTAAGAAATTTGTGTGAGGCTTAACCGTCGAGAGAAAGAAATTACAATCGATAATAAGTGCGGAAAAGATAAAATAAGACAGAGGAATTGATGACGCATGAAAAACCTCACAACGGAGGAAAAAACCTGCGGTCGACCTAAAAGGTAAGTCGACAGTGCACTATGATCACCAATCAGGGGTGATGTCCTTCAAGTTTACAGCTCTGATCGTACGATTACAAAGGAAATAACAATGAAATCGAGTGTAAATTACAACTAATGATCACAGAATCTATAGTATAGAACTTGTAAGCTTCGAATGAACTTCGTGTCCTGAAATGATGGCTTCATACTTCTTATATAGTAACTTGAAGATAACCGTCCAACGGCATTGTTGATCATTAATGTTCAAATCGTAACTGTCCAACGGTATTGTTGACTATTAATGCTCGGTTTATAACTGTCCAACGGTTTTGCTGAGAGTTAATGTCCAGGATTGTAACTGCTGCGAGAATCTTGCTTGTAACGGTTGATCTCTTAGTGTCGTTGGATCCCATCGAATGAGTTGTAACTTGAGACATGTCCATTGTAATGATGTACTCCAACGAGCATAGCATAGTACTCAATCTCAGACTTTCTCAAAGGTGGACAATTGTTAGAAATGATAATCAGCTTTCCTGCATCAAAGATACATACGAAAAACTTCGTACGTTTATTCGTTAGTACTGTCGTACGACATAATAGGCATCGTTCGACTTATTCGATGTATTTGTTTGTTCGAGGGTCTTATTAGTTTTATCTTAGGATCTTATCTTAATATAGGATCATTGTCTTATCATTTGTCTTACGATTATAGTCGGTTGTCGTGCGATTGTAGATTTTTACCCTAACAATTTGCCCCCAAGATTTGGAAAATAATTCAAATTTTATCTAAATCTTTAATTCGCTGGATAAAGAGTAAAAATCCGTTGATTAACGGTCGAATGAACGTTAGCGAGGATGACGTCATATAGCCGTTGTGTGATAAGTGTCTTTTAACGGCTATCTGGCGACGCGTGGCCTGATGGTTTTTCGATGACTCATCACGGAATTATTACTATAAATACATGGGTTTAGATTAAAGAAAGATTTTACAAAATCTTCTTAATTTTCAACCGATTCGCGAGATTAAATCGTAATCCGACTTTAATTTCGGCAAAGATTTCGTGCGACTAGGCATATAAGGTACCTCTTTCTCCGTTGTTCATGCGTCTGAAATCAATAGCACATAAGAGTAATAGAGGGTTAGAAGTTCTTAGATTTCTACGCTTAAGAAATAGTTTAGGCCGTCTAGAGGTAATCATGTCGAGCGAAGTTAGTAGTTCGATCTCGGAGAGCCTTGAAGTTATGGAGTTAAGAGAGCTTGCTGGGTTGCCAGAGGGTGCTCAGATTAGGGTGGCTGGAGAAATTCGGCCAGCGGATACTCCGTCGGGGTTTTTTGCCCTGTACGAGTATCCGTTTAAGATTGGCTTTCGATGGCCGTATTCTCCACTCTCTCGGGCTTTCATGACCCGATTCAACTTATCTCCGGGGCAACTGGGTGACCAAGGATTGGGGTCGTCGTGCGTTCTCAGTCGACGACCTTCTCTTTGCTTACAACGTGCCGAGACTACCCTACAACCGTTATGGGTTGTTTCCTAAGGGTAGGAATGACACCATGCTTGTTCATCGCACGCAAGTGAATGATCGAGGGTGGAAATCTCGTTACGTCTTTATCCAAACGTCTTTGGTTGTTGATGATGGGTCTTGGATTGTTCCAGAATGGAACTCCAATGGTAATTAGGCATTAGTTTTATATATATTTATAATACCTTTTGTATAATCTTGATGATTAATCGTGCGTTTTCTTGCAGCTGTCAATTTCACGTTCGAGACTACTGAGGAATCGACAGAACTGATCTCACACTTTTTGAGCTATAGTGTGACGGATCGTACTTATAGAACGTCGAAGGGTGGTGATGAGAGCGACATTGAACAAGAGGTGCAAGTGATCGAAGAAACGGATATGGAAGGAAATCGTCTTACGATGACAATTAATTTTATTTTCAATCGTGCGTTTTTAACTCTGGTTCTTCTTTTTGATTGTTTAGGTTCTGCTTCTAAGAAGACGTCGATGATGGATGCGGCTGCTCGTGCTGCAAAACGAAAAGCTGCGGCCAATGAAGGCTTGGTAGCTAAACGTACGAGATCATCGTACGTTTCTCTGGACACTCCACCTAAGGATGCCAAGCAAAAGGCTGAAGGTGGAATAGAGGCGATTCCTATTCACTTTGCTCCACCTGCGAAGGAAGTAGGTGCGTCAAGCCAGCCTTCGTCGAAGGCTGGTAAGGGTAAGGAGAAGGAGGGGTCTGGTCTTACGATCATGACCATCAACATGCCCTCCGACTTCATGGTGGACGACGTCATTAGGACGAAGTCCATCTTTCCTGTTCTGGAGCAGTTCCACTCCCCTGCTCAGAAAGCACGCATGGAGGAGGCGGACATCGAAGACCTGGATGCTTCTGTCGCAGGCATTTCTTTCTTGGTAAGCCTTCTTTGTCTTGATCGTACGATTTCTGCATTCTATCGTGCGTTTGTTTAATCATTTTTCTTTTTTCTGCAGGCTCTCCAGACCAGTCTTAGCCTTCATTTACGGATGGCTAAGATTAAGGAGGAGATGGCGTCGAACCAAAACGACGCTAAATTAGCCAGGAAGGAGGCTGAGAAGGCTAAGAAGAAGCTGGTCCAACTGGCCGATGAGGTTAACGCCAAATCGGTCCAAATTGGGGACCTTGAATCGAAGCTGGAGATCAGTGATCGGTTCCAGGTCCAACAGCGAGAGCGGCTGAAGATGGCCTTGGATCGTACGCAGGAGCTGGAGAAAGAGCTGCTCATCGTTCGACGGGAGAAGGCCGAGAGGGAAGAGGCTTTATCATCCAGGATCCAAGAACTCGAGGAGGATGCTGCTTTGGCCCGAGTGGTTGCACGCACTGCTCTTATGCGACGTGTGGCTGCCGGGACCGTTACTTCACAAATGGCAAGTGAAGAGGTGGCTTCCTTCGTACGGGTGATGGGTTCAGAGGATCTTCTTGATGAAGAAGATCTTAAAGGCTTGGACGAGGAGGCGGCGATCGAAGAGGAGAAGTCTGTCAAAGCCAAGGGAGCTAGTGTCGAGGAGGAGGTTCCTGAAACCTCTGGATCCGTTCCTGTGCCCCCGCCGGCGATCGAAGAAACTCTTGGCGCAGATCCACCTGTCCTTAATGCTCCTTAGAACAGTTTTTGTAATCTTTTGATCTTTCATTTTCTGTAATTTTGCTATTTTTTAGCAAAGTATCAATGAAAAAACTTTCGGATTACTTATTATCGTGCGTTTTAGCCTTTGTCTTGTGATTCCAGCTTTTGTATTCATGCGTTATAGCCTGTATCGTGCGTTAAAGCCTTTGTTTTTGCATGCATTTATTTAGAGTCCTAAGACTTAAGTTTAGAAACGTTTCTTTTTGTACTCATAGGAGTATTCGTGCGACTGGCAAATAGACTTGCGCTCTTGCGAAGTAGTAGTGCGTTACAGCAGTTTACTTGTGATTCGTGCGATTTTTGTCGTGCGATTCCTGCGATAAGCATGCGATTAAATCGTGCGATATTTGCGTTGATCGTGCGATTCATGCGATTTATCGTGCGATACCTGCGAAAAAGAATGACTAAGGGGTGGCCGTTGGCTTTGCCAACGGCGCTCCGATGCCTAAGTCAGTAATGGATAATGAAGAATAAATCGTATGTAAATAGGTTTAGAAATAGTACCTTTTGAGGTGATGGGCATTCCAACTACGTGGGATTTCCATACCTTCCATTGTCGTAAGTCTGTATGCTCCATTTCCAACGACTTTGGAAATTATGTAGGGTCCTTCCCATTTGATGGAAAGTTTTCCAGCGTTTGACTCTTGTGTGTTTTGAAACACATGTCGTAAGACATAGTCTCCAACTTGGAAAATTTTAGCCTTTACCTTTTTGTTGAAATGTCTCTCGACGATTCCCTTCTGTGCAGCCATCGTTCGTAATGCTTTTTCTCGAAGTTCTTCTAGAGCATCCAGATCGTAAGATAAATTTATGGCATTTTGGTCAAACGTACGATTTCTGGCGATTGGTACTTGGGCTTCGATTGGCAAGACTTCTTCACATCCATATACTAAAGAATATGGAGTTTGTCCTGTTGATGCTCTTGGTGTCGTGCGATTTGCCCATACACAAGTCGACGTCGTAAGAAATTTGTGTGAGGCTTAACCGTCAAGAGAAAGAAATTACAATCGATAATAAGTGCGGAAAAGATAAAATAAGACAGAGGAATTGATGACGCATGAAAAACCTCACAACGGAGGAAAAAACCTGCGGTCGACCTAAAAGGTAAGTCGACAGTGCACTATGATCACCAATCAGGGGTGATGTCCTTCAAGTTTACAGCTCTGATCGTACGATTACAAAGGAAATAACAATGAAATCGAGTGTAAATTACAACTAATGATCACAGAATCTATAGTATAGAACTTGTAAGCTTCGAATGAACTTCGTGTCCTGAAATGATGGCTTCATCCTTCTTATATAGTAACTTGAAGATAACCGTCCAACGACATTGTTGATCATTAATGTTCAAATCGTAACTGTCCAACGGTATTGTTGACTATTAATGCTCGGTTTATAACTGTCCAACGGTATTGCTGAGAGTTAATGTCCAGATTGTAACTGCTGCGAGAATCTTGCTTGTAACGGTTGATCTCTTAGTGTCGTTGGATCCCATCGAATGAGTTGTAACTTGAGACATGTCCATTGTAATGATGTACTCCAACGAGCATAGCATAGTACTCAATCTCAGACTTTCTCAAAGGTGGACAATTGTTAGAAATGATAATCAGCTTTCCTGCATCAAAGATACATACGAAAAACTTCGTACGTTTATTCGTTAGTACTGTCGTACGACATAATAGGCATCGTTCGACTTATTCGATGTATTTGTTTGTTCGAGGGTCTTATTAGTTTTATCTTAGGATCTTATCTTAATATAGGATCATTGTCTTATCATTTGTCTTACGATTATAGTCGGTTGTCGTGCGATTGTAGATTTTTACCCTAACAATTTGCCCCCAAGATTTGGAAAATAATTCAAATTTTATCTAAATCTTTAATTCGCTGGATAAAGAGTAAAAATCCGTTGATTAACGGTCGAATGAACGTTAGCGAGGATGACGTCATATAGCCGTTGTGTGTATAAGTGTCTTTTAACGGCTATCTGGCGACGCGTGGCCTGATGGTTTTTCGATGACTCATCACGGAATTATAACTATAAATACATGGGTTTAGATTAAAAAAAGATTTTACAAAATCTTCTTAATTTTCAACCGATTCGCGAGATTAAATCGTAATCCGACTTTAATTTCGGCAAAGATTTCGTGCGACTAGGCATATAAGGTACCTCTTTCTCCGTTGTTCATGCGTCTGAAATCAATAGCACATAAGAGTAATAGAGGGTTAGAAGTTCTTAGATTTCTACGCTTAAGAAATAGTTTAGGCCGTCTAGAGGTAATCATGTCGAGCGAAGTTAGTAGTTCGATCTCGGAGAGCCTTGAAGTTATGGAGTTAAGAGAGCTTGCTGGGTTGCCAGAGGGTGCTCAGATTAGGGTGGCTGGAGAAATTCGGCCAGCGGATACTCCGTCGGGGTTTTTTGCCCTGTACGAGTATCCGTTTAAGATTGGCTTTCGATGGCCGTATTCTCCACTCTCTCGGGCTTTCATGACCCGATTCAACTTATCTCCGGGGCAACTGGGTGACCAAGGATTGGGGTCGTCGTGCGTTCTCAGTCGACGACCTTCTCTCTGCTTACAACGTGCCGAGACTACCCTACAACCGTTATGGGTTGTTTCCTAAGGGTAGGAATGACACCATGCTTGTTCATCGCACGCAAGTGAATGATCGAGGGTGGAAATCTCGTTACGTCTTTATCCAAAGGTCTTTGGTTGTTGATGATGGGTCTTGGATTGTTCCAGAATGGAACTCCAATGGTAATTAGGCATTAGTTTTATATATATTTTTTATACCTTTTGTATAATCTTGATGATTAATCGTGCGTTTTCTTGCAACTGTCAATTTCACGTTCGAGACTACTGAGGAATCGATAGAACTGATCTCACACTTTTTGAGCTATAGTGTGACAGATCGTACTTATAGAACGTCGAAGGGTGGTGACGAGAGCGACATTGAACAAGAGGTGCAAGTGATCGAAGAAACGGATATGGAAGGTAATCGTCTTACGATGACAATTAATTTTATTTTCAATCGTGCGTTTTTAACTCTGGTTCTTCTTTTTGTTTGTTTAGGTTCTGCTTCTAAGAAGACGTCGATGATGGATGCGGCTGCTCGTGCTGCAAAACGAAAAGCTGCGGCCAATGAAGGCTTGGTAGCTAAACGTACGAGATCATCGTACGTTTCTCTGGACACTCCACCTAAGGATGCCAAGCAAAAGGCTGAAGGTGGAATAGAGGCGATTCCTATTCACTTTGCTCCACCTGCGAAGGAAGTAGGTGCGTCAAGCCAGCCTTCGTCGAAGGCTGGTAAGGGTAAGGAGAAGGAGGGGTCTGGTCTTACGATCATGACCATCAACATGCCCTCCGACTTCATGGTGGACGACGTCATTAGGACGAAGTCCATCTTTCCTGTTCTGGAGCAGTTCCACTCCCCTGCTCAGAAAGCACGCATGGAGGAGGCGGACATCGAAGACCTAGATGCTTCTGTCGCAGGCATTTCTTTCTTGGTAAGCCTTCTTTGTCTTGATCGTACGATTTCTGCATTGTATCGTGCGTTTGTTTAATCATTTTTTCTTTTTTCTGCAGGCTCTCCAGACCAGTCTTAGCCTTCATTTACGGATGGCTAAGATTAAGGAGGAGATGGCGTCGAACCAAAACGACGCTAAATTAGCCAGGAAGGAGGCTGAGAAGGCCAAGAAGAAGCTGGTCCAACTGGCCGATGAGGTTAACGCCAAATCGGTCCAAATTGGGGACCTTGAATCGAAGCTGGAGATCAGTGATCGGTTCCAGGTCCAACAGCGAGAGCGGCTGAAGATGGCCTTGGATCGTACGCAGGAGCTGGAGAAAGAGCTGCTCATCGTTCGACGGGAGAAGGCCGAGAGGGAAGAGGCTTTATCATCCAGGATCCAAGAACTCGAGGAGGATGCTGCTTTGGCCCGAGTGGTTGCACGCACTGCTCTTATGCGACGTGTGGCTGCCGGGACCGTTACTTCACAAATGGCAAGTGAAGAGGTGGCTTCCTTCGTACGGGTGATGGGTTCAGAGGATCTTCTTGATGAAGAAGATCTTAAAGGCTTGGACGAGGAGGCGGCGATCGAAGAGGAGAAGTCTGTCAAAGCCAAGGGAGCTAGTGTCGAGGAGGAGGTTCCTGAAACCTCTGGATCCGTTCCTGTGCCCCCGCCGGCGATCGAAGAAACTCTTGGCGCAGATCCACCTGTCCTTAATGCTCCTTAGAACAGTTTTTGTAATCTTTTGATCTTTCATTTTCTGTAATTTTGCTATTTTTTAGCAAAGTATCAATGAAAAAACTTTCGGATTACTTATTATCGTGCGTTTTAGCCTTTGTCTTGTGACTCCAGCTTTTGAATTCATGCGTTATAGCCTGTATCGTGCGTTAAAGCCTTTGTTTTTGCATGCATTTATTTAGAGTCCTAAGACTTAAGTTTAGAAACGTTTCTTTTTGTACTCATAGGAGTATTCGTGCGACTGGCGAATAGACTTGCGCTCTTGCGAAGTAGTAGTGCGTTACAACAGTTTACTTGTGATTCGTGCGATTTTTGTCGTGCGATTCCTGCGATAAGCATGCGATTAAATCGTGCGATATTTGCGTTGATCGTGCGATTCATGCGATTTATCGTGCGATACCTGCGAAAAAGAATGACTAAGGGGTGGCCGTTGGCTTTGCCAACGGCGCTCCGATGCCTAAGTCAGTAATGGATAATGAAGAATAAATCGTATGTAAATAGGTTTAGAATTAGTACCTTTTGAGGTGAAGGGCATTCCAACTACGTGGGATTTCCATACCTTCCATTGTCGTAAGTCTGTATGCTCCATTTCCAACGACTTTGGAAATTATGTAGGGTCCTTCCCATTTGATGGAAAGTTTTCCAGCGTTTGACTCTTGTGTGTTTTGAAACACATGTCGTAAGACATAGTCTCCAACTTGGAAAATTTTAGCCTTTACCTTTTTGTTGAAATGTCTCTCGACGATTCCCTTCTGTGCAACCATCGTTCGTAATGCTTTTTCTCGAAGTTCTTCTAGAGCATCCAGATCGTAAGCTAAATTTATGGCATTTTGGTCAAACGTACGATTTCTGGCGATTGGTACTTGGGCTTCTATTGGCAAGACTGCTTCACATCCATATACTAAAGAATATGGAGTTTGTCCTGTTGATGCTCTTGGTGTCGTGCGATTTGCCCATACACAAGTCGACGTCATAAGAAATTTGTGTGAGGCTTAACCGTCGAGAGAAAGAAATTACAATCGATAATAAGTGCGGAAAAGATAAATAAGACAGAGGAATTGATGACGCATGAAAAACCTCACAACGGAGGAAAAAACCTGCGGTCGACCTAAAAGGTAAGTCGACAGTGCACTATGATCACCAATCAGGGGTGATGTCCTTCAAGTTTACAGCTCTGATCGTACGATTACAAAGGAAATAACAATGAAATCGAGTGTAAATTACAACTAATGATCACAGAATCTATAGTATAGAACTTGTAAGCTTCGAATGAACTTCGTGTCCTGAAATGATGGCTTCATCCTTCTTATATAGTAACTTGAAGATAACCGTCCAACGGCATTGTTGATCATTAATGTTCAAATCGTAACTGTCCAACGGTATTGTTGACTATTAATGCTCGGTTTATAACTGTCCAACGGTATTGCTGAGAGTTAATGTCCAGATTGTAACTGCTGCGAGAATCTTGCTTGTAACGGTTGATCTCTTAGTGTCGTTGGATCCCATCGAATGAGTTGTAACTTGAGACATGTCCATTGTAATGATGTACTCCAACGAGCATAGCATAGTACTCAATCTCAGACTTTCTCAAAGGTGGACAATTGTTAGAAATGATAATCAGCTTTCCTGCATCAAAGATACATACGAAAAACTTCGTATGTTTATTCATTAGTACTGTCGTACGACATAATAGGCATCGTTCGACTTATTCGATGTATTCGTTCGATGTTTATTAATCTTTGTTCGAGGGTCTTATTAGTTTTATCTTAGGATCTTATCTTAATAGAGGATCATTGTCTTATCATTTGTCTTACGATTATAGTCGGTTGTCGTGCGATTGTAGATTTTTACCCTAACAATTTACCCCCAAGATTTAGAAAATAATTCTAATTTTATCTAAATCTTTAATTCGCTGGATAAAGAGTAAAAATCCGTTGATTAACGGTCGAATGAACGTTAGCGAGGATGACGTCATAGAGCCGTTGTCTTCTAACGGCTAGTTTTGGACGCGTGTTCCCTTTTGTGCGACGATTTGGCTTTGATTCAATTGCTATAAATAAGACGTTTGTTAATAAGAGAAGATTTTACAAAATCTTTCATTGATTTTTCTCCAATTTTCTTGATCGTAATTTGACTTTTAAATCCGACCAAGATTACGAGCAATCTTAGGTTTATAAAAGGTACCTTCTATTTTCCTTTTTCATGCGCTTGAAATCTATTTCTAGGAAAAGTACTAAAGGTTTAGACGCCCTTAGGTTTACACGTCTGAGGAATAGTTTAGGTCGGTTAGATTTCATTATGTCGTCGGAAGTTAGGAGCTCGATTACTGAAAGTTTAGAAGTAGGAGAATTAAGGGAGTTAGCAGGACTTCCTGAAGGCACCATGATGAGGGTGGCCGGAGAGGTTCGACCGGCGGATGCTCCGACGGGCTTCTTTGCTTTGTTCGAGTATCCGTTTAGAGTCGGCTTTCGATGGCCATACTCTCCCCTTGCTAGGGCGTTCATGACTCGATTTAACTTGTCTCCGGGACAATTGATGCCCCAGTTTTGGCGCGTTGTCTACGTGATCGAACGGGTAACCAAGAACTGGGATCGTCCTGCGTTCTCGGTCGACGACCTCCTTTCTTCATACAACGTGACTCGCTCTCCCTACAACCGTTATGGGTTGTTTCCAAAGGGGAGGAGCGATGCCATGCTTGTCCATGGTACCCAGGTGAATGATCGAGGATGGAAGGCAAGATACGTCTTCGTTGAAACATCCTCGATTGTGGGCGGAGAGTCGTGGGTTGTTCCTGAGTGGAACAGAAATGGTAATTAAGTTTTTTCTCACTTTCTTTGATTTAATTGAATTATATTCTTTTACTCACCTCATTGTTTTCTTTTCCGCAGCCATCGATTTTTCATTCGAGGAGACTTCTGAGGCGATCGAGCGTTTCCTTAGTTATAGTGTGACAAATCGCACGTTTGCGACATCGAAAGGAGGAGGCGACAGCGATGTTGAACCCGAAGTGCAGGTGATCGAAGAGGAAGAAATGGAAGGTAATGAATTCCCTTGTGCATCTTATTCTTTTTGTCGTCCATTCAAACCTAAATCTCTTTTTCACAGGATCTGCTACAAAGAAGACCTCGATGATGGAGGCGGCTGCCCGTGCGGCTAAAAGGAAGGCTGCAGCCACCGAAGGTGTAGCAGGCAAACGTACGAGGTCATCGTACGTTTTAGTTGATACCCTACCTTAGGATGCGAAGCAAAAGGCTGAAGGTGGGATTGAGGCGATCCCTATTCACTTTGCTCCTCCTGTGAAGGAAGTAGGTGCGTCAAGTCAGCCTTCGTCGAAGGTTGGTAAGGGTAAGGAGAAGGAGGGGTCTGGTCTTACGACCATGACCATCAACATGCCCTCCGACTTCATGGTGGACGATGTCATTAGGACGAAGTCCATCTTTCCTGTTCTGGAGCAGTTCCACTCCCCTGCCCAGAAGGCACGTATGGAAGAAGCGGATATCGAGGACCTGGACGTTTCTGTCGCGGGTATCTCCTTCCTGGTAAGTGTTAGGGTAAAAATCCACAATCGTACGACGACCGACTATAATTGTAAGACAAATATTAGGACAATAGTCCTGTATTAAGATAAGGTCCTGAGATAAAACCTAAAAGAACAATCGGAATAAGATCATTAAACATCGAACATATACATCGAATAAGTCGAACGATGATTACAATATCGTACGACAATACTAACGAATAAACATGCGAAGTTTATATGTTTGATGCAGGCAAGTTGATTATCATATCTAACAATTGTCCACCTTTGAGGAAATCTGAAATTGAGTACTATGCCATGCTCGTTGAAGTCCATCATTACAACGAACAAGTCGTGAGTTATATATCGTTCGACAGCATCAAGATCGACCGTTACAAGCAAGATTCTTGCAGCAGTTACAATGTGGACATTAACTCTCAACAGTACCGTTGGACAGTTACTCTTCGAGCATTAATTGAAGACAATAACGTTGGACGGTTACGATTCAATCATTGATGAGCCACAATACCGTTAGACCGTTATTGTCAAGCTACTATATAAGAAGAGTCAAGCCAGCATTTCAACACACGAAGTCTATCTGGAGCACACAAATTATATAGCAAGTATTCTTGATAATCATCTGTAATTTACATTCGATATCGTTGTTATTTCACTTGTAATCGTACGACCAAAGCTGTATACTGGAAGGACGTCACCCCTGATTGGTGAATATAGTGCTCTGTCGACTTACCTTTTAGGTCGACCACAGGTTTTTTCCTCCGTCGTGAGGTTTTTCCTGCGTCATCAAATCGTTTGTCTCATTTTACATTTTCGCACTTATCATTGATTGTAATTTCTTTCTCTCGACGGTTAAGCCTCACACAATTTCTTACGACATCGAGTTGTGTAATTTTTTACATAAACAGTTTGGCGCCCACCGTGGGGCTCCGTTTTGAGAAAAAATTCATTCGGTGAAAAGTGCGCCATAGTACTAACTTTTTCTTTGAGTTCTCTTTGAGCTATTTGCGCAGGATAATGGATAACGGATTCATAGCATCACTCCAACAACAATTGCAAGAAGCTAACAACGAAATTCAACGTCTTCGAGCTTTGCCAGGACCATCGATGTCCATTCCGATGTCTATTCCTCTTCCTTATCCTCCTCAACATCTGAGACCACCATTTCGACCACAATTCCAGGCCTCAGTACCTTTATCGACTATAAACCAGCAGTATAACTACGTACGACCTTCTATGCCTCAAGGTCCACCTTCTATGCCTCAAGGTCCACCTTCTATGCCTCAAGGTCCACCTTCCATGCCTCAAGGCCCACCCGCATTCACATTTCGACCTTTCAATAACGTATCCCAACAGATTCCTGGTCATATACCCACAGCTGCTAGTTCCACCGTTCATACGACAATACCACCCAGTACCGGAATCTCTTCTAGTTATATTCCAACAATCCCAATAAACGTTGAAGATCCTCTGAACGTACGACTGAAGTCCCTGGAAGAACAGAATCAAAAATTGTTCGCATTACTCACAAAGCTACCCGGAGCAGCAGTACCCGTCGAAGTCGAACCTAAAACTGGATTTCAGGCCTCACCGTTCGTTGATGAATTAGCTCTTGTTGACGTTCCCAAGAAATATACCATTCCAGCCTTCGCAACAAAATATTCTGGAATCACAGATCCAGTCGAACATATAGCACAGTATAAGCAACTCATGTGGACAGTTCCTATACCGGCGCAATATCAAGAAGTTTGCATGTGCAAAAGCTTTGGATCAACTTTAACAGGAGCAGCATTACAATGGCTTATCAACTTAAAGCCAAAGAGTATTGGATCATTTGCAGAATTGGTGAACCAATTCACTCGACAATTTGCTAGCAGTCGTAAGATGGAGAAGCAGACCAGCGACCTGTATTATATCGTACAGAAATCTGGAGAAACAATCCGCGACTACTTCAACAGATTCAATGCAACAATGATTGAAATAAAGAATTGCGACGTGAAAACCGCAATCGAGACATACAAGCGTGGATTAGAAGATTCCTCTGGAATATATCTGGAATTGACGAAATATCCACCAGAAAACTTCGACGACGTACGAGCTAGAACACTAGCTTTCATGAGAATAGAGGACGATGCTCTCTTTCGACGAAAACATTCTGCCGAAAAGAAACCTCTTGGTGCTCAAAAACATGACTTTAAGCACAAAAGAGTAAACAAGATTGGAAATCCTCGATATGAGTCAAAAACTCGACCAGGCAAAGGTACTGTTAAAATACGATATCCAGAGTTATCTACTTACAATTTTGCAGGTACATCGAAAGATTTGGTGGATTCGCTACGAAAGATTGATGCAAACGTACGATGGCCAAAGAAATCTGATAAACCGAGCAAGGACAAAGATCAGAACAGATGGTGCGATTTCCACGACGATCATGGTCATACGACGGATGAATGCATCAGTTTAAAGAAGGAGATTTCATATTTGAAATCTAAGGGGCATCTAAAAGGCCTCATCCCAGAGGAACAAAGACGACCAGCGTCACCGGTTCATACAAAAGTCGTAAACTGCATCACTGGAGGATCAGAAGTGTGCGGACTTACGTATTCGGCTGCCAAACGACATGCGCGAGATGGTCCAGATGAACATCCTATCCCCGGA
Organism: Centaurea solstitialis; assembly: GCA_030169165.1. Lineage (NCBI taxonomy): Eukaryota > Viridiplantae > Streptophyta > Magnoliopsida > Asterales > Asteraceae > Centaurea > Centaurea solstitialis. Next base: position 45,931,886 of record CM058042.1, on the reverse strand, counting down.
GAAGCTAGATCAAAAACAGAAAAAGAACTCGATGCAATGGCAATCACGTTCAACCAAGACGATACACAGGGGGTCCATCGTAAACATCATGACGCTCTAGTCATACAGTTGACAATCGGAAACTGCTCGACTAAGAGAATATTGATTGATGGAGGTAGTTCGGCTAACGTTATTTTTGCAGATACTCTTAAAGTCATGGGAATCGAACGATCAGAAATCGTACGACGAAGTACTACTTTGATTGGATTCAATGGAGATCCGATGAACACTCTCGGAGAAATCATCTTGCCTGTCTTCGCCAAAGGCATCAACAAACAGACAAAGTTCAATGTTGTGGATTGCCAATCAGCCTACAATGTTATTCTTGGAAGACCATGGATCCACGAGATGAAAGCAATTCCTTCGACATACCATCAGAAGATCAAATTTCCTTCTCCATGGGGAATTCAAGAAATTGCTAGTGAGAACAAAGTCGCACGAGAATGTTACAAGATTACGATGAAGACAAAGTCGCAGGACATCTAGCAATTACAGAGCCAGGATGAGAGGAAATCGAACGACGATCTTCGGCTAGAAGAAGTCGTCCTTGATCCTGAACATCCTGATCGAAAAGTATTCGTAGGAGCCTCGCTCCCCCCTGACATAAAAAATACGATTATATCTTTTTTGCAGGAACACTCAGACTGTTTTGCATGGTCGCACAAAGATATGGTTGGAATAGATCCAAGCATTATATCGCATAAATTAAACGTGGATCCTACTTTCAAACCAATTAAGCAGAAACGTCGCAAGTTCGCGCCTGAAAGAAATAAAGTGATCAACGATGAAGTCGACAATCTGCTTAAAACAGGGAAGATCCGAGAAGTCAAATATCCAGAATGGTTGGCCAATGTAGTCGTCGTACAAAAGAAGAACGGAAAATGGCGAGTCTGCATTGATTTCACGGATCTAAACAAAGCTTGTCCAAAAGATCCTTTTCCTTTACCTCATATCGACGCCATGGTTGATGCAACAGCAGGACATGAATTGTTAACATTCATGGACGCATATTCAGGAAACAACCAAATATTGATGCATACGGACGACCAGGAGAAGACCGCATTCATGACAGACAAAGGCATATACTGTTACAAAGTTATGCCATTTGGTCTCAAGAATGCAGGATCGACATATCAAAGATTGGTCAATATGATGTTCAAGGAACATCTTGGTCGAACGATGGAAGTTTATATCGACGACATGCTTGTGAAATCAGAACGTTCGATCGATCATGTCGCACATTTAAAGCAATCCTTCGACATCCTACGACAATACAAGATGAAGCTCAATCCAACAAAATGTTCCTTCGGAGTACGAGCAGGAAAATTCTTGGGGTACTTAGTGACGCAACGCGGAATCGTAGCAAGTCCAGAACAAGTTAAAGCTATCACCGAGATACAATCTCCAAGGAATGTCAAAGAAGTCCAGAAGTTGACAGGACGAGTGGCAGCTTTAACCCGATTTATTTCACGATCATCGGACAAATGCCATTTGTTCTATAATGTCCTACGAAAGAATCAAGGCTTCTTGTGGACGGACGAACATGAGAAAGCTTTGCAAGAACTGAAGCAATATATGACATCACCTCCCCTGTTGACAAAACCAGTTGAAGGTGAAAGTCTACAGTTGTACTTGGCAGTGAGCAAAAATGCGACAAGTGCAGTACTCGTACGAGAGGAAGATCAGCGACAACAACCAATTTATTATGTCAGCAAATCTTTCCTCGACGCAGAAACCAGGTACACATCAATGGAGAAATTGCTACTAGGTCTTATGACGGCAGCAAAAAAGCTAAGGCATTACTTCGAGTCGCATCACATCATTGTTGTGACCAATTATCCACTCAAGACGGTGCTTCGAAAACCAGAACTGACAGGACGATTAGCCAAGTGGAGCATTTATCTCAGTGGGTTTGACATTGAATTCAAACCCAAGACAGCAATTAAATCGCAAGTATTGGCAGATTTTGTGGCAGAATTTTCTCCAGGACTGGAACCCACGACGTGCGACGAAGTTGTGATGATTTCAGACAATAAACCTTGGATACTCTACGTTGATGGTTCCTCGAACGTACGAGGATGTGGATTAGGTATTGTCTTAAAATCATCACAAGGGGGAAATATAGTATACTCCGTACGATGCGAATTCAAAGCCACAAACAACGAAGCAGAATATGAAGCTTTGATCGCAGGACTAGCTATTGCTCTTAGACTGGGGGCAAAACAATTGCACGTTCGAAGCGATTCTTTACTGGTCGTAAACCAAGTAAATGGAGATTTTCAAGCAAAAGATTCAAAAATGATGAGTTATCTCAAAGCCGTTAAAGATCGAATCACACGATTTGAACAGTTCCTGATCGAGCAAATACCAAGAGATCTAAATATGCAAGCGGACGCACTGGCCAATTTGGGATCTGCATTTCACGATCCATTCATGGAAAATATCCCAATACTTCATCTCACAACACCAACAATCAAAGCGAACGATGAAGTACAGATGAACGAAGAAATTTACAATTGGTCGCTCGACGTGTGGAACTACTTAAAGCACGATCAACTTCCTGAAGATAAAATGGAAGCACGAAAGACAAGGTCGAAAGCTTCAAGATATACAATTTTTGAAGACCAACTTTATCGAAGATCCACGATAGGACTTCTTCTACGATGTATCACGAGTAAGGTACAAATCAATCAAATTCTCCAAGAAATGCACGACGGAGAATGTGGGAATCATACAGGGGGCAAAAGTCTTGCTAACCGAATCTCACGACAAGGTTACTATTGGCCTACTCTACGAGAGGATGCCATAACGTACGTCCAACGATGCGACGCATGTCAAAAACATTCGGGTATGATCCATCGACCATCTGAACCTTTACATTCTGTTCTAGTTCGATGGCCCTTCATGCGATGGGGAATGGACATCGTGGGAAAATTACCTCCAGCCCCTGGACAAAAAGTCTATCTACTCGTGCTCACCGATTACTTTTCGAAATGGATAGAAGCTCGTGCTTTCTCACAGGTCCGGGATAAAGAAGTCATATCTTTTATTCAGAAAAATATCATTTATAGATTTGGAGTACCAGCTGAAATCATGTGCGACAACGGCTCACAATTTATAAGTGATAAAACTCGTACGTTCTGTGAAAAACGAGGAATCAAGTTAATCACTTCAACTCCGAGATATCCACAATCTAACGGATTAGCAGAGTCGAGCAACAAAGTCATCATCAATTCAATCCGAAAAAGGTTGAAAGGAGCAAAAGGAAAATGGGTAGAAGAATTGCCATCTGTCCTATGGGCAAATCGTACGACAGCAAGAGCATCAACTGGACAAACTCCATATTCTCTGGTATATGGATGCGAAGCAGTCTTACCAATCGAAGCTCAAATACCAATTGCCAGAAGTCGTACGTATGATCAAAATGCAATAAATCTATCTTACGAACTGGATGCTTTAGAAGAACTCCAAGAGAAAGCGCTACGAACGATGGCTGCACAGAAAGGAATTGTTGAAAGACACTTCAACAAAAAGGTAAAGGCCAAAAATTTTCAAGTTGGAGATTATGTCTTACGACATGTATTCCAAAACACACAAGAGCCAAACGCTGGAAAACTTTCCATCTAATGGGAAGGACCATACATAATTCCAAAGTCATTGGAAACGGAGCATACAGACTTACGACTATGGAAGGTATGGAAATCCCACGAAGTTGGAACGCCCATCACCTCAAAAGGTACTATTTCTAAACTTATTTACATACGATTTATTCCTTATCCATTACTGACTTAAGCATCGGAGCGCCGTTGGCTAAGCCAACGGCCACCCCTTAGTCATCCTTTTTCGCAGGTATCGCACGATAAATCGCATGGATCGCACGATTAACGCAAACAACGCACGGTTTAAACGCATGCTTATCGCAGGAATCGCACGACAAAAACCGCATGGATCGCAAGAAAACTGTTATAACGCACGATTATGTCGCAAGAGCGCAAGTCAACTCGCCAGTCGCACGAATACTCTCATGAGTACAAAAGAAACGTTTCTATAATAAGTCTAAGGACTTTAAAACAAACGCATGCAAAAATAAAAGCTATAACGCACGATACAGGCTAAAACGCACGATACGAGCTAAAACGCATGATATAAGTTATAATAACACAACAGTGATAAGTTAAAACACACGTTATTCGAACGAAAAATTCTTTCATTAATATTTCTTGCCTAAAAACGGCAGAGTACAAAAATTTTTTACGATTACAAAAGAAAAACTATTCTAAAGGAGCGACAGAGGAAGGTGGATCTGCGACAGGGGCCTCTTCAGTCTCCTGAGGATGCGCAGGAATGGATCCAGAGGTTTCAGGAACCTCCTCCTCGACACCTGCACCCTTGACCTCAGCTACTGCTTCTTCGTCCAAGTTCTTCAGATCCTCCTCGTCGAGAAGGTCTTCAGAACCCATCACCTGAACAAAAGATGCCACCTCGTCCTTCGCCATCTGAGAAGTCACGGTCCCAGCAGCCACGCGTCGCATGACCGCAGTACGTGCGACCACACGGACTAAGGCGACGTCATCTTCCAGTTCCTGGATCTTGGACGACAGCGCTTCTTCTCTCTCAGCTTTTTCCCGTCGCACGGCCAGCAGCTCCTTCTCCAGCTCCTTCGTATGGTCCAAGGCCAACTTCAGCCGTTCTTGCTGTTGGACCTGAAACCCTTCGCTGAGTTCCAGCTTGGATTCCAAGTCCCCAATCTGGACCGACTTAGCATTAACCTCGTCGGTCTGTTGGGCCAGCTTCTTTTTGGCCTTGTCGGCCTCCTTCTTGGCCAACTTAGCGTCGTTCTGGTTCGACGCTAATTCCTCTTTGATCTTAGCCATCCGTGTATGGAGGCTAAGACTAGTTTGGAGAGCCTATATAAAGAAAAAAGAAAAGATTAGAAGCTGTACAAGTAAAATGAAAGCAAAAAACGTACGACAAGGACTTACCAGAAAGGAGATACCCGCGATGGAGGCATCTAGGTCTTCGATGTCGGCCTCCTCCATGCGCGCCTTCTGAGCAGGGACGTGAAACTGCTCAAGGACTGGGAAAGTGGCCGCCATCCTAATCACATCATCCACCATGAAGTCAGAGGGTATCTGGATTGTCATGGTCGTAAGACCAGATCCCTCTTTCTCCTTCCCCTTGTCGGCCTTCGACGCACCCGCTCCCTTCGCAGGAGGAGCGAAATTAAGAGGAACAGCCTCTATCCTACCTTCAGCCTTGCGTGCGGCATCCTTAGGTGGGGTGTCCACAGAAACGTACGACGACCTCGTACGTTTAGCCACCAGCCCCTCTTGGGTAGCAGCCTTCCTCTTGGCTGCACGAGCAGCTGCTTCCATCGTCGATGCCTTCTTGGAAGCTGAGCCTACATAAAAAGGAAAGTTAGAATCAGAAGAAAACTACTACAAACGAAAATATTAAACGTACGATATCTACCTTCCATATCTGTTCCCTCGATTATTTGCACTTCAGGCTCGACGTCGCTCTCGTTACCCCCTCTCGACGTTCGATACTTGCGATCGGTCACGCTATAGCTCAAGAAACGTGTCGATCGCCTCGGTGGTCTCCTCAAACGAGAAGTCGATTGCTGACAAAAGGAAAACAAGGAGTTAGTAAACAAAACTAATTTAAAATAAATTAAAGAAAATAAGGCAAGTCGTATTACCGTCTTTGTTCCACTCAGGAACGACCCAAGATTCCTCGCCTACGACCGAGGACGTTTGGACAAAGACGTATCTCGCCTTCCATCCTCGATCGTTTACTTGGGTACCATGGACCAACATGGCATCGCTTCTCCCCCTTGGAAACAACCCAAAACGGTTGTAGGGAGAACGGATCACATTGTACGCCGAGAGGAGATCATCGACTGAGAACGGTGGACGATCCCAATTTTTGGTCACTCGTTCGATCACATGAACGACACGCCAAAACTGGGGCATCAACTATCCCGGAGATACGTCAAAGCGAGTCATAAACGCCCTTGCCAAGGGAGAGTATGGCCATCGAAATCCGACTTTAAACGGATACTCGAAAAGAGCAAAAAAGCCCTTCGGAGCATCCGCCGGACGGATCTCTCCGGCCACCCTCACCAGCGCATTCTCAGGAAGTCCTGCTAACTCCCTCAACTCTCCTACTTCTAGGCTTTCTGTAATAGAACTCCTAACTTCGCTCGACATAATGAACTCTGATCGACTCAAACTATTTCTCAATCGAGTGAACCTAAGATTATCTAAACCTCTATTGCTCTTATGTGCTATCGATTTCAGACGCATGAAACAGAGAAGAAGGAGTACCTTATAAAGTCTAGTCGCACGAAATCTTTGCCAAAAATAGTCGGATTACGATCTCTCAAATTAATTCAGAAGTTAAGAAGATTTGTAAAATTTTTTCTAATTATCAAACGCCTTATTTATAGTAACTAAATCATATGAGTCATCAAAGATAATCGTGCCACGCGTCATCAACTAGCCGTTAGAAGACACGCGTCCAAGGTAACGGCTAGATAACGGCTATATTATCAACGTTTATTCGACCGTTAAACAACGTATTTTTACTCTTTGACCTGTGAAGCAAAGATTTAGACAAAATTAGAATTATTTTCTAAATCTTGGGGGCTAATTGTTAGGGTAAAAATCCACAATCGTACGACGACCGACTATAATTGTAAGACAAATATTAGGACAATAGTCCTGTATTAAGATAAGGTCCTGAGATAAAACCTAAAAGAACAATCGGAATAAGATCATTAAACATCGAACATATACATCGAATAAGTCGAACGATGATTACAATATCGTACGACAATACTAACGAATAAACATGCGAAGTTTATATGTTTGATGCAGGCAAGTTGATTATCATATCTAACAATTGTCCACCTTTGAGGAAATCTGAAATTGAGTACTATGCCATGCTCGTTGAAGTCCATCATTACAACGAACAAGTCGTGAGTTATATATCGTTCGACAGCATCAAGATCGACCGTTACAAGCAAGATTCTCGCAGCAGTTACAATCTGGACATTAACTTTCAACAGTACCGTTGGACAGTTACTCTTCGAGCATTAATTGAAGACAATAACGTTGGACGGTTACGATTCAATCATTGATGAGCCACAATACCGTTAGACCGTTATTGTCAAGCTACTATATAAGAAGAGTCAAGCCAGCATTTCAACACACGAAGTCTATCTGGAGCACACAAATTATATAGCAAGTATTCTTGATAATCATCTGTAATTTACATTCGATATCGTTGTTATTTCACTTGTAATCGTACGACCAAAGCTGTATACTGTAATTTACTCTGTCGACTTACCTTTTAGGTCGACCGCAGGTTTTTTCCTCCGTCGTGAGGTTTTTCCTGCGTCATCAAATCGTTTGTCTCATTTTACATTTTCGCACTTATCATTGATTGTAATTTCTTTCTCTCGACGGTTAAGCCTCACACAATTTCTTACGACATCGAGTTGTGTAATTTTTTACATAAACAGTAAGTATTCTTTGTTTTGATCGTACGATTCCTGTATTTTATCGTGCGTTTGTTTAACAATTTCTTCTTTTTTTTGCAGGCTCTCCAGACTAGTCTTAGCCTCCATACACGGATGGCTAAAATTAAAGAGGAGATGACGTCGAACCAGAACGACGCTAAACTAGCCAAGAAGGAGGCTGAGAAGGCCAAGAAGAAGCTGGCCCAGCTGACCGATGAGGTTAATGCCAAGTCGGTCCAAATTGGGGACCTCAAGTCGAAGCTGGAGACTTGTGAGCGCTTCCAAGGCGAGCAACGAGAGAGATTGAAGATCTACCTTGATCGTACGAGGGATTTGGAGAAGGAGTTGCTCGATGTTCGACGGGAGAAGGCTGAGAGGGAGGAGGCGCTGTCATCAAGGATCCAAGAACTTGAGGAGGATGCTGCCCTGGCTCGGGTGGTCGCACGAGCGGCGCTTATGCGTCGTGTGGCCTCCGGGACCATTTCTACAAAGATGGCAAAAGACGAAGTGGCAGCCTTTGTTCAGATGATGGGATCCGAAGATCTCCTTGATGAAGAAGACCTCAAGGGTTTGGACGAGGATGTAGCGGTCGAAGGGGAGAAGATCGTCAAGCCCGAGGGTGCGAATGTTGAGGAGGAGGTTGTCAAAACCTCTGGATCCGTCTCCGTTTCTCCACCGGTGACTGAAGAAACCCCTGTCGTAGATCCTCCTTCCGTTGATGCTCCCTTAGAGTAGGATTTTGATTGTAATCGTAGGATCTTTACTGTACTTTGCCATTTTGGCAAAAGATATTAATGAAAAAACTTTTTGTTTGAATATCGTATGTTTTGGTTTTTGTCGTGCGTTTCAGCTTGTTATCTTGTGCTTTTAGCTTTGTATTCATGCGTTATAGCTTGTATCGTGCGTTAGAGCCTTTGTTTTTGCATGCTTTTGTTTAAAGTCCTAAGACTTAAGTTTAGAAACGTTTCTTTTGTACTCATAGGAGTATTCGTGCGACTGGCGAATAGACTTGCGCTCTTGCGAAGTAGTTATGCGTTACAGCAGTTTACTTGCGATTCGTGCGATTTTTGTCGTGCGATTCCTGCGATAAGCATGCGATGAAATCATGCGATATTTGCGTTGATCGTGCGATTCATGCGATTTATCGTGCGATACCTGCGAAAAAGAATGACTAAGGGGTGGCCGTTGGCTTAGCCAACGGCGCTCCGATGCCTAAGTCAGTAATGGATAATGAAGAATAAATCGTATGTAAATAGGTTTAGAAATAGTACCTTTTGAGGTGATGGGCATTCCAACTATGTGGGATTTCCATACCTTCCATTGTCGTAAGTCTGTATGCTCCATTTCCAACGACTTTGGAAATTATGTACGGTCCTTCCCATTTGATGGAAAGTTTTCCAGCGTTTGACTCTTGTGTGTTTTGAAACACATGTCGTAAGACATAGTCTCCAACTTGGAAAATTTTAGCCTTTACCTTTTTGTTGAAATGTCTCTCGACGATTCCCTTCTGTGCAGCCATCGTTCGTAATGCTTTTTCTCGAAGTTCTTCTAGAGCATCCAGATCGTAAGATAAATTTATGGCATTTTGGTCAAACGTACGATTTCTGGCGATTGGTACTTGGGCTTCGATTGGCAAGACTGCTTCACATCCATATACTAAAGAATATGGAGTTTGTCCTGTTGATGCTCTTGGTGTCGTGCGATTTGCCCATAAAACTGATGGTAGTTCTTCTACCCACTTGCCTTTTGCCCTTTCAATCTTTTTCGGATCGAATTGATGATGACTTTGTTGCTCGATTCAGCCAGTCCGTTGGACTGAGGGTATCTTGGAGTAGAAGTGACTAGCTTGATCCCTCGTTTTTCACATAATGTACGAGTTCTATCACTTATAAACTGTGAACCGTTGTCGAACATAATCTCGGCCGGTACTCCAAATCTGTAAATAATGTTCTTTTGGATGAAAGATATGACTTCTTTATCTCTGATTTGCGGAAAAGCATCAGCTTCTATCCACTTCGAGAAATAGTCAGTAAGCACAAGTAGATATACTTTTTGTCCAGGAGCTGGGGGTAATTTTCCCACGATATCCATTCCCCATCGCATGAATGGCCATGAAACTAGAACAGAATGCAAGGGTTCGGATGGTCGATGGACCATACCCGAGTGTTTTTGGCACGCGTCACATCGTTGGACGTACCTTATTGCATCCTCTCGTAAGGTAGGCCAATAGTAGCCTTGTCGTGAGATTCGATTAGCAAGACTTCTGCCCCCTGCATGATTCCCACATTCTCCATCGTGCATTTCTTGGAGAATTTGATTGATTTGTGTCTTATTTGTGACACATCGTAGAAGAAGTCCAGTCGTGGATCTTCGATAGAGTTGGTCTTCAAGAATCGTATATCTTGAATCTTTGGACCTTGTCTTTCGGGATTCCATTCTATCTTCAGGGAGTAGCTCGTGCTTGAGATAATTCCATACATCGAGCAACCAATTGTAAATTTCTTCGTTCATCTGTACTTCGTCTTTTGCTTCAATTGTTGGTGTCGTAAGATGAAGTATTGGGATATTCTCCATGGATGGATCATGGAATGCAGATCCCAAGTTAGCTACTGCGTCAGCTTGAATGTTTAGATCTCTTGGTATTTGTTCGATCAAAAACTGCTCGAATCGTGCGACTCGATCTTTAACGGCTTTGAGATAACTCATCATCTTTGAATCTTTTGCTTGAAAATCTCCATTTACTTGGTTGACCACTAATAGAGAATCGCTTCGAACGTGCAACTGTTTTGCCCCCAGTCTAAGAGCAATATCCAATCCTGCGATCAAAGCTTCATATTCTACTTCGTTGTTCGTGGCTTTGAATTCGCATCGTATGGAGTATACTATGTTTCCCCCCTGTGATGATTTTAAGACAATACCTAGTCCACACCCTCATATGTTCGAAGAGCCATCAACGTAGAGTATCCAGGGTTTGTTGTCTGAAATCATCACAATTTCGTCGCACGTTGTTGGTTCCAATCCTGGAGAGAATTCTGCTACAAAGTCTGCCAGTACTTGCGATTTAATTGCTGTCTTGGGTTTGAACTCAATGTCGAACCCACTGAGATAGATACTCCACTTAGCTATACGTCCTGTCAGTTCCGGCTTTCGAAGTACCGTCTTGAGTGGATAATTGGTCACGACAATAATATGATGCGACTCGAAGTAATACCTTAGCTTCTTTGCTGCAGTCATGAGACCTAATAGCAATTTCTCCATGGACGTGTATCTGGTTTCTGCATCGAGGAAGGACTTGCTGACATAATAAATTGGTCGTTGCTGCTGATCTTCCTCTCGCACGAGTACTGCGCTCGTCGCATTTTTGCTCACTGCCAAATACAACTGCAAGCTTTCACCTTCGACTGGTTTTGTCAACAAGGGTGGCGATGTCATGTACTGCTTCAGTTCTTGTAGAGCCTTCTCATGTTCATCTGTCCATAAGAAGCCTTGATTCTTCCGTAGGACATTGTAGAACTAATGGCACTTACCCGATGATCGTGAGATAAATCTGGTTAAGGCTGCTACACGTCCTGTTAACTTCTGGACCTCTTTGATATTCCTCGGAGACTGTATCTCGGTGATAGCTTTCACTTGCTCTGGACTTGCTTCGATTCCCCGTTGTATCACCAAGTATCCCAAGAATTTCCCTGCACGTACCCCGAAGGAACATTTTGTTGGATTGAGCTTCATTTTGTATTGTCGTAGGATGTCGAACGATTGCTTTAACTGTGCTACATGATCAATCGAACGTTCTGATTTCACGAGCATGTCATCGATATAAACCTCCATCGTTCGACCAAGATGTTCCTTAAACATCATATTAACTAGCCTTTGATACGTCGAACTTGCATTCTTAAGACCAAATGGCATAACTTTGTAACAGTATATGCCTTTGTCTGTCATGAATGCGGTTTTTTCTTGGTCATCCGTGTGCATCAGGATTTGGTTATATCCTAAATATGCGTCCATGAATGTCAACAATTCATGTCCTGCTGTTGCGTCGACCATAGCATCGATGTGAGGTAACGGGAAAGGATCTTTTGGACAAGCTTTGTTTAGATCCGTGAAATCGATGCAGACTCGCCACTTTCCATTCTTCTTTTGTACGACGACCACGTTGGCTAACCATTCTGGATATTTGACTTCTTGGATCTTTCCAGTTTTGAGCAGATTGTCGACTTCGTCATTGATTACTTAATTTCGTTCAGCGCAAACTTGCGACGTTTCTGCTTGATTGGCTTGAAAGTTGGATCCACGTTCAGTTTATGTGATATAACATTGGGATCTATTCCAACCATATCTTCGTGCGACCATGCAAAACAGTCTGAATGTTCCTGCAAAAAAGAGATAATCGTATTTTTTATGTCAGGGGGAGCGAGGCTCCTACGAAGACCTTTCGATCAGGATGTTCAGGATCGAGTACGACTTCTTCTAGTCGAAGATCATCGTTCGATTTCTTCCCATCCTGGCTCTGTAATTGCTAGATGTCCTGCGGCTTTGTCTTCATCGTAATCTTGTAGCATTCTCGTGCGACCTTCTTTCACTAGCAATTTCTTGAATTCCCCATGGAGAAGGAAACTTGATCTTCTGATGGTACGTCGAAGGGTGTAACATCCCGTCTCCATTATGCCTAAATTATCTGCTAAGTAAGTTTAATTATTATGTTAAAAGGACATTATGTGTTTTTTATGAAAATTTATGATTTAGTGGGAGTTTAGGTTTGAAAATTTAGAGTTATACTTCTTGGGAGTATATAAGATGATCTAGAAAATTTCTCGTCAAATGGAGCTAAAACGAGAAAATTTAAGAAAACGGGTCAAAATTTCAACATCTAAGCTACGGAGACGTAAAACCGATTTATTTTTTGGGAGATATTTTCTGGAATATTTTAATTGGAGGTTGTAGATTATTTCTTTACGAACGCGTAGGCGAAAACCTCATCGAAAACGGAGTTACGAGCGAAAAGTTATGCCATTTTTAGTGTTTAGTGGTCAAATGGGTACCCAAAACGGGTCAACCTGACCCAACTCGATTCTAACTTATTAAACACGAATTTTAGACCCATTTTTAGCCATTTTCAGCTCCAACACTTCCACACACACTGAAGGTGCGATTTTCACACACTTAGGTTCAATCTAACTCAAATCAAAGTGGAAGTTCAAGATTTTGAAGGATTTGATCATCAATCAAAGGTATAATCTATCTTTACACTTGTTCTTGGTTTATTTCATGATTAGCTTAAGATTCATGAAATTAGGGGTTTAGATTATGGATTGCATGTGGCTTAAACATGTTTATTTCATGAAATCTAAGCTGGATATGAAGTTAATTAAGAGAAACCATGTTCAATCTTGAAAGGTTTGCAAAATATGAGCTTAAATTGGTTGAAGGTGTGAATTCTTAGTTCAACTATGGAAAATTGATAATTTTTATTGAGAAAATGCTTGGATTGTCAATGATTTCATGAAATGTAGTTGATTTCATATTAGAATTATGCTTTTGGTAAGTTTAGGACAAAGTTTGGCTAAGAAATGATGGAATTGAAGGTTTTGTGTTTTAAAAATGAAGTTTCAGCTCTGTTTTGTAAAAATCATATAAAATCATAGAAAAATAGAAAACTATGATATCAGTGGCTTTGGAAAGCTTGGTTTATCTACTTTGTTTTGTATTCAGACCTCGAAATCTAATTCCAAACTTAGAAAGGGTAAAAATGGTCATCTTTTCGGGGTTGTAAAGCTGATTTCTGACAGCTTAGTGCTGCTGTTTTGTAAAAATTGTAGAAAATTGTAGAAATCTCCAAATGAGGTGAGGCCAAGTGCTATGATTAGATAATTGAGTCTAGTTTGTTTCTTATTTGATGACCAAGACCTAAATATGAGTTTAAAAAGGGCAAAACAGACCTGCAAGTAGCAGCTCTAACGGGAATATTGTAAAGTGCTTAAATAGGAATTATGAATAACTTGAGTTTCCTTCATTGTTTGCTTACGAGACTTTGTACCTACACTCCAGGGGGTAATTAAGACATATTTGAGGCTTTGGAGGAATTTTATATGTGGTACTTTGGACTTGCTTTGTGAGCTCATCTCGGAGCTCTCTCGGTATTGTACAATTAAGTCGGTGAGTTAAATAGTTAATTGTTACATATTGTTTTGTATATATATATATATATATGTATATATTTGTATGTGAATGTTTCTAGTATTGAATGGATTTACATCGTCTTTCTTTGACTTTGATTTCATTCCTTGAGTTTGTTCCGTATCATAATCTCGAAATATCGGTTTGGTTTCCGAATCCGGATTCGTGGTTTTCTTTCTTGGATTATACGCCATAGTATGGGTACTACTGCGTGTGGTATGCCAGAAGTTGATGGCAAAGTCAAGATCCCGGGGTCGGACGGGTGAGGCTTTCTGCGGTTGTGGATACTCATTGCTCGGATAGGAGGAAGAGCAATGAGTAGGGAACCTTGATACATACCCGGTAGAGGAAGGCGGGTAGTGCAAGGCTTCCTATGATGTGATATTCTTACTCGAACTTTGGCATGACCCCGGGAGGGGAAGGACGGGGTGATGCACTGTTCTCATTATGTTCATCGATTCGATGATTTCGTTATTTATACGTATCGTTGTTGAATACATTTGGTTATTGATTATGTTTTCTCGTTGTATCGTGTGTTATTGGTATGATACGTTATAATGATTTGACTTTGAAATTCTATGAACTTAGCACCCGGTACGTATTTGTTTACTCGGTTACTTGTATGTCCTGATTTCCATTCGGTATATGTTTTAAACACTTTTGCTAATAAGTGTCTACCGTGTATATATATATATACATATATGCGTTATTGATATGTAATACTTAACTATCTAACTCACTAAGCGTTCGCTTACCTTTTAAGTGTTAACCCCTCTCAGGAAATAAGGCTGATAAGGGGAAAGAAACCGCAGTTTGATTTGGAAGATTGACAGTGGACTTTGAAGACTACGAACGACTTTTGGTATAGATATGTAGTAGTTTATTTCTGTTACCTATAGATGTAATAGTTGTAGTTAGTTTGGTTGTGGGTTATGTGTATGTCCCATTTATTTTGCTACCTAACTCGGTTTGTAAGTAAAAGTCCATTATGTGTGGTTTGGAATCGTGTTTTGGTTGGTAAATACCACTAAAATAAAACGGATATTTTGAAGTTTTATAGAAAAATAATATCCCGTGTTTTGAGGTTAATTAAAGTATTTTAATTGGAGACTATAAAATTGGTAACTTGGGGTTTCGTAACCGATGTGTTACAAATATGGTATCAGAGCAGTGGTTTGAGAGATTTAGATATTAGAAATGATATCTAGACTTAAACCTAGGCATTGAGATCGTATAGTAACTAGGCTATGATAAAATGCGGGATATAGACCAATAGGAGAGACTTGGGATTGGTTAGGGAATAGGGGTAGAATATTATTTGACTTTTGTATGTATTATAAATTTCAGTATGATGTCTGAACATGATTCGTCTAGCAAGATACCGACTGCTCAAACCATCGGGGATGAGAACTCCAAATCCGAAGAGGATGTTCAACAAGACATTGACAATGATGATGAAGCCCAATTATCACCTCGTACAGAGAGGTTATTGAAGATCATGAATGATCAAACACGAGTTGCTCTTCAAGAACAAAGAATAGAGTTCGAAAGAAAGTTACTTGAGGTGCAAAATCCAGTTAATGCTAAAAAGCTGGATGCTGAAGGACCGAAACCGGTAAATGATGACGTACCCAATCCAAAGTCTGATCGGCCATCTTTTAAAACATTTAGAAGCAGCGGGGCTACAGAGTTTTCGGGACAGACGGACCCAGTACTTGCGATGCAATGGGTTGAAAATACTGAAAAAGTATTTAGGGTTGTTTATGTACGAGAAGAAGATAAAGTACGTTACGCTACGGCGACACTTACTGACCGTGCACTCACTTGGTGGAACGCTACGTATCGATCGACAGATCCTAACACTCGGGATAGAATGACGTGGGAAGAATTTCAAGTATTGTTCTTTGAACAATACTGTCCGGATGATCTAAAACAGAAGCTCGAGAAGGAATTCCTAGAGCTCAAACAAAAATCAATGTCGGTGATTGAATACGAAACAGAGTTCAATCGAAAGCTTCAATTTGCCCAACGGTTTGTACCAAGTGAGAAGGACAAGATTAATCATTTTGTCGCTGGTCTTCGACGAAATATTCGCGATTTCGTCACCAATCGCGACATATCCTCATTCACCAAAGCAGTTGAGTATGCAAGGAAACGAGAGCATGATGTGAGTCTCCCTGATGATTCTGATGTGCCTGAGAAACGACCTAGGGTTGAAAAAACATTCTCAACACCGACGTCTAAATCGTCTCGATTCGTCACTCCAAGACGAGCTCAATCGCAGAATACACCCCGTACTACCTCACAAGCTTATACCATGCAGTCGAATGCACCAAGGAACTGTAACCGATGTGGCAAGAGTCACCAAGGACGATGTGGTGGAGATCAAACTTATCGTCGATGCTTTTGTTGTGGTGAAGTTGGGCATGTTCGAACTCAATGCCCTCAAAAGGAAAGGGCATGTTATAATTGTGGTGTGTTGGGTCATCGTATTCGAGAATGTCCAAAGAATAGATCGGAGGAAAGTAGGGGGTCGGTACAACAACCGAGGCAACGACTAACACAGACAAAGGGGGCTTCAACCAAAAAGGAGGAGGTACCGAAACCTCGAGCTAGGGCATTTCAAATTACTGCGGAGGAAGCTATCAATGATCCCGATGTCGTTACGGGTATTTTTCTTGTTAACTCCCAACCCGCTCGTATTTTATTCGATTCTGGAGCTACAAATTCTTTTGTGTCGCATGATTATGTTTGCTACATGAAATCTGTTCCGTTTATGCTTCCTGTTCCGTTTACTGTTGATACTGCTAATGGAGTCACTTTAGTAGCTAATAGAGTGTTTAGAGATTGCTCTTTAGTATCAGACAATCATGAATTTTTGGTAGACTTGATTCCTATTGATATTTGTGGCTTCGATGTCGTGATTGGTTAATAAAGAACCGCGCGATTATCATCTGTTATGAGAGGATGGTTCAGGTACCAGTTAAGAATAGAGAATACTTGTATATTTATGGGGAAAGACGTACCGGTGACGTGAAGATAATATCTATGCTTAAAACACTGCGTTGCATAACTAAGGGTTGCACTTCTTTCATGGCATATGTCTTGGATGCAACCAAAGAAGTTAAGAAGATGGTGAAAGATGTGCCAATCGTATGTGAATATCCAGATGTATTCCCCGATGACTTGCCTGGGTTACCACCAGATCGGCAAGTAGAATTCCGGATCGATTTGGTACCCGGTGCTTCTCCTATTGCTAAGACGCCTTATCGACTTGCACCGGCAGAAATGAAAGAAATGATGAGCCAGTTACAAGAGTTGTTGGACAAGGGCTTTATTCGACCGAGTGCTTCACCTTGGGGTGCACCAGTACTGTTTGTAAAGAAGAAAGACGGTTCATTCCGGATGTGCATCGATTACAGGGAATTGAACAAGGTAACGATTAAGAATAAATATCCGATCCCTCTTTGTAACCTTGTTTTGTTTGGGCTAGCGTCTTGCTAGTTTCCCGGTTTTGAATAAATTGCCGTTCCAAAAAAAAAGAATAAATATCCGATACCTCGTATCGATGACTTGTTTGATCAGCTCCAAGGTGCAAGCTATTTCTCAAAGATTGATCTTAGGTCCGGCTATCATCAGCTGAAAGTAAGTGAGAAAGACGTACCCAAGACGGCCTTTCGAACCCGTTATGGGCATTACGAATTCCTAGTAATGCCATTCGGACTTACAAACGCACCTGCAGCGTTTATGGACTTAATGAATAAAGTATGTCGTCCCATGCTTGACAAGTCTGTCATAGTATTCATTGACGACATTCTTGTGTATTCAAAGTCCAAAGAAGAACACGCTACGCATTTACGTGAGATACTTGAGCTACTCAGGAAGGAACATTTATACGCAAAGTTCTCGAAATCTGAGTTCTGGCTTCGTCAGGTGCAATTTCTAGGACATGTTATATCAGGTGACGGAGTTTCTGTTGATTCGACTGAAATTGAGGCGATCCAAAAGTGGGAGCAACCGAAGAATGCATCTGAAGTCAGAAGTTTCCTGCGTCTAGCGGGATATTACCGACGGTTTATCCATGACTTTTCAAAGATCGCTGTGCCACTTACATCCTTGACTCGCAAGGATGTTAAGTTTGAATGGACAGAAGCTCAAGATAACGCATTTCAGACTCTTAAAGATTGTTTGACAAATGCGCCTATATTAGCTCTACCCGAGGGTAATGAAGAGTTTGTAGTGTATAGCGATGCATCTCTACTTGGCCTTGGATGTGTCTTGATGCAACGGGGAAAGGTAATCGCATATGCCTCGCGACAGCTAAAAGAATATGAGAAGAAGTATCCAACCCATGATCTTGAGTTAGCAGCGGTGGTCTTTGCTTTGAAACTTTGGCGACATTACCTCTATGGCACGAAGTGTCAACTTTATACTGACCACAAGAGCCTAAAGTATCTATTTAATCAACAGACCCTCAACATGCGTCAACAACGTGCTATGGAACTCATCAAAGATTACGACTGTGAGATTCTATATCATCCGGGTAAAGCCAATGTAGTGGCGGATGCTTTGAGTAGGAAGACGTATGCTGGACTTCTATGCTATGTTATCACTCACAATTTGGTTAAATCTAATCTATTCGATGACATTCGGAAGTGGCAGATTGAGGCTTTAAAGCCTGAGAACATCAAAGCAGAGCGAATGGTGGGATACGTCGATTCTCTTTCTGAGGACGGGCGTGGCTTAAAGGTCTTTAAGACGCGAATTTGGGTCCCTAGACTTGGCGGTATGCGGGATGTAGTCTTAACGGAAGCACATAAGTCGCGATTATCGATACACCCAGGGAGTACCAAAATGTACCAAGATCTACGTTTAGATTATTGGTGGCCTGGGATGAAGACTAATATTGGACGATATGTCGAGAAGTGTACTACATGCTTACAAGTAAAAGCCGAACACCAGAAACCGTATGGTAGTTTGCAACCTCTAGGGGTACCGATGTGGAAATGGGAAGAGTTAACCATGGATCTGGTTACTAAACTACCAAAAACCCAACGTCAACACGATAGTATTTGGGTTATAGTTGATTGGCTGACCAAATCTGCACTGTTCTTACCCGTCCGAGAGTCTTATTCTATGGATCGATGGGGACAGTTATACGTCAACGAAGTTATCTCGCCACATGGTGTACCAGTAAAGATTATCTCTGATCGCGACTCCCGATTCACTTCCAAATTCTGGAGTGCATTTCAACGAGAGTTGGAGACACATCATGCATTTAGTACGGCCTATCATCCACAGACTGATGGTCAATCAGAATGAACTATTCAGACCCTCGAGGATATGCTACGTGCATGTGTCTTAGATTTTGGTGGGAGTTGGGATACTCATTTACCTTTAGTTGAGTTTTCTTACAACAATAGTTACCATTCAACCATTGGAATGGCTCCTTACGAGGCTTTATATGGGCGTATGTGTCGTACACCCTTGTGTTGGCGAGAGACGGGAGAGAAAATTTTAGCTGGTCCCGAGCTCATTCAGATCACTCATGACAAGATTCAGATTATTCGTGAAAGAATGAAAGCTGCCCAAGATCGCCAAAAGTCTTATGCGAATCGTCGCAAAAGGCCAATCGAATTCTTGGTAGGTGATATGGTAATGTTAAAAGTTTCTCCTTGGCGAGGCGTGCTTCGATTCCGGAAACAAGGTAAATTAAGTCCACGATTTATTGGCCCGTTCAAAGTATTAGAGCGTATCGGGAAACAAGCTTACCGGTTAGAGTTACCGGAAGAACTTACGGGGATACACAATGTGTTTCATGTCGGGTACTTACGTAAATGTTTGGGTAAACATGAAGAAACGGTTTCGTTATCAGAAGTCAAAGTAGATGAAAAATTAAGATATATTGAGGAACCAGAATCCATTATGAACGAGAAAAAGGTGAGCCTACGTAATAAGGAGGTGGAATTAGTATTGGTCAAGTGGAAAACCATCGGGGACCAAATTCGACGTGGGAGCGTAAAGACGAGATGAAGGCGAAATACCCTTTCTTGTTTCCACAACACTGATTTCGGGGACGAAATCCTCAAAAGGAGGAGGTATTTGTAACATCCCGTCTCCATTATGCCTAAATTATCTGCTAAGTAAGTTTAATTATTATGTTAAAAGGACATTATGTGTTTTTTATGAAAATTTATGATTTAGTGGGAGTTTAGGTTTGAAAATTTAGAGTTATACTTCTTGGGAGTATATAAGAGGATCTAGAAAATTTCTCGTCAAATGGAGCTAAAACGAGAAAATTTAAGAAAACGGGTCAAAATTTCAACATCTAAGCTACGGAGACGTAAAACCGATTTATTTTTTGGGAGATTTTTTGTAACACCGTAACCCAAAAATAATTAATTTGATAGATAAAATTTCCAAAATTTAACTTTTAAAATAAAATCCACAACCAAGTAGAAAAACAAACTATTCAGGTACTGAAAACCAAAAGAGAACCAAGTTCACGTTTTAATAAAAATAATCAACTAAATAAAAGTTTTAAAACCACGCAAGTTGGAGCGGACGGAACTGTCTTCAGACGAAAGTCAAGCCGGGGCCTTGCCCTTGTCCACACCTAAACCGAAACCTGAGAAAAAGTGGAACAACTAAAGGGTAAGCGAAAACGCTTAGTGAGCTAGCACTATATATAAATTACGACACAGCATGCATACATACCGAAATAGGTACCAATCACAATCTAACACATCATCCAATCATATAGGCCAATAAATCAACAACCAAGACACACCCGACTCTCATGAGATCGACAATTAAAGCTCCCGTCAGTTTGGACACGGGTCGGCCCCCACAACTCATCAAGGGCATGTGGTTTCCCTCTCTCCCGTCAATTAGGACACGGGTCGGCCCCCACAACTCATCAAGGGCATGTAGTTTCCCTTTCTCCGGTCAGTTAGGACACGGGTCGCCCCCCACAACTCACCAAGGGCATGTGGGTCCCTCACATACACTATCACAAATACATAAACAAACCATGCATAATTTACATATAGTGTACTAACCGAAAACTGAAACCTGAAGCGATAAGCCGATGGTCTATAAATCAACCTACATAATGGTTACAATTAGTTACTCGCTTATACAATAAATAACTCAGTACCGACTCGTCTCTCGTATTAACCACACAAGGTACTTAAGGTCTACACCCTCTCGTTTACTTTTGTGATGACAAAACCATGCACACAATCCTACCCGTCGTTTATACCATCCACTTTTATACATAATCCGCTGCTAAAAGTCCCATGCACTATTATTTATCTTTAGTGACATAATACTATTCTAGTTGTCATAAATATAAACATGCACTCTCAATGTTCTTTTACAACAACTTATTATTCTAAAAGATTGAATTACATCATGAACCTTCTGTTTTTCTTTCTTTCTTTCCAAACGTCACCAACATAAAATAATAAATCCCATATTGGATATTAATCCTTCCAATTAATTACCAACAACAACAAACTTCCTTGATTAAATAACCCAACTACGTAAGCATGCGACACTTAGGTTTATTCCAACAAAATTCAGTCTACTAATATAAGCCTAAGATGTTGCATGCTTATTTAATTTAGAACTTGAAAAACTTAATAATCAACTCTCAATCGAACCATATACAACTTACCTGCCCACGGATGAGACCAATAGACGAGTGGGTATATCGACAACGTCACGCGAAAGCGAATAGCGATCGTCGACCTTTTTTTTATACGTCTCCTGACCAAGCTAGCGATTGAATCAAGGCGACAGCCCATTAGCCGCCCGCATCGATGTCCTAACGGTCGAGATGAGAGCGGTGCAGGCGTAAGTCGATTGTAGATGGTAATCGACGGTAAGACACAAGCGATGGTGTTGAAACCGACAGCAGGTGATGGCGACAACTAGCGGCGGTCGACAACAGATGGTGATCGATTGTTGAGCGCGCGGGCAGCAGGTGGTTGATCGGCAGGGGGTGTTGGTACGTCAACTAGGGCTAGGGGTTTTCTTAGGATCAGAGTAATCATTAAATGAGGCTTGTAGAGTTTTAAATACATAAAAGATGGGCTTATCATTAAAATTAGAAGCTGACAAAGAGTTTAGGCCCATGGCCTTTTTAATTAAGCCAACAAAATTCAGATAAACATGCCATCAATTGCTTCACAACTAGCCCCTATATTTTATTTGAATAAAAAGAACGATCCCAAACTTCCAAATAATGTTTAAACAAAATTAAACTCCTAAAATCCCTATATAGTTCTAAATATAAATGGGGTGTTACAACTCTCCCCCACTACTAGAATTTCGTCCCCGAAATTCACTTTACGAATAAATCTGGATAGTTCGTTTCCGGTTCCCATGTCCATTTCGATCCTTGTCGATGTTGCTACTTAACTTTGAAAATTCCGATCTCTTTGATCCGTAGCCTCTTCACCTTTCGTTCCAACACTGCGACCGGCGACGTAGTTCAAGCTTTCGTCCACATGAATGTCATCCAACGGTATATGCCCTGTCTCACCGACCAGACACTTACGCAACTGAGACACGTGGAACATGTCGTGAATCTGACCTAGGACTTCTGGTAGCTCTAACGGTAGGCCACCTTCCCTACACGAGCAAGAACCGTAAATGGTCCAATATATTGGGGCCCAAGCTTGCCCCTTTTCCAGAAACAGATTACTCCCTTTAAGGTGACACTTTCAACAACACGGTCACCCACCTGGAACTCCAACTCTAATCTTCGCCTATCCGCGTAACTCTTCTGTCTACTCTGAGCTGTCTTTACACGTTTTCCAGTCAAGCGTACTATGTGGTTATCTGAACCACTTATGTATTTCCCATTTCCCATTGGAGTGCCTCATCTTCGCATACGCGGTTTCCACACGACTTTCTTGTAGAGGCATGCCAATACTGACATGGTTCTAGTCATTACACGATAGCTCGTACGATAACCAGACGTGACTCCGCTGTCCAAGGTCTAAAACGCAGGTCCGCAACCAGTTCTTAAATAACTAATCCGTCAATTCTCAACGTCCATTCATCGAAGGATGGTAGGCTCAACTGAACCGCAAACTAGTGTTAACAAATTTCGAGGAATTTCCTCAGAAACATAACATAGTGCAGGTATCATGATCTAAAGTAACTGTCACTAGCACCCCGTGCCTAAATATCGCATCCCCGGCAATATCACCTGCTAATTGTTCTAAGGCGAAATTCTCTCGACTCACCAAGAAATGGACACTCAATGTCAGCCTGACCACTGTATTCCATACTGAACACAATTCCTCGAGCCTTGGACAACCTTGTAATCTACCTATAATAATACGCTCTTACTTCCTTGTCGGAACCTCCACAGTCACAAATTACCCTGGGAAACATCCCTCCTTACCTCTGATTAAAAAAAATCAAGAACTTGACCCCTGAGTTTCCTGCGTTTTGATTCTTTTCTTCTAACCGGCTCCTCCTAAGCTTGTTTGAACACATCAAAATGAAGCATTCCCCACCATAGTCACCAACGCGATTCTGGGTGGCTCACAGCTAGCTTTACTGTTTAAACATCTACTACTAGGTTCACTTATCTGGTTGCTTGAGAAACATGTCATCAAAAATCCTCTACTGCACCGAATCACCTACACAATCTCATAACCAAATTTTTTTTGGCCAAGACATACCTCAAACTTCCAGTATCTCTCATGTACCACCTTGTCTTAGAATAGACCGAGACATCACCAAAACACTATCTCTGCTTATTGTTCCTACCAATAGTCTACCTACCATGATCATCATACCCACGGTTGCGACTAGGTGTCTGTCTGTCTATACAGGAACACTTCGCACTCCGGTTAAACATAACTGGTTCTGGGGGCTACTACTTGAACATCCTACTCACTGATCCTAAACCAAGGATTCCTCTACGAAGCTTAATTGTCGAAACTTCACTACCTCTTAGACCAAGTAATTTCAAACTTCTACCTTGCAATCTGATCCCCTGGAGTTGCATCAACAAATCCAACAACAACTAGCACCTCTGCAACCATAAATTCTCCTTCCCTACAACGGACTCTATGCTAGGTACACTAAGTACTAGGCGCTTCCACGAAAATACTTCTTTCACCCTTAAGACTAGTTCTCCCCCACTAGGGTTGATCCTGAATTCTCCATTGGTCGCATTCTAGCATAGTCTGATGTTGCCTTAACTAGTCCAATCCATCAATCACACCAACATTGATATATCCTAAGGAGATGTAGAACTTATCGGCAACTGTACTCCACTAAACTCTATCACACAATCCTCATAAATGCCAACATAAACCAACTTATCAATCGCTACCCCTACGGGTTGGAAACCACCTCATTCTCCTAATCACGAGATCATCTTATATTAAAAGGCCACACCACAACTAATATGATAAATGTGATCTCATCTATAACTTACCTGCACCTAT
Organism: Centaurea solstitialis; assembly: GCA_030169165.1. Taxonomy (NCBI): domain Eukaryota; kingdom Viridiplantae; phylum Streptophyta; class Magnoliopsida; order Asterales; family Asteraceae; genus Centaurea; species Centaurea solstitialis. The sequence continues at coordinate 45,907,667 of CM058042.1, read as the reverse complement.
TTCTGCTGCTGAATTGACCATCTTCTAACTGAATGGACGGTCCTGCCTCAACTCGTCCGAGCCAATTATTCTTTCTCGACCTGCCGTCAGCAATCTACTGTGTAGCTAATAGCGACGCTTTGACCGTTGTGCCCGCAATCATAGGGCTTCACTACTCGAATATCCCGACTAACATTCTCCGGAATGATTCCGACCATGCCATTTACTCTTCGGAAGATCTTCCTGATGGCTTGAAAACTTTTTTTTTCTTTAACTGCGCCTGCTTCTGATGCGGCTTCCCCTTCTTGCTTTGCCGCTCCTCTAAGTACAATTATCTGACTCGAACTACTTACGCGATTGGGTTGAGCCCCTGGCACCTTCCGTATCAACCTTGAGTATATCTAAATACATTACATCCTCATCTAAATCATAATCACATACTTCGAACTGAATAGTGATTTTTCCTAGAACTATCGGTGATCTAGATAGCCGACCCATCCGTCAACACCATGATCACCAGTTCTTCTATGGTCTCCTTTGTCTCTCTATCTACTCATCAGAAAAGATTGTAACATTTTCCGAGACTGGCGTAGAAAACACCTTCCACCCCTGTTATCTGGCACTTGGATGTTCACTAGGTTCCCATTTCCCTTAAGCAGGGAGTCCGGCAACCCTTCGATGTCAACATCGCTGCATCCTCGATCCCGTCTCTGCTGCAAGCTCTTGGCTCCCTGGTTCCTAGCTCCCAAGGTGGCCTCAATCTTCAAGTCTATTATCCGGCTAACACCAACTTATACCAGATGAACTAACCTGACCACGATTGTTGTAGTGTCTCTCAAATCTCAACGCAAACATTCCCTCTTAAAACAAAGGGGTTCTAACTCCCCGGAAAACACTCCTTTCTGGGTCTCTTTCTAACGTTCACCAAGATCTAAATTCAACAACACAAGTACCTAGTACCCTAACACACGATAGGTACTATACACTTTTTTTTAACCGTACCGCTCTAGGATTATCATCAACTGACTGAGTGTTCTAAAGCGCAAACTACTTTCCAAACGGTCACTATAGATCAAACTATCCTATAGTGCCAGACCGACCTCGATACTGTCTCTATAGACCTAACTCAACGTGTAGTGTAAGACCGGTATCTAAACTATCTCTATAGGCCACACTCAATCTATAGAGTATCGATACCATATACCCATCCTAATCTAACATCATATCACTTTAACAAACAAATTCCACAATAAAAGACTAGGAGTTGATTACCACAATTCCATTCATCCTCGCTATTCATCTAATAGTGCACATGTAGTTCCACATATACAGAATATATCTATCAACTTATATGTTGCATCATACATGATCCTAGTCATATAAGTCATGCTAACAATCAACGCATCGATAAACCCCTTAACTGTCATCAGTCAATTGAAATTCTCAGGACTTAATCAAATGCAACTTCATACTGACGTTTCTAGTAGTACTATTATTTGGGCCCGTACTACTATAACCGAGGCAGAAATCGGGTCTATGATCATTAGACAACAATCAAACAAGAACATGCCCAACAACCCCTTACCAAAATCCACCGTGTACGTATTTGCTTTTGATACTATCCTTAAGCATTTCAATTTACCGACTAGCTGGTAATTAACCGGCCAAATAACATCATCAAAACCCTCCTATCATTTTCATAATTCAAATAACAAAAGGACCACCAGTACCGCATTCACAAGACAGGGTACACATTCTATCATGTAGTTCTGTTACTTCTGTAACTCAACATATCAACTAGCATAGCCAAGTAACATAAAGTAAGTACTGCTCACCCCCGTCTTGAAGCTCCAGCTGACAGTTCCAAACCTTAACCAATTTTATTTTTCCCAAAATCTCCCGATTTAAGTCCAACCACACACACACTCGCAAACATGTGTGCTGATTCTCTTAAACCTAGGCTCTGATACCAAGTTGTAACACCGTAACCCAAAAATAATTAATTTGATAGATAAAATTTCCAAAATTTAACTTTTAAAATTAAATCCACAACCAAGTAGAAAAACAAACTATTTAGGTACTGAAAACCAAAAGAGAACCAAGTTCACGTTTAATAAAAATAATCAACTAAATAAAAGTTTTAAAACCACGCAAGTTGGAGCGGACGGAACTGTCTTCAGCTGAAAGTCAAGCCGGGGCCTTGCCCTTGTCCACACCTAAATCGAAACCTGAGAAAAAGTGGAACAACTAAGGGTAAGCGAAAACACTTAGTGAGCTAGCACTATATATAAATTACGACACAGCATGCATACATACCGAAATAGGTACCAATCACAATCTAACACATCATCCAATCATATAGGCCAATAAATCAACAACCAAGACACATCCGACTCTCATGAGATCGACAATTAAAGCTCCCGTCAGTTTGGACACAGGTCGGCCCCACAACTCATCAAGGGCATGTGGTTTCCCTCTCTCCCGTCAATTAGGACACGGGTCGGCCCCCACAACACATCAAGGGCATGTGGTTTCCCTTTCTCCCGTCAGTTAGGACACGAGTCGGCCCCCACAACTCACCAAGGGCATGTGGGTCCCTCACATACACTATCACAAATACATAAACAAACCATGCATAATTTACATATAGTGTACTCACCTGATAATCGACAGCTAACCGAAAACTGAAACCTGAAGCGATAAGCCGATGGTCTATAAATCAACCTACATAATGGTTACAATTAGTTACTCGCTTATACAATAAATAACTCAGTACCGACTCGTCTCTCGTATTAACCACACAAGGTACTTAAGGTCTACACCCTCTCGTTTACTTTTGTGATGACCAAACCATGCACACAATCCTACCCGTCGTTTATACCATCAACTTTTATACATAATCCGCTGCTAAAAGTCCCATGCACTATTATTTATCTTTAGTGACATAATACTATTCTAGTTGTCATAAATATAAACATGCACTCTCAATGTTCTTTTACAACAACTTATTATTCTAAAAGATTGAATTACATCATGAACCTTCTGTTTTTCTTTCTTTCTTTCCAAACGTCACCAACATAAAATAATAAACCCCATATTGGATATTAATCCTTCCAATTATTTACCAACAACAACAAACTTCCTTGATTAAATAACCCAACTACGTAAGCATGCAACACTTAGGTTTATTCCAACAAAATTCAGTCTACTAATATAAGCCTAAGATGTTGCATGCTTATTTAATTTAGAACTTGAAAAACTTAATAATCAACTCTCAATCGAACCATATACAACTTACCTGCCCACGGATGAGACCAATAGACGAGTGGGTTTATCGACAACGTCACGCGAAAGCGAATAGCGATCGTCGACCTTTTTTTTATACGTCTCCTGACCACGCTAGCAATTGAATCAAGGCGACAGCCCATTAGCCGCCGGCATCGATGTCCTAACGGTCGAGATGAGAGCGGTGCAGGCGTAAGTCGATTGTAGATGGTAATCGACGGTAAGACACAAGCGATGGTGCTGAAACCGACAGCAGGTGATGGCGACAACTAGCGGCGGTCGACAACAGATGGTGATCGATTGTTGAGCGCGCGGGCAGCAGGTGGTTGATCGGCAGGGGGTGTTGGTACGTCAACTAGGGCTAGGGGTTTTCTTAGGATCAGATTAATCATTAAATGAGGCTTGTAGAGTTTTAAATACTTAAAAGATGGGCTTATCATTAAAATTAGAAGCTGACAAAGAGTTTAGGCCCATGGCCTTTTTAATTAAGCCAACAAAATTCAGATAAACATCCCATCAATTGCTTCACAACTAGCCCCTATATTTTATTTGAATAAAAAGAACGATCCCAAACTTCCAAATAATGTTTAAACAAAATTAAACTCCTAAAATCCCTATATAGTTCTAAATATAAATGGGGTGTTACATATTTTCTGGAATATTTTAATTGGAGGTTGTAGATTATTTCTTTACGAACGCGTAGGCGAAAACCTCATCGAAAACGGAGTTACGAGCGAAAAGTTATGCCATTTTTAGTGTTTAGTGGTCAAATGGGTACCCAAAACGGGTCAACCCGACCCAACTCGATTCTAACTTATTAAACAGGAATTTTAGACCCATTTTTAGCCATTTTCAGCTCCAACGCTTCCACACACACTGAAGGTGCGATTTTCACACACTTAGGTTCAATCTAACTCAAATCAAAGTGGAAGTTCAAGATTTTTGAAGGATTTGATCATCAATCAAAGGTATAATCTAACTTTACACTTGTTCTTGGTTTATTTCATGATTAGCTTAAGATTCATGAAATTAGGGGTTTAGATTATGGATTGCATGTGGCTTAAACATGTTTATTTCATGAAATCTAAGCTAGATATGAAGTTAATTAAGAGAAACCGTGTTCAATCTTGAAAGGTTTGCAAAATATGAGCTTAAATTGGTTGAAGGTGTGAATTCTTAGTTCAACTATGGAAAATTGATAATTTTTATTGAGAAAATGCTTGGATTGTCAATGATTTCATGAAATGTAGTTGATTTCATAGTAGAATCATGAGTTTGGTAAGTTTAGCACAAAGTTTGGCTAAGAAATGATGGAATTGAAGGTTTTGTGTTTTAAAAATGAAGTTTCAGCTCTGTTTTGTAAAAATCGTATAAAATCATAGAAAAATCAGAAAAATATGATATCAGTGGCTTTGGAAAGCTTGGTTTATCTACATTGTTTTGTATTCAGACCTCGAAATCTAATTCCAAACTTAGAAAGGGTAAAAATGGTCATCTTTACGGGGTTGTAAAGCTGATTTCTGACAGCTTAGTGCTGCTGTTTTGTAAAAATTGTAGAAAATTGTAGAAATCTCCAAATGAGGTGAGGCCAAGTGCTATGATTAGATAATTGAGTCTAGTTTGTTTATTATTTGATGACCAAGACCTAAATATGAGTTTAAAAAGGGCAAAACAGACCTGCAAGTAGCAGCTCTAACGGGAATATTGTAAAGTGCTTAAATAGGAATTATGAATAACTTGAGTTTCCTTCGTTGTTTGCTTACGAGACTTTGTACCTACACTCCAGGGGGTAATTAAGACATATTTGAGGCTTTGGAGGAATTTTGTTTGTGGTACTTTGGACTTGCTTTGTGAGCTCATCTCGGAGCTCTCTCGGTATTGTACAATTAAGTCGGTGAGTTAAATAGTTAATTGTTACATATTGTTTTGTATATATATATATATGTATATATTTTTATGTGAATGTTTCTAGTCTTGAATGGATTTACATCGTCTTTCTTTGACTTTGATTTCATTCCTTGAGTTTGTTCCGTATCATAATCTCGAAATATCGGTTTGGTTTCCGGATCCGGATTCGTGGTTTTCTTTCTTGGATTATACGCAATAGTATGGGTACTACTGCGTGTGGTATGCCAGAAGTTGATGGCAAAGTCAAGATCCCGGGGTTGGACGGGTGAGGCTTTCTGCGGTTGTGGATACTCATTGCTCGGATAGGAGGAAGAGCAATGAGTAGGGAACCTTGATACATACCCGGTAGAGGAAGGCGGGTAGTGCAAGGCTTCCTATGATGTGATATTCTTACTCGAACTTTGGCATGAGCCCGGGAGGGGAAGGACGGGGTGATGCACTGTTCTCATTATGTTCATCGATTCGATGATTTCGTTATTTATACGTATCGTTGTTGAATACATTTGGTTATTGATTATGTTTTCTCGTTGTATCGTGTGTTATTGGTATGATATGTTATAATGATTTGACTATGAAATTCTATGAACTTAGCACCCGGTACGTATTTGTTCATTCGGTTACTTGTATGTCCTGATTTCCATTCGGTATATGTTTTAAACGCTTTTGCTAATAAGTGTCTACCGTGTATATATATATATATATATATATATATACACATATATGCGTTATTTATATGTAATACTTAACTATCTAACTCACTAAGCGTTCGCTTACCTTTTAAGTGTTAACCCCTCTCAAGAAATAAGGCTGATAAGGGGAAAGAAACCGCAGTTTGATTTGGAAGATTGACAGTGGACTTTGAAGACTACGAACGACTTTTGGTATAGATATGTAGTAGTTTATTTCTGTTACCTATAGATGTAATAGTTGTAGTTAGTTTGGTTGTGGGTTATATGTATGTCCCATTTATTTTGCTACTTAACTCGGTTTGTAAGTAAAAGTCCATTATGTGTGGTTTGGAATCGTGTTTTGGTTGGTAAATACCACTAAAATAAAACGGATATTTTGAAGTTTTATAGAAAAATAATATCCCGTGTTTTGAGGTTAATTAAAGTATTTTAATTGGAGACTATAAAATTGGTAACTTGGGGTTTCGTAACCGAGGTGTTACAAAGGGACTGCTTTCATCTCGTGGATCCATGGTCTTCCAAGAATAACATTATAGGCCGATTGGCAATCTACAACGTTGAACTTCGTTTGCTTGTTGATGCCTTTGGCGAAGACAGGTAAGATGATTTCTCCGAGAGTGTTCATCGGGTCTCCATTGAATCCGATCAAGGTAGTGCTTCGTCGTACGATTTCTGATCGATCGATTCCCATTACTTTAAGAGTATCTGCAAAAATAACGTTAGCTGAACTGCCTCCATCGATCAGTATTCTCTTAGTCGAACAGTTTCCGATCGTCAACTGTATGACTAGAGCGTCATGATGCTTATGATGGACCCCCTGAGTATCGTCCTTGTCGAACGTACTCGTCATTGCATCGAGCTCTTTTTCCACCTTCGATTTGACTTATTCGGGGATAGGACGTTCGTCTGGACCATCTCGCACATGTCTTTTGGCAGCAGAATATGTAGTCCGCATACTTCTGATCCTCCAGTGATGCAGTTCACAACTTTTGTATGAACCGGTGATGCTGGTCGTCCTTGTTTTTCTGGAATGACACCTTTTAGATGTCCCTTAGATTTCAAATATGAAATCTCCTTCTTGAGGCTGATGCATTCATCCGTCGTATGGCCATGATCCTCGTGGAAGTCGCACCATTTGTTTTGATCTTTGTCCTTGCTTGGTTTGTCAGATTTCTTTGGCCATCGTACGTTTGCATCAATCTTTCGTAGCGAATCCACCAAGTCTTTCGATGTACCTACAAAATTGTAAGTAGATAACTCCGGATATCGTATTTTAACAGTACCTTTGCTTGGTCGAGCTTTTGACTCATGTCGAGGGTTTCCAATCTTGTTCACTCTTTTGTGTTTAAAATCATGTTTTTGAGCACCAAGAGGTTTCTTTTCGGCGGAATGCTTTCGTCGAAAGAGAGCGTCGTCCTCTATTCTCATGAAAGCTAATGTTCTAGCTCGTACGTCGTCGAAGTCTTCCGGCGGATATTTCGTCAATTCTAGATATAATCCAGAGGAATCTTCTAACCCACGCTTGTATGCCTCGATCGCTGTCTTTACGTCACAATTCTTTACTTCGATCATTGCCGCATTGAATCTATTGAAGTAGTCGCGAATTGTTTCTCCAGGCTTACGACTGCTAGCAAATTGTCGAGTGAATTGGTTTACCAATTCCGCGAAGGATCCAATACTCTTTGGCTTTAAGTTGATAAGCCATTGTAATGCTGCTCCTGTTAAGGTTGACCCAAAGCTCTTGCACATGCAGACTTCTTGAAATTGCGCCGGTATAGGAACTGTCCACTTGAGTTGTTTATATTGTGCGACATGCTCGACGGGGTCGGTGACTCCAGAATATTTTGTTGCGAAGGCTGGAATCGTATATTTTTTGGGTACGTCGATGAGAGATATTTCGTCAACGAACGGCGAAGCTTGGAATCCAGTCTTGGCTTCGACCTCGACGGGCACTACTGCTCCAGGTAACTTCGTAAGTAATGCGAATAGCTTCTGATTCTGCTCTTCTAGAGATTTCAATCGCACGTTTAGAGGATCTTCAGTGGTTATTGGAATTGTTGGGATAAAACCAGAAGAGATTCCGGTGCTTGGTGGTATCGTCGTATGAACTGTGGAACTAGCAGCTGTGGGTATGTGACCAGGAATAGGAATTTGTTGAGATATGTTGTTAAAGGGTCCGAACGTGAATGCGGGTGGGCCTTGAGGCATGGGAGGTGGACCTTGAGGCATAGGTGGCGGGCCTTGAGGTATTGGTGGTGGGCCTTGAGGCATAGGCGGTCGTACGTTATTATACTGCTGGTTTACAGTCGATAGAGGTACTAAGGCATTGAACTGTGGTCGAAGTGGCGGCCTCAGGTGTTGAGGTGGATAAGGAGGAGGAATGGGCATCGATGGAACTTGCGAAGCTCGAAGCCGTTCGATTTCTTCATTAGCTTGTTGCAATTGTTGTTGTAGAGATGCTATGAATCCGTTATCCATTATCCTGCAAAAATAGTTCAAAGAGAACTCGAAGAAAAGGTTAGTACGAAGGCGCACTTTTCACCGAATGAAATTTTTCTCAAAATGGAGCCCCATGGTGGGCGCCAAACTGTTTATGTAAAAAATTACACAAGTCGATGTCGTAAGAAATTTGTGTGAGGCTTAACCGTCGAGAGAAAGAAATTACAGTCGATAATAAGTGCGGAAAAGATAAAATAAGACAGAGGAATTGATGACGCAGGAAAAACCTCACAACGGAGGAAAAAACCTGCGGTCAACCTAAAAGGTAAGTCGATAGTGCACTATGATCACCAATCAGGGGTGATGTCCTTCAAGTTTACAGCTCCGATCGTACGATTACAAAGGAAATAACAATGAAATCGAGTGTAAATTACAACTAATGATCACAGAATCTCTAGTATAGAACTTGTAAGCTTCGAATGAACTTCGTGTCCTGAAATGATGGCTTCATCCTTCTTATATAGTAACTTGAAGATAACCGTCCAACGGCATTGTTGATCATTAATGTTCAAATCGTAACTGTCCAACGGTATTGTTGACTATTAATGCTCGATTTATAACTGTCCAACGGTATTGCTGAGAGTTAATGTCCAGATTGTAACTGCTGCGAGAATCTTGCTTGTAACGGTCGATCTCTTAGTGTCGTTGGATCCCATCGAACGAGTTGTAACTTGAGACATGTCCATTGTAATGATGTACTCCAACGAGCATAGCATAGTACTCAATCTCAGTCTTTCTCAAAGGTGGACAATTGTTAGAAATGATAATCAGCTTTCCTGCATCAAAGATACAAACTTCGTATGTTTATTCGTTAGTACTGTCGTACGACATAATAGGTATCGTTCGACTTATTCGATGTATTCGTTCGATGTTTATTAATCTTTGTTCGAGGGTCTTATTAGTTTTATCTTAGGATCTTATCTTAATACAGGATCATTGTCTTATCATTTGTCTTACTATTATAGTCGGTTGTCGTGCGATTGTAGATTTTTACCCTAACATGGACCAAAAGGTTTAATTGGATTTCTAACGCAAGTCAAATTAATTTATTTTTGTAATGGTTTAATTAATCAGTAAAGTTACCAAAAGAAAATAAATTAATAATTATGGATTAATTATAAAATTTGGTATTAATTTTATAATTTTTTAGATAAGAAATCTTGTTTTTAAATTTTATAAAAAAAACACAAGTTTTAGTTTTTAATATTGTATATTAATTCGTATGTGGTTGCCTTAGCCGAGCCCTTAGACCCTATGATTGTATTTTTGGTTGTTTATTTATTTTATTCTTTATAATAAGGGAAGCATGCGTGCAATTACAACCCTTTCTCAATTTGTATTTTATTAGATTAGCCGAGAGGCCTGCATGCCATTTACAACCCGTTTTAATTGTAATAGCTAGAATATTTTTTAGACACCAAATCGAAGACGGAGATAGAAGGAGCAACCATCAATGTTGGAGCCTGTGGGAGCACTAGAAGTTCATGCCATGTGTCTTGTTTGTCACATAGACTTAAGACGGTCGGATTTTCGTGTTGGCTTACGAAACCGACATTAGGTAAAGGGCAAGACAATGACACAGTATTTCTATATTTTATCTTGAGTGGTTGATTTTTACTTGCGTGGTTGTGATAAAATATAGTTGTTTTAAATTTTTGAATAAACCGTTTTAAAATACAGGTTCAATTACAGTTTGTTTTTTAATCAGTTTTCAAAGTTTTTTTTTAAAATAAGAAAACTGGCTAAGTTTAAAAACCCTTAGATTTAAAATCATAGATCAGTAATGCGATCCACTCGTGGTACACCTCCGGCGTAAGGTACGCGGGCGTTGGAAGTGCCCAAACCTTGAGCGCCCGCGTTCAAACCGAAGTTAGGAGGGGGTGAAAAGACTCTGCAATAATCGAGGAGTCCCGGCCAGAGTACATCATGTCCCGAGTGGTGCGATATGTTTTGGTGATAACTAAGAGTCCCGGCCCAAACGCACTAGAGGGACTAAATATGCAGGGATTTTAATATTCAATGTCTCGACATTCTAGAAGTCGTGTTTCCGTTTAAAATGCGATTGGTATAAGTGCTTACGTACCAGAAATAACGTAGGGTCGGCTTGACGTGCCCAAACCGCTCGCCGACACATGTGAAATATGGATTATAGTATAATAAAATTATTTGTTCTAAGGGTAATAATTTATTAGAAGTTTTATGATCAAATAACTAAATCTGAATTTTATTCTTTTTGTAGATGTCTTTATCTGTTATACCGTTTTACACACTTGAGGAATCTCTCAGCCTCATCACGGGTAAATGGAAGCTTACAGGTCAAAACTATCCAGTTTGGAAGTTGCACCTTGAAAACGTTCTAAGGCTTTGTTTGGTAAACCAACTGATAAGCTAGCTAATGACTGATAAGCTAGCTAATAGCTGATAAGCTAGCTGGTGACTGCTAAGCTAGCTGATAGCTGATAAGATAGCTTATGAACAAATTACGTTGAAATTACATAATAGTACAAGGGTCTAAATAAAAATATTCTGGTTCGTACTAGCTTATGAGTATGTAAAATGACTGTTAGGGTAAAAATCTACAATCGCACGACGACCAAATATAATCGTAAGACAAATGTTAGAACATTGATCCTGTATTAAGATAAGGTCCTGAGACAAAACCTAAAAGAACCATCGATCAAAGACCATTAGACATCGAACGAATACATCGAATAAGTCGAACGATATCCACCATATCGTACGACAATACTAACGAATAAATATGCAAAGTTTATATGTTTGATGCAGGTAAGCTGATTATCATATCTAACAATTGTCCACCTTTGAGGAAATCGGAAATCGAGTACTATGCTATGCTCGTTGGAGTTCACCATTACAACGAACAAGTCGTAAGTTATGTATCGTTCGACAGCAACAAGATCGACCGTTGCAAGCAAGATTCTCGCAGCAGTTACAATCTGGACAGTTACTCTCCAAGCATTAATTGAAGACAATAACGTTGGACGGTTACGATTCAATCATTAATAAGCCACAATACCGTTGGACCGTTATTATCAAGCCATTATATAAGAAGAATCAAGCCAGCATTTCAGGACACGAAGTCTATCCGAAGCTCACAAGTTCTAAAATCATTATTATTGATAATCATCTGTAATTTATATTCGATTTCATAGTTCTCTCAGTTGTAATCGTACGATCAAAGCTGTATACTTGAAGGACATCACCCCTGATTGGTGATCATAGTGCTCTGTCGACTTATCTTTTAAGTCGACCGCAGGTTTTTTCCTCCATCGTGAGGTTTTTCCTGCGTCATCAAATTATTCGTCTTATTTTACTTTTCCGCACTTATCATTGATTGTAATTTCTTTCTCTCGACGGTTAAGCCTCACACAAGTTTCATTCGACATCGAGTTGTGTAATTTTTTGCATAAACAGTTTGGCGCCCACCGTGGGGCCCCGTTTTGAGAAAAATTTCATTCGGTGAAAAGTGCGCCTTAGTACTAACCTTTTCTTTGAGTTTTCTTTGAGCTATTTGCGCAGGATAATGGATAACGGATTCATAGCATCACTCCAACAGCAATTGCAAGAAGCTAACAACGAAATTCAACGTCTTCGAGCTTTACCAGGACCATCGATGACTATCCCAATGTCTATCCCTCCTCCATATCCTCCTCAATATCTAAGACCACCACCTCGACCACAGTTCAATGCCTCAATGCCATTTTCAACTGTGAACCAGCAACACAACAACGTACGACCATCTTTACCACAAGTTCCACCACCAATTCCTCATGGCCCGCCACCTATGCCTCGGGGTCCACCTTCTATGCCTCAAGGAACACCCATGTTCACATTCGAACCTTTTAACAACGTATCCCAACAAATTCCTATTCCTGGTCATATACCCACAGTTGCTAGTTCCACCATTCATACGACAATACCACCCAGTACCGGAATTCTTCTAGTTGTATTCCAACGATCCCAATAAACGTTGAAGATCCTCTAAACGTACGACTGAAATCCCTGGAAGAACAAAATCAAAAATTATTCGCATTACTCACAAAGCTACCCGGAGCAGCAGTACCCGTTGAAGTCGAACCTAAAACTGGATTTCAGGCTTCACCGTTCGTTGATGAATTAGCTCTTGTTGATGTTCCTAAAAAATATACTATACCAGCTTTCGCAACAAAATATTCTGGAATCACGGATCCAGTCGAACATATAGCACAGTACAAGCAACTTATGTGGACAGTTCCTATACCGGCGCAATATCAGGAAGTCTGCATGTGCAAAAGCTTTGGATCAACTTTAACAGGAGCAGCATTATAATGGCTTATTAACCTAAAGCCAAAGAGTATCGGATCGTTTGCAGAATTGGTGAACCAATTCACTCGACAATTTGCTAGCAGTCGTAAGATGGAGAAGCAGACCAGCGACCTGTACTATATCGTACAGAAATCTGGAGAAACAATCCGTGACTACTTCAACAGATTCAATGCAGCAATGATTGAAATAAAAAATTGCGACGTGAAAACAGCAATCGAGGCATACAAACGTGGATTAGAAGATTCCTCTGGATTATATTTGGAATTAACGAAATATCCACCAGAAAACTTCGACGACGTACGAGCTAGAACACTAGCTTTCATGAGAATAGAAGATGATGCTCTCTTCCGACGAAAGCATTCCGCAGAAAAGAAACCTCTTGGTGCTCAAAAACATGACTTTAAGCATAAAAGAGTAAACAAGATTGGAAATCCTCGATACGAGTCAAAAACTCGACCAAGCAAAGGTACTGTTAAAATACGATATCCAGAGTTATCTACTTACAATTTTGCAGGTACATCGAAAGATTTGGTGGATTCACTACGAAAGATTGATGCAAACGTACGATGGCCGAAGAAATCTGATAAACCAAGTAAGGACAAAGATCAGAACAGATGGTGCGACTTCCACGAGGATCATGGTCATACGACAGATGAATGCATCAGTTTAAAGAAGGAGATTTCATATTTGAAATCTAAGGGGCATCTGAAAGGCCTCATTCCAGAAGAACAAGGACGACCAGCGTCACCAGTTCATACAAAAGTCATAAATTGCATCACTGGCGGATCAGAAGTTTGCGGACTTACATATTCAGCTGCAAAGCGACATGCACGAGATGGTCCAAGCGAACATCCTATCCCCGGAGAAGCCAAATCAAAGACAGAAAGAGAGCTCGATGCAATGGCAATCACGTTCGACCAAGACGATACACAGGGGGTCCATCATAAACATCATGACGCTCTAGTCATACAGTTGACAATCGGAAACTGTTCGACTATGAGAATATTGATTGATGGAGGTAGTTCGGCTAACGTTATTTTTGCAGATACTCTTAAAGTCATGGGAATCGAACGGTCAGAAATCGTACGACGAAGTACTACTCTGATTGGATTCAATGGAGACCCGATGAACACTCTTGGAGAAATCATCTTACCTGTCTACGCCAAAGGCATCAACAAACAAACAAAGTTCAATATTGTGGACTGTCAATCAGCTTACAATGTTATTCTTGGAAGACCATGGATCCACGAGATGAAAGCAATTCCTTCGACATACCATCAGAAGATCAAATTTCCTTCTCCATGGGGAATTCAAGAAATTGCTAGTGAGAACAAGGTCGCACGAGAATGTTACAAGATTACGATGAAGACAAAGTCGCAGGACATCTAGCAATTACAGAGCCAGAATGAGAGGAAATCGAACGACGACCTTCGGCTAGAAGAAGTCGTCCTTGATCCTGAACATCCTGATCGAAAAGTCTTCGTAGGAGCCTCGCTCCCCCCTGACATAAAAAACACGATTATATCTTTTTTGCAGGAACATTCAGACTGTTTTGCATGGTCGCACGAAGATATGGTTGGAATAGATCCAAGCATTATATCGCATAAATTGAACGTGGATCCTACGTTCAAACCCATTAAGCAGAAACGTCGCAAGTTCGCGCCTGAAAGAAATAAAGTGATCAACGATGAAGTTGACAATCTGCTTAAAACAGGGAAGATCCGAGAAGTCAAATATCCAGAATGGTTGGCTAATGTAGTCGTCGTACAAAAGAAGAACGGAAAATGGCGAGTCTGCATTGATTTCACGGATCTAAACAAAGCTTGTCCAAAAGATCCTTTTCCTTTACCTCATATTGACGCCATGGTTGACGCGACAGCAGGACATGAATTGTTGACGTTCATGGACGCATATTCAGGATACAACCAAATATTGATGCATACGGACGATCAGGAAAAGACTGCATTCATGACAGACAAAGGCATATACTGTTACAAAGTTATGCCATTTGGTCTCAAGAATGCAGGATCAACATATCAAAGATTGGTTAACATGATGTTCAAGGAACATCTTGGTCGAACAATGGAAGTTTATATCGACGACATGCTTGTGAAATCAGAACGTTCGATCGATCACGTCGCACATTTAAAGCAATCCTTCGATATCCTACGACAATACAAGATGAAGCTCAATCCAACAAAATGTTCCTTCGGAGTACGAGCAGGAAAATTCTTGGGGTACTTGGTCACGCAACGCGGAATCGAAGCAAGTCCGGAACAAGTCAAAGCTATCGTCGAGATACAATCTCCAAGGAATGTCAAAGAAGTCCAGAAGTTAACAGGACGAGTGGCAGCTTTAACCCGATTTATTTCACGATCATCGGATAAATGCCATTTGTTCTATAATGTCCTACGAAAGAATCAAGGCTTCTTGTGGACAGACGAACATGAGAAAGCTTTGCAACAATTGAAGCAATATATGACGTCACCTCCACTGTTAACAAAACCAGTCGAAGGAGAAAGTCTACAATTGTATTTGGCAGTGAGCAAAAATGCGACAAGTGCAGTACTTGTGCGAGAAGAAGATCAACGACAACAACCAATCTATTATGTTAGCAAGTCTTTCCTCGACGCAGAAACCAGGTACACATCAATGGAAAAATTGCTACTAGGTCTTATGACGGCAGCAAAGAAGCTAAGGCATTACTTCGAGTCACATCATATCATTGTTGTGACCAATTATCCACTTAAGACGGTGCTTCGAAAACCAGAACTAACAGGACGACTAGCCAAATGGAGCATTTATCTCAGTGGGTTCGACATTGAGTTTAAACCTAAGACGGCCATCAAATCGCAAGTATTAGCAGATTTTGTGGCAGAATTTTCTCCAGGATTGGAACCCACGACGTGCGATGAAGTTGTGATGATTTCAAACAACCAACCTTGGATACTCTACGTTGACGGTTCCTCGAACGTACGAGGATGTGGATTAGGTATTGTCTTAAAATCATCACAAGGGGGAAATATAGTATACTCCGTACGATGCGAATTCAAAGCCACAAACAATGAAGCAGAATATGAAGCTTTGATCGCAGGACTAGATATTGCTCTTAGACTGGGGGCAAAACGGTTGCACGTTCGAAGCGATTCTTTACTGGTCGTAAACCAAGTAAACGGAGATTTTCAAGCAAAAGACTCAAAAATGATGAGTTATCTCAAAGCCGTTAAAGATCGAGTCGCACGATTTGAACAGTTCCTGATCGAGCAAATACCAAGAGATCTAAATATGCAAGCGGACGCACTAGCCAATCTGGGATCTGCATTTCATGATCCGGTCATGGAAAATATCCCAATACTTCATCTCACGACACCAACAATTGCGGCAAACGATGAAGTACAGATGAACGAAGAAATTTACAATTGGTCGCTCGACATATGGAACTACCTCAAGCACGACCAACTACCTGAAGATAAAATGGAAGCTCGAAAAACAAGGTCGAAAGCTTCAAGATACACAATTTTTGAAGATCAACTTTATCGAAGATCCACAACAGGACTTCTTCTACGATGCGTTACAAATAAAGTACAAATCAATAAAATTCTCCAAGAGATGCACGACGGAGAATGTGGAAATCACGCAGGGGGCAGAAGTCTTGCTAGTCGAATCTCACGACAAGGATACTATTGGCCTACTTTACGAGAAGATGCCATAATGTACGTCCAACGATGCGACGCATGTCAAAAACATTCGAGTATGGTCCATCGACCATCTGAACCTTTACATTCTGTTCTAGTTCCATGGCCCTTCATGCGATGGGGAATGGACATCGTGGGAAAATTACCTCCAGCCCCTGGACAGAAAGTCTATTTACTCGTGCTCACCGATTACTTCTCAAAATGGATAGAAGCTGGTGCTTTCTCACAGGTCCGAGATAAAGAAGTCATATCTTTCATTCAGAAAAACATCATTTACAGATTCGGGGTACCAGCTGAAATCATGTGCGACAACGGCTCACAATTTATAAGTGATAAGACTCGTACGTTCTGTGAAAAGCGAGGAATCAAGTTAATCACTTCAACTCCGAGATATCCACAATCTAACGGGTTAGCAGAGTCGAGCAACAAAGTCATCATCAATTCAATCCGAAAGAGGTTGAAAGGAGCAAAAGGAAAATGGGTAGATGAATTGCCATCTGTCTTATGGGCAAATCGTACGACACCTAGAGCATCAACTGGACAAACTCCGTATTCTCTGGTATATGGATGCGAAGCAGTCTTGCCAATCGAAGCTCAAATACCAACTTCCAGAAGTCGCACGTATGATCAAAATACAATAAATTTATCTTACGATCTTGATGCCTTAGAAGAAATCCGAGAAAAAGCATTACGAACGATGGCTGCACAGAAAGGAATTGTCGAAAGACACTTCAACAAAAAGGTAAAGGCAAAAATTTTTCAAGTTGGAGATTATGTCTTACGACATGTGTTTCAAAACACACAAGAGCCAAACGCTGGAAAACTTTCCATCAAATGGGAAGGACCTTACATAATTTCCAAAGTCATCGGAAATGGAGCATACAGACTTACGACTATGGAAGGTATGGAAATCCCACGAAGCTGGAACGCCCATCACCTCAAAAGGTATTATTTCTAAACCTATTTACATACGATTTATTCCTTATCCATTACTGACTTAAGCATCGGAGCGCCGTTGGCTAAGCCAACGGCCACCCCTTAGTCATCCTTTTTCGCAGGTATCGCACGATAAATCGCACGGATCGCACGACTAACGCAAGTATCGCACGACTAACGCAAGTATCGCACGACTTAAATGCATGCTTATTGCAAGAATCGCACGACAAAAAATCGCATGGATCGCAAGAAAACCGTTAAAACGCACGATTATATCGCAAGAGCGCAAGTCAATTCGCCAGTCGCACGAATACTCTCATGAGTACAAAAGAAACGTTTCTATAAATAAGTCTAAGGACTTTAAAAACAAATGCATGCAAAAACACAAGATAAAAAGCTAAAACGCACGATACATGCTACAAACGCACGACACAAATTATAACACACGAACACAAAGCTAAGGCATAAGATAAAAAGCTAGAACGCACGATATTCAATCAAAATTTCTTTCATTAAACATTTTTTCTGCCTTAAAATGGCAGAGTACAAGAAAAGAAAGAAATTCTACGATTACAAAGATTAAAACTATTCTAATGGAGCGTTGGTAGCAGGTGGATCTACGACAAGGGTCTCTTCAGGATGTGCAGGAACGGATCCAGAGGTTTCAGGAACCTCCTCCTCGACACCTGCATCCTCGACCTCCGCAGGCTTTTCTTCGTCCAGGCCTTTTAGATCCTCCTCGTCAAGAAGGTCTTCAGAACCCATCACCTGAACGAAAGAGGCCACTTCGTCCTTTGCCATCTGAGAGGTGACAGTCCCAGCGGCTATTCGTCGCATGACCGCAGTACGTGCGACCACGCGAACCAAGGCAGCGTCCTCTTCCAATTCTTGGATCTTGGACGATAGAGCTTCTTCCCTCTCAGCTTTCTCTCGTCGAACGACCAGCAGCTCTTTCTCCAACTCCTTGGTGTGGTCCAAGGCCAACTTCAGCCGTTCCCGCTGTTGAACTTGGAATTGCTCGCTGAGTTCCAGCTTGGATTCCAAATCCCCAATCTGAACCGACTTGGCATTAACCTCGTCGGTCAGTTGGACCAGCTTCTTTTTGGCCTTGTCGGCCTCTTTCCTGGACACCTTGGCATCATTCTGGCTCGACGCCATTTCTTCCTTGATCTTAGCCATCCGAGTATGGAGGCTAAGACTAGTTTGGAGAGCCTACAAGAATAAAAAAGAGAAAGTTAGAAGCTGTACAAGAAAAATGAAAATAAAGTCGTATGACAGGGACTTACCAAGAAAGAGATACCCGCGATGGAGGCATCCAGGTCTTCGATGTCGGCCTCCTCCATGCGTGCCTTTTGAGCAGGAACATGAAACTGCTCAAGGACTGGAAAAGTGGCCGCTGTCCTGATCACATCGTCCACCATGAAGTCAGAAGGGATCTGGATCGTCATGGTCGTAAGACCAGATCCCTCTTTCTCCTTGCCCTTGTCGACCTTCGACACAGGCCGGCTAGACGCACCTTCTCCCTTTGCAGGAGGGGCGAAGCTAAGAGGGATAGCCTCTATCCCACCTTCAACCTTGCGTGCGGTATCCTTAGGTGGGGTATCCACAGAAACGTACGACGACCTCGTACGTTTAGCCACCAAACCTTCCTGGGCGGCAGCCTTCCTTTTAGCAGCACGAGCAGCTGCTTCCATCGTCAACACCTTCTTAGAAGCTGAGCCTATACAGAAAGGAAAAGTCAGAATCAAACGAAACTAACATAAATAAGAAAATTGACGTACGATATTTACCTTCCATATCTGTTTCCTCGATTATTTGTACTTCAGGCTCAACGTCGCTCTCCTCACCGCCCTTCGACGTTCTATACGTGCGATCTGTCACACTATAACTCAGGAAGTGTGAGATCAACTCGTTAGATTCTTCGGTTGTCTCAAACGTAAAGCTGACAGCTGCAAAAATAAAAACAGACGATTAGTATTGAAAAATAAACAAAAGCACAATAATGAATAACGAACGTCCAAATTACCATTGGAGTTCCATTCAGGAACGACCCAAGACTCATCAGCGACCGAAGACGTCTGGACGAAGACGTAACGAGACTTCCACCCTCGATCATTCACTTGCGTGCGATGAACAAGCATGGTGTCATTCCTACCCTTAGGAAACAACCCATAACGGTTGTAGGGCAGTTTCGTCACGTTGTAGGCAGAAAGAAGGTCGTCTACAGAGAACGCGCGACGACCCCAATCCTTGGTTACCCGTTCGATTACCAGGATAACACGCCAGAATTGAGGCATCAGTTGCCCCGGAGACAAGTTGAAATGGGACATGAAGGCTCGAGAAAGTGGAGAGTAAGGCCATCGAAATCCGATCTTAAACGGGTACTCGAACAGGGCGAAGAACCCCGTCGGAGTATCCGCCGGCCGAATCTCTCCAGCCACCCTTATTTGAGCACCCTCTGGTAACCCTGCTAACTCCCTCAACTCTCCTACTTCTAGGCTTTCCGTAATTGAACTCCTAACTTCCGATGACATAATGAACTCCAATCGACCTAAACTATTTCTTAAACGGGTGAACCTAAGATTATCTAAACCTCTATTACTCTTATTTTCTATTGACTTCAAACGCATGAAACAGGGAAGAAGGAGGTACCTTTTAAAGCCTAGTCGCACGAAAATCTTTGCCAAAAATAGTCGGATTACGATCTCAAGCAATTGGTTATGAAATTAAAAAGATTCGTAAAATCTTTTCTCACAATCGGACGCCTCATTTATAGCAACTAAATCATATGAGTCATTAGAGATAATCGTGCCACGCGTCAACACTTAACCGTTAGAGAACACGCGTCCAGAATAACGGCTAGATAACGGCTAGTTTATCAACGTTAATTCGACCGTTTACCAACGTATTTTTACTCTTTGTCCAGCGAATTAAAGATTTAGATAAAATTAGAATTATTTTCTAAATCTTGGGGGCAAATTGTTAGGGTAAAAATCTACAATCGCACGACGACCAAATATAATCGTAAGACAAATGTTAGAACATTGATCATGTATTAAGATAAGGTCCTGAGACAAAACCTAAAAGAACCATCGATCAAAGACCATTAGACATCGAACGAATACATCGAATAAGTCGAACGATATCCACCATATCGTACGACAATACTAACGAATAAATATGCAAAGTTTATATGTTTGATGCAGGTAAGTTGATTATCATATCTAACAATTGTCCACCTTTGAGGAAATCGGAAATCGAGTACTATGCTATGCTCGTTGGAGTTCACCATTACAACGAACAAGTCGTAAGTTATGTATCGTTCGACAGCAACAAGATCGACCGTTGCAAGCAAGATTCTCGCAGCAGTTACAATCTGGACAGTTACTCTCCAAGCATTAATTGAAGACAATAACGTTGGACGGTTACGATTCAATCATTAATAAGCCACAATACCGTTGGACCGTTATTATCAAGCCATTATATAAGAAGAATCAAGCCAGCATTTCAGGACACGAAGTCTATCCGAAGCTCACAAGTTCTAAAATCATTATTATTGATAATCATCTGTAATTTATATTCGATTTCATAGTTCTCTCAGTTGTAATCGTACGATCAAAGCTGTATACTTGAAGGACATCACCCCTGATTGGTGATCATAGTGCTCTGTCGACTTATCTTTTAAGTCGACCGCAGGTTTTTTCCTCCATCGTGAGGTTTTTCCTGCGTCATCAAATTATTCGTCTTATTTTACTTTTCCGCACTTATCATTGATTGTAATTTCTTTCTCTCGACGGTTAAGCCTCACACAAGTTTCATTCGACATCGAGTTGTGTAATTTTTTGCATAAACAATGACCAAAAAGGACATCTTTCACAAATAATCAATTATAAGTATTTTATAATATAATTAAGAAAAATTTATAATAATATAAATAAAATAAATTTTTAATATTATAATAATGCTAAATAATACAAACAATAAAATAATTTATAATATAATATAATAATATAGAGTTTATTATTGTTATTGTTATTATTATTAATATTATTATTATTATTATTATTATATATAAAAACATAATAAATTTATAGTATGCTAAAAAAAACTTTAAAAAATCTTCATTAACTTGCAATTTAAATAACTATTAGATATAATAAAAAAATAAAATTGAATAACTTTACATATCTTAAATAACTAATAATTTTAAAAGGATACAATTATAAGTTAGATATAAATATTTTTTTAATTAAAGTATTTAATATGTTTTAAGTATATAAGGTTTTAAAATTTGTTCTATTTGGTTTTTGATGATTAAACTTATAAAATATTATTTAATATAATTTAAAAATAAATAATAAATAACATATAATTTAATTTTATTAATAATTAATTTTAATTACTAATAATTAATATTTATTAATAATTAGTATTGATTAGTTATAATTATTTTATTAATAATAAATAATTATAATTTATTAATAATTAATATATATTTATAAATGATAATAGTTAAATATTAATAAAGGGTATAATTGGGAAAAGTCACAGAAAGCTTCTCATAAGCTACTCAAAGTAGCTTATCAAAAAGCTAGTTTATAAGCTAGTTTATAAGCTACTTTTGGTCTTACCAAACATGTACACAGAAAATAAGCTAGCTTATAAGCCAAACAATGCCTAAGTGCACATGGTAAGCTCTATGTGATCTAGAAACCCACTTCACGACCTAAGAGCAACGCTCCAGAAAAGGAGTTTGTTGATTACTTTAAATTTATGGCTGATGAGTCCGATATTATGTCGATTCTATCTTTCTCCACATCATCCGAGTTTACGGTAGATTTGAGAGTAAATACTGTCATGAGGTCATGAAAGATATAGAGAGTCGCTTGGCTTTTTATAAGAATTGTGGGAAGTACATGATCACGAAAGAAATATTTTCAATAAAGATGGAAATGGGCCAATCCGTCAAAGACCATTTTATAGAAATGAGAAGGCTCTTTGATTGTTTATCACATCTTGGTTACACAGTCTCTCAGGAAGAGTTGGTGTATCTCATGTGGTTCTCTCTCCCGAAAGAAAAATACGTGCTACAACTAGTCAGTACATGGGAGATGAAAGTATATGAGGATATTTTGGACAGTCTAAAGTCGAAACCAGCAGCTGCTGACCTCATGGAGGATGATTGGGTTGATGAGCTGGGAGATCTGAGTTGCCCAGTCACTGGTAGCCAGGATATTTGCTTACACTCACTTGATATTGGCCAGATAAACATTGGTTTATCCAATGAACTAGGTATCTTTATGATAGATTGTTTAATCACTTCTTATGAATCATGGGTACTTGATACAGGCAGTGGTAATCACATTTGTAATCATTTACAAGGATTCACTAGAAGGTGGACTCTAAGGGAAGATAATACGAACCCATCAGTCGGTGAAGGCATGATGCTTTTAGCCGAAGCCGTAGGATCACATAATCTTAGATTACCCTCGGGTTTGGTTTTGGAACTCGAGAATTGTTATTATGTTCCAAGGATGATTAAAAACATTATTTCTTTTGATTTATTGATAGACCAAAGTTTTTATTATAAATATGATTATAAAATGATTTCTTGCTTTAAAAGTGATATTTTCTATTTCAAAGCATCTTCTATGAATGGTCTATATGTATTAAATCTTCAAGAAAATAATAGTGAGATCTATCATATAAGTAAACGATCCAAGGATATTGCGGATCAGGCTTACCTCTGACATTGTCGGCTAGGACACATCAACAAGAAATGCATAGAACAACTCCAGAAAGGAGGACTTCTAGGGTCTTTCGTTTTTAGACCATTTGATAATTGTGAATCTTGTTTGTCTGGCAATATGACAAAGTAGCCCTTCAATAAAGAAAACAAAAGGGCTGATGACTTGTTATGAATTATACACACAGATGTGTGTGGTCCTTTCAGTCATGAAGCAAGGAAGGATACTAGTACTTCATTACCTTTTCTGACGACTTCAGTAGGTACGGATATGTCTACCTGATGAGACATAAGTGTGAAAAATTTGAGAAATTCAAGGAATTTTATAATGAAGTACAGAACCAACTTGACAGAAAGATCAAGTTGCTTCGGTCAAACTGTGGGGGCGAGTAATTGAGTAAGGAGTTTGACAATCATCTAATGGAATGTGGGATTGTATCATAACTCACACCTCCATATACGCCTCAGATGAATGGTGTGTCATAAAGGAGGAATCGTACCTTACTAGACATGGTACGATCGATGATGTGTCGCTTCACGCTACTAGTGTCATTTTGGGGACATGCGCTTTAAACCGTAGCACACATACTGAAAAGGGCACCAACAAAGTCGGTAGAAAAGACACCGTACGAGATCTGGACGGGTAAGAAGCCTAAGGGGCTGTTTACTTATGACTTAATGAGCTTAATGGCTGAATGGGCTTATTCGCACAGACATTTTGGAGTGTTTACTTGCAGCTTAATGAGAAAGTTGTTGTTTTATTCGCGCAGCTGGAATAGTACTGTTGTCCAGGTTCAGACATACAAATGACCTCTCCTACCCCTTGAAAAAACAACTTGTGTATCTTTCTCTACCAGATCCCCCATAATAAATCATTCACGAAGAAGAAAAGATGATGGAAACCTCAGATCTGACCTGCATATATTTCTTTACCATATCTTTCTTTACCTCAACTCTTGTTGACAAAAAGGTAAAAAAAAAAAGGGCAGAAAAATAGAAAATGAACCGAACAAGAAAGGAAGAAAAGGGAGATTAGGAAAAGAAATTAGAGAAAAAAAAGGAAGGTGAGAGAAGAAGAAAAAAAGAAAAGAATTATGGAGAAGAAAGGAAAATGGAGGTCTGTGTAGACTATAGTTGTGAGCTGGTGGTATTCTTGGAAGAAGGAAGAAGATAGAAGATGAGATTACATGGGTGGTAGGTAGCTTTTCTTTTATTATTGAATTTCTCATATAATATAATACAATAAAGTATTATGTATTTGTATGTTTATACTTTATACATACATATTTTTTATACATATAACGTAAATAAGATATAATACTTTTTTATAATATCTTGTTTTGATGTTAAAATGGTTTTTGTATTCCTAAAATATCATTTTAACTTACAAAACTAAACAACGATTTATCAAAGAAGTGGAATAACGATTAAGATATACTAAGGGGTAAATTGGTCAATTATGTCATTCAGACAGTCGATTCAGAAAAAAAAAAGTAAACAACAACACATTTTTATCCAGACAGACAATTTTATCCACATAGACAAATTTATCCATACAGGACTTAATAGAAAATTTGGTAAACAGCCCAGAAATTGTCTTTTCAGATTTGGGGTTGCAATGCATACGTTAAGCATACAACCTCTGAAAAAACTCAAACCCAAATCAGATAAGTGCATCTTCGTAGGATATCCTAAAAGAACCATAGGATACTATTTCTATAATCCTATTGATACAAACAACTATTTTACTGAAAACCATTTTTCATGAAACCAACCAATTGATACAAATCAAGTCTTCACCGAAATTCACCTTAACCTATGGATTAAATTAACATATAGCAAATAAACATGGAATTACTACAAAGCAACCCAAAACTAATTGGGGGGAAAAAATTCTAAGCTAAAATATGAATAAACCATAACCAACTATGAAGGAAACAACTAGAATAAAAAAAACACATAAACCCTAAATCTAATAAGGTAAGAAACATGAAATTAATAGAAGAATCAAGATCTATAAACTAATTACTTGCATAAATTTAAAGCTAACTATCAAAAACTCAAAAATCTAAACTAAAAACACAAATAAAGACTTTAAAAAACGCATAAAAGGGATAAGAAGATACAATTACTCTTTAATTGATTGATTCTTGCTCAAAGATGAGTTCAAACCACTGCCATAGCTCCAAAATTGAGTATGTAGCTCCAAAATCCCTAAGAGAAAAACTAACTTAATCTAGAGGAAACCCTAAAACTAGCAAAAATGAAATAATGGCTTCCTCCCCCAAAATGAGGGGAGCAAAAAGCTTATATAGTCAAGGCCCAAAATCCCATAAAAAGAGATATTTTAGCCCTAGCTTGTCGCTCGCGGGGACGCCTTCAAAATACTCGCGGCCTCGCACAGTGCAAAATTTTCAAAATCCAGAATCCTTCTTGATCGCGGCCGCGCAGCCAAATCACTCATGGGCGCGAGCAGCTTCCAACTTCTGTTCTTCATCTTTTCCGTTATCAACATCGCTTGCACCTCCTTCCTTCCTCTCCTCGAACCCACACACACCTGCACATTGAAAATACTCGCTAGAAATAGGGAAATACTGGCCAAAAACATGAATATACCGACAATAAAGTGATAGGAATCGAAAAGAGAAGAAATATACAAAAAGGTAAGAAAAATGCATGAGACTCTTTAGAATGGAAACGAAAAAGATGCAAAATAAGCTATAAAAATATAATAAAAACGTACAAAACACGCATCAAAGAATTTAGTTTTACCAAAAGCGAGTTCGAGCCATGTGTTTACACGAAATGGAGGCACGGACAGATAGAGATGATTTTAGATCACAGTATGGGAACATCTTTACCCTAAATGGAGGCACGATCCTGTGGAAGAGCTCGAAGCAAGATACTATAGCATATTCAACTACAGAGGCATAGTACATTGCATCATCAGACACAGCAAAGGAAGCTGTCTGGCTCAGGAATTTTATCTTGGTTCTTAGAGTTGTTGCCAGTTTCTTTATGTTGGGTTTTTATGGATCTCTCGTATCGATCTGACACGAGGATCTCTGTGGATCTCAAACCTAACTGGATGAGATACACGATAAAACCTAATGATCAAACTGACCAAAAAGGTTTAAACTTTATCAAACCTAACTGGTTTGATTATCGCGGAAACATAGAATTAAAACCCGAAACATTCTATTGATCTTAATCGTTTTAGTTATTAATCTAACAGTTAATAGTACAACATTATTACCTGGATTGCTTGAGCTTAATCCACCCGTGAACGATCAAACAAATCGCCTTTTAGTTGGCTGAAATCCCGAGATCCCGAAACAAGCTGTTTAGCGAGATGACAACCGAAAAACCCGAACTCCTTGTGGGGTTGTGTTTTGCGCCGGTTTTAGTGAGAGAGAGGGGAGAGAGAGTTATTTCTTCTAGTTTGAATAAATGAGTGAATCGAATGAATAACTGGTAAACCTTAAGCCTTTATTTATAAGGTCAGGTTTCCTAATTTCCATATAACACTGATAATTATCTATGGTAATTATCTATGGTAATTATCTTTTCTTTTCCCCAAAGAAAAGGATTTTCATTAAACTTGATAATTATCTATTTTATTAATTAATATTCTATTATGTATTTATCTTAAATACATAATTTACTAATTAATATATATATATATATATATATTTATATTTATATGTACCATTTCAAACCCCTATCTTTGGGTTTTCTTCCATAAAATACCCAACTGGTTTATAATTAACTATTATAAACCTAATCTCTCCAAACTGGGATTTATCTTATTTGATTTACAGATCCTCACAGGTGTGACCCTCAAGTGTCTTATAACATTGGATGTAAGGTCACTGGTTTGTCAACTTCTCCACATAATTCCTAACAGACTCCCACTTGTGCAAGTTGGCAAACCTAAGGAGGCTCCTAGACAGGCACTTAGGCTAACCAGGTTACAAGAACTCTTATACCCAGATAGGTGATAATACATTTCCACAAGGAAATATTATTTATGGAACTACTGTCCATAAAACGGGTATATTTTGGCTTTTTCCTTTGCATCATGATATTTCATCTTTGAGTATGAGCTTGGAATCGGTCAACTCTTAATACTCAAGATTATGTTTCTCGACTATCCGACCTCTACTGATAGGTAAACGATAAAGAACTAATCAGTTCGTTTGGGCATGGCCATGCACTTCATCAGTATATTCAGTCAGTCAAGGGGCCCAGAAATATCTCTCTTCGGAGAAGAGGTGCAAATCCCATCTTGCATATCTGCATTTAACACCACGTCTTCCGCTGAATCTAGTTACGTCCTTTATAGCCACCCTGTTACGGCGTAGCGGTTGAACGCACTAAGTATCCAGCAGTCCTCATGATATCAAACCAAATACCTCAGGTGATAGGGACAACCACTGTGAGATTTACTTATGACGATTTCCAAGAAGTAATCTCAACCGCGAATCACGTCCAATATTCGCTACTCTATCGAATATCTGTGCAACTTTTGGTCTACAACACTTGTAGCTGTTATTCAACGACTGATCATAACTACCCAAAAGTCCACAATGACTTTAACTCCCTATCAAGTTCCCACAATGATAAGTTGTCACGGACAAGTTTTGAATGAAAAACTGAAAAACTAGTTTCATTCCTGGATAATAAAACATGCAAAATATAAAAAGTGATAAAGAAACTAATTTTGTATAGTCCATATTACACTCTGTAATAATAACAAAATTAATAACATTTCTTAATTACTTTTAGAGTGTCTATTTAACGTTTGTTAAATACTGGTCTAAAATGAAGTATCACCTTTCTTCAGTTTAGACTCTTTGATTAATGTTTACCAAATTAATCAAAATAACAACCAAAAACAATTCAAGTTTGTATCTTTTGATACAATCTACTTGATTGTGCTAATCTTTGTTTTGAAAACACTTTAAACAAGATTAGACTCTTCCTTCAACATATTCCCTGAACTTGGAGACCTGGAAAAACTCCTAGTTACCCTGAACATGCAAGGCTAAACTGCAACTTTCCTTAGTTGCTGTGTAGATAAATGATTTCTACCTGAAATCATGATAAGATATTCATTTTACCAAGCTGGCAAACTTCACTGGTCTTATCCTATCTAAATACTCCAACATAACCTAATTATTGATTTTCTTAAAGTCATTTATGACTCTTAATCTGTTTCAAAGACTTTGAAACTTTTATTATACCCTTCTTGACTGAAAGGTATATTATACATCTTATAGATTCACATCCTATCTGGACTATGAATTCCTAGATGTATTTAATCAATAATTATATCTATTCTTTATCTTGGACTAGATAGAGAATCAACTGGGCTCCCACTGACTTATATGAAAACTAACTGTTTACTCAAAATTTAACTATTGATTTAGTCAAGAACTTTGATTAATCAATTCTATTTTAAGTAACACACTTGAGAATTTTATTATTTACTTAACTGGATTTCATAAAACCCTAATTCCAAAACTTGGAATTTTCTTAGTTTTATAAATATTGATATAAAATCCTAAATTCTCTTAAAAACATTTGAGTAATTAATTTGAAATGCTTTCATAATCTTTTACTCACTTAATGTTTTATTTCAAAAACACATTTCTATAAGATAGTACCTTATGTGTCTTTGACAGTTTTCATATAAATTACTTCAATTAAAACTGTTGAAGTAACTTTGTCAGTGTGATAGGTAATATCTAGGATCTTTTATTAAATCAATCAGATTCAAAAAACATGCACAACAGATATTTCAATGTCAAGACAATAAATTTTAAATTTAAAACCGTAGAATATAAAATTATAATCATTCAAAAACAACTGTTTTAAAACATAAGCTTAAAAATGTCTTGACAAGAATTGAAATAAACTGGCATCTTAGATCCTCACCAACTCCTGGGCACTTCACTTCTGACCACCTGCAATAGACATTTGCTCTAGGTATCAGAATACTAGTGACAGTTTTTAAAGCAGTCATAAATATCTGAGGTTTATATACCTCTTCATGACGCTTTGGGCAGTTCTGCCTCCAGTAACCGACTTCATTACACGTGAAGCAGCGATTCTCGGTCCTAGCTTTGTTAGGCTTAACCTTCTTGCCCTTGCCCTTGCCTTTACCATTCTCACGAACCTTGGGTGCATTCTGGATGGCCTGAACTGGACCCTTTCCTTTACTGATGCCTCCATGCCCATGCTTCTTTTTCACCCCTCCATCTCTCACCATTAGCACGTCCTTGGTTTTGTTCTTGGTCCCCATATTCAACTCAGCAATCTTTAGCATGGAGTGCAATTCAGCTATTGTCTTCTCCATGTTGTTCATATTATAGTTGATCACAAAAGGTTTGTAATCATCTGACAGTGAGTTGAGAATTGTATCCGTTGCTAGCTGCAATGGAACTGGGTGACCGAGCCTTTCTAGGTGATCCAAGTGCCGTTTCATTTTCATGACATGGTCACTTACTGAGGTCCCCTTGATCATCTTGCACTCGTTGAATGCCTTAGTGGCATCGTAACGCTCTATGCGTGCTTGCATTTGGAACATGTCCCTCAACTGGCGGATCATGTCATAAGCATTCGTATTTATGAGCCCCATTTGTAAATCTGAGCTCATAGTTGCAAGCATAAGACAACAACATGCAGCAAATCATCGGAATGCTTCTTCTGAGCGTTTCTGACAGCAGCCGATGCATTTACTGGAGGGGCCTCTCCCAGAGGCTCTTCCAAGACGTACCATTTCCTTTCATGCCTGAGCACAATCATCAGATTGCGCTCCCAATCGAGGAAATTGGGACCAGTGAGCTTATGTTTCTCGAGGATGGAGCGGAGAGAAAGATTGTTTGTGTTGGTTATAGTGTTTGCCATCTACACATTAAAAATTGGTTTTAACAACTGTAAATAGACTATTTCCAATAAATATCAATAAACCCTTAAATGATCAATTTATTGGACTAGGATCCTTCATTTCATACGCCCTGATGTGCGTAATGTTCTTGCTCCACCAGGTCGTACTATTTCGGTAGGTAAGGACTTTTACCAATCATATCTAACTGATATGACTCCTAGATCTTTTCGGGACAACTATCTATACATGTTTCAGTCCCTCTAAGTGCATTTTGGCCCGGTACCACCTGGTAAACTTATCAGAACCAAAATAGATCTCACCATTTTGGGACTCGGACACTTTACTCTGGCCGGTACCACCCGGAGATAATTCGCAGAGTCATGTAATCCCCTCTAGATTGGGGTTTGAACGCGGATGCTTAAGGTGTACGTACCTTACGCCGGAGGTGCCCCAAAGTGGGTTGCACTACTGATATATGATTTTTCGGGGTTTTGATTTAATTCTGAAAAACCTTTTGAGATCCAGTGTTTTGAAAATCTATGATTGTTTGAAAGGTAACTTGTGTTTTTTAAACTAACTGTTTCAAACACACACTGTTGGATGCAAAATCGGATTGTATCCGAGATCACAAGTTGGTGCTCAAAGTGAAGACAAAGGCAAAGTCAAAGTGGTCAAAGAAGTCAAACCTTGTTTTAATTGTTTAGTTGGTTTAAATGTTCTTTGTAATAGTTTTGTAATAATAGGGTAGAATGTGTAATAGTTGTAAAGTGTGAGGGTTTTGATGTTTGGGTATAAATACCCATGTGATGTCATTTTGGAAGTGTGAACATGCATACGTACATGATTGTAAATTGAGAGTGAATTGAGAGAGTTTGTGTTCTTAAGTGTGTGTGTTCTTGGTGTGTTAGTGTGTGTAATCAATTCATCCAAGAATCAATGACATATGGCTTTCTAAATCATTCTCTACTTGTTGCATGTTCATTAGAACTTGAATCTGGAACAAAAAGCGGTATCAGAGCTGGAAATTCGTTGAAATTGGTATGATTTCTTGAGCTTTTTGTGTTTATTTTCGAAAATGGAGTTTTGAGGTTTGATGTTCTTCATTTGATCATGATTTGGATATGAATTTGATTGTTTGTGGTTAAAATGATGTTTTTACTATGTTAGAAAGTGATTTAGAGTCAAAATTTGGTGATTTAAGCAGTAATTTTTGAGTTTTTTTACCTTCTGGTCGGTTTTTCCTCGTTTTTTCGAATTGTGTTCATATATTCCGAATCGGAATATTCATGAATTCCGAATCGGAATATACAAATTTTCCGAATCGGAATTTTGAAGTTTTCCGAATCGGAAATTTTTTTTTTGCATTCGGAAATTGTGTTCGAAGTTAGTTTTACTCGTTTTCTGACTTGGTATTAATCAAACTCCGATTCGGAAAACATCATTTTCCGATTCGGAATCTGCCCAAATACCAACTCGAAATTTTTTTCTCGGATCTCTGTCAAAATTGTTTTTCCGATTCGGAAAACCATATTTTCCGATTCGGAAAATTGAAAAATCCGAATCGGAATATAGTGTTTTCTGAATCGGAATTTTTTAAGACTTAAGCACAAAAAAAAAATCTGGGAGCGTTTTTCAGGCGTTTTTTCACGTAAACTTTTTTAGACTTCTTATCTGATTCTACGGTGAAAAAGTTCACTCATTTTTAAGGTCATTTTTCCCAAAAAAATGCCGGTTTTTTCGAGATTTTGGTGATTTCCGAGAGGTTGTATTTTTGGACTAAGATTTCAATTTCGCAGTCAAAATCAACTTTCAAATTTTTGAAAAATATTTTTTCTCGGGATTTCACTATTCACCGGTTGACTTTACGGTTGACTTTTTGACTTTTGTCACTAACCTTTTCCTTGATCAAAAGAAGTGTTCAGATTAGTTACAGATCCTCGGATTTGCATACCTCCAGAAATTCAGAAGAAATCTATCAATTTCAGTGAACTATCGATCATTTCAAGTTCTATTGGTGAATAGGCATGATGGCAGATTCAGATGTTAATCATAGATTATGGAAAGATTGTATGACATACAATCACCGTGTTTTTGAACTAAACAAGGAAAACCAACAATTGAGTGCTGAAAAATCTTTTTTAGAAATGAAGCTTGTTGATTTAGAGAAGATAATACAGATTGAAAAAGGGCAAGAATCAGAGAATTCAAAGTTGTCAAATCAAATAACTGAGCTTCAGCAAATTTTATCTGTTTTGAATGCTGAAAAAGTTGAACTTATTCTTAAAGTTACCAATCTTGAAGAAGATAAGAAAGTCTTTGAAAACAAACTTATATCTTCTCATTCGAGAGTGATAGAACTTTCAAACCAAGTAAATGATTTTGAGAAAATCGTGATCATCGAGAGAAGTAACTTTGAGAAAGAAAGACGAGCTTTTGAAGCAAAGATAAACGAACTTTCTTTGAAGACATCAGTTTTTGATAAACCAAAAGACAACGAGATTTTCAAAGAGTTTTCTGAATCCAATTGTTATGTTAACTGTTGTTATGATGATGATGATTCTAACTCTTATGATGGAATTAATGTTTTTGATTCTCTTGATTCTTGTACCAACAAGAAATATGATGTGGATTGTGAGTTGGTGAATTTTGAAAAGATGTTACAAGATGAGAGAAAAGTGTTTGAAGGAGAGAGAAAAGTGTTTGAAAAAGAAAGAAAATTGTTTGATTTGAAAAGTGATAAACTTTCAAAGAAGATTTCTGGTTTGGAGAAACAGATTGTGAGTGAAAGAAAAGATTTTGAGAAAAAGAAGAGTATCTTTGAGAGCAAGAAGAAGGATTTGAAGAAAAAGTCTCTCCGTGTTGAAAAAGATAGATGTGCTGAGCTTGATTTTGAGGAAGAGAGTAAAGGTTTTGAAAAAGAAAGAAAATCTTTTGAAGAAAAGAGCGTTCTATTTAGGAAGAAGATTGCTAATTTAGAAGTGCAACTTTCGGATGAAAGAAGTGCTTTTAAAAGAAAAGAACACCTTTTAAAGTGTGAGATAAAAGGTTTTGAGCAACTGATTGCTGAACTAAAGAAACCAACCTTTGAGAAAAATGATTTTGACGAGGAAAAGAGGATTTTTGAGACAGAAGTAAGGAAGCTTACATTAAGATTATCTGAATTGTCTTCTGATATCATGAAAGAATAGATTATGAGTTCTAATCTGAAAAAGAAACTTGATGAAACAGTTGAAGAAAAGAATCTTTTATCTGCAATGGTGAAAGATCTTGAAGATATTGTTTTTAAAGTTAATTTGAATGAACATAAGAGTCCCGATGTTATAGTACAATCACCATATGTTGATTATGCTGATTCTCTGTGTTCATTCAAAACTGCTCCAAGTTTTCTTCATGCAGATGTTTCTTCAACAAAAAGTTTTACACCAACTAATCAGATTCGTCCTTCTAATCTTTTCTATGATCATCAGATTGATGGTTCACGTAAAAATCATTCGAAGAAAGGTAAGTTTGTTTGGAGAGTTAAAGGGTCTACACCAAATGTAGATACGCCAAAGTTATTTGTTCCTAAACAAAATGTTCAAAAGAACAATGTTTTTAAAGCTAAATCTTTTGTTAAAATCTGATCCAATTTACTCTGTAAATCATATGATCAGATTATCTCAAAAGAAAATATGTTGTTCTTACTGTGGAACAAATAAGTTTGTTCGAAAAGACAAGTCGGAAAGTTGGTATGGTACTTATAGTATTCCAAATTATAAACCAACTTCTTTTAACAAAAGAGGATCCACTTTCAAGTGGATACCAAAATCTGTATGATTTTGTTTTTGCAGGTCCCCATATCTTTAATGCATTATTCAAGGGGGAGTTTCTGCAAGCAGGTGGTTCCTAAATAAATCAGTTTAGGACCCGTTCCTCAATGTGCAAGTGGCTCTTGAATAAATCAGTTCAAGACCCAGTCTTCAATGGTCTTCAAGGTATTATTCTTACTTTGAGGGAGAATTTTAAGTAAATGTTTGATTATCCATTTGAGGGGGAGTACTTAAATGCGATATTATTTTAGTGGATTGAACAGTTAAAAACGTTTTTCATACCTTGTATTCACTTGCAAGAGATATTATTTTTAGGGGGAGAGTTCACATAAGCTTTCATGCTTACATATCTGACAGATGAACAACTTTCAGATATGAAAATTGTTTTTAAGTGTTCAAACTCACTTCTCGATTCTCAAACGTTTTTTTTTCGAATTAGAAGTGTGATTTTTCATGTTTTCATATCATGATGAGTTGACGGATATTTTCTAACCGTGTGTTTCCAAAGATTAATACTTGCGTATTATCTTTTCATATACTTTTCAAGTATTCCTACACACCGGTTTAGCTTCTTTTGTCTTGTTATTACCACGTCTCTATATGACTATATTTTTCGGTGGTAATACACTCGCTTGATATTTCCTCATTGTACTTGATTGTTTCTTTGATTGGATACGTTCTTCATTGCTATATCTATATCTTGATCGTATAGATAACATTCATTCATTTTGTGTACACCAAAGCTTTTCAAGATCATATCTCACATCATATAATGAATCAGTTTTCTCAAACAAGTTTATCTCATTCATGTTCTTCATTTCATATACTTGTTTGAAGAATTCTTATGCTCCTATTTTGTTCATATATATATTTGTTTGAAGCATGCTCTTATATTCTTCGTTTTGGCTCATTGATTCACCCGTTGAATCATTGTACTTTCATGTTTAGGAAACTTATTTCATGAGATGTGTGAGCTTAACAGAACTTCTATGGATTTCCAGAACCGGCAATCCTACCCAAGAAGTTATCCTTGAGAAATGAGTGAGGGGTCTCCATCAAAGAATGGGGGAGATAACTCAGGTGGTCGAGTTATTCTCATAGTGATGAGCGGAAAATGTGATATGAGAGTTTGGTTAGACGTGAGGATGCTCAAAAGAATTGGAGGGTGTGAGAACAGAGTTAAAAGAAACATAAAACTCTGCACCAACCTTTTCTAAGCCGGGCAGCCACATAATCTATTGGTTCACATTCTTTGGTGACCGATATTGAAACAAGGCAAAGCCCAATGCCGACTCTCGGCTTTACCCCACTAGCTACTCATTTCCTTCTTAACAAGGAGATGTTTCATTCATCACGGGGACGCAACACATAATCTATCAGGTTTTCATTTGGAAAATCGATATTGAAATAGAAGGAAGCTGCCCTGCCTTCGAACTTCATTTCTACACATCGAGTCGTGAAATGTTTTCACATTTTGAGCCTTATGAAAGCACTTGATGCTATTTTCTTTCATCACAAATACACACAAGGAATTTGTTTCTTTGTCGGAACGTTCATATGAATACTTTTAGTGTTTGCGATGATTGAACGGAAGCCCTGGGGAGTGATCATCACTAAAGCTCCTTATATAGTGCATTCGTTGTACTGAGTTGCTTTGTGCTTCTCACAGGCATTCCAACTGATTCATGTGTTGTTTCAAGATTTTCCCACTTACATCTGAATTTGCAAAGATTCGGATTACTTTTTGGAATTGACGGTATTTCTTTGGAGTAAAAAGGGGAATTCTGGAGTAACAAGGGGGAAATGGTTACGTGAGATGGTTTTTGATTTCCTTGGTGGTTTGTTCATATGTTTGTATCTTTACGCGAGGAGTTTTCTGATCTTACATTTCTCGAGTTTTGATGATTATTTCATATTTCATCAAAAAGGGGGAGATGGTTTAGAAATGTTTTTTTGAAGATACTTTGGGGAGATGGTTCCGAAATGTCAAATCAAAGAGAAGATTACGAGATATGACAAAAGATGTTTGCGAGAGATGTTTGAAGTTTGGTGATTATTTGAAGATATCTTGATTCGTTAAAGCTTCGTGTTCAAAGATTGTTAAAGCTTCATGAAGATTTGGATGATTCTTGAAGATTATTATCGAAGCTTATCGTTCAAGAAAGCTTATTGTTGATGTTTATAGTGTTGATGCTTTCTTGAAGACGTTTGCCTAATTCTTTTTGTGATCTCGAATCCAAAGGGGGAGATTGTTGGATGCAAAATCGGATTGTATCCGAGATCACAAGTTGGTGCTAAAAGTGAAGACAAAGGCAAAGTCAAAGTGGTCAAAGAAGTCAAACCTTGTTTTAATTGTTTAGTTGGTTTAAATGTTCTTTGTAATAGTTTTGTAATAATAGGGTAGAATGTTTAATAGTTGTAAAGTGTGAGGGTTTAGATGTTTGGGTATAAATACCCATGTGATGTCATTTTGGAAGTGTGAACATGCATACGTACATGATTGTAAATTGAGAGTGAATTGAGAGAGTTTGTGTTCTTAAGTGTGTGTGTTCTTGGTGTGTTAGTGTGTGTAATCAATTCATCCAAGAATCAATGACATATGGCTTTCTAAATCATTCTCTACTTGTTGCATGTTCATTAGAACTTGAATCTGGAACAAAAAACGCCTTCTAAAACTAACTGTTTTAAGGCCACTTGCTAATTCAAAACTAACTGTTTTGATAGCATACTAGTTGATTAAAACTAACTGTTTTTGTCAACTTATGAAAACAATCATTTATACATATAAGGTTTTAAATAAAATCTACCATTTTAAAAAGGTTTTGAAAAATTGGCAATTTTTAAAATTAAAAACCTATTTTCCTTGTGATATTATTTAGTTTTAAAACTCTCTCTTATTAAAAACAACATGCATATTAATATCACAATCACGCAGTTTAATAAAGCAACAACCACGCAGTTAAAACGAATTATAGTTTTGCCAACTTTATTCCTAAGGACCACTTAATGACCTATTACTATAGTACTTCTATTTCTTCGCGAACCTCCCACTGGCTTTGGCATCTCTGTTGGGACTCCGGAACGAATACTCTATCCTTCGCGTGCTCCCACTGGCCTTGGCACCCTCGATGGAAATCCCGAAAAAAAAATAACTATCCTAAGTTCATTATTACAAAAAGGGGTTGTAAATGGCACGCAGGCCTCCCCGCAAACAAGTCAAGGGTCTAAGTTGGCAAACGCTATAATGTAACATATATATACAAACAAACAGGTATATATAACAACCACGCATTTATATATGGCATATAATCAAGCAACATATAATATATCGTAAAACAAAACTAGATCCGTTAAAATTATCTTATTTCACTTTTCGTAAAAACTGGTTTTAACTTATTCATAAAACTTTATAAAATAAGTTTTATAAACGATAAATTTATTTTATAAAGCGAGAAAACAATTTTATAAAATATTTATCAACCGAATATTCTAAACCAACTGGTTTGAATATAAAACCACTGGCCCATGAACTGTGTTGTAATTTGACCAACTGGTCAAAACACGACACAAGGCCCATTTGACCAATCGGGTCAAAATACTGGTCAACACAAATTTTATTAGATAAAATTTCCAAATAAAATTATTTAAATAAGAATAAATTTTGGATAAAAAGGCTTAAAACCAAATGAACCCTTTTGGGCCATAACTTGGTCCAAAGTACTGGGCCTTGGGCCTGACACAAACTTGCCCCGAACGAAAAACCGTAGACGGATGGTTAGGCAGCCCTGCTCGCGCCGCGAAGGCACGGCTCGCGCCGCGAGGGCTGAGACTGGCGAGAGGGCTTCTCATCGGTGACCTCTTCGCGCCGCGAGGGCTTCTCCTGCTGCTGCCGGAGCCACCCATCGTCACCGCCGATGACTGCTGGGCGCTGCCACCATCTCACTGGTGGTGCAACCGCCGAAGATCCGCAACCCGGGCAAAGCCGAGTGTCGATTCGATTTATTCGGAGATCGAAAAACATCATCACCACCATCGTTTCCGTTTCTGAAAACCGCCGGCCACCACCGTGCTGGTGGTTTGGCCGTGGTCATCGCAAACACCGCCTCTGCCATCGCCACGATTGCGATTTGGAACCGACGGCCACCACCGATCTGGTGGTTTGGCCGTGGTTTCTTGGTGATTTGAACGCCGCTGCCACCACGCATACCACCATCGCCGGTTAACGGCTTTGGTGGTTGGTTCGATGACTGTCAATTGCTCGGCCGGCGATCGAGAAACAACATCTCCCGGTGGCCGGCGACGACGATTTCGATGACAGCAGTCGGCTGCCACTGATCGTCGTTTGAATGGTGGTCGAAACCACATTCGTCGCCACCACCTATCGCCGATAACCACCGCCCACAGGTGGTGATTGGCAATCGAAACAACAACCGCCGAGTGTGGATCCGGTCCACCGGGCGACCACCGTCAACCATTGCCACCACCGATCTGGTGATGTGGCTTTGGTGTGGTTCGACAACCGTACGGCCCCACCGATCTGGTGGTCCGGCTGCGGTTGGTTTGTTTTCCGGCCATGGTTATCGTGGATACTTCCACCATCACCGATCACAGCCGCCACCACAAGCGGTGGTGCAGCCGTTATCGCGATTTGGTCCATCCACCGGTCACGACCATAACCGCCACCACAAGCGGTGGTGCAGCCACGGTCCGGTCCGGCCTACGGCCATTACTAATCGCCGCCATCACCATGCCATTCGGCCGACGATCCGTTTACGGCCACCCGCCACCACCACCAATCTATATTTGTATGTTTATACTTTATACATACATATTTTTTATACATATAACGTAAATAAGATATAATACTTTTTTATAATATCTTGTTTTGATGTTAAAATGGTTTTTGTATTCCTAAAATATCATTTTAACTTACAAAACTAAACAACGATTTATCGAAGAAGTGGAATAACGATTAAGATATACTAAGGGGTAAATTGGTCAATTATGTCATTCAGACAGTCGATTCAGAAAAAAAAAGTAAACAACAACACATTTTTATCCAGACAGACAATTTTATCCAGATAGACAAATTTATCCATACAGGACTTAATAGAAAATTTGGTAAACAGCCCAGAAATTGTCTTTTCAGATTTGGGGTTGCAATGCATACGTTAAGCATACAACCTCTGAAAAAACTCAAACCCAAATCAGATAAGTGCATCTTCGTAGGATATCCTAAAAGAACCATAGGATACTATTTCTATAATCCTATTGATACAAACAACTATTTTACTGAAAACCATTTTTCATGAAACCAACCAATTGATACAAATCAAGTCTTCACCGAAATTCACCTTAACCTATGGATTAAATTAACATATAGCAAATAAACATGGAATTACTACAAAGCAACCCAAAACTAATTGGGGGGAAAAAATTCTAAGCTAAAATATGAATAAACCATAACCAACTATGAAGGAAACAACTAGAATAAAAAAAACACATAAACCCTAAATCTAATAAGGTAAGAAACATGAAATTAATAGAAGAATCAAGATCTATAAACTAATTACTTGCATAAATTTAAAGCTAACTATCAAAAACTCAAAAATCTAAACTAAAAACACAAATAAAGACTTTAAAAAAAGCATAAAAGGGATAAGAAGATACAATTACTCTTTAATTGATTGATTCTTGCTCAAAGATGAGTTCAAACCACTGCCATAGCTCCAAAATTGAGTATGTAGCTCCAAAATCCCTAAGAGAAAAACTAACTTAATCTAGAGGAAACCCTAAAACTAGCAAAAATGAAATAATGGCTTCCTCCCCCAAAATGAGGGGAGCAAAAAGCTTATATAGTCAAGGCCCAAAATCCCATAAAAAGAGATATTTTAGCCCTAGCTTGTCGCTCGCGGGGACGCCTTCAAAATACTCGCGGCCTCGCACAGTGCAAAATTTTCAAAATCCAGAATCCTTCTTGATCGCGGCCGCGCAGCCAAATCACTCATGGGCGCGAGCAGCTTCCAACTTCTGTTCTTCATCTTTTCCGTTATCAACATCGCTTGCACCTCCTTCCTTCCTCTCCTCGAACCCACACACACCTGCACATTGAAAATACTCGCTAGAAATAGGGAAATACTGGCCAAAAACATGAATATACCGACAATAAAGTGATAGGAATCGAAAAGAGAAGAAATATACAAAAAGGTAAGAAAAATGCATGAGACTCTTTAGAATGGAAACGAAAAAGATGCAAAATAAGCTATAAAAATATAATAAAAACGTACAAAACACGCATCAAAGAATTTAGTTTTACCAAAAGCGAGTTCGAGCCATGTGTTTACACGAAATGGAGGCACGGACAGATAGAGATAATTTTAGATCACAGTATGGGAACATCTTTACCCTAAATGGAGGCACGATCCTGTGGAAGAGCTCGAAGCAAGATACTATAGCATATTCAACTACAGAGGCATAGTACATTGCATCATCAGACACAGCAAAGGAAGCTGTCTGGCTCAGGAATTTTATCTTGGTTCTTAGAGTTGTTGCCAGTTTCTCTATGTTGGGTTTTTGTGGATCTCTCGTATCGATCTGACACGAGGATCTCTGTGGATCTCAAACCTAACTGGATGAGATACACGATAAAACCTAATGATCAAACTGACCAAAAAGGTTTAAACTTTATCAAACCTAACTGGTTTGATTATCGCGGAAACATAGAATTAAAACCCGAAACATTCTATTGATCTTAATCGTTTTAGTTATTAATCTAACAGTTAATAGTACAACATTATTACCTGGATTGCTTGAGCTTAATCCACCCGTGAACGATCAAACAAATCGCCTTCTAGTTGGCTGAAATCCCGAGATCCCGAAACAAGCTGTTTAGCGAGATGACAACCGAAAAACCCGAACTCCTTGTGGGGTTATGTTTTGCGCCGGTTTTAGTGAGAGAGAGGGGAGAGAGAGTTTTTTCTTCTGGTTTGAATAAATGAGTGAATCGAATGAATAACTGGTAAACCTTAAGCCTTTATTTATAAGGTCAGGTTTCCTAATTTCCATATAACACTGATAATTATCTATGATAATTATTTATGGTAATTATCTTTTCTTTTCCCCAAAGAAAAGGATTTCCATTAAACTTGATAATTATCTCTTTTATTAATTAATATTCTATTATGTATTTATCTTAAATACATAATTTACTAATTAATAAATCTATATATATTTATATGTACCATTTCAAACCTCTATCTTTGGGTTTTCTTCCATAAAATACCCAACTGGTTTATAATTAACTATTATAAACCTAATCTCTCCAAACTGGGATTTATCTTATTTGATTTACAGATCCTCACAGGTGTGACCCTCAAGTGTCTTATAACATTGGATGTAAGGTCACTGGTTTGTCAACTTCTGCACATAATTCCTAACACTCTAGACCCATAAATATATTCTGTGATAACTCTGGAGCTATGGCATAAGCCAAATAACCTAGAGAACATCACAAGTCGAGACATGTACTCAGGAAGTATCACCGTATCCGAGAGATCAATGGAAGAGGAGATGTTAGAATATGCAAGATTCCGACGAACGATAATGTCGCAGATCCGCTAATAAAGCCGCTAGCTAGAGCAAAGCAAAAGGTTCATGCAAATTCCATAGGGATGCAGTACTTGGATACTAGTAGCTAGTTTATGTTATTGATTATTACTATGGTTTAATTTTGAAACTTTATATCATATAAGTTGTATTTCACAGTGTGCTTGGAATAGGAGGTTTTATATTCATGATTGTTTCAAATTAACCAAGTTTAGCATATTTAATTCATCCATGATTTTGCAAAGTCTTGCGAAAAATCAAAATTTTCATAGCTACTTGTTGTGGTGGGAACTACAACAGGGTTGTAATGCTATTATGAGTATTTGATGATTTATTCAAAGTAGAGAATAAAAGCACAACCGATGTGACCAAATATTCATAGATGCTTATCAGAGTGAATGGCTATTAGAAGTGACCAGTTTCAAGTCTGCTTCATGGAACATAGTCATAAGCACTGACTTGATGAAGGTTGTCCTTAGACCTGAGATATTTGGTTTGGGAATATGGGGACTTCTGCATTTTTAGCACGTCCTATCGCTACGCCGTAACAGGGTTGTTATAAGGGGTTTGACTAGATGCAGCGGAAGCCGTGTATCCAAATGCAAATAGTCAAGATGGGATTTACACCTCCTCTTAAGGAGAGATATTTTAGGGCCCCTTGACGGTTAAGACTGATGTAAACGCATGGCCACGCTCGGATAAAATGACAGTTGTTATTTGGTAATATCCGTTACTGCATACAGTCAAGATCAGAGTCAAGAAAACTTGAGTTTAAAGATTGATTCCTCCACTCCATGTCTAAACTCACTTAAGGAATATCGTGATGTAAAAGGAATGAACCTGTATGCAAATTCAAGTGTGAATTGTATCTCTGGATGTAAGAGATCTTATAACCTGGTTAACCTAAGTGTCTGGCTAGGGACCTCCTTAGGCTAATGGTAGACAACGTTGTTACTTGTCTGGCACAAGTGGGAGTCTGTAGGATTATGTGCAAGACAGTAACATATGTTTATTGTGTCCAATGTTATAAGACACTAGTGGGTCACACTGCTACACACCCAATTAGAAATCAATTGGATTACCAGTTCTTGTGTGGGAAATAGTTAATTATTTTAATTAATTATCGGAGAGGAAGAAATAATAAATAGTTATTTATTGTTTATGGATAGATAAAATATTAAATTAATATTTTATGAATAAATTAATTAATAGTTAACTAATTAATTGAAAGGGGTTTTTTAATTAATACTCTAATTAATTAATGAGTTTGGTTTAATAAAAAACTAATGGGTTTGGGTAGTTACCATGTTTAAGTCTATATAAACAAGGCAACCCTAAATGGTTTATTCATTAGTTATCTTTCACCAAAAGAAACCTAGAAAAATCCTTTTTCCCTCTCTCCTCTCTCTCCCTGTCGACGCAAACCACAAACCAAAACCCTTTTCGGTTTATGTTAATCGATTTTACATACACACTCGTGAAACCCAGTTCAGTTCGTGTTTCCGGGTAATCCTTAGGCGATCTAGCGGTCGATTTCGTGGTGGTGCAGTAACGGTGTAATCCCATTAGCCTTTCAGACAATCCTTCAAGATAAGCCTAAAGGTATATCTAACCCCCCCCCCCTTGTATTGTATCCGTATATGAATTGATTGGATCTATGGTTTGGGATTTTATAGTTTTATTCTGTTGTGCTTTATTGTTTACATGTTTTGTATCCATAAAATCCCAACAGTATCTTCTTCTAGCAGCACCTTCTTTTCATAAGCAGTACTAACTTGAACTAGCAACACTAATTCTTCAACTAGCAGTACTAACCACTTCAAGCAGTATTAACTTTCTAAGCAGCATTATTTTGTCTTCTGGTAGCATTAACACTCTCAGCAGCATTTTCTTCTTGATTCTAGCAGTATTAAATCCTTTAGCTTCATTTAGACCCAACAATCTCCCCCTAACTTAACTTCTTGAATAAGAAATTAAGTTCTTCAAAAATAGGGTCTTCATGAGGCTTTCAAAATCCATTTATCCTATCTTTCTGCTTCTGAATCAAGTCTCTTAACTTCTTTGCCATCTCAGACTCTTGATCTTTCATCAGCTTACATTGTAGCATAATATCCAATCTTAACAGATCATGCTTGTATCTCCTTTTAACCAAATAATACTTTTTGTGTCCATCATCCAAGAACAATACATAGACTCCACTTTTCTTGAATAAGTACCACCCTGTCACTTTAGCTTTTCCCAACTTGATTCTTTCAGGATCAAACATGAGACACATCTCCATATATATATATATGTATATGTATATGTATATGTATATGTATATGTATATGTATATGTATATGTATATCCTGATACCATCTTGAACTCCTTGCTGAATCTTATCACCATACAGCTTTAGACCAACATTGTACAACTCTTACAGATCATCTCTTGAGTAATTTTAGACAAACTGAAACAGGCTTCTGCAGACATCATACTTTTTTGTCTTCCTTTCTAAACCTGATGAAATGTTTGTTCTTGTCTACATAATCATCCCAAAACACAATCTTTAGAAGCTTGGAACTCACAGGAATGGCTTTTATAGGAGGTGTATTAGAAGTTCTTGGTGGTTCATCTTCTTTGGATGGCTATTTTTTTCTCATTGATACCACCAAAATTATATATGTTTTGGTTGAGCTAATTAGTGAATTAATCCCATCTTTCCTTTTTACTTTTACTGGATTTGAAGGCGTTTGGAGCAAAAAGAGGCATAAAATGAAGAAAAGATGATTTTGTTACAAGACAGACCACTCTCGCGTACGCGAGATGGCAATCTCGCGTCGCGAAGTGAGCCATCAATTTGAAGGATTCTTTTCTATCGATCTTTGGCGTCGCGAAAAATAGATTTAGATTCGCGAAATTTGTCAACAACGTTGGGAAGCTTCTAGAATGTTCAAGAATTACCAATTTGGGAAGTTTTCTAGGGCCTCCCGTCGCAAAGCCCACTTTCGCGATCGCGAGGTGGATCGAATTGGCCTTTAAATACAACCTTCAGCCCTCCAGTTTTCACAAGTTGCAAATAACTCTCAGATAAAGATTAGGGTTTTCTAGTGGAAATGAGAGATAGAAGGGTAGCATATGAGTCTACAGATTCATCATCGGAGTCGTCTTGCTGGTGCTATCTCCTTAATTGTTGCACGGTGTGCTTAATGTGTTCATATCTTATTCTTTGCTTAGCTTTAATCATGTTTAGTGGCTAGATCTTTTAAAGTACTTACTATGGTTTAATGAACTTTGAAGATGGTTTGATTTATTTATTTAGTTAATTGATTTATGACTTTTGAATGTTTGTCTTGTGATTCCTATCTATTGTTT
Organism: Centaurea solstitialis; assembly: GCA_030169165.1. Classification (NCBI taxonomy): domain Eukaryota; kingdom Viridiplantae; phylum Streptophyta; class Magnoliopsida; order Asterales; family Asteraceae; genus Centaurea; species Centaurea solstitialis. Next base: position 45,862,944 of record CM058042.1, on the reverse strand, counting down.
CAATTGTGGCTGCTTGAATTCGTTGGTTGGGTGTATTTATTATCTGACAATTAATGAATAGACTCTGCACGGAGAATCAACCTCTCTTGCCTTTCACCTTGGTGATGTGGTGAGCAATCCTTTGACCAAAAGTAGATTGGATAATAAGGTCCCACGACTTGGCCATAGATAGAGTAACTGATATTTGGATCTCATCCATATATTCGGGGCCGAAAGACCATCTGGTTAACAATCACAAGGTATTCTTAGGGTGTTTTCGGCTTAAATTCTTACAATTGTCATATATCTAGGGTTTATGAGTTTAATCAAATCATCTGAAAAGGGAATCTATATAACCATAGTAGGTATTTGTCTCTTTTATTATAAAGTTTTAAACTTTAGTTTTGTTAATTGTTTAGTTAGTTGTTTTCTTTCAATTATTCCAAAACCCCTCTTTAAAAATATAATCTTTGTGTTTAATTAGTAAGACTGGTAGGCTAAATAACGATAGCATCACTGTTCCCAATGGTAAGAACGATACCTAGACTTACCTAAACTCTATTATACCCGATCAGGTACGCTTGCCTGTAAATGTGTGATTAACAGTTGGGTAATTTTAAGGGTAAAACTTGGTTTGTTTTGTTTAAATAATTTATATATATAGGGGTCGTATCCGTTACAAACCAGATAGTTTGTACAAACTATACAAACCAATCTCAACCATTCATGTAGATGATCAATGGTATGGATTAATTTAGTTCCTAGATTTTCTCTCAACCACATTTGAAAATTACCTAAAAATTAGGAGATAAACAAAATATAAACAAAATCAATGGTTAAGATTAGGTTTGTATAGTTTGTACAATCTACCTGGTTTGCAATACCTTCATTGGTAGAGCAGTTAAGGGATGATTTCAGATGGCGAATTCGAGGATTTTAACCGATGCTTGTTTTAGCAAATGGTGAATGAGTGTGTGTAAAAATCTATTGGAGAAAAAGAACCCAGGGTGCAGGTAGTAAAGAGATACAAAAATAGTTGTTTGTAGTTTAAAGATGCTTTATAAAATTGTGAAACCACTGGCTAGACGGCCGACCACAGTGCACACTGGTCAACATGCAATCAGGTGTGATATTAGTCACTTGCCCTAGCACAACCAGTGTTACCTTCATTGACAGATAAAAACCATATACAGACTTCACATATTACTACAGTTATTCTCACGTTACCCTTAACTCTAAAAGTTAATGCATTTTCATAAGCCAGACTAATCCAACTTAATCTTCAATGAAACGCTTCAAATCCCTGCAATGAATAGTTTAGCACTGTAATATTGTTCTCACTTTACTGCATTTGTTTTAACGTAAACCTTAACTCTGAAAGTTAATGCATTTTCATAAGCCAGATTGGGCGTCAATCAACCTAACTTAATCTTCAATGAAACGCTTCAAACTCCTGCAATAAATAGTTAACACAATAATACAAAACTGCATCTAGAACAATTACAACTACATTGCATTCAATATTTCCCCACACCCCAAGCTCAAGCTTTTAACTCATAACTTGGAAATGTGAATACTGGAATGATGACCAGTTGGGAATGCTGGCAAGAAAAGTAAATGGGTGGTAATTACTTACATAATACGTTCTCTTCTGAGAGAGAAACAGAGTGTAAGTAATCCCAAAAGCAGTAAAATAAATTGCGGGAAATTAAAGTACTGGATTGACCAGTAGGTTGCAGAAATGTAAACACTGGAGTGACCAGTAAAGACTGGATTGACCAGTAAGTTGCAGAAAAGTAACTGACGGGAAATTAAACACTAGATTTATGACCAGTAAAATTGCTGGAAAGTAAATTGCAATAAAAGTAAATTGGTGATTACTACACAATACGTTCTCTTCTAAGAGAGAAACAGAGTGTAGTAATTCCAAGAAGTTAGAGAATTAGCAGCACTTAGTTAATTAGCCGGTAAATAAAATACTGATCAATTACTTGGAGACAAAGGTTTTGATTGTAAGAACTTTGGGAGACAAGAGTACAAATGAAGTACACTTAGGAGACAAAAAAGTACATAAAGTACTTACACATGTACTTGAAAGTACAAAGGATGAATTCTAGGGTGTACCCTTTTCTTGCAATTTAAGCAACTAATTTTCTAACAGTTAAAATGCTAACAGGTATTTTGAAAACACTGATTTAGGTAGTTGAAACACAATACGTTCTTTACTAAGAAAGAATCAGAGTGTAAAACAACTCCAAGGAAACAAGAAGATTAAAAACTACAAACTTTGGATTTTAACAACAAGAACACTTTTAAAGATCAAAAGCTGGAACTTTAACAACAAGAACACGACACAAGATGATTTTCCAAAAGATTACTTGGATTAAAAACTACTAAGAACAACAACAACACTAGTTTAAATGCTTAAACTCGTAGAGAGATTAAGACACAAACTAGGAAGATCAAAAGAATAACCTACGGGTTGGTTTCAAGAACCAAGAGTTTCAAACTACTAACTAAGAACAGAATTTAAACACCAAGAACAGCAACTACAGAACTAAAGAGCTTGACAAGAGAATCCAAATCACTAGAAAGTGATATCGTTCAAGTGTAAGTGTTTAAGGTTACAACTACTCCTATTTATAGCAAAATAAAGGGCTTGGATGAGGGAGACAGCTGTAAACAGGCTTGATCTTCTGACAAAAGCAAACCATGGGTCAAAATTCGGGTTGGGCCCAAAAGCAATTCCTTGCTGCAAAAGTAATGAGCTGGCCCAGAACCTTCCTTCAGCATTCCTGCAGCAGTCCTATAGCACTCCCAAAGGGCTGTCCTACAACTGCTCCTTTCCAAAGCCTGAAAAACAAGGAAATAACACTAATTAACTACATATTTACACTAATAATCACATAAGTCATGAGAAATCAAATTACAGTAAAAACAGAAGTAAACTAGATTCAAATGCTAACTTTGGGCAAAATAAAGACACAATTAGATACCAAAAAGACTCAATAAGTGGCAACATTTAGACACTTATCACCAACCTATGCATTGATGGTTTGTATTTTTGTAAGTTAAAAATCAGAAATCCAAATTTTATATTTAACAAACTCAAAAGACAAATGACATATGCAAGGTTTTGAAAACTGGACCGATTGTCATGCTGGTTCACTGGTTCAACCAATCAGACCGTTTTAAAGAACCGAATGACGTCGTAATGATTTTTTAAAACACAAAAATAATGTAAATAAGTTTAGAAACACTTCCAACATAAAAATTACTTAAATACAACATTTAAAACCCAATCATTGATTACTTTTTTAATTTAAATCTTCAAATAATACATCATCATTATAAAAGGTTAAACATCAACCTTCCAAATAAAAGTCCAAACATGAACACTTGATTTTGATATCTAAATTTTAACTTCAACACCATCATAAAGATGCAAATCAACGTCAAATACGCATACACAAAATATATCCTAACATTAAGGTTAACTCAAAAGTGTAAGTTCAAACTTTTAACTTCAACGATGTTTAAGCTTGTTGTTACGAACTCAAATCACGATCTTCAAGAATGGTAACATCATCATCTTCATCATTGTTTTCATTTCCTAGAATATCAAATAAAAAATTGTAACAAAAATATAGCATACTAATATATCGAAAGTACGTCATATAACTATTTTATGGAAATACTAACCTTGCATTTGAGAAGTAGATGACTTATTGTTTTTTCGTGGTTCTTCCTCAAGCATGTTATCTAACACATCCATATTAAGCTCTCCTTCAGCCTCTTCATCAACCACCCAAAAGTCAGTTTTATGAATACATTCATAATCAATTGGATCGTAAAACCTTCTGTCATTCGTGAGCCTAATATATTTAAATGTTAATATGTTTGCAAATGCAATTCAATATAAAAAAATAAAACAATACTTGTACTTTCAAGCAAAAAACTATATCACACCTATTTTGTAGGCGTAAGTTATTGTGAATGTATACAAGATCATTTACCCTTTTATGCTCCAATCGATTTCTCCATTTGGTGTGGAGTCTTTCAAAAACACTCCAGTTTCGCTAACAACGAGAGGAAGATGCAGTTTGACTTAGAATTCTAATTGCAAACTTTTGTAGCTTCGGACAGCTTCCACCAAAAAGTTTCCACCACTCATCTAAAAACATGGTTAGCAACTTAGCATAGTAAAATAAATATAATAAAAAAGACATTATAAATTAGTTCAATATATTAAAATGGTATTTAGTTAAACTTACCTAGAAGAGTACAATTTCGAAAAGCAAATGCAAGTGGCCGACCAAAACTATGCATATGCTCACGATATTTAGTTAGGTGCATGGTGAGCATCAAAGTAGCATCAGCGGCCTTATGCTCGATCGTATCAAGCACCCCTGAAAACACGTCACTCTTCTAGCAGTTTTTTTTATCATATTGAAAGATTGGATTTAACCAATAAGTTGTAGCATGAAGACTCTTTCTCAACATCTTATCCCATCGATCATTGATTATATTAGTATATGGCTTATATAAGTATTTCTAGCGAAATAATTATTTGATACCCTTTTCGCCCGATACATTCCCTCATACACATAGCCTAAAGAAGGTTTCTCATCCGAATCACAAATACGTAGAAGTCTCGACAACGCACCACATCACACTCACCGTGATCAAACAATTCTTGCAAAAAGTTTCATCTAAATTTATAAGCTTAAGATCCATGGCTTTTGACAATTTCATGCCTTTCTTGAAATCAGTAGAGGTGACCATAGCTTGTAGATCATTTTTATGGTTATACAAGCTCTTTAAAGCAATAAACGTGGTACCAAAACGAGTGGCACCTGGACGAATGATTTTTGTCCATACAAATCTTTTTCTCAACCAATTCAAGGGCCACTTATGATTATAAATATAAAATGTGACCCTTGATGCAAGAGTAACTAAGCTATCAACATGAGACACAATGGGTACATATGGAGACCAACAAAGAGAAGGATATTTCTCACATAACAATATTCCAGCAGCCTTATAGTTAGCAGCATTATCATTAACCATGTGAACAACATTCTTAGAACCAACTATTTCAGAAAACAAGTCGCATATGTTTTAGCATTACTTCAATATTAGCTGCTCAACCGATTTGACAAAAGATATTCCTTTTTAGTAATAAACTAGAAAATTGATAAGTGATGTATGTCTTGTATCCCTCCATCCATCACTCATAATGGTGCAACCTGTTTCTAACCAATACTTTCTATAAGAATCACCAATAAGCGCCATCGATTCTTTTGTATCTTTCAACAAACTAACACGCATAGCATGATAAGAAGGTATAGAATACCCATGACCCATGTTAGCTATTTTATTTATAGCAATTGGAAAAAGTGGAGAATTTACGGCATTCATAGGAATACATGTATCATAAAACCCCAAAGCAAGACCCATATCTGTGTCATGCAACCTTTTTTTACTATGCATAGCAGTTTTTATTAAAGGTTAAGAAGGATCATTTATACCTCGTCTAAGTAAGATTGTAAGTTTGAAGAAGCTTTTTTCTTTCCCGCTTTAGTTTCTTGTGAATCGACTCTTGTGGTTTTTATCCTTCATCTTTTTCCAAGTTTTGTATATGTATTCCCAAAGAATTACTACGTTTCTCTTGCCTTTAATGAATTCACTTCCAAATTACCTTGCATAAGAACTTTGACATCCCCGGGTACCTTCGGACATGAAGCAATATTACATGTTACTCCAACAAGGTGTTGTTTCATTCTGTTAATGCCTCCACCATGAAATATATTTTGACAAAAAGTACAAAAGTACGACTTTCTGCTTCATGTTGAAGTCCATTAATATATCTCCAAGCTCTGTCGGTTTTCAACCGAACATTTGATCGGACATGGGAGGTATTTAATTTTTCCTGTGATGGTGTTGTATTGTTGGTTATCATACTCTACACAAACAAGGAAACAATTTAACTAATATGATATGAAGAGTATCTTCATCAACCAACTATTTAACCACGTAAAAAGACTCTAACATGTCGGTTAAAATCCATTTGCTTTATGGTATCGGTTAAAATCCTCGAATTCGCCATCTGAAATCATCCCTTAACTGCTCTACCAATACCTGAAAAGACTCTTGCATTATTCCTTCTCTGTGGAAACGATATCTGGTATTTACTTACCATTATTACTTGTTACGGGACGACAGTAGTTCAAGGTGTATACTTGCGCATGGTTCTATTTTCCAGTTGAATCTCACAGTTCACCTCAGTCGTTTTTTGTTAACCTTCTTTTGTTCCCAATTCTAAAAGGGGATAAAGGAAATTTAAGAGCAAGTTTTTGGCGCCGCTGCCGGGGAAGGAAGTTAAGAATTAATTCAGTTTTAAGTAGAGTTTTTAAGTTTTGATTTTTCTAACACCCTTTTTCAGAAAAGAAAAGAAAAATATTATTTATGCCTAGAAAAGCACGCGGGGAATTTTTTGAACTAGATCCAGAGATTGAACAAACTCTCCGTTGGCAAAGAAAAGTACAAAAAGATCTTTTAAAAACCATCTAAATGTTAAACCAACAGCAAGAAAACCCACCCCCACATTCGAGTGTGTTGGATGCAAAATCGGATTGTATCCGAGATCACAAGATTGTGCTAAAGTTGAAGTCAAAGGCAAAGTCAAAGTTGTTAAAAGAAAGTCAAAGCTTTATTGTTTTTAGTGTTTTATTACTTTACTTGTAATTGTTTTATATAGATAGGGTAGAAAGTGTAATTGGTTCAAAGTTGAAGGGTTGTAAGGGTTTGGGTATAAAAGCCCAAAGTGAACTAATTCTTGAGTCAGATCTGATTACGTAAAGTGAGATTGAATTGAGAGAGTTTGGTTCTTAAGTGTGTGTGTTCTTGGTGTATTAAGTGTGTGTAAATTTCATTCAAGAATTCAATAGATTACTCTTTCATTTCATTCTCCAAGGTGATAGATTCTTCGAAACCAATTTGTTGTTTTCAAAGGCAACAAAAGGCGAAAGTTGGCTATGGCATAGAAGATTTTCTCATCAGAATTTCTCAGATATTAGTAAACTAGCTAATGGTGGATTGGTGAAAGGTCTTCCAAAGTTGACATTTGATAGAGATTCTTTATGTCCGGCTTGTCAAATGGGAAAGATGAAGAGAAGTTCTCACAAGTCAAAGACAGAATCTTCGTGTCAATCACCACTCGAAATGATCCACATGGACTTATGCGGACCGATGAGAATTCAATCAATTAGTGGAAAGAAGTACATTCTTGTTATCGTTGATGAATACTCACGGTACACGTGGCTAGAATTTCTGAGAATGAAATCTGAAGCTCCCGAGTTGATCATAAAGTTCATTAAGAGGATCCAAGTTCTTTTGCAACTTCCAGTTCGAAAGATTAGGAGTGATAATGGCACTGAATTTAAAAATGCTACTTTAGATGCTTATCTAACATCTGTTGGTATTTCTCATAATTTTTCAGGTGCTTATACTCCACAACAAAATAGAGTTGTAGAAAGACGAAACCGAACCTTAGTGGAAGCGGCACGAACGATGCTAGCTTACTCCGGATTACCTCTTACCTTTTGGGCCGAAGCTGTTTCAACGGCTTGTTTTACACAAAATCGAACCATCATCACTAAGCGCTTCAAGAAAACTCCTTATCATATAATCAACCGTCGAGTTCCTAATGTGAAATTTTTTCATGTTTTTGGTTGTTGGTGCTATATTCTCAATAACCGTGACAATCTTGGTAAGTTTGACAAGAAAGTCGACGAGGGATACTTTCTTGGTTATTCGCTAACGTCAAAGACTTTCCGGGTCTACAACAAAAGAACCAAGATGGTTATGGAAACCGTTTATGTGACCTTTGATGAAACCGTGTCAATAACTTCTGAACATAGCAGTTCAGGACTCGAAATTCATAGTCAAGCTTCTACTACGACTTCTGATTCTATTACTGATCCAAATAGTTCAGAACTCGATTTACTGTTTATGGATGCTTTTCTGGATATTTGTGCAGATAATGAAGATCTCATTCTTTCCAGAAATCCAAGAGTTGATATTCACGATATTCCCGAACCTTCAAGTGTAAATGATTCTGGACCATCGGAGAATATTTGTTCTAACTCTAACTCTGATCAGGCTATTCCAGTTCCAAGTGTTGAGCAATCAGAGTTAACCCCCGATGATCAATCTGAGATTCCTGCAATCATTGATGAAAATGATAGTCAGAACAATCTAGATGATCTTGCAATTCTTCCTGCTCAGTTGAAATGGACAAGAGCACATCCACTCTACAATGTGATTGGTGATGTCAATGATGGTGTTAAAACGCGATCTGCATCTGCAAATTACTGCCTATACAAAAGTTTCTTGAGCAAAATTGATGTCTCTCAAGCCTTAGAAGATTCTGATTGGCTTTTAGCAATGCAAGAAGAGCTTCTACAGTTCAAAAGAAACAAAGTGTATCGCTTGGTTCCGAGACCGCAAGATAAATCAATCATTAAAACCAAGTGGATCTTCAGAAATAAGAAAGATGAATCCGGATTGATTGTCAGAAACAAAGCGCGATTGGTTGCTAAAGGTTATTCTCAACAAGAAGGTATTGACTACGATGAGACTTTGCACCGGTAGCGAGGATCGAGGCAATTCGAATCTTTCTGGCCTATGCGGCTCACAAGAACATCAAGGTATTTCAAATGGATGTCAAATCTGCGTTCTTGAATGGAGTCTTGCATGAAGAGGTCTATATAGAGCAACCTGAAGGGTTCGTCGATCCAGATTTTCCCGATCATGTATGCATCTTGGACAAAGCTTTGTATGGCTTAAAACAAGCTCCAAGAGCATGGTATGAAACTCTGACTAATCATCTCTTATCCAAAGGATTCAAACGAGGTACGATCGATACTACTCTTTTTCTGAAGAAAGAAGGTGATGACTTGCTTTTAGTTCAAATTTATGTTGACGACATTATTTTCGGTTCTACTAATCCAGAGTTGTGTACAAAGTTTTCTAAAATCATGGAGACCGAGTTTGAAATGAGCATGATGGGTGAATTGAATTTCTTTTTAGGAATTCAAGTCAAACAAAACCCTGATGGCATCTTTATAAATCAGTCAAAATATATTAAAGATACGTTGAAAAAGTTTAACATGACTGATTGTTCTCCAATTAAAACACCAATGCCAACTGGAAATCTTTTGGGTCCTGATTTAGCCGGTAAATCCGTTGATCAAAAGATTTACAGAAGCATGATTGGTTCTCTTTTGTACCTCACTGCGACTAGACCGGATATTATGTTCGCTACTTGTTTTTGTGCTAGGTTTCAAGCTAATCCTAAAGAGTCACACCTTGCGGCAGTTAAAAAGATCTTACGGTATCTCAAAGGCACACCCGAGATGGGCCTTTGGTATCCGAAAGATTCTAGTTTTGAGCTAATATCTTTTACAGATTCAGATTATGGTGGTTGCAAACTGGATAGGAAAAACACTTCTGGATCATGTCAGTTTTTAGGTGATAAACTTGTTAGTTGGACTTCGAAAAAGCAAAATTGCGTCTCCACTTCTACGGCCGAAGCAGAATATGTGGCTGCCGCAAGTTGTTGTTCGCAAGTGCTTTGGATGAAGACACAACTACTAGATTATGGTTACAAGTTGAAGAGAGTCCCTATCTACTGTGATTCGGAAAGCGCCATTGCGATAACGTCAAATCCGGTTTAGCATTCCAAGACCAAACACATCAACATCCGGTATCATTTTATCAAAGACAATGTGGAGAAAGGTAACATCGAAATGTTCTTTGTTCAAACAGATTACCAACTTGCTGACCTTTTCACTAAACCTTTAGATGAAAAGCGTTTTAACTTTTTGGTTAGCAAGCTAGGCATGCTTAGTCCTACTTAAATCTGTTACGCATCTTAATTTAAGGGGGAGTTGGTTAATTATTCTGGATTGGATACTATCTGACTAACATCTTAGGATTCATTTTCAATGAATACCAATTTCAACTTTGTTTTGCAGATTATCCATTTGAGGGGGAGTTCTTAAACGAGATATCATTTTTAGGGGGAGAGTTCAAATAAGCTTTAATGCTTACATATTTGAAAGATGAACAACTTTCAGGTATGAAAAATGTTTTAAATGTTCAAACTCACTTCTCGATTCTCAAATGATTTTTTTTCGAATTAGAAGTGTGATTTTCCATGTTTTCATATCATGATGAGTTGACGGATATTTTTTAACCGTGTGTTTCCAAAGTTAATACTTGCGTATTATCTTTTCATATACTTTTCAAGTATTCATACACACCAGTTTAACTTCTTTTATCTTGTTATTACCACGTCTCTATATGCTCATATAATTCGGTGGTAATACACTCGCTTGATATTTCCTCGTTGTACTTGATTGGTTCTTTGATTGGATACGTTCTCCACTGCTATATCTATATCTCGTTCGTATAGATAATATTTTTTGTTGTTGGGAACCACAGTTTTTCAAGAATATATCTCACATCATATGATGAATCAGTTTTCTCAAACAAGTTTATTTCATTCCTTTTCTTCATTTCATATACTTGTTTGAAGAAATTTTTATGTTCCTATTTTGTTCATATATATATTTGTTCGAGCATGCTTCATATTGGCTCATTGATTCCCCGATGAATCATTGTACTTTCATGTTTAGGAAACTTATTTCATGGGATGTGTGAGCTTAACAGAACTTCTATGGATTTCCAGAACCGGCATTCCTACCCAAGAAGTTATCCTAGAGAAATGAGTGAGGGGTCTCCATCAAAGAGTGGGGGAGATAACTCAGGTGGTCGAGTTATTCTCATAGTGATTGAGCGAAAAAATGTGATATGAGAGTTTGGTTAGACGTGAGGATGCTTAAAAGAATTGGAGGGTGTGAGAACGGAGTTAAAAGAAACATAAAACTCTGCACCAACCTTTTCTAAGCCGGGCAACCACATAATCTATTGGTTCACATTCTTTGGTGACCGATATTGAAACAAGGCAAAGCCCAATGCCGACTCTCGTTTTTACCCCACTAGCTACTCATTTCCTTCTTAACAAGGAGATGTTTCATTCATCATGGGGACGCAGCACATAATCTATCAGGTTTTCATTTGGAAAATCGATATTGAAACAGAAGGAAGCTGCCCTGCCTTCGAACTTCATTTCTACACATCGAGTCGTGAAATGTTTTCACATTTTGAGCCTTATGAAAGCACTTGATGCTATTTTCTTTTATCACAAATACACACAAGGAATTTGTTTCTTTGTCGGAACGTTCATAGGAATACTTTTAGTATTTGCGATGATTGAACGGAAGCCCTGGGGAGTGATCATCAATAAAGCTCTTTATATAGTGCATTTGTTGTACTGAGTTGCTTTGTGCTTCTCACAGGCATTCAAACTGATTCATGTGTTGTTTCAGGATTTTCCCACTTAAATCTGAATTTGAAAAGATTCGGATTCGTTTTTGGAATTGACGGTATTTCTTTGGAGTAAAAAGGGGAATTCTGGAGTAACAAGGAGGAGATGGTTATGTGAGATGGTTTTTGATTTCCTTGGTGGTTTGTTCACATGTTTGTATTCTTTACGAGATGAGTTATCTGATCATACATTTCTATAGTTTTGATGATTATTTCATATTTCATCAAGAAGGGGGAGATGGTTTAGAAATGTTTTTTTTTTTAAGATACTTTGGGGAGATGGTTCCGAAATGTTAAATCAAAGAGAAGATTAAGAGATGTTTGCAAGAGATGTTTGAAGTTTGGTGATTATTTGAAGATATCTTGATTCGTTAAAGCTTCGTGTTCAAAGATTGTTAAAGCTTCATGAAGATTTGGATGATTCTTGAAGATTATTATCGAAGCTTATCGTTCAAGAAAGCTTATTGTTGATGTTTAAAGTGTTGATGCTTTATTGAAGACGTTTGTCTAATTCTTTTTGTGATCTCGAATCCAAAGGGGGAGATTGTTGGATGCAAAATCGGATTGTATCCGAGATCACAAGATTGTGCTAAAGTTGAAGTCAAAGGCAAAGTCAAAGTTGTTAAAAGAAAGTCAAAGCTTTATTGTTTTTAGTGCTTTATTACTTTACTTGTAATTGTTTTGTATAGATAGGGTAGAAAGTGTAATTGGTTCAAAGTTGAAGGGTTGTAAGGGTTTGGGTATAAAAGCCCAAAGTGAACTAATTCTTGAGTCAGATCTGATTACGTAAAGTGAGATTGAATTGAGAGAGTTTGGTTCTTAAGTGTGTGTGTTCTTGGTGTATTAAGTGTGTGTAAATTTCATTCAAGAATTCAATAGATTACTCTTTCATTTCATTCTCCAATTGTGTGCTTGTTGATTAGAACTTGAATCTGGAACAACAGAGTGATGATGAGGAGGAGTACAGTGATGAGGAGGAATTTTATCAGGAGCAAGATATCATTCAACTTGCTAATTCTAAGGATGGCGGGATTATGGACTATGTTATTCCTGTTTTGGGTCAGCTTCATTCAGGAATACTTAGACCCAAAATCAAAGCCGCCCATTTTGCTCTAAAACCCCTGATGTTTTCCATGATCCAAACTAATGGCCAGTTCGGTGGTACTGCAGTTGAAGATCCACATTCTCATCTAAAATCTTTTATGCAAATAACAGACTCTTTCCGTATACCGGGAGTCTCACCAAGTGCCTTGAGGTTATCTCTTTTTCCATTTTCCCTTAAAAAAAGAGCCAGAGCCTGGTACGATTCACTCGAACCAGATTCTATAACCTCATGGAACCAAATGGCAGAAAAATTTCTAAAAAAATATTTTCCACCCACCAGGAATGCTAAGTCCCGACTTGATATTTCCACTTTTAAACAATGGGAAGATGAGCCAGTTCCTGATGCATGGGAAAGATACAAAGAACTTTTGAGAAAATGCCCTCATCATGGCATTCCGTACTGTATACAGCTAGAAACCTTTTACAATGGGTTAACACCCACTGCAAAGGGAATGATAGATGCTACTGCAGGCGTTCACTGGAATCACATACAATGAAGGATTTAAGATCCTAGAAAAGATATCCAACAACAGCGGACACTGGTCTGACCCACGGGCAGTTCCACCAAGAAGAAACACTGCTAATGTTCAGGATACAGATGCCTACTCAGCTTTGGCTGAGCAAGTTTCCAATATGGTTGAAATGATGAAGAATTTGACCAACCCTAATGGAAATGAAGGGGCACCTAAAAAAGTCCGTTTTGTCACTTGTGCTTACTGTCAAGAAAACCATTTGTTTGAGGAATGTCCTGAAAACCCTGAAAGTGTTAACTATGTTGGCCATAACAATCACACACAGACTGGGGTCTTCTCTCCTACTTACAATTCTAAGTGGAGAGATCACCCTAATTTTTCATGGCGTAGTCCGGCACTTAACCCACCAATGCAGAAACCCCATGGTCAGACCAATCACCCTAGTCAGCATAATCACCACCAACAACAACAGAGGCATGTTCATTTTCAAAACCAGAACCATCAATCTTCTTCTTCTCACCATAGGAACAACAATTAGAATGATGCCCCTCCTACCTTGGAGGCAATGTTGAAAGGCTTTATGGCCCAAACACAGGCATCAATCAAAAATCTGGAAAGCCAGGTTGGCCAGATAGCTCAGGAGGTTAAGAAAATACCTGATGGGACTCTACCCAGTGATACTGAGACCCCTCAGAGACCTGGGAAAGAACAAGTCAAAGTTGTGACCCTTAGGAATGGTAAGACTTTAATAGAAAACAATCAGGTGAAATCACACACACCACCTAAGAAAAAAGAAAAAGAAAATACAAAAACAGAGCCCGAGAAGAAAAAGGTAGAAAAAGAAAAAGATTTTGCATCATCCACTTCTTCTGATATTCCACAGTCTTCTAGAGAAACCAACAAGAGACCTCTGACTCATGCACCACTTCCTGAAAGGTCAGATCTTCCACTTTTATTTCCAAGTGAGTCAAAGAAAATCCAAAAAAGAGACAAAACCCCTGTTAGTGATGTGTCACAATCTGGTGGCAGTCCTAAGATTCATTATACACCAAGCAGTTCAGAGACAATCCCTGAGGCAGAACCTGTAATACAACAAGTAGTAGAGTATGATGTCCTGCCTACCCCACCACCATTACCAGACCCAATTCCTGGAAAGACTACTATTCCATCTACAGTCAGTCGTTATATTCCTTATCCCCAAAGGTTAAGGAATCAAAAAGAAGAAATACGGTTTAAGAAATTTCTGGATGTTTTCAAGCAACTTCACATAAACATACCTTTGGTTGAGGCTATTGAGCAAATGTCAAGTTATGCTAAGTTTCTTAAAGACATCCTGAACAAAAAGAAAAAGCTGACTGAATATGAAACAGTAGCTCTGACTAAGGAATGTAGTGCGTTGTTAACCAACAAAATCCCACCAAAGATGAAAGATCCAGGATGTTTCACTATACCTTGTCTAATAGGAGGAAAGAATGTAGGGAAAGCCCTATGTGACCTAGGTGCTAGTATAAACCTGATGCCCTTATCCATTTTCAAATCATTAGGCATAGGTGAAGCTAGACCTACCACTGTGACTCTATCTTTAGCTGATAAGACCATAGCTTATCCTGAAGGAAAAATTGAGGATGTCCTAGTTCAGGTTGATAAATTCATCTTTCCAGCTGACTTTATTATCTTAGACTTTGAGGCAGACAATGATGTTCCACTCCTTCTAGGTAGACCTTTCTTACCTACTGGTAGAACCCTGATAGATGTCCAGAAGGGAGAGTTGACCATGAGAGTCCATGACCAAGAGGTGACTTTTAATGTGTTTAATTCTCTCAGGTACCCTGATGACAGAGAGGATTGTTCCATTCTAACTGTAATTGAGACTTGGTGTGAAAATGAGAGTAGAAGAGAAGCCCTAGGAATAGCTGAGTCTGATAGTGATAGTGATGAGGAAGATTGTGAGGAGATAGTGATGCCTGAGGAAATCTTTGCTTTTGAAACCTTAGAGATTGAAGATAGGAAGACTCTTGTCCCTTCTTTAGATGTTGCCCCAGATTTAGAACTGAAACAACTTCCCTCACTTTTGAAATATGCATTCTTAGAACACCCAGGGAAGTTACCAATCATAATTTCATCATCATTAGACCCAGAACAGGAAGAAAAGTTGGTCCAGATGCTGAAACAGCACAAGAAAGCCATTGCTTGGACCATTGCTGATATCAAGGGCATAAGCCCTACTGTTTGTCAACACAAGATTATTCTTGAAGACAAAAATTTCACTTCAGTTGAGCCTCAAAGAAGACTCAATCCTATAATGAAAGAAGTAGTTAAAAAGGAGATCTTGAAATGGCTTGATGCTGGCATAATCTATCCCATTGCCAGTAGTACTTGTGTCAGTCCAGTTCAATGTGTACCCAAAAAGGGTGGAGTTACTGTTGTACCAAATGAGAAAAATGAACTTATACCTACCAGAGTAGTATCATGTTGGAGGATATGTATGGACTATAGAAGGCTTAACAAAGCCACTCAAAAAGACCATTTTCCTTTACCTTTTGTGGACCAAATGTTAGACAGACTGGCAGGTAAGGAGTTTTATTGTTTCTTAGATGGCTACTCCGGTTACAATCAAATAGCCATTACACCAGATGACCAGGAAAAGACCACTTTTACATGTCCCTATGGCACTTTTGCCTTTAGGAGGATGCCCTTTGGATTATGTAATGCCCCAGCCACTTTCCAGAGATGTATGATGTCTATTTTCTCTGATATGCTAGAAAACTCCATGGAAATCTTCATGGATGATTTTTCTGTATATGGGACATCATATGAGCAGTGTTTGAAAAATCTTGAAAAAGCTCTGGAAAGGTGTGAAGATACTGATTTAGTCTTGAATTGGGAGAAATGCCATTTCATGGTTAAAGAGGGCATAGTTCTGGGACATCTCATATCCAACAGAGGCATTGAGGTAGACAAAGCAACGTTGGAGGTAATTGCAAAGTTACCTGAGCCAGCCACTGTGAAAGGAATCAGAAGTTTCCTTGGACATGCAGGGTTTTACAGGAGATTCATAAAAGACTTTTCCAAAATCTCAAAACCCTTGTGTGTGTTACTTCAGCATGATTAGGAGTTTATTTTTGATGAAGATTGTAAAAAGGCTTTTAAAACTTTAAAAGAAGCTCTGGTCACTGCTCCTGTTGTAACCACACCTGACTGGTCTCAACCTTTTGAAATAATGTGTGATGCTAGTGACTGGGCAGTTGGAGCTATATTAGGGCAAAAGAAAGAAAAGATTTTTCACCCTATATATTATGCTTGTAAAACCCTCAATGATGCTCAAATCAATTACACCACTACTGAAAAGGAATTATTAGCTGTGGTTTTTGCTTTTGAAAAATTCAGATCTTACTTGATGGGGACCAAGGTAATTGTTCACACTGATCATTCTGCCATCAAGTACCTTATTTCTAAAAAAGATGCAAAACCTAGGCTGATAAGGTGGGTCTTGTTGTTACAAGAGTTTGATTTGGAGATCATTGACAGAAAAGGAACAAATAATCAAGCGGCTGATCACTTGTCAAGTATAGAAAAGCAAAAAGAAATTGTACATAGTAGTGACATCTGTGAAGTATTTCCAGATGGGAGGATATTAGTTGTGAACCATTTTTCCATACCTTGGTTTGCAGATATTTGTAATTTTTTAGCATGTGAAATCATTCCTAAAGATTTTAATAAATATCAAAAGAAAAAGCTTTTATCTGATTGCAGAAAATATCTTTGGGATGATCCTTATTTGTTTAAAATTTGTGCAGATCAGGTGATCAGAAGGTGCATTCCAAAAGAAGAAGTGAATTCAATCATACATCATTGCCACACAGGACCTTGTGGAGGTCACTTTGGAGGCCACAGAACTGCAGCTAAGATTTTACAATCTGGATTCTACTGGCCTACTCTACATAGAGATTGTCATGACTTTGTAAAAAGTTGTGATGAGTGTCAGAGAAGTGGAAATATTTCCAGAAGGAATGAAATGCCCCTCAATGGAATTCTAGAAATAGAGTTATTTGATGTGTGGGGTATTGACTTTATGGGACCTTTTCCTGTTTCCAACAATTGTTCTTACATACTGGTAGCTGTAGACTATGTGTCTAAATGGGTGGAGGCTATGGCCTGCCACTCTAATGATGCTAAGACTGTTGTCAAGTTCTTACAAAAGCACATTTTCACTAGATTTGGTACACCACGTGCCTTAATTAGTGATGAAGGCACTCATTTCCTAAATAATTTACTTGAAGAACTTCTACTGAAGTACAACATTCAGCACAGGGTGGCTACTGCTTATCACCCTCAAACCAATGGTTTAGCTGAGTTGTCAAATAGGGAAATTAAAGGCATTTTGGCTAAAGTAGTCAAACCACACCGAAAGGATTGGGCCTCCAAATTGGATGATGCCCGTGGGCCTACAGAACTGCACTCAAAACCCCTATTGGAATGTCCCCATATAAGTTAGTTTTTGGAAAAGCCTGTCACCTGCCTGTAGAATTAGAACATAAGGCCTATTGGGCCATCAAGGAGCTGAACATGAGTCTAGATGAGGCCGGTAAGAAAAGAATTTTACAACTCTGTGAAATGGAAGAACATAGGTATTTTTCCTATGAGAATGCCAAACTCTATAAAGAAAACACAAAGAAATGGCATGACAAAAAGATTCTTCTAAAAGACCTGTATGAAGGACAAAAAGTTTTACTGTTCAATTCTAGAGAGAAGTTGTTCCCTGGAAAGCTAAAATCTAGATGGACAGATCCTTTTGAGATTGCAAAAGTATACCCCTACGGAGTAGTTGATTTAATTGATCCAGACAGAGGTACTACTTTCAAGGTATATGGACAGAGAGTGAAACCATTTCTTGAGCTAGTTCCAAATCCACATCAGCCTCACATGGCTGATGACTCTGATTTCTGAAATAAATAAATGTTTTCTTTTTGTAAATAAGTTTATTTTTCTAATTTTTCCTTTTTGTTTTTACTTGCATAAAAAGAAAAAAAAGATTTCACAAAAATAATTAGTTTTAAGTCATTTAGTAGTATTAGGTTTTTAGAAAATTTATTTCTTGAAAATCCAAAAATAGTTGCTTTTAGGTTAAGTTACATATTAAAATTTTGAAAATCAACAAAAAGAATTATTAGTTGTAGGAAGGTACACATAGCTAGTTGTTAGTCTTAATATTTAGCCTAATTTTTTTGTTTTTTTTCTTTCTAGTGTTACCTTTAAGTACTTAGTCTAATTGTCCTTTTGTCTACAAACAAGAAAAGCAAAGAAAAGAAAAGTACCGCAGGTACATTTAGGCTAATAGTATAGATATGTAATAGTCAAATTAAGATTTGACATATAAAGAGAAAAAAAAAAAGATGTCAGTTGCTTTATTATATATATACATAGTACATATTAAGTATATTAGTTTTAGATTTTTTTTTTATCTTAGAAAAATGAAAAGATAAAAAAAAACTATATATGTATATATTTATATATGTCATTCGTTAGCCTATAGTAATAATAAGATAATTAATTTTTTTTTCAGAAAAAGAAAAAGAAAAAATTATGTGTGTATATGTTCGTATAAATAATATATATATATATAGATTAGATTTTTTTTACCTAGTTATTAGTATTATAGTATTAGTACTTCTAGAAAGAAAAAAAATATACAAAAACAATTTTTGTTTGGCAAAACCAAGAAAATAAATAAAAATAAAATAAACATTTTTGTACCTTTTTGTACAAATCTGATTTGAGTCAAAATGATATGATGGGCCATGTACCTTCTTTTATTTTGGACCACATATTTTTATCTATTAGGTTTATATTAATTTATTAGATCAATTTATCTAATTAATTAAATTGTTACCTGATTTTTAGGTCCCTCTCCAACAAGCATACCATTGGCCAAGTCTACACATTGCAATAATCTTGCTGAAGATCACATTTTCTTGAAACCATGAGAACTCTGAGTTTTGCTTCCATTTGATAACGGAATCGTACTCATCGTCAGCGATAACAGCTTTCATTGCACTTGTGAAGGGACTTCATCGGCATCTTCCACTTTAGGAATTCGAAGACTACTCTGTAAGTCGTACTATTCTCTTGACCGGAAACCACCATCGCTTTGCCTACTGTTCTCAATATCGATCACCAAGAATGTAATCCGGCAAAGAAACCAAACCGCCGAATCACTACTTGATTCCATCGAAAACCCACATGGAGAATCCCCAATCAAGGTCGTTTTTGTTCGAAGTATTGAAACAGCCAAGGAGAAAGCAAAACCGAAGAAGAAGGGTCGGCGATTTTACTGACGTCAAATGGGAGTAGCTACCCCAATAGTTCGTCGGAAGGCATGGAGAAGCAGACTAAAGCCGTAAAAGAGATGGTGCAGACTATGCATAAGAACCTGAAGGAGAAGTTGTTGTTGATTGAGAAGGATGTGGATACTCTCAAGAAGAAAAGAACTCAAGAAACCTTGCACAAGGAACAACTCAAAGATGGCTACCTGGCCCAAATCAGTATTCTTGGAGGTTTCTCCTACTCAATCTGAGTAGGACAGGTTCTATCACCTTTCTTTTTTTTTGCATCCACCATCTTACCTGTTTTGACATATACATATTGAGGATTCTTAAAAATCATACATATGCATATATAAATAATAATAAATAAAAAAATTTATAAATAAAAAAAAAGAAAACAAAAACAAAAAGAAAAAAAAGAAAAAAAAGGTCTGTTCTCTGCCTGTTTATGTATATATTTAATTGTTATGCATGTTTTGATTTTCTGTTTTGCACACTTTTGCACTCACACACAGTTTGCACATAGGGGCAGTTTCCCTAGTTACATTTATGTGAATTGTGATGCACAATGAGTAGAGGCAATCCCTCTATATCATTTGGTTGATTTTGGATGCAATGATCACAAGGGCAATCCCCTTGAGATCCTTGATCTTGTTGAAATTCACACACATAAGAGGCAGTCCCTCTTAGCTTGCATATCATTCAACCTTGTGGTGCATTTGTGTAGTTTGTTTGAAATTATCCCATGGCATGAAATCTGTTGATGCCCATTTTTGGGAAATTTGCTATATTTTAGGTAAATTGTTAGTTTTTGAGTTCCAAACTTTGTCATGGACAAAGTTTGAGGTTGTTAAAATTTTGAGTCTTTTATTTTGATTTGCTGATTTTTAGTTTTTAGTTTCAAGCTTAGTCTAAGACTAAGTTTGAGGTTGTGTGTTTTTCTTTTGATTTGCTGAATTTTAGATTTTAAACTCAAACATTGCCTTAAGCAAGTTTGAGGTTGGTAAAGTTTAATTAGTTTCTTTATTTTTGCTTATTTTCCAAACTTGAATGTTACACAACATCTCAAGTTTGAGGTTGATGTTTTTAAGTAGGTAGAATTGATGGCAGTGTGACCCCTTGGGAAACATTTTCATTTTTACTTTTCTGTTTCAAAGTAGGATTTTTAGTTTGTTAAATGTTGAGTCTTAATCCATGATTGGTGTTCATTCACTAATCTGTTTGGATAAATTGCTGAATTTTAGGTAATTTTGTTCACTAAGTCATGATAGCATAGAATGTGAGTCACTTTTGTTTGTGTCTTGCAATAGACGGAATGGAAAACAGTCCCATTCTCATCTTTGCTTTTCTAGTTTAAATTGGGAACTGATTTTATGGACTTGATCATCTGTTGTGCACTATGATCAGAATTGGCATGCTCTTTAATTTATGCATGATCTTATAGCCTTAATAAATCCATGGTGATGTTTTTGAAAGATAGTTGTTATCACAAATATAGTCCAAAACAGTTTGATAGAAATCATTGGTTGAGTCATCTTATGGCAAGCCATTCTTGGGCTTTCATTCCTATATTACAACCCCATAATACACTTTTCTTTGATACAATTGGGACATTGCATCCCATAAGTTTGAGGTTGGGAGAATGCCTTGCATATAAACTCAACCCCTTCCTCACCTCATTAAGCTAAACACATCAAGAAAGCCACCTATAAAGCCAAATTTTGGCTAAAAAAATTTTCAATTTTGGTAAAGCTCTGTGTTAAAAGACACAATGAGCTCAAAAGAGACCTAAAGGTCCAACAATACCTCAATAAGAGAATAATGGTAATAAAATCATACCATTGAGTGATTGTTGTGAGATGTGAGAAAAAGAGGCTTAAGCATGCAAAGAAAGAATGGCCAACATGCACCCTAAAGTCAAAAATGCCTTGATGACTCTAGACTTAGGACTAAATCTGTGTTGCACCTTGAAATCAGGAAAGGAACCAAGATTTGTGAAGGGCTATTTGTAATCATGTCATCCATATGAGCCAAAAAGATCTATATGTACATACTCTTGAAACAGTCCAAATTTTTATAAAATTTGTAGATATTGAGTCTTTATTTTGTCTTTTGGTTGTTTGGGGACAAACAACATTTTAAGTTTGAGGTTGTGATAAGTGTCTAAATGTTGCCACTTATTGAGTTCTTTTGGTATCTAATTGTGTCTTTATTTTGCCCAAAGTTAGCATTTGAGTCTAGTTTACTTCTGTTTTTACTGTAATTTGATTTCTCATGACTTATGTGATTATTAGTGTAAATATGTAGTTAATTAGTGTTATTTCCTTGTTTTTCAGGCTTTGGAAAGGAGCAGTTGCAGGACAGCCTTTTGGGAGTGCTATAGGACTGCTGCAGGAATGCTGAAGGAAGGTTCTGGGCCAGCTCATTACTTTTGCTGCAAGGAATTGCTTTTGGGCCCAACCCGAATTTTGACCCATGGGTTGCTTTTGTCAGAAGATCAAGCCTGTTTACAGCTGTCTCCCTCATCCAAGCCCTTTATTTTGCTATAAATAGGAGTAGTTGTAACCTTAAACACTTACACTTGAACCATATCACTTTCTAGTGATTTGGATTCTCTTGTCAAGCTCTTTAGTTCTGTAGTTGCTGTTCTTGGTGTTTAAATTCTGTTCTTAGTTAGTAATTTGAAACTCTTGGTTCTTGAAACCAACCCGTAGGTTAATCTTTTGATCTTCCTAGTTTGTGTCTTAATCTCTCTACGGGTTTAAGCATTTAAACTAGTGTTGTTGTTGTTCTTAGTAGTTTTTAATCCAAGTAATCTTTTGGAAAATCATCTTGTGTCGTGTTCTTGTTGTTAAAGTTCCAGCTTTTGATCTTTAAAAGTGTTCTTGTTGTTAAAATCCAAAGTTTGTAGTTTTTAATCTTCTTGTTTCCTTGGAGTTGTTTTACACTCTGATTCTTTCTTAGTAAAGAACGTATTGTGTTTCAACTACCTAAATCAGTGTTTTCAAAATACCTGTTAGCATTTTAACTGTTAGAAAATTAGTTGCTTAAATTGCAAGAAAAGGGTACACCCTAGAATTCATCCTTTGTACTTTCAAGTACATGTGTAAGTACTTTATGTACTTTTTTGTCTCCTAAGTGTACTTCATTTGTACTCTTGTCTCCCAAAGTTCTTACAATCAAAACCTTTGTCTCCAAGTAATTGATCAGTATTTTATTTACCGGCTAATTAACTAACTGCTGCTAATTCTCTAACTTCTTGGAATTACTACACTCTGTTTCTCTCTTAGAAGAGAACGTATTGTGTAGTAATCACCAATTTACTTTTATTGCAATTTACTTTCCAGCAATTTTACTGGTCATAAATCCAGTGTTTAATTTCCTGTCAGTTACTTTTCTGCAACTTACTGGTCAATCCAGTCTTTACTGGTCACTCCAGTGTTTACATTTCTGCAACCTACTGGTCAATCCAGTACTTTAATTTCCTGCAATTTATTTTACTGCTTTTGGGATTACTTACACTCTGTTTCTCTCTCAGAAGACAACGTATTGTGTAAGTAATTACCACCCATTTACTTTTCTTGCCAGCATTCCCAACTAGTCATCATTCCAGTATTCACATTTCCAAGTTATGAGTTAAAAGCTTGAGCTTGGGGTGTGGGGAAATATTGAATGCAATGTAGTTGTAATTGTTCTAGATGCAGTTTTGTATTATTGTGTTAACTATTTATTGCAGGAGTTTGAAGCGTTTCATTGAAGATTAAGTTAGGTTGATTGACGCCCAATCTGGCTTATGAAAATGCATTAACTTTCAGAGTTAAGGTTTACGTTAAAACAAATGCAGTAAAGTGAGAACAATATTACAGTGCTAAACTATTCATTGCAGGGATTTGAAGCGTTTCATTGAAGATTAAGTTGGATTAGTCTGGCTTATGAAAATGCATTAACTTTCAGAGTTAAGGGTAACGTGAGAATAACTGTAGTAATATGTGAAGTCTGTATATGGTTTTTATCTGGCAATGAAGGTAACACTGGTTGTGCTAGGGCAGGTGACTAATATCACACCTGATTGCATGTTGACCAGTGTGCACTGTGGTCAGCCGTCTAGCCAGTGGTTTCACAATTTTATAAAGCATCTTTAAACTACAAACAGCTATTTTTGTATCTCTTTACTACCTGCACCCTGGGTTCTTTTTCTCCAATAGATTTTTACACACACTCATTCACCATTTGCTAAAACAAGCATCGGTTAAAATCCTCGAATTCGCCATCTGAAATCATCTCTTAACTGCTCTACCAATACCTGAAAAGACTCTTGCATTATTCCTTCTCTGTGGAAACGATATCTGGTATTTACTTACCATTATTACTTGTTACGGGACGACAGTAGTTCAAGGTGTATACTTGGGCCTGGTTCTATTTTCCAGTTGAATCTCACAGTTCACCTCAGTCGTTTTTTGTTAACCTTCTTTTGTTCCCAATTCTAAAAGGGGATAAAGGAAATTTAAGAGCAGTTGGTCTCCTAGAACAACAAATATTATGGGTTTTAAGACCCTACTATTAAGCAAATCTTTTTTTTAGTAATCAACTAATTTTATATATCACTTAAAAAACCGGAAATTATAAAATGACGTTATCCGGTGAGCGGTGAAAAATAATAATGAATTTCAAACAACATTTTCCTTTTTCGAGTTGTGCAAATATCTTGAAAGGAATAGGCATCTAATTGAATCCAAAATCAACTTATCAACTTATTACTTTTTGATATCATGATAAGCTAATCTAAACACTTTTTATAAAACATTTTTTTAACATTAAGGTGTCGTTTGTTTTTTACGTGGTCTAAAATCTGAAGTGTGATTTCACATCTAAAAACAAGAGATGGATGGCGCACCTCTTAAACACTCATACTGTAATAAGTGTTTACACATTTTTTATATATAAAACAAACGTTTTTATGTCTACAAACCTCTTAATTTCAGACTTTAAAAATTTTAAAAGGTATTTTATAAAAAAACAAACAACCCCTAATTAACTAATAAACATTTTTTAAAAAAGGTACAAGTTATTTTAGAGGGTTTTTGGAATTGCTTATTTGCCAAAATTGTTTATCTCTTTTCTAAAAACAAAAAATAAAATGTGTTTTTTGTTAAAGGAAAAAGAGAACGGAACAACAACAAAGAATAGAGAGAATGAAGTCTATTATTTCTCATTAATCATAAGCCCTTAAATAGGGATGAGGTTACATAGAAAAGGAAACATTCAATATGATAATTTCTAATACATACAAAATATTCTCTCAATCACTTCTTTTTTATGATGGCACATAATCCTACAATACTCCCCCTTGTGCCGAGTCAAAGGAGTGGTGGTGCACATTCGTTGTCTCGTTAAAACCTTACGCCAAAATAAAAACCCCGTGGGAAAAATAAAAATATGACGAAGGAAATAGTACAACGCACCAGTTTTCTTTGCAGTATAGACTTTTCCTTTAGTCTAATGTTTTCTCTGATTTGTACGTTAATCATGAGAATTAAGAAAACAAGATGATATATATAGTGTTGCCTCACTAAAACCTTACCCCAAGGAACAAAACCCACTGGAAAAAATAAAACCTTGGGTGAAAGAAAGAGCACAACATACCAATATCACATACAAAGTAGACTCCCCCTTTTGTCTACTACTCCCCCTGATTTGTGTATTAATCAAGAGAGTTATGGAAACATTAGTATTTGAATACTTATTATATTTTTCCCAAATATGGTTTTAGGTAATAATTTGGTAAAACATGTCACATCCTTTTGACATCTTAATTGATTTACTTGAATCTAGTAGAGAGTTTGTTATAGCTGATAGTATAACCACTTAACCAGAATATGCTTTGTTTATCACCCTTCATGTATCTTACTTTCATCTAATGATACATGACGCATTAGTTCCATATATGCGAGTAGGGTATTGGTTTAACCCATAGTATTAACTCCTCTAATATTTGTAATGATAGTCCTTAATCATGTACATTATTGTAAATTAATATTGTTAAAATGGTTCAAAGAGGTAGTTACATAAGGTTTGCTTAGTTTACTTACAAGCAATAAATGCATTCTCTATGGTAATTCCTTATCCAATTTGGAAATAACTTTTGTATGGGTTATACATATAATTAATATAAGCAAATAACTATCAATAGACTATTACATTAGTCACTTATAAATAGGTATCGAAATTCCATTATCAACCCAACCCTCTTTCTTTAGGGAAATTATAAGCCCATGTCAATGGTTCCAAAATATTAATTTGATTTTATTCCAATGACATTGCGTAGGCGCGAAGCTAAATCAATCTAACAAGTTCATTGAGATAAAATATATGGTCAATTGTATCATCTAAAGTACAATAATGCGCCTATTGTACTTAGGTACGGAATTCCAGCTCCGAACACCTCTTCGTCATCATCCTTTAGACGGAATAGATATTTTCTTATATCCAACACTTTTACTGATCATGGGAGTGCTAGCCATATACGTTTTGTCCATATTAAATCGCCTGATCATTTGGGGACATATGCGTATTGGTGGATTAATGTTCCACAAACTCGATGCGATAACTCAAAAATCGAGTTTTCCCAAGATCTTTTATCTCAAATTCTGATTTCAAGTAGCTTGTGGGTTCTCTTATTTCATCAAGAGTGTCTATATATGTTCATACATCAACATATTAAGCCACATTGAAAATCTGGAACTCGTTTTCTTAATAAATACGCAAGAGCAAAATTTATGTTTTCAGCTTTACTGGAAACACACTATGTGGTTTAGAGTTACTTAATATGGTCAACTTAATTTCATCAAGTACTTTTACATATCTCTTAATCTAGATCCCCATAGATATATACTAACCACATTAATGAGCTGCATTTTCCAGTTCTTCAGAAACTACTATACTAATTATTAGCATAAGTTCTAACGTTCATCACAATAGAGTAATTATCGTTGATAATCCAGGGCGTTGTGAGAAACCTTGCGCCAAAAGGAAGTCTTATACATTACGACTTAATTATTCTCATTACGCTTCTAGAACAAATGATTTATCTATGTCCTACAGGCTTTACACTTGGTGGGTTAGCACTACCAAACCAAATACTTGTTCATTTGTCAAATAATATAATTATCCTGGATTGCTTATTTAGGCCAATTTACTCTTGTTGACATTGTTCAACTGAGCATGGTTCGATATCATCGTGCTTTATCATTTCATAAGCAACGATATATGCAAATATATCATCATTGAGTATGTATGATCTGTCCAGCGACTCATATTCGTTTGAGATTTATTTTATCTATGGAATCAATTTTAACTTCGGAGCGTCCTCTAGTAGTGATTCATGGACATAGTTTATAATCAGAGATAATCTCATAAAATGTTGATGATATATAGGTCGTGCCTTACTCTTCTCTTCCATTAGATGAGTATCTATCGAACCAAGTAGCTTCCCCCATTTCCTTTTGGGAGCTACGGCCTCAACCACACCTCCACCATGTGTGATTGCAACGCTCTTTCCAGCGGCGTTGTGCCCTTGTTTAGGGACTTTTTGACTTTACGGGTATATTTGCAGCATCTATATATTATATTGTCACTTCTTGTATAACTTTAAATGTATTAGGTATCGAGTCTGATTCGTTTGACTTCAACTTTACTTTATGAAGTTTGGGGATCAAAATGAAATATAATGGAAATGGTTCATGACAGTTCCCGTCGTTCCTCTGGAAAATACTTTTTTTAAGTATATTTTTTGTTCCCGTCTCAATCACTTCCTTTTGATGATGGCACATAATCCTACAACATTTTTTTAAATGTTTATCTACTTTCGAAGGTCTCAAACAATTCATCCAAACACCTCAGAACTTCCAATTAAACTGATAACTTGTTTTATAAACAATTCCAAACACCCTTAAATAAATAATCCCAAACACCTCCTAATTAGATTGTTACTGGAGGGGTGTTTGGAATTGTTTACTTAAAAGTGCTTATTATTTATTAGCTTTTTGAAAAAAAAACAATAAGCTATTTTAAAGTGTTTGACTAAAGTGCTTAGGTGGCATTTGGTTCGTAGAATGGAATATGTTGGAATTGGAATCTGGAGGAATTGGAATGAAATTTAATAACCTATGATCATGCGTTTGGTTGGCAGAAATTGGAATTGGAATTTAATAATCTTTGACATGTATTTGGTTGACGGGATTTGGAATAGGATTTTGTCAAAAAAAAATTGAATATGTCTGTTTAGTTCATTGAATATATGATATTGGTTGGAGATGGAGGAGGTGGTGGAGACGGCGACGATGGGTGGTGGTAGTGGTAACGGTGGTGGCGGGGGCGGTGGTAGGGGAGGTGATGACAACTGGTGGTGATGGCGAGTGAAGATAGGGAGTGTGGTGGTGGCGATGACGGGTGGTGGTCGTGGTAGCAGCGTGACGGGTGTAGCGGCGCTGGCAGTGATGGTTGGTGTTGTAGCAGCGGTAACAGGTGGTGGTTGTGGTAGCAACGCGAAGGGTCTTGGGTGTTGGTAGCGGTGATGAAAGTAGCGGTGGCGACGACGTCTAGGACGGTGGCGGTGGTAATGATGCTGTGCTGTATGGTGGTGGTAGTGGTGGGTGGTGGTTATGGTAGCAACGGTGACATGTGTGATGGTGGTGTCCGTGACAAAGGTATCTGTGGCAACCACTGCTAGAAAGGTGGTGGCAACGGCGATAAAGATAGCGGCAACAAAGATGGTGGCGGCGGCGATGGTGACAACGTTGATGGGGATCACGGTAGTTACATCCATTATGGGTGAATGAAATTGAGCAATATAGTTTCTTTTTTTATTTAAAGATGGTAAAAAGGAATTGAAATTGCTTACTAAAACTTAAGAAATCTACATTTTTTCGTTTGTGGAATTCGAATTTCTTGTGAAAATTCAAAAGACGAACCAAACACAGAAAAGAAACTTAGGGGCTGTTTGGTAGTTGCTGAATGGTTGAGAGGCTCTGTATGATATAGTGTTGAATGAAATATGTTTATTTGTTAACGATTCTGAATGATCAGTCTGAATGACAACAAATGACTATTTTACCCCTCTATATAAATTTCAATGATTGAAAAACAGTAATAAAATCCATAAACAAAAACCATAAACAATTTTGAAATCCATGTTGGAAATCCATAAACATATTTTGTATTCTGTATTGGAAACTAATATGTTGGGAAAAACAATATTAAAAACCCATAAACACAAAACCCATAAGCATATTAAAAACAACATTACTCACCCTTGTGCTTACGAACACAATAATGAAATCAGTAACAAAAATCAATGGCCGATTCAAGAACAAATCAGGAACAGTTGTGTTTACGAACACAGTTGGCCGATTTCAAGTAATCGGTAATAATCAATGGCCGATTTCATCAAATCAGTGGTCAATTTCAAGAAATCCATGGCCGATTTCAACCAATCTATGGTCGATTTCAACAAAGCAATGACAGATTTCAACAAATCAGTGGTCGATTTCTCAAAATCCAGAATCGAGTATACCCGAGAGGTCGCCGGAATGAACATCGGAGATGACCGGAGAAGCTTTTGGGAGCAATGGAGAACGACGATTCCGACAAAATTGTGCTCGATTTCAACAAATTGATGGTTGATTTCAACAAATCAGTGTCCGATTTCACAGAAACAAAATTCTGATTATACATAGCCGGTCGCCGGAATGAACGCCAGAGAAGTTCTTGGGAGCAATGGAGAAAAGCGTGGAAAGTTTATGAGAAGGGTAAATGTGGAAAAGAAAACCTCTGAACCATACGCTTTCACCCCTCATACAAAATGGTGTAGAGGCATTTATCATGGTTCAAAGCTCGAATTTTTTTTGCCGAACAAGTAATGCCTCTGCGCGATTAAGAGGTTACCGCTGAATGGTTACATTCAGATGCAAACAAACAGCCCCTTAGTCAATAAAATTGACAATTCCAAGTCCTTCAAATTCCATTGGATTCCATCAAACCTTAGGCAGCGTTTGGTTTGCAGAATGTTTTTTGATGGAATGGAATATGTCAAAGGAATTTGACATTGAAAGAATTTGAATGAAATGTTGTTAGGTTGGACCACCTGTTTGGTTAACAGAATTGGAATGGACTATGCTAAACGAATTGGAATTATAAGCTTTACATAAAAAAACCTAAACATTACCGATTTACGTTTGTATCGATAGCAGCAATTAGTTACAGTTGAACATCATCATCATCGTCTACGGACTGCTCGGGGTTTGAATGGCGACGAACGGCAGTGATCCCACAAATAATAATGTGAAAATAATCGTCAAGTTCAACGGACGATCTATACCTCTAAATCTTTCTATTGATTCCACCGTCAAAGATCTTAAATCTCTCCTTCAACCACTCACTGATGTTCTTCCTCGGGGTCAGAAACTAATCTCTAAAGGTAAACCACCCCTAATTTCTTATTTCTGTATTCCCACTATATATATATACAAGGGTGGTTGATACAAGAACAATCCAATTTGCAAGAACAAAGAAACCATGTAAATCGCATGTGATTTTGTACTACGCGCCTTGTCGGCAAGTGTACTATGATTTACATGGTTCCTTCGTTCTTGCAAATTGCTTTTGTTCTCGATTCGTCCACTGCTGCTACTGATAATGGAAAAGGTTATGAAGTTGACTTCTTTGAACCTAATTCTATATATATATATATATATATATATATTCAACCGAGCCTTACTTTGAAGATGATGTATGGCAGGGAAAATTCTTGATGATGAAGAGAAATTTACTTCATTGGGGGCACACAATGGAGTCTATAAGATACAGCTCATTGCTTCCCAAGGTCTACATCAAGGGGTAATTTCAATATAATCCATTTTAATAAGCAATAAGCATTTTTGGCAAAAGATTTGCTATTTTCCATTTGAATGTGATTTGTTATAGAATTGGGGATTTCTGGTTTTGATTGAGAAAATTGCAATATGATTTTCTTTTAGAGTGGTCCCATCAAGAAGGAAGCTCCGGTGGTGTCGAATTCAAGGAGAGTTTCCGAGACCGTTAGAAGAGAGAAAGAAGTGACTGTTGTGAAGAGTCAGTTTGAAAGATGGAAGCTTACTGGGGTTATAGCCCTGTCTAATAATGAAGTAAAGGTAATTCACGAGCTGAATTTGTTGTTTTCATGAAAAGGTCTTGTTGGTTATATGTTCATTATTGTGGCCTATTGAGTAAAGTTTGTAAATTATCTATAGGAGATGATTTTTGTTTGGAGGTGTTGTTCGGTTAGATTGTTGAGTTATATTTGCGTTGGTATATTTATAGTTTTGCTAATTGATTTGAGGGCATAACTTGTTTGTATCTGATCCAAAGGTTCATATGTTAAATAGGATGCCAAATGAGGTTGCTTTGAGCTCAAATAAATTAAGGGGGAAGATTGTGGTGGTTTGGGCATGCTCATAGGAGAAGC
This sequence comes from Centaurea solstitialis, assembly GCA_030169165.1. Lineage (NCBI taxonomy): Eukaryota > Viridiplantae > Streptophyta > Magnoliopsida > Asterales > Asteraceae > Centaurea > Centaurea solstitialis. The sequence continues at coordinate 45,832,111 of CM058042.1, read as the reverse complement.
AGTTGGCACCGATTAGGAGAGTGGAGAGCGAGGTAGGCCGGGAAGGACATGGAATGAGTAGTTGAGGTTGAATATGGGGGCGCTAGTTTTTTCCAAGGGCGTTAGATTAGTATGTAGCTCCACGTAGGAGATCTTTTAGAACTTTTGTGGGTTTATAAGCCTAAACGCATACTCGTTATCAAAGTGGAGAAAAGCTTAAGTAATGGGTTGATATTGGGCTGTACTGATGGAAATGCTAAATATTCAATGGTCAAAAAGATTGGGTATTGACCTTGAAATCAAAATTTTACTCAAATTATACAGACGAGAAAGCGAATTTCATGTGACCAAACTCACATGAGAACGGTCTTTGTTGGATGTTGTAAAATAAACCCGCTTTGTCTCTATTGTTATCCAACTGCATTACCTACAACCTACTTGTACTACTGCAATGGAAACATGTACCCAACTAACTAACTTTGAGAAACACTATTAAAGGGTATAGCATATGCCTATAACTCCAAGTATTTGTTTTCTTTCTATATAATTGGTTATGTGTGTGTCTTTTGAATTTAGTCTGCCCCAATTACTAGGGATAAAAAATATATTTCTTCTTGTGAAGGGACAGGCATATATACATATTTACGTATAGATTTTTAGTAGAATTAAGACCCTTTTAACATGAACATTTGGTACTAATATGCGCTAGTTGAACCAAAAAAGGTCATACCTCAAGAAGTATGGAATTGTGGATCTTCTGTAAGATTTCTTGATCTTAGCTGCAACTCAATACAAGATATACCGGAAGCTATTGGTGGTTTGACTTCATTGCAGGTGAGAGAATCCTTTCTTTCTATCTTTCTAGAAGCTTCTTATATGAAAAATATAGTGATATGTGTTAAATCTTCTGTTTATTTGTTAGAAACTTCTCTTGAATGCAAACGGCATAAAAGATGAATTTCTTAGCTGGAATGGAATGTCATCATTGAAATCTCTCACTTTCCTCTCTTTGAGCCATAATCTGTAAGCATCTCACTTGCCACATGTGACATGACAATTAATCTTGAAGTTGGGGGTGATTATATATTATTTGCAGTTTGACAACTTTACCCTCTGATTTGGGTGCATTAACTACCCTGAAGGAGCTTCATGTTGCAAACAACCAGTTGACATGTCTTCCCGATGAAATAGGTTTGCTAGTTCATCTTGAAGTTTTAGAGGCCAATGACAATAGGTAAAATTCTCTAGTTTTACTCATTTTTTCTTTACTTTTCTTGGTTCTTGCAACATTAACTATATTCGTCACATAGACACATAGTTGTAAAGAAAAGTTTGACTCCCAATCACGTGTCTTAGTTTTCATGCGAGTTACAAAGGCGGCAATCCTGTTGTTTTAGGGTTGGCGGGTCATGGGTTGGCAAGTCAGAAAGGCTCAACCCAGACACGACCGTTTAACTAATCGTGTCAAAATCTTCAACCCTAGCCCGCAACCCACCAACCTGAACATGGTCCGCGTAACCCGTTGAACTATACGGGTTCGCAGGTTGACTGGTCATAAGTGGGTTGGCGGGTCGCATACAATCTACTTCAAATACAACCCAAATAAAATTCCATATGCGAATAACTAGTACCGGGTAGAGACATGTAGATTGGTATATCGGGGTATCACCTCTATTTACTGATATTAGGCGCTAAATTAAAATTGGAAAAAGTAAAACACTAACGTCATTATAAAATTGTGCTATATAAAAAAATATTAAAAAGATAAATGGGTTGGCGGGTCAACCCGCCAACCCTTATACCAACTCGAACGCAACCCGCGAAGTAAACAGGTTGGCGGGTCCGAGAACTCAACCCAAACCCGTTTATCTTCGTGTCGGGTTTCGTGTCGAGAATTGCCACCCCTAAAGTTACCATTGTGTGTTTGTGATTGTGAATACTAACAAGCAATTTTAGATTTAAAAAAAAAAAACTTGCCAAAAAGAAAGAAAGGTTTCAGTTTTCATGTACATCCAAGAAAGGAAAATGTTGGCAAATTTTATGGGAGGATAACTAAATTGAGTTTTTGTTTACATTTTTATGTTTATTCTTTAAGAAGATTATCAATCAAAGTAGGGACATGGATTTGCTATGAAAACTACTTGAACCATTGATTGATGTTTTAGTTTTCTAATGATAATTGCTAATCTTGTGTGAAGGATTAGCACCATCCCTTCATGCATAGGGAGCTGCTCTGCTCTTGTTGAAGTAAGATCTCTCTTGTCTCTTTGGTAACAGCATCCGGCTTTCTTTGCAACATGCATGGATTGAATCTATGATGTTTTGCAGGTTGATTTTTCGTCAAATCTTCTTGTAAAGCTGCCAGAAACCTTAAGCAACTTGAGGAATCTTAAGGTGCTTATCTCTTCCTGTACTTGGATTCAACTTTTTTTAAAGTATATTAAGAATTATATACTTCAAATACTCACGCACACTCCTAATCTTTGATGACGTTTGAACCCTTGAAGAGGCTAGGATTTAATGGCAACCCAGATACCAATGGGCCAATGACCCTTTGGTGTTTGGATTCACCTTTCTGGTAATGAATATATGTATATATACACACACACACAGGGGAATTATCAAATACAAACCACGTTTAGAATAAAAACCGTGCAAACCGTTGATTTCATTGGAATTGGTTCATGAAATTGTTTCATATTTTGGTGTTTTTTATGTAAAAATGAAACTTTCTCATGTTTTTTTCATTTAGATAAAAAAATTTCACGTATTCTTTTGTTCAAATGAAACATTTTCACTTTTACATAAAAACACAAATATATGAAACAATTTTTATCAAGAAAAGAATTATATGAAACAGCTTCATCAATTTAAATGATTTCATGAAAAATAATTCATTAATTTAACCAATGAAATTGACAGTTTGCACGGTTTGTATTCTAAGAGTGATTTGCAAAATAAACTACCCCTATATATACATTTATATATTGCGAGAAGTCGAGAAGTCGAGAAGTCACAATATCATATATGATTACACTCTTTTAGGTGTGTTTACTTTTTACTTATATATGATTAAGCTTGTGTATCATGTGTGTAATCATATATGATTTAGCTTATCATTTATACTTGGGCCTATATATATGTATTTATAGATGGATAGATATAGACGTGAGATCGTGTGAGAATAGCAGTTATAGACTTATAGTGGGAATAACTTTTGAGGCCTTTAGTTAGTTTTAATCCGACTTCAGTTTGCTTCAACTACATTCAGCTACCTTCATCTTCACTTTTTAGTCACTTTCACATACATTTAGTCTCTTTCACAAAAATAAATTTGTTAAAGTTTCGATCATGATGATAAAAATAGGTAAATAGAGATGTTGAAGGTACATGAAGGTTTTGTTCTCACATTTTCATCATAACTCTTATTCCCGATATAACTCAAACCCCATATGTGTATATCTATGTGATTTCCTACACTTGCTTGCCCCTATCACAAGATTCTATTTTCTGCCGGTTAGTAAAACTTTTCTGGTAGTACGAATCTCTACGCTTCACTATATTTAACTTCCTGGTAATGAATAAAGTTTCACCTCCAAAGTTGAGTGTTTAGACTCTATTTCTACCCTTAATCATGAGATGAGAAATTCATTACTTCCTCTACTATTAAAGGGTAAAATTAACATTTACTAGACTAAAAAATTACACATTTCTGGAAGTGTGTGCCATTTCGTTATGGACATTTATTTTTGGACGAAAGAGTAAGAATATTGCAGACACAAAAAAATGGTACGTCTTAATTGGCACATTAACTATCATAATGCGAGTCTAAGTTGGAGCTACCCAATTCTAGCATATTCTGGTGTGTATAGTCCATACCTATACAATAGCCTTTATAAGCCATGGGGTCTTCAAGGAGACAACCCTTTTACTTTTTGTTTTTGAAGTATATAATATTTATATATGTAAAATACTCTTACACACTATCGCCTTTGGTGAGGTATGAGCCATTGGGAGGGTGCACTCTATTCTTTGAGGTGGATACCTGGTTTGCGTACATCATACCCCTCCCAAACCCCATATGTTTGGGATCGGTTGGTTTGGTTTAGTTTGGATTTACCCTTAAAATACTTGTACTTATCTTTCATTTTCATTCTCCAACTATTCATGGCAGGCTTTGCATCTTCACAACAACGGGCTTAAATCACTTCCGTCAACACTATTGAAAAACTGCACACATCTCTCCACCTTGGATCTACATGGCACCGAAATAACAATTGATATGCTCAGAGAGGTATATAATTTTCATTTTCTTTGTTAACTGTGCATGTCTGGGTCGGCAGGGGTGGGTTCACTTCATGAATTGGGAGAGGGGGGGGGGGGGGGGGGGGGAGGAATAGGCCTCCATTAGGAAAAAAACTAAAAGAAATTAAGATTAAAAAAAGTTTTTTTTTTTTTCTATCATAGTTCCCCCAGTGAATTTTCGTATGGGATCCCATCAATAAAAAAAAGTATCTCGTACCTAACCAAAAAAAGCAAAAAAGTCTGTCGAAATTGCCAAAAACTTAAAAGTCCTTTGAAATCAGGAATATGCCCCCATTAGAAAAAAATAACTAAAAGATATTAAGATTAAAAACAAGTGTTTTTTTATTTATAATTTCTATCATAGTTCCCCTAGTGAATTTTCTTATGGGATCCGTTCATCAAAAAAAGGATCTTGTACAAGTCTGTCAAAATTGCCAAAAAACTTAAAATCCTTTGAAATCAACCAATAAATACTTTAAAGATCTCTCAAAATGGTGGAATTAGGCTAAAAACATATTGGACATCTTTACGGGCCTTTTAAAGGTGCCCCACCAGGAAAAAAATCTTTGATCCACTACTGCAGTCGCGAAAATCCTAGTTGTGGATGCTCGAACTAGCTTCTCATAGAAAGGAACCCCAAAGGCTAGCCTATATTTTGCACGGTTGGGCTAGCCCTCAAGTTTATGTAATTTTCAATTGGTTTTTTGTACATCGGATTTCTGAAGAACGAATGTGGTTGCAGTTTGAAGGATGGGAAAGCTTTGACGAGCGGCGTGTGCTAAAGCATTCTAAACAACTTGCTTTTCGAGTCAAGGGATCCTCTTATTTTGATGAAGGTGCAGATAAAAACTAGCAATTGCCAATGAGGTAGTATAGGCAAAGCCCAGATGAACCTTTTCCATAAAAAAACAAAACTAGCAATTGCAGATGGTGAAATGGAGTTGTATACATTAATGTATCATGTATGTATACAGGCTATTCAGAGTGTTCAATTAAGTTGCTCTATGTTTAAAAACAGCATGTTTTATTTGGGACAATTTGAATAGGATGACATCAAAATCTAAAGCTAATGGTAATTTAGATTTACATTTCTATGGATAAATATTGAACATGAGTTATATGCTAAATAGATATGTTTTATAATTGTTGATGATTGGATTCATTGCGTTGTATAATTGGTTTATAGTTATTGTTATGATTTAGACTAGAAGTGCATAAGAATTAGGCCTTAACTGTCTTTTTTAGCGAAAGAGGACAGGTCAAAAAGAAATCCCACCATGCCTTGACGAGTCCTTGACCAAGAATTTAGGACCAAACTCTGAACCAATGTTCGAAAAAGCTCGTCGCAACAACAGCCATATCAAGGCTTATATCTCATGCCACGTTATGTCTAAGGCACGCCAAGGTGTAATGGACGGTTTTAGTAACATGATATTTAATTTAACTTGTTTGTGCGTTTCAAAACTCCTTTTCTCCTTATCGTGTTCCACGAGAGCAGATAAGGAGTTTTGAGATGTTTGGAAATGGATCGTAAAAAGCTCCTTATCACGTCTCCATAAAACAGATAAGGAGATTTTGAGAAGTCAAAAGGGAGTGACTTATCACGTTTCAGGAACCTTGCCTTCTTCCCTCACCGGTCTACATACCTCGATTGAACCTTGCCGGCTCCGACTCCAATTTCTCCGATTTGGGCTTTGATTCTTAAGATTTCACTGAATTTGGGCGTCAATTTTTGATTCCTGATTCTAGGGTTTCCTTATTTGAGCGTCGATTTAGGGTTTGATAAGCCAAAAGCTAATCTGAACACTTTGTTGATAATTCCATCTGCAAAACACATAATTGATAAACACTTCTACCAAAAAGCGCTTCTTGATTTTGAAACGCACACCCAAACCATCCCTTATTTGTTAGTTTTTAGTATATAACTTAATTTAAATCGCTTCCTATCATTGATTATCATTCATATAGTAATAGTAAGGAAAACATATGTTTATGTATAAAATATTATATATGTTGTAGAGATTTACAGCCATATGTCACGTCACGCCTTGAAAAACGCCATGCCCTCGCCATGGCTTCCAACGCTTGAGGCTTGGCCTTTTCACCGCGCCACGCCTAACACATTATTTAGAACCTTGACTCGAACTCACAGCTCTAAATGGTTTTTAACCCGATCTACCGAATCCTTTCATTGATTTTTTGTGCATCTATATTTCAAACAAATGGAACTCAAATTTTGACGTGTTTTGGTCTTTTCCATTTGTTACCGTTCTTTTTATTTTCGAAATTTTTATCGTATCATCATTTCTGTTGTTATTTTTGCATCACTAGTCCATAACTGTCATAATTATATCTTGAAACTTGCTTCACGTCCCATCTTCTTTTGAGCGCCAAAATCGCACCTTCCGGTATTCCTCATCTCTATATAATCCACACTTGGATTACTCCTTTCTTCACACTTACCAATTTTCTATCTCTCCAAGATTTGCATTACGTCATGTGTTCAAATCTTCCTTCTTCCTTGGCTGGTAAGTATATCTCTCAAATCTCTTCTTAACAAACTTTAATCTAAGGATGTTTTCTCATCCTCAATCTTGAAAGAAAACCACTTTTCTGGTTCATCTTTTTCAAGTATAAGAACTTAAAACAATAAAAGACTTCTATAATCTTCACTTATTTGTTTTATACTTATATTCTCTTTCTCTTTTGCAGAATATCTCTTATTCTCAACTTTCTGCAGCCATGCTATACGTTCTTCTGGAAAACATCTTTGCTAGGCCAAAGAAGGAGGATCCTGCCTCTCATCTACAGCACCAGGTGCTGTATCTGAGGGGGAGAAAAACTTGCAGGATACCTTCTTCTAAAAGGGACTTTTCCCTTTTTCCTCCCCCACCACTTACAGGATACCTTCTTCTAATAAGGGATTATTCCCTTATGACGAAGAAGTTTCATTTCTCCTCTCCTTCCTCCTCTCCGCACTGGCCTATCTCCTCGGTTCTTCAAAATATAGAACCCAAGTCTCAGAAGGAGATAGGTAATCATCTAAGGGGGAGAAAGCATGCAAGTCTTTTGATATGTAGGCTTTGCATCATTCCAAGTACATCATGTTTCTTGGATGTGCACCTACTGAGGGGGAGACACATCAGCGATCAGAACCTCAAAAAGGTGATGATTGCTGATGTTTCGTTCTTCAAAGACAGATCCTTCCCCATCCAGGATCTGTATTCAACACAGGAGTGAATGTCTCTTGGTTGAATGCCTCTTTCAGTCAGTCTTCTGAATGAATGCCTCTTTCAGGCTTAACTGCGGAGTTCTCGACTTTGCTTCCAGTGACTAGCTAAGGAAGAGAAGACACAATGGAGAAGAAAATTTGGATCAATGCTTGATTAAAGAAGAACCTCTAGACTAGTTTGATCTATGTATCTTTTATTGTTGTTTCTTTCAGTGACTTGAAATTTTATTTCTTTCTGTATTGTAATTCTTACTTTGAAATGAAATGAAATACAAGTATTTTTCTATCCCTGACACTCATCACTGAAAAAGATCACTTCTAACAGTTAAATAATACAAGTACCTTTCACCTGTTTTATTTCCTAACTGTTGAATCTAGACTTAGAAATTTTTTTAAGTTACTAGAATCAAGGCAACCTCTCTGTTGTCTTATCATTGATATTTAGGGGGAGATTGTTGATCCAGCTCCTCTATGACTTGATGAAATACCAATGATCCTTTATCTAATAACTGAAAAATACTTAGCACTGCTGTGATGAAGTTCAATACTTTAGCGAGTCTGTCTCGCTGATAGTTTGGACATCAGCGATCGCTGATCACTGACTCCGTTCAGTATCAGTGAGGGCTATGTCACTATGAAACCATCAGCACCATCTATTGATGCAAGCTGATGATAGAGTCAGCGATGCTAATGATCTGAAGTTGAAATCAGTGACAGCTAGCTGACTACTCTTACATGACGTTCCATAGAGAACAAGTCACAGTGCCTCCCTGATCCTTCCCAAGGATCAGCGATTCTAAGGCCTGATCAGTGACTTGTACTTTAAGAATATTATATTTGTCTTCTTGTCCTATATGCACAAAAAGGATTTGATTTGCCTTTCTGACAAAAGTACAAAAGGGATGTCTCTTTACTGTTCCCTTCTTACTTGTCACCAATAAGGCGACTGTTTACCATAGGCCATGACCCTACCACGCACGGGCATTATTTTATGGTACAATAGTACACCAAACCCAACCTTTACCTGACGTGTAAAGTTGGGGATGGCATGCATTTAATGCATGGGGTATAAATATGAACATAGTGTGTTCTTCAAACACGAACCTTTGGTCTATCTTCTATACCCCAATCCTTTCTTCTTTCTATCTTCTATCTTCTAATTCTTTCTATCTCTTCTAATTCTTGCTTTGTGCATAAGCAAAGGCTATGTGTCTAAATACTTAAAAAGATTGTTTGGATCTTGACAAAGTCTTGATCCTTCTCAACAAACAATCTACTTCAGTTCACACAAAGGCTCCATAGGAGTCGTGGATTGAATTAAGTGGAAGAAACTGTGTTGATTGTATTCAACCCCCCCTTCTACAATACAATTTATCTTATTGGCCATCAATAGAGGACCAACAGTAATTAAGTGAAATCATATGATGTTAAGATCGGTTGCTGATCCGTAGGAGAGCTTAGCGTGATGAGATATCGGGAATTAGGTTCAGGTGAGTTCCCTTGTCAAAACCTATTTATAACCTAAGCGTTTACTGAATACGTTTTTCCTGAAACGATTTATGAAATGCTTGCTATAAATGTGTTGCAAGAATTATGCTATTAATACTGATGATCATCCGTATACTTCAATACACGTTTATGTTGTGGACGTGTTTGGGATTTGGGGTGGTTGGCATCGTGGGCAATGAGTACCAGGGGACCGTACATCCCTTGGGAGTAAGTGTGGTGTGGAGCACGAACATGATTCGTCCTCCCTTAAAAGGGCATCTACATGGGGGGGGGGCTGCCATTAGTGGGGTTTTTTGGATCTAGGGAGTCTGCTGCGGCCCCGATCCAACGTCCCGGGGTGACGTTTTCTTGCCCACAATGTTCCACCATTGTTTTCTAAATTGTATTGTTTTGGGCGAGCGGGCCACGTCACTATTTTAAACTGTTTATTTCTAAGGGAATTCACTAGACCTTATGGTCTAACCGTCGGTTTCAAAACCTTCAAACATTTTCAGAGGAAGCTCGAGGATCGGGTAGTGGAAGAGGAGAGGAAGAGGTGCGCGGATAGAGTAGCAGTCTCCTTATCGATAGTGGTCATGTTAGCAAATTATCTCGGATGTGGAAAGTTTGTTCCTAGTACTTATAGACACACCTTTTAAATGATGTACTTGACTATTGATTCATATTTTGATATTTAATGTTATGTTTCCGCAAATGCTAGATCATTGGGTTATGTTTATGTTATATTTGGATTTTGGGTTGTTACATTTGTCCATCCTTCTTGAGATTTTTTGATATGAACTTTCCATTGAGAATACTCCCCTTGATAAGGGTGGGAGGTTTTGTGAGAGACCAACGTTGCAAGTAGTGTTCCAGGTTGGATTTGCCATTGAAAAATGAGAAATCAATACACTGTTTTCTTCAAACAATAAAAAAAACCCTTTTGCAGAATTATGAAGCAAGTCATAAGATATGAGAAAACAAGGTTATCAAATAACAATACATATACTTAAAGAAAAATTCTAACAACTGAAAAATTATCTTTACAGATTTGGCCGATTTGATTAATATCTAATTAGTCTACCTTGAAACCATTTTGTAAGAACCCAAAATCTCAATGTGTATGATCAAATAATAGATTTAACAGCGCAAGCAAATAGTAAATGATCACTAGGAAAAATAGTAGACAACAATACGAAATATATCACAAGATTCAAGAATAACTATTGTCATAAGTATTGATTTGAGAGATGAAATTACGGGATGGACATGATAAACTCACACAATAATGTGTGTAAAAAGCTTTCATGATGCTCTCAAGGTTTGTTTGTAACATCCCAAAATTTATGTTTTTGGATTTTATTTTTATTTTCTTTATGGTAATTAATTAAGAAAAAAAAATCGTTGGGCCATCTAATTAACTAATTGTGCTTGGGCTTGGTATTTTAATTTTGGCTTAGTGGGTAAAGGCCCATAAAGAAAGATCCAACCTAGTAGGTTAAATAGTTTTCTTATGGAAAAAGAAACCCTAATCCTCTCTTATTTGCCTCCCACCTCTCTCTTGGCCATCTTAGACTTTCTCACACACAAATTTGAGTTTTCTTGAATTTCTCTTCAAAGTCTTGGCTTGCGTAGTGTTTGATATTGAATTCCGTTGGTTGGTTGCGTGCGAGGTAAGCCTAAAACTCATATTTTTGCATGATTTTTATGTTATAAGTATAGGGTTTCAACCTCTTTCATGTTAAAAAGATTTTTATGAGAAAAACTAATGATTTTTGTAGTTTAAAAAGGGTTCTATATCAAAAAGGTTGGATTCTTGTACTTGTTTTTGCGTTAGATATGGTCTAGAGGTCGTTCATGCCACTTTTCGGAAGTTAAAACTAGACCTAGGGTTGTTTGGGTAGAAATCGTAACTATAGGGTCCATTTCTGCACATTCCAGAAAACTAAAATTGTTTGTTTTGGGGCTGTTTTATATTTTATGCAAGTCCAGGGGGCAAATCTGTCACTTTTCGTAACTTAAAAGTATGGTTTTGGGGTGATTATGGGTAAACCGAAACCCTAGGGACCATTCTGTAATTTTCAGAAAGTATGTTTGGGGTGTTTGCGTCATTCCCGAAAGTCTAGGGGCCAAAACGCAATTATGGAAACGTCTCACTAGAAGACAAAATAGTCGGGGGTGTGGGCTGTCACTTCAGGAAGTTCAGGGGTTGAAGTGTAATTTGGGGAAACGGGTTAACTGGTCTGTAACGACGTTAGAGACCTGGGGCTATTTCGTTAGAAACTTAACGGTACAGGGGCCAAACTGTAAATTCTGAAACTGTTCATTAAAACAGAAGCGTTGAGGGGACATTCCTGCCATTTTACGAAACTTTATATAATTAATATAATTGTTTTATTTAATTTCACATAAAACTTCCGTAAGCCATAAAAACCAAACCGTAAGTCCGTTTTTGACCCATAATATATGCACGGAAAGCTCTCACAGCGTACTACAACTTTGTAGTTGACACGTTTGACTTTAGAGCCCATTTAGGGCACGTTATTTGCTTCTGAATATTCTGCTTTTGTTGTTTGGTTATTTATGAGAGATAAATTAATTGGATAGGTGCTACTACTTTGTGAATTGTGTTTGTGGGTTATTCTTGATTGGAAGCTAGCATCCCCAGGTGAGTTTCTTTCTCTTAATTTGTCTTGTATGTGGGTGTCGGTCATCGGGTCGTAAGGTTTTGGGAATCCGGTGTACCATTTATGTGGTTGTTGGTCGTTGGGTCGTAAGGTTTTGGGAACCCAATGTACTTAGGTGTCGGGTCGTAAGTGAGTTGGGAACCCGGTACGCCTAAGGTCCTCGGTTCGTAAGGTAATGGGAAACCGAGGTACCATTTATATGTGTGGACGGTGTCGTCGTGTCGTAAGGTGTTGGGAACCCGAGATACCATATTTGAATTTATGTGATGACATGCATGGTAAGTTAGGAGTTAGAACCTCACTAAGCATGTGGAGCTTACCCTTTTCCATGTTTCATTTTTTTAGATACGAAGGAGGAGCACGCTTGATGGTTATCGTATGGATTGGCTTGGTTGTTCTCGTTCTTTATAATACTTCGTTATGAACATTACTTAATTGTTTTGAATTTTAAGTGATGGTTTGGAAAACTTAATTTGTTTTGGATTATGGATTGATTTAAATAAATAAATTTCGGCTTTTGTTTATTCATTTTTGTAATATAAAAATGCGAAAAATTTCCTCGAAAATTATGGGATCATACAATTGGTATCAGAGCGAAGCTTGAGACAATCAGGTTTACGAAAGTGAATCTGACCTTGAGCTCCGATCCATTAGCATTTTTTTTAAATAATAAATAAAAGTTTTTTTTTTTGAGAATTTTCCAAAAGTCATAACTGAAGTCGGGAATGCCATACGGGACATCAGCTGCTGCCTGGTAAGAAAAAAGGGTAAGTAGGCTTAGTCTAACTCTCATGCGTCATTACGAGTTGTAGGTACTATCACATGTTTTTGTTAGGATTATGTGCGAGACAGTAACGGGGTTATCGTGTCCAATGTTATAAGACACTAGTAGGTCACACTGCTGCACACCAAAATGAGAATGTTTGGATTATGGGAAATAATTAATTGGTTAATTAATTATTTAGAAGAGAAAAGAAATAAATAATTAGTTAAATTATTTATAAGTTAATTAATCAGTTAGATTAATTAATAAGGTAATTATCAAAGAGAATAATTATGGAAAATATCTATTTGATAATTATCAGGTATTTGATTTGGAATCAAACACTGCCTTATTTAATTGATATCATCAATATAAATAAAGGCTTAGGGGCTTTGATGAATCAATGATTTTACAACTGAAAAACTCAGAAAAATCTCTCTCTCTCCCTCTCCCAAAACAGGCGCCTAAATCCAGTGAGGAGGAAGGTTCGTTTTGCTTTTCGGGTAATCCTTAACGGTGGTCTAGCAACCCTCTCGACCGGTGCCAGTAGCGGTGTACCCCCTGCTTGCGATTCAGAGCTGTTATTCGCACAAAGGTAATCCACTGCAACACCCTTAATTGTATCTGCATGGTTTAGGATTGGATCCTCGATTGGGAATCGTTTATGTTATCCGCTGTGCATGTTCTTGTATCCCACGATTCCCAACAGTGGTATCAGAGCCACTTTCTAAACCTATCAGATCAGGTTTATTGATTAGGATTGTTGAAAATTTGATTTTTATATGTGTTTTAGATTTATAAAAATTGAATTTTTCTTAAAACCTAAACGTTTTCGAAATCGGTGGTGGAACGGCGGCAGTTAGCCGGCCGAACCACCACACCACCGCATGTCCAGCCGCGGCGCGCACAGGTAGTGGTGGCCGACGGCTGTCCTCTCGCTACAACCACTACACCGCGCCACAGATGGTGGCCGCGGCTGTGGTCGGTCGACTACGCCGCACCACCGTTTGTGGTGGCGGTGGCGATTGGAAGCAGGATCGACGAGAACCACCACCGCACCACCGTTTGTGGTGGCGGTGGTGTCAATCGAAGTACAAAACCGCCGATAGGCGGCGATTCGTCGAGATCGACCACCACAGCGGTGGCGATCGATCGAACAGCTAGCGGTAGCAGCGGCAAACGCCGTCTGCTGTCGATTCCCTTACCCGCCGCACCACCAGTCACGGTGGTGGCGGCGATTGCTGTTCACATCAGCCGCGCAATCGCGGCGGCAGCGGTGGCCCTCAGCCGCTGCTGTCGTCGATCGACTAAGATGCCGGTGGTGATGATGTTTGTTTGATACACCGGTGGGCGGCGGTGGTGGCTCTCAAGCCGCTACTGTCGCCGGAGAGTATCAATGCGACAAAGCGGCGGTGGTGGTGGCTTTCTAGCTACTGCTGCTGCCGGTCTTGGATGGTGGTACGGGCGGCGGTGGTGGCGGTTGCGTCACCATCGTTGCCAACGATAAAAAACAACCCCGATCGACGGCCACGTTTTTGGCGGATCGGTGGCAATTTCGATAACGTGATTCGTTTTCGTTAACGGGTCTCAGTCTGGGATCTGTTTTCGGATATTTTTCGAGTTTAAGGATCGTTTTTCCCAGATAAGGTTAAAACGATTCAGGATAAGTTTTAATTAATTGTTTTTAAATTAATTATTAGTTATATGGTTATTAAATTAAAATTCAGATGTGTTTTAATTATATGATAAGTCATAGTTGAACCCTTTAGACCCGTGGTTGTGTTTATTTTATTTTTCCGTTTTAGAATAGTTGGGAGGCCTGCGAGCCATTTACAACCCTTTTTGTAATTTTAATATTTTATTAGACTAGTTGGGAGGCCTGCGTGCCATTGTTAGCCCATTTGTAATAATTTTAATTACGCAAAGACGGAGACAAGACGACGGCCATGGATCTCGGAGCCAGTGGGAGTGCCAGAAGTTGAAGACTTTTGTCACTTAGGGTTGAGACCGTTGGTTTTGTGTTGGCTCACAAAACAACATTAGTTTAAGGGTTTAAGCTATGACTGTGCTATTTATATTTAAATTGCGTGGTTGTTTAATTTACGTAATTATTATTAAATATAAATTGCCCCTTTTTGAACGGATTGTTTAAAAATTAAAAGGATACAAATACAGTTAGTGTTTGGATCCAGTTTTTCAAAGTTTTTGGAAATAGAAAACTGGCAATTTAGACCCTTGTTAAAAATCATAGATTAGTAAGTGCAACCCACTTTAGGGGCACTTCCGGTGTAAGGTACATAGGGCGTTGTAAGTGCTCACACTATGAACGCCCGTGTTCAAACCGAAACTGGAAGGAGATAAAACTCTGCGAATTATCTCCGGGTGGTACCGGCCAGAGTTTGTCCAGGTCCCGGGTGGTGCAATCTATTTTGGTAATTATTTATTCACTGGGTGGTACCAGGCCAAAATGCACTAGAGGGACTAAATATGCACGGATTATTGATATCCGATGTCCCGACGATCTAGAAGTCGTATTTTCAGATAGGGAATACGATTGGTATAGTGTTACCTACCATAGATCGCATGAGTCGGTATGACATGATCACATGCTTCCCGACGCATGTGAAATATGGATTCTAGTCTAATAAATTTATTTTAAGGGTAATAATTTATTAGAATTATATAATTATAAACTAAAACTGGAATTTTATATTCTTCTGTAGATGTCTCAAATTAGTATTCCGTTTTATTCACCTGAAGAGTCACTTCGCCTTATTATGGGCAAGTGGAAGCTTACGGGCCATAACTTTCCAGTTTGGAAGCTACACTTGAGGAACGTTTTATGTGCCCAGGATAAGCTTTATGTGATCAACAAACCCGTATCACGACCTAAAAGCAATGCCCCTGAAGAGGAATTTGCTGAGTATTTTAGATACTTGACAGATGAATCGGATGTAATGTCCATTCTGATTTTCTCTATGTCACCCGAGTTCACGGGAGATTTAAGAGTTAAATCATGTCACGAGGTTGTGAGAGATGTGGAGAACCAGCTAGGTCTCTACAAGCACACGGGAAAGCTATTGATCATGCAAGAGATTCTCTCCCTGAAGCTACAGAAGGGTCAGTCAGTTAAAAACCATCTTGTTGATATGAGAAGGCTTTTTAAATGTTTATCACGTCTGGGGTACAAGATGACTCAGGAAGAGTTAGTGTATCTCATGTGGTTCTCCCTCACAAAGGAAGTTCAGGACACAGCTAGTGCCTACATGAAGGAACCAAAGAGCGACGTGGATAAAGTTCATGCAGATATCCTGGCCAGTCTAGAGCCAGTACCCGAACCTGCGAATCTCATGGACACTGACATAATAGATGAGCTGGGAGATCTGAGTTGCCCAGAGTGCGGCAGCGAGGATATTTGCGAGCACTCGATGAACATCGACCAGATGGATATCGGTTTACCCGATACTCCAGGTATCTTTATGATAGATTGCTTAATCACTTCTTATGAATCATGGGTAATTGATACAGGCAGTGGTAATCACATTTGTAATCATTTACAGGGATTCACTAGAAGAAAGACTCTGAGGAAGGACCGTTCGAACCTACGAGTGGGCGAAGGCACTCCGTTGATTGCTGAAGCCGTGGGATCTTATAGTCTTAGTTTACCCTCGGGTCTAGTTTTGGAACTTAATAATTGTTATTATATTCCAAACATGATTAAGAATGTATTGTCTTTTGATTTGTTGGTAGACCAAGGCTTTTACTATAAATATTCTTATAAAATGATTTCGGTTTTTAAAGATAATATTTTCTATTTTAAAGCTACACCCGTAGATGGTCTATACACTGTAAATCTTAAAGACAACAATAGTGAAATCTATCATATAAGTAAGCGATCCAAGGATATTGAGGATCAGACTTACCTCTGGCATTGTCGTTTGGGCCATATAAACAAGAAACGCGTTGAACTACTCCTAAAGGGAGGTTTTCTTGGCAATTTCGATTACAAACCTTTTGATAATTGCGAATCTTGTTTATCTGGCAAAATGACAAAGCAACCTTTCAACAGTGAGAATGAAAGGGCTACTGACTTGCTTGAAATAATCCACACAGATGTATGTGGACCTTTCAGTCATGTAGCAAGAGGAGGATACCGGTACTTCATTACCTTCACTGACGACTTCAGTAGGTATGGATATGTCTACTTGATGAGACATAAATCTGAAACCTTTGAGAAATTCAAGGAATATCAGAATGAAGTACAGAATCTACTTGACAAGAGGATCAAGTTCTTACGGTCAGATCGTGGTGGCGAATATCTCAGTGATGAGTTTGACAATCATCTGATGGAGTGTGGGATTGTATCCCAACTTACACCTCCGTATACACCTCAGATGAACGGTGTATCAGAAAGGAGAAATCGTACCTTACTTGACATGGTACGAACGATGATGTGTCATTCTTCGCTGCCAGTATCATTCTGGGGACACGCGCTCGAAACAGCAGCACACATACTGAACAGAGCGCCAACAAAATCGGTAGAAAAGACTCCATACGAGTTGTGGAAGGGTAAGAGACCCAACATATCTTTTCTAAAAATTTGGGGTTGTGAGGTTTACGTCAAACGACCTACCTCAGAAAAACTCAAACCCAAATCCGACAAGTGTTTCTTCGTTGGATATCCCAAGACCACCGTGGGATATTATTTCTACAACCCTGAAGAGAACAAAGTGTTTGTTGCTCGGAATGGAAAATTTCTGGAAGAGAAGTTTCTCAGCTTAGAGAACACCAGAAAGGATGTAGATCTACAGATAGTAGACGAAGAAGACACTACACCAGTTGTTGAGCCAGAAATTCAACATAACAATGTTGAACCTCAATCAGAGCCGATTGAGGAAGTGCAAACACAGGACCTTCGCAGATCCAGCAGGGTAAGACAAGAACCAGATAGGTATCTTGGGTTCCTAGTCTCTCAAGAGAGCGGAGACTTAAATGAACCAACATCCTATGGAGAAGCTGTATCAGGCAGCGAGTCTGAACAATGGCAGGAAGCCATGAAGGCCGAGATGCAATCCATGTATGACAACCAAGTTTGGGAGTTGACTGATTTGCCACAACACTGTAAGGCTGTTGGACGCAAATGGGTTTTCAAGAAGAAAACCGACATGGATGGAAATGTACACACCTTCAAGGCCAGACTGGTCGCAAAAGGATTCACACAAACTCATGGTATCGACTATGATGAAACCTTTTCACCAGTGGCCATGTTAAAGTCAATTAGGATTCTAATGGCCATCTCAGCGTACTTTAACTACGAGATTTGGCAAATGGACGTCAAGACAGCCTTTCTGAATGGAAAGTTAACAGAAGACGTCTATATGGAACAACCAGAGGGGTTTGAAGATCCTAAGAATCCTAATAAGGTGTGTAAGCTGCTAAAATCTATTTATGGATTAAAGCAAGCATCTCGAAGCTGGAACTTACACTTTGATGAGCGAATCAAAGAGTTTGGCTTCGCTAAAAGTGAGTTCGAGCCATGTGTTTACACTAAGTTCAGTGGGAGTATAGTAACCTTCCTGGTCTTGTATGTGGATGACATACTACTCATAGGAAACAATGTACCAACTTTACAGAGTGTTAAAGAATGGTTAAGTAAATGTTTCCAGATGAAAGACCTTGGAGAAGCCGCTTATATACTAGGTATAAAGATCTACAGAAACAGATCTAAGCGGCTTATCGGACTTAGTCAGAGTACATACATTGACAAAGTACTGAAGAGATTCAGGATGGATGAATCCAAGAAAGGATTCATTCCAATGCAACATGGCATAGTGTTAAGCAAAACACAGTGTCCTGTTTCTAGTGAAGATCAGGACAGGATGAAATCGGTCCCATATGCTTCTGCAATTGGATCAATTATGTATGCCATGTTATGTACTAGGCCCGATGTTGCTTACTCAGTAAGTGTTACGAGCAGATACCAACAGAATCCAGGTGAGCCCCATTGGGTGGCTGTCAAGAACATTCTCAAATATCTGAGAAGAACGAAAGAAATGTTCTTGGTCTTTGGGGGTTCTGAGGATGAAATTAGTGTCACAGGATACTCTGACGCTAGTTTCCAGACCGACAGAGATGACTTCAGGTCACAGTCAGGGTACGTCTTTACCCTAAACGGAGGTGCGATCTCGTGGAAGAGCTCGAAGCAGGACACGATTGCAGACTCAACTACAGAGGCAGAGTACATTGCAGCATGTGATGCGGCAAAGGAAGCTGTCTGGCTGAGGAATTTTCTATCGGATCTCAGAGTGGTTGCCAGTATCTCGAGACCGATAGATATATTCTGTGATAACTCAGGAGCCGTGGCGCAAGCAAAGGAACCTAGAGAGCATCACAAGTCGAGACACGTGCTCAGAAAGTATCACCTCATCCGAGAGATCATTGGAAGAGGAGATGTAAGAATATGCAAGATTCCAACAGAAGACAATGTCGCAGATCCGCTGACAAAACCACTAGCAAGGGCAAAGCATGAGGCACATGCGAATTCCATTGGGATGCAGTACCTGGAAGCCAGTAGCTAGTACTTAGTTTATTAATTATTACTATAGTCTAATTTAGAAACAATGTAATCATGTAAAGTTTTTATTTCACAGTGTGTTGGAAATAAATGGAGGTTTTAATTTCATGATTGTTCTAAATTAACTATTTTTCGCATATTTAACGTATCCTTGATTCTACAAAGTCTTGTATGAAATCTAAATTTCCGTAGCCACTTATTGAAATGGGAATTTCAATAGGGAGTTTAACGCTATTATGAATACTTGATGATTTATTCAAAGTAGAGAGTAAAAGCACAAGTGATGTGACCAAGTATTTATAGATACTCATCAGAGTGTTTGAGTATTGGAAGTGACCAGTAATCAAGTCTGCTTCATGGAGCCTCAGTCATAGGCACTGACTTGATAGGTTGTCCTCAGACCTGAGATACTTGGTTTGGGAACACGAGGACCACTGTACTCTTAGCACGTACTAACGCTGCACCGTAACTGGGTGGCTATACGGGACGTGACTAGATGCAGCGGAAGCCGTGGATCCAAATGCAAGTAGTCAAGAAGGGATTTGCACCTCTTTCAAAAGAGAGATATTTCCGGGCCCCTTGACGATTAAGATTGGCAGAAAAACGCGTGGCCACGCTCGGATAGAATAACAGGGGTTATTTAGTAATATCCGTTACTGCAGGCAATCGAAATCAGAGTCAAGAAATACTTGATTTTAAGAAATGAATCCTCCACTCCATGTCTTAAATCACTTTAGAAATATCGTGTGCAAAGGGAATGAACCTGTGTACAAATTCAAGCGTGAATTGTATCTCTGAATATAAGAGATCTTATAACCTGGTTAACCTAAGTGTCTGGCTAGGGACCTCCTTAGGCGAATGATAACAGTTCAGTTACATGTCTAGCACAAGTGGGAGTCTGTTAGGATTATGTGCGAGACAGTAACGGGGTTATCGTGTCCAATGTTATAAGACACTAGTAGGTCACACTGCTGCACACCAAAATGAGAATGTTTGGATTATGGGAAATAATTAATTGGTTAATTAATTATTTAGAGAGAAAAAGAAATAAATAATTAGTTAAATTATTTATAAGTTAATTAATCAGTTAGATTAATTAATAAGGTAATTATCAAAGAGAATAATTATGGAAAATATCTATTTGATAATTATCAGGTATTTGATTTGGAATCAAACACTGCCTTATTTAATTGATATCATCAATATAAATAAAGGCTTAGGGGCTTTGATGAATCAATGATTTTACAACTGAAAAACTCAGAAAAATCTCTCTCTCTCCCTCTCCCAAAACAGGCGCCTAAATCCAGTGAGGAGGAAGGTTCGTTTTGCTTTTCGGGTAATCCTTAACGGTGGTCTAGCAACCCTCTCGACCGGTGCCAGTAGCGGTGTACCCCCTGCTTGCGATTCAGAGCTGTTATTCGCACAAAGGTAATCCACTGCAACACCCTTAATTGTATCTGCATGGTTTAGGATTGGATCCTCGATTGGGAATCGTTTATGTTATCCGCTGTGCATGTTCTTGTATCCCACGATTCCCAACAGTTTTAGCATGCTTTAATTGTGTATAGTTTCTAGCATCGCATGAGTACGTGGATTACGTGTGTATGTGGTTATGTGATAGCCTACTTGTTTTATTTAATTGAATGTGTAGATCCTAAGGTTAGTAGTCTGGGAGTCTTAATAAGCGGATGGACGGGCAAGAATAGATGTGGAGGATAGTAGTAGAGCTCCTACTATCTAAAGCATCGGATACTTGCTCGAACACACGAGTATTAAGAGTACCCGGGATACTAAAATTAGAATATGGTTTTGTGTGGATCGTGCCATGCTTGGTTGTTTAATAAACGCAATTATATTTTCAGTATGGCTAGACCAAGACGCACCTCAGGAACTAGCACTGAACCTAACACCGATACTGGTTTGAGTGCTGAGGAGGTTGATGAGAGGATAGGACAGGCTCTTGCTCGAGAGATTCCCCAAATCGTCACAGGGATCCGTGATGCCATCACTCAGATGGTGGAGGATCGGTTCGCTGCATTTGCTGCTCAGCAGGCAACGCAGCTTGCTGCCATTCAGGCGGGCCCGTCGAGGACCCAAGAGTTTACTTACAGAGACTTCTCGGCATGTTCTCCCCCAGAATTTAATGGGGAGAGTGTCGACCCTATGATCAGCATGAGGTGGCTGAAGGACGTGGAGGGCGTATTTCGTACTAGTGGCTGCCCGGACGAGAAACGGGTTCTTTATGCCATGAACCTTCTACGTGGTGCGGCCAAGCACTGGTGGGAGACTGCTACAGCTACGATGACAGATGTGGAGCTAACCGCAATGACTTGGGCACAGTTCACTACTCTTTTCCAAACCGAGTATGTGCCAAGGGTTGAGATGCAGAGGCTAGCCAACGGGTTTATGAACCTGCAGTAGACTACTGAGTCGGTGAACGAGATAACCAAGAAGTTCACCGAGTTATCGATATTTTGCCCAAGATTGGCTGCCGATGATGAGTGGATGATGACTAGATATATCCAGATGCTTCGCCCAGAGATTCGTGAGTTCGTGAATAATCCTCTGTACACATCGATGAGGATGTTGGTGGAGGCCGCGAGGCGGCGAGAGTTGGAGATCCAATCTCAGGATCCAAAGAGGAAGGCGGTCCAAATCCCTCCTCAATCGTCCGCGCCTTCGAAGAAGGCAAAGTATTTTGATCCCAAAAAAGGGAAGGCTGGTGGTAGCTCTCAGGGGGAAAGAGACCTGCCGACGGGGGAGTAGTGTGTTATAAATGCGGTCAGCCGGGGCATATCAGTCTCAAATGCCCCTCGAACACTATGAAGGTTTGTTACAAGTGCGGACAGGCGGGTCATATAAGAGCAGAATGTCCTCAGTCTGGTGTAGTTGCTGCCCCTCGAGCAACAGATGATCGTGGTAAAGCGCCAGCAGTGGCCCCAGCTCGGGGAAGAGTCCATCAGCTGACAGCAGATGCTGCACAGGCTACTCCTCGTGTCGTAGCAGGTACATTTTTTTTCTCTTTTATTGCTTGCTTCGGTTTTTCTTGTCACTATAGGTTGCGTTTTAGTTCTCACTGGTAAATACTTAGGTACATTCCGTGTAAATTCCGTCCCTGCTCTAGATATGTTTGATAGTGGGGCAACCCACTCTTTTGTGTCCCATGAATTTGAGGAGAGATTAGGCTGCGAGCCTACGGATTTGGAGCAGCCATTAGTTGTCGAGGTCGCAGATGCGAGGACAGTCACCATGGTCAGAGTCTACCGGAATTGTACTATTGAGCTAGGGGGTGAGAGGTTCTCTATTGACTTGATGCCTTTAGTGATGAAGGAGTTGTGTGTCATTGTGGGTATGGATTGGTTGAGTTCCCATAATGCGAAGATTCTTTGTGGAAGCAAACAAGTTCGTATCCGTGGTCCTAGTGGGGGAAAGCTTCTTGTTCAAGGAGATGCTCCCCAAGCAAGGTTTCCCTTTTGTTCAGCCGCCCGGGCGAGGCGTTATCTGCAAAGCGGTGGTGGGGGATTCTTGGCATATGTGGTAGATACGAGACTTGATAGTAATCAGCGTACCGTGGGCGAGGTACCGGTGGTTCGAGACTTTCCCGACGTGTTCCCGGATGATTTACCGGGGATACCTCCAGAGAGACAGGTGGAGTTCCGTATCGACTTGGTTCCGGGTGCCGCGCCTGTAGCCAAGGCTCCGTATCGTTTGGCTCCACCCGAGATGAAGGAGTTGTATGGTCAGTTGCAGGAGCTACTGGAGAAGGGTTTCATACGGCCAAGTTGTTCGCCGTGGGGAGCCCCGATCCTGTTTGTGAAAAAGAAGGATGGCTCTCAGAGGATGTGTATCGATTACCGGGAGTTGAACAAACTCACGGTGAAGAACCGCTACCCATTACCGCGTATCGATGATTTATTTGATCAGCTTCAAGGGGCATCGTGGTTTTCGAAGATTGATCTGAGATCCGGTTATCACCAGATGAGAGTGAAGGAAGAGGACATCGAGAAGACGGCGTTCCGTACGCGCTACGGCCATTACGAGTTCGTAGTTATGCCTTTCGGACTCACTAATGTGCCTGCGGCGTTTATGGATTTGATGAACCGAGTATGTCGGCCTATGTTGGATAGGTCGGTGATCGTTTTTATTGATGACATCCTCGTGTACTCAAAGACGAAGGATGATCATGAGGCGCACCTGCGAGAGGTTCTCGAGACCTTGAAGAAGGAGAAGTTGTACGCCAAGTTCTCCAAATGTGACTTCTGGCTGAGGGAAGTTCAGTTCCTCGGGCACGTTGTGAATGAGAAGGGTATCTTAGCGGATCCGGCCAAGATTTCCGCCATTACCCACTGGGAAGTCCCCAAGACTCCTACTGAGATCCGTAGTTTTCTCGGGTTAGCTGGGTATTACCGTCGGTTCATACCGAATTATTCCAGGATTTCGCTACCCTTGACCCAGTTGACTCGGAAAACTGCTGCTTTTAGTTGGGGGTCTAAGCAACAAGCGGCCTTCGAAGAGTTGAAGAGGCGGCTGTGTGAGGCACCTGTGCTCACCTTACCCGACGGTCTAGATGATTTTCTGGTGTATTGTGATGCTTCATACCAAGGACTAGGCGCAGTCCTTATGCAACGAGATAAAGTTATCGCCTATGCATCCCGACAGCTGAAGGTTCACGAGATGAACTACCCCACTCACGATCTTGAGTTGGGTGCGGTAGTTTTCGCCTTGAAGATTTGGAGGCATTATCTTTATGGTGTCAGGTGTACCATATACACCGACCATAAAAGCCTCAAGTACTTAATGGACCAGCCGAACCTGAATATGAGGCAGAGAAGGTGGTTGGACGTGTTGAAGGACTATGACTGTGAGATCTTGTATCACCCAGGGAAGGCAAATGTGGTGGCCGATGCCCTTAGCCGAAACCCGGTTGGCGAGCCCATGAAAGGCCTTTGTATGCGTATGGTCGTGGATACTCCCTTGCTTGACTTAATCCGAACATCGCAAATTGAGGCAGTAAAGGCTGAGAACGTGAAAAAGGAGAGGATCCCCGGAGAAGTATCGATGCTTGTAAGAGATAGTCGGGATTTACTGACAAGGTACGATCGGGTGTGGGTCCCTAGCCTTGGGAACAACCGACAGGTTTTGTTAACCGAGGCTCACAAATCGAAGTACTCCATTCATCCCGGTGCTACCAAAATGTATCAAGACCTGAAGAATGGGTATTGGTGGCCAGGGATGAAGAGAGATGTGGCCCGATTCGTCGAGGAGTGTATGACATGCCGGATGGTTAAAGCCGAGCACCAGAGACCGCACGGGAAGTTACAGCCGTTGGAGATACCCGTGTGGAAGTGGGAGCATATTACTATGGATTTCATCACGAAGCTTCCAAGGACTCCTCGGGGTTATGACACTATTTGGGTAGTGGTCGATCGTTTGACCAAGAGTGCCCATTTTCTACCGATTCGAGAGAGTTCTTCCGCCGAGAAATTGGCGGAACTGTTCGTTCGCGAGATAGTCTCGAGACATGGAGGCCCAGTCTCTATTGTTTCTGATCGAGACCCGCGGTTCACATCGCGTTTTTGGAATCGCTTCCAGGAGGAGCTAGGTACTAAGTTGCACTTTAGTACCGCATTTCACCCCCAAACGGACGGTCAGAGCGAGAGGACCATCCAGACTTTAGAGGAGATGTTGCGTTCCTGCGCACTTGACTTCGGGGGTAGCTGGGATGACCATCTTCCTTTGGCCGAGTTCTCCTATAACAACAGCCATCACTCTAGTATTGGCATGCCACCATATGAGGCTTTGTACGGGAGGAGATGTCGTACGCCCGTTTGTTGGGGAGAGGTTGGCCAAAGAGAGATTGGGAGCACCGAGGTTGTTCTGAAGACGACCGAGCTGATCGATTTGTTGAGGGAGCGTCTGGCAGTAGCTCAAAGCCGACAGAAGAGCTATGCCGATCCTAAGAGGAAGCATGTAGAATTTCAGGTCGGAGATTTTGTTTTGCTGAAGGTTTCCCCGTGGAAGGGAGTCATCCGTTTTCGGAAGAGAGGAAAATTAGGTCCTCGTTTTATTGGGCCCTTCAAGATTCTAGAGAGAGTAGGCCCGGTAGCTTATCGGTTGGATCTACCTGAGGAACTGAGTTTGATACACAGTACCTTTCACATATCTCAGTTGCGGAGATGTGTTAGGGATGAGGCCGAGGTGGTACCCTTGGAGGATATCCAGGTAGATGAGCGGCTTAATTATGTGGAGAAACCGGTGGCTATTCTCGATAGAAAACGAAGGTGCTTTGGAACAAGCAAATACCGTTGGTTAGGGTGCAGTGGCAGCATCGGAAGGGATCTGAGTCTACGTGGGAATCTGAGTCAGATATGAGAGCCTACTATCCTGAGTTGTTTGAGTGACGAGACTTCAAGGACGAAGTCTAATTTTAGTGGGGGTGAGTTGTAACATCCCAAAATTTATGTTTTTGGATTTTATTTTTATTTTCTTTATGGTAATTAATTAAGAAAAAAAAATGGTTGGGCCATCTAATTAATTAATTGTGCTTGGGCTTGGTATTTTAATTTTGGCTTAGTGGGTAAAGGCCCATAAAGAAAGATCCAACCTAGTAGGTTAAATAGTTTTCTTATGGAAAAGAAACCCTAATCCTCTCTTATTTGCCTCCCACCTCTCTCTTGGCCATCTTAGACTTTCTCACACACAAATTTGAGTTTTCTTGAATTTCTCTTCAAAGTCTTGACTTGCGTAGTGTTTGATATTGAATTCCGTTGGTTGGTTGCGTGCGAGGTAAGCCTAAAACTCATATTTTTGCATGATTTTTATGTTATAAGTATAGGGTTTCAACCTCTTTCATGTTAAAAAGATTTTTATGAGAAAAACTAATGATTTTTGTAATTTAAAAAGGGTTCTATATCAAAAAGGTTGGATTCTTGTACTTGTTTTTGTGTTAGATATGGTCTAGAGGTTGTTCATGCCACTTTTCGGAAGTTAAAACTAGACCTAGGGTTGTTTGGGTAGAAATCGTAACTATAGGGTCCATTTCTGCACATTCCAGAAAACTAAAATTGTTTGTTTTGGGGCTGTTTTATATTTTATGCAAGTCCAGGGGGCAAATCTGTCACTTTTCGTAACTTAAAAGTATGGTTTTGGGGTGATTATGGGTAAACCGAAACCCTAGGGACCATTCTGTAATTTTCAGAAATTATGTTTGGGGTGTTTGCGTTATTCCCAAAAGTCTAGGGGCCAAAACGCAATTATGGAAACGTCCCACTAGAAGACAAAATAGTCGGGGGTGTGGGCTGTCACTTCAGGAAGTTCAGGGGTTGAAGTGTAATTTGGGGAAAGGGGTTAACTGGTCTGTAACGACGTTAGAGACCTGGGGCTATTTCGTTAGAAACTTAACGGTACAGGGGCCAAACTGTAAATTCTGAAACTGTTCATTAAAACAGAAGCGTTGAGGGGACATTCCTACCATTTTACGAAACTTTATATAATTAATATAATTGTTTTATTTAATTTCACATAAAACTTCCGTAAGCCATAAAAACCAAACCGTAAGTCCGTTTTTGACCCATAATATATGCACGGAAAGCTCTCACAGCGTACTACAACTTTGTAGTTGACACGTTTGACTTTAGAGCCCATTTAGGGCACGTTATTTGCTTCTGAATATTCTGCTTTTGTTGTTTGGTTATTTATGAGAGATAAATTAATTGGATAGGTGCTACTACTTTGTGAATTGTGTTTGTGGGTTATTCTTGATTGGAAGCTAGCATCCCCAGGTGAGTTTCTTTCTCTTAATTTGTCTTGTATGTGGGTGTCGGTCATCGGGTCGTAAGGTTTTGGGAATCCGGTGTACCATTTGTGTGGTTGTTGGTCGTTGGGTCGTAAGGTTTTGGGAACCCAATGTACTTAGGTGTCGGGTCGTAAGTGAGTTGGGAACCCGGTACGCCTAAGGTCCTCGGTTCGTAAGGTAATGGGAAACCGAGGTACCATTTATATGTGTGGACGGTGTCGTCGGGTCGTAAGGTGTTGGGAACCCGAGATACCATATTTGAATTTATGTGATGACATGCATGGTAAGTTAGGAGTTAGAACCTCACTAAGCATGTGGAGCTTACCCTTTTCCATGTTTCATTTTTTTAGATACGAAGGAGGAGCACGCTTGATGGTTACCGTATGGATTGGCTTGGTTGTTCTCGTTCTTTATAATACTTCGTTATGAACATTACTTAATTGTTTTGAATTTTAAGTGATGGTTTGGAAAACTTAATTTGTTTTGGATTATGGATTGATTTAAATAAATAAATTTCGGCTTTTGTTTATTCATTTTTGTAATATAAAAATGCGAAAAATTTCCTCGAAAATTATGGGATCTTACATTGTTATAAGATATTCTCTCCAAAAAGGTAAATCATGTAAAATGTGAGAAGGTACTAAATCGTAAAAAATGGATCCTCAATTTACAATCTAGAATATGAAAAAAAAAAAGCAAGGCATTGTCCAATGGAGAAGATCCACGTGTAAAGTAACCTCTTCTAGGATGAGCTTACAGTCTAGTAGAAGATCACACTTGAGCAATTGAGCACTTGGTTAAATCTAGAGATTGGTATAGAGGTGCCTTGTGGGGCTCTAGCTTGTCGGGTATCTTCTAGTTTGGGTAGATGTTGGCTCTATTCTAGTGATGAATTAAGGAGCAAATATATATGCTAGAGATATATATGAAAGAGATTTAAGGGTTTCTAATTCCTGAAATAAAATAAGATACCATTGTGAAACAATCAAACAAAGCCTTAAAAGATAAAGTTGGATTGCTCCCATATAAACAAATAAACAAATTAAGGAAATCATTTAAATAGTCAAATCATCAAGATATAAGATACAACCAATAAACATCATATTTAGGGCTGTAAACGAACACGAATAGAAACTTATTCATGTTCGTTCATTGAACTTAGCCAAACAAACGAATGAACACAAATAGTAAACAAACAAAGTTCTTGCAGTTCGTGTTCGATTGTTTTAAACTTTGATTTGTTCGTGTTCGTGGATGTTTATTTGTTAAGATATAAACAAACCTGAACAAATGAACGTAATCAAACAAAAAAAGGTGCACCAGCTTTCATAGGGTGCTCTAACCATTCTTTTCGAAGAGCTTAAGCTATCAAGCTATTAGGCTCATGCAACAAGGCTCAAGCCAAATGGCTCAACCCACTAGCATGCAATTTGTTCAATGAAATGGTAATTCTAACTTAGGGATTACTTCTTCAAAATGTATCCAACCATCCCTAATATACTATTGTATGTATCCACCTAAAAAAATTCCTTTTGTATATATCAAACTTTATTTTTTAGTCTATTGTGTGTATTTTTGATACACACAATAGTATATTGGGGGATAGTTGGATACACATACTAGACTCAAAAATACACATAATAGACTCAAAAATAAAGTTTGATATATACAAAAGGAATTTTTTTAGGTTGATACACACAATAGTATATTGGGGGATAGTTGGATACATTTTGAAGAACTAATCCCTATAACTTATAAGGGGTTGTATATACTTAGAGAAGAAGCGTCTATTGGTTAAAACCACTAACGTGACCTGTAGCACAAGTTTTACATATACAAAAGGGTTATGGTTTGTGGATGAATTGTCATTCCACATAGTTTGAGGAAGCTAATTGTTAAAGCCACAAACATGTATAAAGCATGCATAGGATATATTAAATTAGCAATCCCTCAATTTTTATTGTCTTTTTAATAAGCAAAAATTTATTAAGTCATTATATAATTATTAATTATTAACTAATTGTTAATTTCCTAAATATTTAGTTGTTAACTTAATATATCTATTATCACGTAACAAACTTAACTGAACGTATGTAGACTAACAATATTAAACGAAAGTAAACTAAAATTTGGGAACGTAAATGAACGAACATGATCTATGTTCTTGTTTCCTCATCTAAAGCCTTAATCATAATTCAACGAAAATAAGCAAATCATATAACTAGGCAAG
This sequence comes from Centaurea solstitialis, assembly GCA_030169165.1. Lineage (NCBI taxonomy): Eukaryota > Viridiplantae > Streptophyta > Magnoliopsida > Asterales > Asteraceae > Centaurea > Centaurea solstitialis. The sequence continues at coordinate 45,803,058 of CM058042.1, read as the reverse complement.
TAAATGAAAAAAGAAATCACGTAGGGCTTCAAGAAGATTGAGTGAGATCTGTGAGCAAATGTGAGAGGTTAAGAATCGAAAATAGAGGTGATAGAAAAATAGGTAGGGCTTCAAGGAAATAGAGTGAGATCTGCGAGTAAATCAATGTGTTAAAAACCGGTATAACTAGCTCGGTCGAACCTATTGAACCGGGAACCGATGAAAGGACCAGATCAATTGTGGCCAGTTTGATTAGAGGAAAGTTCAAATGTGAACCACATTTTGGTTGTGAACGTGAGGACAACCGAGAGCGCGACACGTGGCGACTTTGAGTGTGGTCCCCCTCTTTAATTCAATGCCCTCCCATGAATCGCGCCTAGTCATCCGCCGTGGATCTGACGTGACGCCTAGTCATCCGCCACGTGTCGCGCTCTCGGTTGTCTTCACGTTCACAACCAAAATGTGGTTCACATTTGAACCCACCCCTTGTTGATAATATATATATATATATATATATATATGAATGTAGAAAAATGAAAAATACATAAAAATGCTTGGAACCGGTTCAACTAATGGTTGAACCGTCGAACCAGAAACCGATCATCACACCAGTTCAACTAAAATTCCAGTTTTTAAAACATTGGAGTAAATGTGAGAAGTTAAGAATCGAAAACAGAGGTGAGATTTGAGAACTGAGAGCTAATAATAGTCAAGAGCAACGTAAAGCTTGCTTGTAGGTAGCAGTAGTGGTGAATGAAGGGGCAGAAACGCAAGGCTAGAATGCTAAAGCCTAGAGGCAACTTGTGACTTTGTGAGGGGTTGAGCACAAAAATGAGATCTTGAGAGTGATAAAGAAAGAAGAAAGGAGAGAATCGAACTTCGCGATTTTTTTTAAAGATAAACCAAGTAAACCTTGTTTGTGGGTTGAGTTGCGATGCTATTTGCTTTGCTACTTAGGGCCACAACTAACAACCCTCTTTGATGTCTAAAATATTTGAGTTATATAAAATTTTGAATTAAACAAAATGATGTTAAAATAAGAAATTTCTAATTAGACCTGGCAAACGTATCGTGTCGTATCGAGTTCGTATCGGGTTCAAAGTTAAACGGGTTGAAAATGTTTGACCCTAACCCGACCCGTTTAATAAATGGGTCAGAAATCTCAACCCTAACCCGACCCGTTTAATAAACGGGTTGACCCGCTTAACCCGTTTAACATATATAAAATTAAAAATCAAAGTTTATGAATCCAAAATTTATAATTCAAACTTATAAGATTGAACAAAATCCATTCACATTATTATATTAAAAATCCAAATAAATCGTAAATTACTAAGAAGATTAAATAAAACTTTATATATATACACACAAACACACACACATATATGTATAAACGGGTTAGTCGGGTCATTTTCGAGTTGATATGTTTGACCCTGACCTTACCCGTTTAATTTTCATGTCGTGTCGTGTCAACCCGTTTACTTAAACGGGTTGAAATCTATTACCCAAACCCATTTATTTCGTGTTGAGTTCGTGCCGGGTTAGCGTATCGTGTCACTTTTTGCCAGGTCTATTTCTAATGATATTGATGTGGCATACTATTTTTGGGCTTCATTGTCATATAACTTTTTTCACAAGGATAGATACGTCGTCTAGTTTAGTTGGTCTTTTAAGCACGGTAACATTCTGAAGGGCTATGGATGGGATCCTAGTCTACCTAGTTCGATCCTAAGGGGAGTCAATTTAAGAACATGAGAAGTACCTAGTCCTTGGGTTTGGGTTCTAGGTCCAATGTAAGTTGGTCCGAGACAACGACGTATTAGTGGGTTGTTCCTTGATGTCGGTACCACAAAAAAGATGTGTGTATGTATGTCTTCAGGTTAGTCGTTCGTTAGTTCGATACAACTATGCATTCTAAAAGAAAAAAAAGAAAAAATAATTTCTTTCACAAGGTGGTTTTTTAGATGGGATTACTTCTTTAAAATGTATCCAACTATCCCCAATATACTATTGTGTGTATCAACCTAAAAAAATTCCTTTTGTTTATATCAAACTTTATTTTTGAGTCTATTATGTGTATTTTTTATACACACAATAGTATATTGGGGGATAGTTGGATACACATAATAGACTAAAAAATACACACAATAGACTAAAAAATAAAGTTTGATACATACAAAAACATTTTTTTTAGATGGATACATACAATAGTATATTGGAGATAGTTGGATACATTTTGAAGAAGTAATCCCTTTTTAGATAGCGAAAGGGTTCACATCTTTTTTGCCGAACGAAACACTTTTGAAGTTTTAACTTTTAAGTATAAGAAAAAGAAATTTTCGGTTGGATAAAATCGAACTTACTCCACAACAAACAAATATATCATCCTCTCCTATAAATATAATATTTACCCAAATAACAAATTTTGTTAATTTTTAATTATTTTAAATCTGATTTAATAATAAAAAAGACTTAAATAACCATTATACCCTTTTAAGATATTTGTTTTTTAAAGCTTTTATTTCTGTTTTCTTTAAGAAACTATATATATTATATAAAATTATATATCTACATATACATATATAGAGGTGCCTTTTAGAGAAAACCAAATAATTCCTAAAAACTTGAGGACCAATCTAAGTATTTGATCTGAAAATGGGTATAAAGGGTATGATCGTCATTTGGTAAAAAATCGCAGTTCATTCACCATGTGAATATTCACCGGATGAAACTTCATATTCACCTTATGAATATATTCAAATATTCATATTCACCATATAAGTATTCACCGGATGAAACTTCATATTCACCTTATTAATCTTCAAATTCACTATAAATTCACCTTATGAATACAAAAAAATGTCCATTTACATTTATATTCACCTAATGAATACAAACCAAATATCTGTTTACAATTAAATTCACCTAATGAATACAAACAAATGTATATTTACATTTAAATTCATCTAATGAATTTTCACATCATCGTCCACTTCAACCTTCAAGAACATGATGAACCTTCAAGAACAAAACTTAAAAAATCTAATTTTTCAAGAATGGTTTCCTAAAATCTTCATAAAAAATGTTAAAATTTAGATATGTTGCACAAATCAAGATTACAAGCAACTTTTGTGAAACAACAATCTCCAAAATTAAATCAAACTAACCTAAATTTGAAAAAAATCTCAAAAACCCTAGAAATTAGGGGTTTTAGATAGAAAAAGAAAAAAACTTACCAGATCATCAGATTTTGTTTGGTAACCAGATCTGGAAGACGACGACGATGGTGGTGGTGGTGGTAGACGATAGAGAAGAAGAAGGATTTGCAGATCTGAAAGAGATGGTGCAGGTAGAAAAAGGATTTACGTATCTAGTGGTGGCGGTAGACGAAAGACGGTGGCGATGGCAATGGCGGTGGACGGTGGTGGCGGTGGAACGTCGGCGATGGTGGTGGATGTCTGGTGGTAGAGGTTTGGATGTAGAGATCTGGTGGTTGGTAGTAAAGGTTTGGTGGAAGAGATGAATAATGATTGCAGATTTGGTGGTGGTGGTGGACGGCGGTGGAGCGCCGACAACGGTGGTGGAGTTCTGGTGGTGGTGGTGGTGGCGGCGGCGGCGGTGGCAACGGCGGTGAATGTTTTCTGGCGAAGACACATGATAACGATGAAGGAGTAATAAAGCTAGGATTGTGATAGGAGAGACAAAGACACGGGCCTTTGCTTCTTGCCAGATTTAATTTAACGGTGGTGGTGGTGGTTGACGGAATGTGTGGTGGTGGTTGTCGGAATGTGTGGTGGAGGTCGCTAGTTTGGTGGAGTTGAGGAAAGCATGATGAGAGAGAATGGGTGGGGTGAAATTGGAATTGTGGGATCTGATGTTGAAAGAAAATTGGAAGGGTTTTTTTTAGTTTAACCAAAACACCCTTTTGATGATAAAAAATCTATTTGGAACATAGTAGCATATTATGGACCTTTTATTTTAATGACCATTGATATAATCTAATCTATGGATTAGATTGGTCCTCAAGTTTTCACAAATAAAATGGTTTTAATTTGATTATTCCTCTACATATATATTAATTATATACTATATTATACGAATATCAAATATATGTATGTTATCCAGCTAGATAGAAAACATTGTTCCTTCCTTCCATCATCTCTTCATCTTCTCCGATGTTTCTTTTTTCCATCTTTCCCGACAGTCGGTTTATTTTTCGAACGACAGAATGAATACCAATAAACCCAAAACCAAGTACCAAGGAAATTACACAAGAAAGGCCACACAAGCAAAACGAAACAAACGAGCAACTCCTACAAGGAACTAAGTAGACCAAACATTCAATCAGTTACGAAGAATAACCGGAAACACAGATTCCACCTAAACAACGTACTAGTTCCGAATCACGGATGCTCTAACTACAATCGTAAACCCACCCCGAGTTCCAACTACAACAGGAACACGATGCCAAAGCCAACAGAAGCAACCGGGTTCGCAAATAGCTTGCCCGAAGATGATTATTCCACCTGAAACAAACAAGTTAGGCTTCCTGAAATTGGCCCAACCATCATCATTGTCGTGAGGTTGCGCCGGAGGTATTAGGTTATGACGGGGAAGGAATATTACTATGAAGTGTGGCGATGAGAATGGGGTTGGAATGCTTCAATTTGGTTTGATGTAAACTTGTTATAATAATAATAAATAATAATAAATCGGATTTAAAATAATTAAATCGGATTTAAAATAATTAAATCGGATTTAAAATAATTAAAAAATTGATAAAAAAATGATATTTTGATAAGTTATGAAGGGCATATATGATATTTATAGATTAGGTTGGATAAATATGATATTTTGAGTTTTAATAAGGGCATACATGAAATTAACCCTTTAAAAAAATTACGTGTAAAACTTGTTATTATTATTTTTTTTATTGTTTTTTTGATTAATGTAAAACTTAATATAATGTGTAATTTTAATGTTTTTTAACTTATAAATATCAAATTGTTGATTATATGTATATGTATGAATGTAGAAAAATGAAAAATACATAAAAATGTTTGGAACCGATTCAACTAATGGTTAAACCGGTCGAACTATGTCATCACACCTGTTCAACTAAAAAATCGGTTTTTAAAACATTGGAGTAAATGTGAGACGTTAAGAATCAAAAAGAGAGGTAAGATTTGAGAAGTGAGAGCTAATAATAGTCAAGGGCAACGATAGCTTGCTTGTAGGTAGCAGTAGTGGTGAATGAAGGGGCAGAAACACGAGGCTAGAATGCTAAAGCCTAGAAGCAACTTGTGACTTTGTGAGGGGTTGAGCGCATAAGTGAGACCTTGAAAGTGATAAACAAAGAAGAAAGGAGAGAATCGAACTTCGAGTTTTTTTAAAAGATAAACCAAGTAAACCTTGTTTGTGGGTTGAGTTGCGATGCTATTTGCTTTGCTACTTAGGGCCACAACTAATAACCCTCTTTGATGTCTAAAATATTTGAATTATATAGCATTTTTGAATTAAACCAAATAATATAAAAACAAGAAATTTCTAATGATATTGATGTGACATATTATTTTTGGGTGTCACATATAACTTTTTTCACATGTAATGCATGGTCTTTTTAAGGACGGGAACATCCTGAAGGGCTATGGATGGATCCTAGTCTACTGAGTTTGATCTCAAGGGGAGTCAATTTAAGAACATGAGGGTTCTAGGTCCAGCATAAGCTGGTCCAAAGCAACGACGAATTAATGGGCTGTTCCTTGATATCGATACACCAAAAAGGTGTGTGTATGTATGTGTTTGGGTTAGTCGTTCGTTAGTTCGATACAACTATGCATTCTAAGAAAAAATAAAAAAATAACTTTCTACACAAGGTGGTTTTTTAGATAGCGAAAGGGTTCACATCTTTTTGCCGAACGAAACAGTTTTTAACTTTTAAGCAAAAGAAAATTGAAAATTTCCGCTGGATAACACTCCACAGCAAAAGATATATATCAGCTTCTCCTATAAATACCCCCTCTAACAAAAGCCGATCCATTTACGTTTCTCTTTCTTCTTCAAAAAATGGCAAACAAGTACCAGCAGTTTAGATGCCAACCAAGGCTTCCCAAATTCGCCATTCCCAAAACCTACGATCTTAAGCTCAAACCAGACCTCTCCGCCTGCAAATTCTTAGGAACCGTCGACATCTCTCTCGATATCGTCTCCCAAACCAACTTCATTGTCCTCAATGCTGCAGACCTCTCCGTTGATTCCAAATCTGTTCGTTTTCAATCAACAAACGCTTCAAAGGTAGGTAAACTACTATTTATGTAATGGTAAGAATTAATCGAATGATCTGGAGTAACGTAATTACTAACTACTTATAGGGATTTGAGGCCTTGCAAGTGGAATTGTTTGAAGATGATGAGATTTTGGTGTTGGAGTTCGCCGAGAGTTTGCCTCTTGGTGTTGGCGTTTTGTCTATTAGGTTTCAAGGCACATTGAATGATCAAATGAAAGGCTTTTATAGAAGGTAATATATATATATATATATATATATACATACTTGATCTTGTTGACTTAACTAATTTAGGTTTGGTTCTGATGTTAACTCCAGTCTGGATTTGTATTCCGATCAATGATTGTGTTAATAGAAGAAAATAAAAGCCACTGATATATATATATAGCTGTGTCCGAATCAAGTACCAAAATGAAGTTATTTTCATACACAATTCTGAATATTCATGTTTTATTCAGACCGAATAAAACATGAATATTCGGACTGTATGAATAAATGAATAAAGCTTAGGTGCCAATTCAGATTGCCACGTGGCGTGATTTTGTTGATTCTCATGTTCACGATGAAAACGAGTTTGCATTTGAACTTTCCTATATATATATATAGGGATAATGAAATACAACCTTTTGGAAGGTTGAAATCGTGCAGCCTCATCTAAAACCATTCATTTTTAGGTCATTCGTTATCCATTTAATGAAAATACTATGCATTACGTGTAAGATTATTGCGTTAAATCGATAATCATTGATGAATCGAGTAATCAATCATAATGAATGTGCTAAAAATGAATGGTTTTAGATGAGTGTGCACGGTTTTAACTTTTCAGAAGGTTGTATTTGAAGGTGCCTCTCTCTATATATATAGACAATAAATAAATAAGTCAATCGTGCAGGCATTATTGAAGAAGTTTATAGTTGGTAACAATATGGTTAATTTTTAGAAAGTATCTAAATTTTGTTGCAGCACTAGTTGTTTGTGTTTAGTTTCGTTAACCAGGTTGTGAAACCATGTAATATATATCCTTTAATTGTTTTACAGTACATATGAACATAATGGAGAGAAGAAGAACATGGCAGTAACACAATTTGAACCAGCTGATGCCAGACGGTGCTTTCCTTGTTGGGATGAACCTGCTTGTAAGGTACATGTGATAATTTAATATTTGATTTCTGCTTTTTGGTTTTCATATAAATTTTGTTCTATTGCCATGGATTGTGCTTATTTTGTACCACCAAGCAATCACCTTGGGTGTTTGGCTGAAACATTCCATGTAAGACATTATGAATGTGGTGCATGGTATCGTTTGTCTTCGGAAAGGCTTCAATTTCTAGAAACCTACAGCTGCTATTATAAAAACAGATCCTCATGTTCGACACTTGATTAGGGATGTTTATATGGTAACTAGTTTTAGCATTTGTCATCTCGAATCTCTTCATAATGATCCTCAAACTTGTCTGTTAATGGTTGATCATTTGATGGCACCTACATGCTGTGGCTGGTGCTTTTCATGTTTCTTCTGTAGGAATTTTAGTATGAGTCACTTATCTAATGATTATGGTAATTCCTGTATACGGACGGACATTCATTACTTATAAGTGCACTTTGTTTCCTATTAGGCTACTTTCAAGATTACACTGGAGGTGCCTTCCGATCTTGTAGCTCTTTCAAACATGCCAGTTGCTGAAGAAAAGGTGGATGGCAATCTCAAGACTGTTACCTACCAGGAATCACCAATCATGTCTACGTATTTAGTGGCTGCTGTTGTTGGTTTGTTTGATTACGTTGAAGACCATACACCTGATGGTACAATATTAGAATATATTTTGGCATACTACTTTTTTGTATAGCTGAAGAAGCTATAGTTTACCATATAATTGAACTGCCTTGCAGGAATTAAAGTTAGGGTATATTGCCAAGTTGGGAAGGCAAATCAAGGGAAGTTTGCATTAGATGTTGCTGTTAAGACCCTTGATCTGTACAAAGCGTATGTTTCCAATGTCATATTTTTGCTGCATTAGATATGATATCAATCTGGCGGAGTAGTAAAATTTGGAATTTTGAACTTACTTTTTTCAATATATATTGGCATCGGTTCTCTCTATTATTTGCAAAAAAATATGCTTATATTGGAATTGGGTTAAGTGAGGAACTACTGAAACTGAACTAATGCTGCGTTCTCAAGTTTGGGAAGGAAAAAAAAAGAAAAGAAAATAAAGGAGAGGAATAGAAAAGAAAGGAGAAGAAAGGAGATTTTTTTATTTGTGGTCTTGAGAGTAAAGGAAAGGATGGAAATGGAAGGAAAGAAAATAAATTATTCATGCTCTTGAGTGGGAGAGAAAGGAAAGGAAACATGTCAACTTTACAAATATATCTTGTTTATTCTATAGTGGAATGTAATGGATCGGTAGATGTGTAATTTATAAATATTTTTAATTGATACAAATTCCACTTTCCATTCCTCACACATTTGGGAGGAACGTTTTGGGATGAAACTCATCATGATTTTTCTTCCTTTTCTATTCTTTTTCCCTCTTTAAAAGAACTCAATTAAACAAAAAAATTCTTTCCCCCTACTTTCCTTTCTTTCCTTCGTTACAAAAATCGAGGTCACAGGGTAAGGGAATCTGAGAGGGGGAGAATTCCTCAATGTCTAATACTTGATGACATGATGTGGCATGCAGGTACTTTGCAGTGCCTTATTCACTACCAAAATTGGACATGATTGCAATCCCCGATTTCGCTGCTGGTGCCATGGAGAACTATGGTTTAGTTACTTACCGAGAAACAGCTCTACTTTATGATGACAAGCATTCTGCAGCTGCTAACAAGCAAAGGGTAATAATGTACTTCCAGATTCAAGATTCCACTAGCAATCTTTCTCTTGTTTGCTTTAGGACCATTGCGTTACTGTATGTACTGACTTGCTGAGCAGGTTGCAACTGTTGTAGCTCATGAACTTGCACATCAATGGTTTGGCAATCTCGTAACAATGGAGTGGTGGACACATTTGTGGCTGAATGAGGGATTTGCCACTTGGGTAATCACATGTGCTTGAGTCTTGCACACTTAATTTTGTCAGCCATATGCTTGTTGAGCGTTCATAAGTTATTTTTATTGTAAATCAGGTAAGCTATTTAGCTGCTGATGGGTTGTTCCCAGAATGGAAAATATGGACTCAATTTCTTGATGAAAGTACCGAAGGTCTTCGACTTGATGGGCTTTCAGAATCACACCCTATTGAGGTAAAGTAGATGGCATTTTTTATTTCACTTGTTCATATATATGGTACTTAGCATTAGGAAATTGTTTAATAAATCTAGCTAACGTGCATGACTTATTATGTGGTCTGGGATACCTCTTCCAAAAAAAAACGTGCATGACTTATTTAAGTTGTAACGAATTTCTCCTTGCAGGTGGACATTAATCATGCGGGTGAAATAGACGAAATTTTTGATGCAATCAGCTATCGGAAGGGAGCTTCTGTCATTCGCATGCTGCAGAGCTATCTAGGAGCTGATTGTTTTCAGGTTTGGTTGCATCAGTATGCATGATTTTACTGGTTTCTGATTTTGTCACTAGTAAATTGTTCTATTATTTCTTCATGAGTGAAATATTTTTCCTATTAAACAAAGCATTTATGCAAAAGCTATGTGCTGGAAAAGGCTGCACTAAGCTAGCTATGACAACCTATAGATTTTATATTAATTTCTAGAATCCATTATATAAGCTGCTAGTAAATTACTACAAAAAGGTATGCAGGGTGGTGAGATTAAGCTGTCACCTTGGAAATGATGTAAGCACCACAAATTTACAAGTCCTCCAGGCCTGCTTCACGTGTTTTCACAAAGAACTCCCATTTTTTTTCCTGTAAAGCAAAAAATTATAGTTAGATCAGGGAGTTAAGAACACAATTGTGATATGTGAAGAAATTAAATTACTAAACCTAACTCTATTGTTACAAAACCACATAAAAGAGAATGAAAGAAATTATAAAGCCAAGAAGAAGAAACTGAAGAAAGAAAATAACTAACAGGGGAGTCCTTTAGATTGAAACATCAAGCCTAGATAATTAGCAAAAAGCAAATGTTGCAGATCTAAGTGGCTATATCAAGATTTGCTCTGAGCGATCACTTATTTTCACTGTATTATGTATAGAATAGATGCAACTTTATATATGCATGTGTGTGAAAAAGAATCATCAACCAAATCCAGGAGAGGTAAATATTTCAAAGAGGGGTAGGTTACGTCTTCTGAACGACTGAGTGGATACAAGAGAGGTAAATAAGCTGAGTGGATAAGCACTCCTTTATAATAAGCCCCTGCCAAACACTTTTATATGGCTTACCAAATAAGCTATATGGACCATTAAGTTAATTAAGCCACTACTGAAGAGACCCTTAAGTTGTAACTGGCTCAGACATGCAAATAGGTTTCTGTTTATCTGTCTTGCCATTGTATATCTTCATACTCATAATACTATTCTATAGCCAAGCTCTACAATTGAGTATGTGCAATAAAGTCTGAAATTTGATCATTTTGGTTGTTTCTGAATCATAAGGGGCTACTAAGTAGAAGAAATACCTCGAGCTTATGTCATGATGGATCTAAAATTGGCTGAACTGGAAATGGTCCTTAGGCATTGATGTTTTTACAATCTCTTACTTGGTGTGTTATTATGTTTTACAGATGGTACTTGCGACCATCTAATTCACTAGGTGGATGTTCTATGAAATTTTATTAGTATCATGATTTAGTAAGAGTTTGTTGGGCATGTCTTTTATATGAGCATATGATGTTTCAAGTTTCTCTTTCAGTTATGTTGATTTTCATCCCTTTTCCTAAATGTGAATCTAACAAGGTTTTCCATGTTGGGATCTTATCACCAGCGAGCACTTGCTAAATATATAAAAAAACATGCATGTTCAAATGCCAAGACTGAAGACTTGTGGGCTGTTCTTGAGGAAGAATCCGGTCAGCCTGTGAATAAATTGATGAACTCATGGACAAAGCAGAAAGGATATCCAGTTGTCTCTGCTAGATTGATAGATAACAAATTGGAATTTGAACAGGTTCCTACTTTTCTTGAGTTTCGTTTTGAAGATTTATGCGATTTTTACAGCATATTTATAATTGTTGTGTACTGACAGAGGCAATTCTTGTCGAGTGGTTGCCAAGGAGATGGAGAATGGGTTGTGCCAATTACTTTATGCTGTGGTTCATACGACAAAAAGAAGAGTTTCTTACTGGAAGCAAAGTCACAAACTATTGACACTGCGACTCTATTTGGTTGCTCAGTGTCCAATGATTCACCATCAAGTTGTTGGATAAAGATTAATGTTGACCAGGCAGGCTTTTACCGTGTTAAGTACGATGAGCATTTGTCAGCTAAACTTAGACATGCAATAGAAAGTAAAAGCTTGTCCGCAATGGATAGATATGGTAATTTCTGATATTTTACTCTTGTCTTGAACTTCAGTAGTTCAGTTGGTCTTGCAAAAAGTAGCAATTCTAATCTAGTTCTCCTTTTTTCTTTTACTATACATTAACAGGAATTCTAGATGATTCATTTGCCTTATCCATGGCTGGTCAGCTGCCTTTGTCTTCTTTGCTCACCTTAATGGGTGCTTACAGAGAGGAACCTGAATATACAGTGTTGTCCAACTTAATCAGCGTAATGATTTCTACTCTCTTGATATATTGTTTAAGCACTTCACCATGCTCTTCCTGATTCTTGTTATTGCTTCCACAGATTAGCGCTAAAGTTGCAAGAGTTGTGGCTGATGCTGATGCATCATTATTGGATAACGTTAAGATATTTTTGATCAACCTTTTCCAATATTCTGCAGAGTAAGTATCTTAACGCCTGTAAATCTATATGAATCCCTAGATAAATTGCTGAAACTGTTTGCATACATTTCAATGTGAATAGGAAAAAGATTGAATGTTTTGTAACCATCATACTTGTAATTCTGTTGCAGACATAGTGCTTGCTAAAATGCAAAAATAGAAAAGAAAAAAAGAAAATTGCTTCTGTATGTATGAGTGAATTATACGTGCCAGTTACCCCAGTACTCGCAGTTATATTGCAAGCTGATACAGAAATGTCTGAAGTGGAATATGTATTTCTATACATTCTCACATGACTTCGGTTTTCCTCTGTTCAAATTTGCCTTTAAACAACAGCCCAACATCGTATTCAAATTTTAAAATTAGTAGGACATTGATGGTTACGAAGAACCATGTTTTTTTAATCAAGAAAACCTTGCTGACTGCTGAAGGAAGGCTAAGCAGAAAGATTATTTATTGATAAAATTATCAATCTTCTTGCATGCTAAAGATCTTGTAGCATATATTTACAACGAGAAAAAAAAAACATAAGCAATGATGGCACAGTGCTTATATAAATTTACTTCTCGTGTTTCAGATATTTATTGGCTAATTTTATTTCACTTTGGTTTTTTCAGGAGGATCGGTTTTGATCCTAAACAAGGGGAAAGCCACTTGGATGCCTTGTTGAGAGGGGAACTTTTTGCTACCTTGGCAGTGTTGGGACATGATGCAACTTTAAAAGACGCAAAGAAGCGCTTCCAAGCATTCTTGGAAGACAGAAACACACATCTTCTTCCACCTGATATCCGAAGGGTTAGTTAATACTACATAGCTCAGTTGTCTATTTCTATCTACAACAACCGTTGGTTATATTTACTCTTTCTGCTTTTCCGTTGCTTTTGGCAGGCGGTGTATGTTGCTGTGATGAAGAGTGTGACGTCCTCAGACAGATCTGGTTTTGATTCACTTTTGAAAGTTTACAGAGAGACTGATCTAAGCCAGGAAAAGACTCGGATATTAGGTGACGATAGTGGTGTTGTAAAATTGTTGCAGATTTTTTAATCTATTCATCTTGTTCTTCAATATATCTGGTTGCGTTGTAGGTGCTCTTGGATCTTGCAGTGATCTTGACATAATCCTTGAAGTCCTTAACTTTCTGTTGACTCCTGAGGTATAGAAATTCAGGAATTCTTTTTGGTGCTTATAAATTTGAGAACAAAGCTGTTTCTTTGTTTTCTTGGAGCTTGATGATGATATTTTTGTCTAGGTTCGAAGTCAGGATGTTGTTTTTGGACTGGCTGTTAGTAGAGAGGGACGTGAAGTGGCATGGAAATGGCTGCAGGTTAGTTGAAACCGAAAGTTGTATATCATTTTGTTCACTAAAATAAGTGTTTCCATTAAGATCTTTGTATTTAATTGCTCTTCTCAACTGCAGAACAACTGGGAACACATCTCAAATACTTGGGGCCGTGGATTTTTGATGACACGTTTTGTCAGCGCAATTGTCTCACCGGTTTGTCTTCTAACATGTTTCTTCAACTCAAATATTTACATGTTGTCAATGCAAAAGGGTGATTTGAATTTTGAATTTGGTTGTTCTGTAGACCTGTTTAGCGCTTGCATCTACTTCATACCCTTTCTTTCATGGTGCTCTTACATTATGTGTGTGTGTGTGTGTGAATTAGGCCAATGTGATCAATTATTATCTTCCATCACTGTTTTTTCCTAAACAAAAAAAAGTCAATTAATTCATCATTACCCCCAAATCTTTGTTCCCCAAGGTTCTTACATTTATTTCTTCGAGTTCATTCCAATTCAAATTGACCAAATTGCATGAAAATGCAATGTACGCTGGTTTGATTCTTAGTTGTCGTTTGTTTTTTAAGAGGCCTGAAATCTGAAGTTTGCTTTCACATCTAAAAATAAGAGGTGGATGTTGCACCTCTTAAAATTGCAGAGGACGGTAAGAGGTTTTCAAGCCTTTTCTTAAAAATAAAACAGTTTTAAGTCTACAAACCCCTTAATTTTCACACTTAGGAGGTTTTAAGAGGTATTTTTTAAAAAACAAACAGCCCCTTAGTTTGTGTTGCGTACTTTCAGAACCCTCCTTTTGACACCTTAGATGTGACATCTCAAACATTTAGACCAAAATCCGTTACACAAAGTAGGAATCTGATATACTAAAATGAATGTCTTAAGAATGGACTGTGGTACACAATAGGAATCGAAAGAAAGTACATTTACATGCAATTTGCCTATTTAACTTTTCGGTATGAATTAAGAGCAAAATCTTGAATAGAAATGACATGTTGCTAGGCTGTTAAAACATCATATTTCACCATCCTGGCTAACTTTTCACCACCCACCAGGAGAGTTTGTATGCAAATACAGATTCTAGGGCATTGTTTGGTAAACTCAAAGTAGCTTATAAGCTAGCTTATTTTTTGTGTACATGTTTGGATGGACAAAAAGTAGCTTATAAGCTAGCTTTTTGATAAGCTACTTGGAGGTAGCTTTTTGGAGCTTTTTGGAGCTTTTTGTAGCCTTTTCCAATTATACCCTTATTAATATTAATAATTATTATATCTCAATATACCCCTTTTGGTCATTTTACATACCCATAAGCTAGTTTTTGCCAAACATAATTTGTTCATAAGCTAGCTAATCAGCTACTAGCTAGCTTATCAGTCAACAACTAGCTTATCAACTAGTTTACCAAACATAGCCTAGGTATCATCCTTGACCAAAAATCCGTTATCATTTGTTTTACTTTGATTTGTGTAGTTCTCATCAGCCGAGAAGGTGAAGGAAGTTGAGGAGTTTTTTGCAAGTCGTGCTAAGCCTTCTATTGCGAGGACATTGAAGCAGAGCATCGAGCGGGTTCAGATCAATGCCAAGTGGGTTGAGAGTATCCGAAAAGAGAAAAGCCTTGCACAATGTGTTGAAGAACTTGCACACAGGAAATACTGATACTTGCCTTGGATTGTTTCTTTACTTTTTCAGGTATTCTATTTGCTTGCTTTCAACAAACGTTTTGTTTTCCGTACTTGACAGTTTCATGATGGTCCTATGTTCATTTACATATAAAAACAAACAATTACTATTTTCACAAAACTTTATAGAAGAATCTTCTCTTTAGATAAAAGCTTCCACCTTAGATTTTTGTATGTTTGTGTTAATGATATCGAATGGCGGCATGTTCACTAATTCCTTGAGGCCCTAAAGTTAAAAATAGGGAAAATCTTAAGTGGCCTGATGATACTTGAAGAAAACCGAATGCTTGACCATCTATGCTACCCAAAGGGCAAAAGTATCACTATTTCCGGGGTTTTCATATTTTTCGGATCATAAACAACTGCTATACGCTTTGATGCAGGGGTTATACCTACATGTCACCCTTCCCCGATCCTACCACCTCTGGATCAGATGTACTGGGCCTTTTTGGTTGATTTTTACTTCAAATCATTTTCATGATAGGCTGGGAGCTTGAATGAGATCCAAGATTTAACTTTTTAAGTAGAATTTTGCTGTAACAAGAAAACCCTATGAAAATATGGTGGTTCAATTCCATGTTATTTAAGATGGAGTTCTATCTAACAGAGATGCAGGCTAAGTAAATCAAAGGGCAGTATTCGTCCTACTGGAAATGCCAGTGAAAGTAAAGATCGAATGAGAAATGATATAAGATTAAAACATTTTGGTGGTTTTTACCAGGAAACAAAGGAATATTAGGCTGTCAAATATTGAAAATATTCAGGATGAGTTAAAATTGACCTATGAATTACTTTGAATGATATCCTTGACGAAACTTTAAGTAGGATTTCCCTATTAAATCTGGTGGTCAAATATTAATACATGTTTAAGATGAGCTGAAATTGACACGCCAATGGTTTTTTAATTCTTTTTTGAGAAGTGTCAAAATTGACGAAACATATCAATATTAAGGGTGTAGCCGAGCCGAGGCGGCGCTGTGTCAAGCTCGAGCTCGACTTGGTTCCAATACTCGAAGCTTAAAACTTGACTCGAGCTCGACTCGAATAAATACTCAACACTCTCAAGCTTGGTTCGACTTTACTCGGGTAAAATTCAATTAAATAAAATACAGCAATAGCATATGCATAGATTGAATCGGCAACCAAATTTCTAATTTTCGAGCAACAATTAATAATTTGCTATTGGGAAAAATGCATCTAAATACAATGAAGTTTTATTTAGTTCCTATTTAACACAACAAAGTTTATTTTTTCTCAATTAATAAAATAAACTCACTTTTTTCTATTTTATATATAATTTTACCTACTAAACAACCTACATGTCAATATGTCATCAATATTTATTGACATGGAATTTTGTTATTTTTATTTTTTAATTTCAAATCAACATAAGTCATTTTAGTACTTTGCACTCTTTTATAAGTTTTTTTATCTACAAAGTATTTGATGCATATTTTCCATTATTACTATTTTTTTTTAATATTACTATTATTTTTATTTTTATATATTTTTAATAAAATAGATCATCAATTTTTTTAATAAATTTATTACTTATATTCTTTAAACTTAATTCAAAATAGTTATATTTTTAATTTTAAAACTTTTTTAATTGGTTATAGATAATATTTTCTATTTTTGTTAAAAAGATTTAAATAATCAATTTTAAAAGTTTAATGATTTATTTATTAAAAATAAAAAAAAGTATAATTTTATTCAAAAAATAGTTTAAGGATTTAACCTTTCAAAGCAAAATAGTTCGTTAGGTGTTATTCAGATTTTTATTAGTTTATAGTTTTTTACCCGTATATGTTCTTTTAGCTTTTATATATAACATACTTCTATATGCTTGTATATAATAATAAAAGAAAACATGCATAAAATATTTTTACATAATACATTAAATTATAAAAAAATATTAAAGAGGATAAGGTATTTAAATGATTTTTACATACATCAAATATAAAAAATTATAAAAGAGGATGAGGTATTTAAATGATTTAATCAGGTTGATTTGGAATACGAGAAAAAAAAAAGAAAAGAAAATTTCCATGTCAATTAATATTGATGACATGTAGGTTAGTAGGTAAAATATGTGTAAAATAGGAAAAATAAAAATAAAAGTTTGTTATATTAATTGAGAAAAAATAAGCTTCCTTACATCAAATAGGAACTAACTCAAATTTCATTACATTTAGATGCATTTTACCCTTTGCTATACAATACAAGTTCAAAAGGCCAAAAAACAAAAACTAACAAGCCAAGCATTGATTAAAATGATTACAATAAAGGATAAATAGACTAGAAAGTGGGAAGGAAGTGGAACTAAGTTAACCATTGTCGTATGTTTGGAAAGTGGGAAGGAAGTGGAAACAGGTTTAAGTTTTTTCTCTCTCACTTATATACTATAGGTACAATTGTAATTTGCTTAATGCATAAAAGGGTAAAATGAAAATATACTACAAGCTTGATAAGGCTTACGATTCTGACAAGCCAACTATTTTGGAACTTGAACTCAACTCGAAACCTTGCACAAGTAGTTCGAGCTCAGCTCGACTCAGTTCACATCGAGTCGATTTCAGTTTTGAATCGCTCTCGAGTAGCTTGTGAGTTTTTTCGGCTCGATTACACCCTTAATTATAATTTAACATTGTGAATAAAAGTTATGAGGTTGTACTAACATATAAAGTATATGCCAAACCTATTATTTCTAGAAACCTCCATGAGGAGTGTGTATATTATGTTATTTATTTATATTTTTATAATTGCTTTGTAAACTATTCTATCCTTTGACATATTTCTTAACGATTTTTATAATCATATAAGTGAGTAGGAGTTTTCAAAATGGGTTGTGTACCTTTTGTGAAGTCTTGTATATTTTAGTGAAAAACAAGATATGAATGGATAGAAACAAGAACTAGAGTATCATGCCCAAAAGCTCCAACAGGATCGGTCTTGAAAAGATTAGATTATGGTTGGTTGTTCAAATAAAAGCATGATAGAGTAAAAACCATTGTTTCATGTTTAGCACAATATATGATAGACGAAATTTATTGTTTCACTTTTGACGCGACAAGGAACAAGAGCGGGTAATACTCGATGAAACAAAAATGACTTTTTATTCTATTAAAATAAGTGGAACAAGATGGACAAGTATAAAAGGTTCTTTAACAAAGCTCTTTTGATTAAGTGCTAAGTTAAGAGTTTTTTAATAGTTGTCGATCCGAGTAAGTATTTTGATTGAGGCAACAGGTATGATTGAGATAAGTGTTGACTAAAATTGTTATTTACCAACATGACTTATTTCTTGTGCTGACTTGGTAAAAAAATGACCAGTATATTCTTATGTTTCAAGTTGTACTGCCTGAAAATCAAGTTATCAGTATTTTATATTATATGCCACATAAAATTATTACTGTTAGGGTAAAAATCCGCAATCGCACGACAAACGACTATAATCGTAAGATAATCATTAGGACAATGGTCCTGTATTAAGATAAGGTCCTGAGATAAAACCTAAAAGAACTATCGAACAAAGATCATTAAACATCGAACATATACATCGAATAAGTCGAACGATAACTACAATATCGTACGACAATACTAACGAATAAATATACGAAGTTTATATCTTTGATGCAGGCATGCTGATTATCATATCTAACAATTGTCCACCTTTGAGGAAATCGGAAATTGAGTACTATGCTATGCTCGTTGAAGTCCATCATTACAATGAGCAAGTCGTAAGTTATGTATCGTTCGACAGCATCAAGATCGACTGTTACAAGCAAGATTCTCGCAGCAGTTACAATCTAGACATTAATTCTCAGCAGTACCGTTGGACAGTTACTCTCTAAGCATTAATTGAAGACAATAATGTTGGACGGTTACGATTCAATCATTGATGAGCCACAATACCGTTGGACCGTTATTATCAAGCTACTATATAAGTAGAATCAAGCCAGCATTTCAACACACGAAGTCTATCCGAAGCTCACAAATTATATAGCAATTATTCTTGAGAATCATCTGTAATTTACATTCGATTTCATAGTTTTCTCAATTGTAATCGTACGACCAAAGCTGTATACCTGAAGGACGTCACCCCTGATTGGTGAACATAGTGCTCTGTCGACTTATCTTTTAGGTCGACCGCAGGTTTTTTCCTCCGTCGTGAGGTTTTTCCTGCGTCATCAAATTATTTGTCTCATTTTACTTTTCCGCACTTATCATTGATTGTAATTTCTTTCTCTCGACGGTTAAGCCTCACACAAGTTTCTTACGACATCGAGTTGTGTAATTTTTTACATAAACAGTTTGGCGCCCACCGTGGGGCTCCGTTTTGAGAAAAATTTCATTCGGTGAAAAGTGCGCCTTAGTACTAACCTTTTCTTTGAGTTCTCTTTAAGCTATTTGCGCAGGATAATGGATAACGGATTCATAGCATCACTCCAACAACAATTGCAAGAAGCTAACAACGAAATTCAACGTCTTCGAGCTTTGCCAGGACCATCAATGTCCATTCCGATGTCTATTCCTCTTCCTTATCCTCCTCAACATTTGAGACCACCACTTCGACCACAGTTCAATACCTCAGTGCCTTTATCAACTATAAACCAGCAGTATAACAACGTACGACCTTCGATGCCTCAAGGTCCACCTTCGATGCCTCAAGGTCCACCTTCGATGCCTCAAGGTCCACCTTCCATGCCTCAAGGCCCACCCGCATTCACGTTTGGACCTTTCAACAACATATCCCAACAAATTCCTATCCCTGGTCATATACCCACAGCTGCTAGTTCCACCGTTCATACGACAATACCACCCAGTACCGGAATCTCTTCTAGTTATATTCCAACAATCCCAATAAACGTTGAAGATCCTCTGAACGTACGACTGAAGTCCCTGGAAGAACAGAATCAAAAATTGTTCGCATTACTCACAAAGCTACCCGGAGCAGCAGTACCCGTCGAAGTCGAACCTAAAACTGGATTTCAGGCCTCACCGTTCGTTGATGAATTAGCTCTTGTTGACGTTCCCAAGAAATATACCATTCCAGCCTTCGCAACAAAATATTCTGGAATCACAGATCCAGTCGAACATATAGCACAGTATAAGCAACTCATGTGGACAGTTCCTATACCGGCGCAATATCAAGAAGTTTGCATGTGCAAAAGCTTTGGATCAACTTTAACAGGAGCAGCATTACAATGGCTTATCAACTTAAAGCCAAAGAGTATTGGATCATTTGCAGAATTGGTGAACCAATTCACTCGACAATTTGCTAGCAGTCGTAAGATGGAGAAGCAGACCAGCGACCTGTACTATATCGTACAGAAATCTGGAGAAACAATCCGCGACTACTTCAACAGATTCAACGCAGCAATGATTGAAATAAAGAATTGCGACGTGAAAACCGCAATCGAGGCATACAAGCGTGGATTAGAAGATTCCTCTGGATTATATCTGGAATTGACGAAATATCCACCAGAAAACTTCGACGACGTACGAGCTAGAACACTAGCTTTCATGAGAATAGAAGATGATGCTCTCTTCCGACGAAAGCATTCTGCAGAAAAGAAACCTCTTGGTGCTCAAAAACATGACTTTAAGCATAAAAGAGTAAACAAGATTGGAAATCCCCGATATGAGTCAAAAACTCGACCAGGCAAAGGTACTGTTAAAATACGATATCCAGAGTTATCTACTTACAATTTTGCAGGTACATCAAAAGATTTGGTGGATTCGCTACGAAAGATTGATGCAAACGTACGATGGCCAAAGAAATCTGATAAACCAAGCAAGGACAAAGATCAGAACAGATGGTGCGACTTCCACGACGATCATGGTCATACGACGGATGAATGCATCAGTTTAAAGAAGGAGATTTCATATTTGAAATCTAAGGGGCATCTAAAAGGCCTCATTCCAGAAGAACAAGGACGACCAGCGTCACCAGTTCATACAAAAGTCGTAAACTGCATCACTGGAGGATCAGAAGTTTGCGGACTTACGTATTCAGCTGCAAAGCGACATGCACGAGATGGTCCAGACGAACATCCAATCCCCGGAGAAGCCAAATCAAAGACAGAAAGAGAGCTCGATGCAATGGCAATCACGTTCGACCAAGACGATACACAGGGGGTCCATCATAAACATCATGACGCTCTAGTCATACAGTTGACAATCGGAAACTGTTCGACTAAGAGAATATTGATTGATGGAGGTAGTTCGGCTAACGTTATTTTTGCAGATACACTTAAAGTCATGGGAATCGAACGGTCAGAAATCGTACGACGAAGTACTACTCTGATTGGATTCAATGGAGACCCGATGAACACTCTCGGAGAAATCATCTTGCCTGTCTTCGCCAAAGGCATCAACAAACAAACAAAGTTCAATGTTGTGGACTGCCAATCAGCTTACAATGTTATTCTTGGAAGACCATGGATCCACGAGATGAAAGCAATTCCTTCGACATACCATCAGAAGATCAAATTTCCTTCTCCATGGGGAATTCAAGAAATTGCTAGTGAGAACAAAGTCGCACGAGAATGTTACAAGATTACGATGAAGACAAAATCGCAGGACATCTAGCAATTACAGAACCAGGATGAGAGGAAATCGAACGACGATCTTCGGCTAGAAGAAGTCGTCCTTGATCCTAAACATCCTGATCAAAAAGTCTTCGTAGGAGCCACGCTCCCCCCTGACATAAAAAATACGATTATATCTTTTTTGCAGGAACATTCAGACTGTTTTGCATGGTCGCACGAAGATATGGTTGGAATAGATCCAAGCATTATATCGCATAAATTAAACGTAGATCCTACTTTCAAGCCAATTAAGCAGAAACGTCGCAAGTTTGCGCCTGAAAGAAATAAAGTGATCAACGATGAAGTCGACAATCTGCTTAAAACAGGGAAGATCCGAGAAGTCAAATATCCAGAATGGTTCGCTAATGTAGTCGTCGTACAAAAGAAGAACGGAAAATGGCGAGTCTGCATTGATTTCACGGATCTAAACAAAGCTTGTCCAAAAGATCCTTTTCCTTTACCTCATATCGACGCCATGGTTGATGCAACAGCAGGACATGAATTGTTAACATTCATGGACGCATATTCAGGATACAACCAAATATTGATGCACACGGACGACCAGGAGAAGACCGCATTCATGACAGACAAAGGCATATACTGTTACAAAGTTATGCCATTTGGTCTCAAGAATGCAGGATCGACATATCAAAGATTAGTCAATATGATGTTCAAAGAACATCTTGGTCGAACGATGGAAGTTTATATCGACGACATGCTTGTGAAATCAGAACGTTCGATCCATCACGTCGCACATTTAAAGCAATCCTTCGATATCCTACGACAATACAAGATGAAGCTCAATCCAACAAAATGTTCCTTCGGAGTACGAGCAGGAAAATTCTTGGGGTACTTGGTCACGCAACGCGGAATCGAAGCAAGTCCAGAACAAGTCAAAGCTATCACCGAGATACAATCTCCAAGGAATGTCAAAGAAGTCCAGAAGTTAACAGGACGAGTGGCAGCTTTAACCCGATTTATTTCACGATCATCGGATAAATGCCATTTGTTCTATAATGTCCTACGAAAAAATCAAGGCTTCTTGTGGACAGACGAACATGAGAAAGCTTTGCAAGAACTGAAGCAATATATGACATCACCTCCACTGCTGACAAAACCAGTCGAAGGAGAAAGTCTACAGTTATACTTGGCAGTGAGCAAAAATGCGACAAGTGCAGTACTCGTACGAGAGGAAGATCAGCGACAACAACCAATTTATTATGTCAGTAAATCTTTCCTCGACGCAGAAACTAGGTACACATCAATGGAGAAATTGCTACTAGGTCTTATGACGGCAGCAAAGAAGCTAAGGCATTACTTCGAGTCGCATCACATCATTGTTGTGACCAATTATCCACTCAAGACGGTGCTTCGAAAGCCAGAACTGACAGGACGATTAGCCAAATGGAGCATTTATCTCAGTGGGTTTGACATTGAATTCAAACCCAAGACGGTAATTAAATCGCAAGTACTGGCAGATTTTGTGGCAGAATTTTCTCCAGGACTAGAACCTGCGACGTGCGACGAAGTTGTGATGATTTCAGACAATAAACCATGGATACTTTACGTTGATGGTTCCTCGAATGTACGAGGATGTGGGTTAGGTATTGTCTTAAAATCATCACAAGGGGGAAATATAGTATACTCCGTACGATGCGAATTCAAAGCCACAAACAATGAAGCAGAATATGAAGCTTTGATCGCAGGACTAGATATTGCTCTTAGACTGGGGGCAAAACAATTGCACGTTCGAAGCGATTATTTACTGGTCGTAAACCAAGTAAATGGAGATTTTCAAGCAAAAGACTCAAAAATGATGAGTTATCTCAAAGCCGTTAAAGATCGAATCGCACGATTTGAACAGTTCCTGATCGAGCAAATACCAAGAGATCTAAATATGCAAGCGGACGCACTGGCCAATCTGGGATCTGCATTTCATGATCCATTTATGGAAAATATCCCAATACTTCATCTCACAACACCAACAATTGCGGCAAACGATGAAGTACAGATGAACGAAGAAATTTACAATTGGTCGGTCGACATATGGAACTACCTCAAGCACGACCAACTACCTGAAGATAAAATGGAAGCTCGAAAGACAAGGTCGAAAGCTTCAAGATATACAATTTTTGAAGATCAACTTTATCGAAGAGCCACGACAGGACTTCTCCTACGATGCGTCACAAGTAAGGTACGAATCAATCAAATTCTCCAAGAGATGCACGACGGAGAATGTGGGAATCATACAGGGGGCAGAAGTCTTGCTAACCGAATCTCACGACAAGGTTACTATTGGCCTACTCTACGAGAGGATGCCATAACGTACATCCAACGATGCGACGCATGTCAAAAACATTCGAGTATGGTCCATCGACCATCTGAACCTTTACATTCTGTTCTAGTTCCATGGCCCTTTATGCGATGGGGAATGGACATCGTGGGAAAATTACCTCCAGCCCCTGGACAAAAAGTTTATCTACTCGTGCTCACCGATTACTTCTCGAAATGGATAGAAGCTGGTGCTTTCTCACAGGTCCGAGATAAAGAAGTCATATCTTTTATTCAGAAAAATATCATTTATAGATTCGGAGTACCAGCTGAAATCATGTGCGACAACGGCTCACAATTTATAAGTGATATGTTGGGAATCGAGGGATACAAGAACATGCACAGCGGAATAAAACCCGATTCCCAATCGAGGATCCAATCCCAAACCATACAGACACAATAAAGGGTGTTTTGGTGGATTACCTTTGCGAATAATAACTCCGAAACGCAAGCAGGGGGTACACTGCTACTGGCACCGGTTGAGAGGGTTGCTAGACCACCACCGAGGATTACCCGAAAAACGAATGCGAACCTTCCTCTTCCTGGATTTGGCGCCGGTTTTTGGGGAGAGAGAGAGAGGTTTTTCTGGGCTTTTAGAACTGAATTTAATCAAATAACTGACACCCTTAACCCCTTATTTATATGGACAAACCTAGCAGTGTTTGATTCCATATATAATTCTTGGTAATTATCTCCGAAATAACTTCCATAATTATCCCTTTTAATTAATCTAACTGATTAATTAATTATAAATAATTCAACTAATTATTTATTTATTTCTTTTCTCTCTAAATAATTAATTGACCAATTAATTATTTCCCATAATCCAAACATTCTCATTTTGGTGTGCAGCAGTGTGACCTACTAGTGTCTTATAACATTGGACACGATAACCCTGTTACTGTCTCGCACATAATCCTAACAGACTCCCACTTGTGCTAGACATGTAACTTAACTGTTATCATTCGCCTAAGGAGGTCCCTAGCCAGATGCTTAGGTTAACTAGGTTATAAGATCTCTTATATCCAGAGATACAATCCACGCTTGAATTTGTACACAGGTTCATTCCTTTTGCACACGATATTTCTAAAGTGATTTAAGACATGCAGTGGAGGATTCATTTCTTAAAATCAAGTATTTCTTGACTCTGATTTCGATTGCCTGCAGTAACGGATATTACTAAATAAACCCTGTTATTCTATCCGAGCGTGGCCACGCGTTTTCTGCCAATCTTATTCGTCAAGGGGCCCGGAAATATCTCTCTTTTGAAAGAGGTGCAAATCCCTTCTTGACTACTTGCATTTGGATCCACGGCTTCCGCTGCATCTAGTCACGTCCCGTATGGCCACCCAGTTACGGTGCAGCGTTAGTACGCGCTAAGAGTACAGTGGTCCTCGTGTTCCCAAACCAAGTATCTCAGGTCTAAGGACAACCTATCAAGTCAGTGCCTATGACTAAGGCTCCATGAAGCAGACTTGATTACTGGTCACTTCCAATACCCAAACACTCTGATGAGTATCTACAAATACTTGGTCACATCACTTGTGCTTTTATTCTTTATTTTGAATAAATCATCAAGTATTTATAATAGCGTCAAACTCCCTATTGAAATTCCCATTTCAATAAGTGGCAACGGAAATTTAGATTTCATACAAGACTTTGTAGAATCATGGATACGTTAAATATGCAAAAAATAGTTAATTTAGAACAATCATGAAAACAAAACCTCCATTTATTTCCAACACACTGTGAAATAAAAACTTTACATGATTACATTGTTTCTAAATTAGACTATAGTAATAATTAATAAACTAAGTACTAGCTACTGGCTTCCAGGTACTGCATCCCAATGGAATTCGCATGTGCCTCATGCTTTGCCCTTGCTAGTGGCTTTGTCAGCGGATCTGCGACATTGTCTTCTGTTGGAATCTTGCATATTCTTACATCTCCTCTTCCAATGATCTCTCGGATGAGGTGATACTTTCTGAGCACGTGTCTCGACTTGTGATGCTCTCTAGGTTCCTTTGCTTGCGCCACGGCTCCTGAGTTATCACAGAATATATCGATCGGTCTCGAGATACTGGCAACCACTCTGAGATCCGATAGAAAATTCCTTAGCCAGACAGCTTCCTTTGCCGCATCACATGCTGCAATGTACTCTGCTTCTGTAGTTGAGTCTGCAATCGTGTCCTGCTTCGAGCTCTTCCATGAGATCGCACCTCCGTTTAGGGTAAAGACATACCCTGACTGTCACCTGAAGTCATCTCTGTCGGTCTGGAAACTAGCGTCAGAGTATCCTGTGACACTAATTTCATCCTCAGAACCTCCAAAGACCAAGAACATTTCTTTCGTTCTTCTCAGATATTTGAGAATGTTCTTGACAACCACCCAATGGGGCTCACCCGGATTCTGTTGGTATCTGCTCGTAACACTTACTGAGTAAGCAACATCGGGCCTAGTACATAGCATGGCATACATAATCGATCCAATTGCAGAAGCATATGGGACCGATTTCATCTTGTCCTGATCTTCACTAGAAACAGGACACTGTGTTTTACTTAACACTATGCCATGTTGCATTGGAATGAATCCTTTCTTGGATTCATCCATCCTGAATCTCTTCAGTACTTTGTCAATGTATGTACTCTGACTAAGTCCGATAAGCCGCTTAGATCTGTTTCTGTAGATCTTTATACCTAGTATATAAGCGGCTTCTCCAAGGTCTTTCATCTGGAAACATTTACTTAACCATTCTTTAACACTCTGTAAAGTTGGTACATTGTTTCCTATGAGTAGTATGTCATCTACATACAAGACCAGGAAGGTTACTATGCTCCCACTGAACTTAGTGTAAACACATGGCTCGAACTCACTTTTAGCGAAGCCAAACTCTTTGATTCGCTCATCAAAGTGTAAGTTCCAGCTTCGAGATGCTTGCTTCAATCCATAAATTGATTTTAGCAGCTTACACACCTTATTAGGATTCTTAGGATCTTCAAACCCCTCTGGTTGTTCCATATAGACGTCTTCTGTTAACTTTCCATTTAGAAAGGCTGTCTTGACGTCCATTTGCCAAATCTCGTAATTAAAGTACGCTGAGATGGCCATAAGAATCCTAATTGACTTCAACATTGCCACTGGTGAAAAGGTTTCATCATAGTCAATGCCATGAGTTTGCGTGAATCCTTTTGCAACCAGTCTGGCTTTGAAGGTGTGTACGTTCCCATCCATGTCGGTTTTCTTCTTGAAAACCCATTTGCGTCCAACAGCCTTACAGTGTTGTGGCAAATCAGTCAACTCCCAGAGTTGGTTGTCGTACATGGATTGCATCTCGGCCTTCATGGCTTCCTGCCATTGTTCAGACTCACTGCCTGACACAGCTTCTCCATAGGATGTTGGTTCATTTAAGTCTCCGCTATCTTGAGAGACTAGGAACCCAAGATACCTATCTGGTTCTTGTCTTACCCTGCTGGATCTGCGAAGGTCCTGTGTTTGCACTTCCTCAATCGGCTCTGATTGAGGTTCAACATTGTTATGTTGAATTTCTGGCTCAACAACTGGTGTAGTGCTTTCTTCGTCTACTATCTGTAGATCTACATCCTTTCTGGTGTTCTCTAAACTGAGAAACTTTTCTTCCAGAAATTTTCCATTTCGAGCAACAAACACTTTGTTCTCTTCAGGGTTGTAGAAATAATATCCCACGGTGGTCTTGGGATATCCAACGAAGAAACACTTGTCGGATTTGGGTTTGAGTTTTTCTGAGGTAGGTCGTTTGACGTAAACCTCACAACCCCAAATTTTCAGAAAAGATATGTTGGGTTTCTTACCCTTCCATAGCTCGTATGGAGTCTTTTCTACTGACTTTGTTGGCGCTCTGTTCAGTATGTGTGCTGCTGTTTCGAGCGCATGTCCCCAGAATGATATTGGCAGCGTAGAATGACACATCATCGTTCGTACCATGTCAAGCAAAGTACGATTTCTCCTTTCTGATACACCGTTCATCTGAGGTGTATACGGAGGTGTAAGTTGGGATACAATCCCACACTCCATCAGATGATTGTCAAACTCATCACTGAGATATTCGCCACCACGATCTGACCGTAAGAACTTGATCCTCTTGTCAAGTAGATTCTGTACTTCATTCTGATATTCCTTGAATTTCTCAAAGGTTTCAGATTTATGTCTCATCAAGTAGACATAACCATACCTACTGAAGTCGTCAGTGAAGGTAATGAAGTACCGGTATCCTCCTCTTGCTACATGACTGAAAGGTCCACATACATCTGTGTGGATTATTTCAAGCAAGTCAGTAGCCCTTTCATTCTCACTGTTGAAAGGTTGCTTTGTCATTTTACCAGATAAACAAGATTCGCAATTATCAAAAGGTTTGTAGTCGAAATTGCCAAGAAAACCTCCTTTTAGGAGTAGTTCAACGCGTTTCTTGTTTATATGGCCCAAACGACAATGCCAGAGGTAAGTCTGATCCTCAATATCCTTGGATCGCTTACTTATATGATAGATTTCTCTATTGTTGTCTTTAAGATTTACAGTGTATAGACCATCTACGGGTGTAGCTTTAAAATAGAAAATATTATCTTTAAAGACTGAAATCATTTTATAAGAATATTTATAATAAAAGCCTTGGTCTACCAACAAATCAAAAGACAATACATTCTTAATCATATTTGGAATATAATAACAATTATCCAGTTCCAAAACTAGACCCGAGGGTAAACTAAGACTATAAGATCCCACGGCTTCAGCAATCAACGGAGTGCCTTCGCCAACTCGTAGGTTCGAACGGTCCTTCCTCAGAGTCTTTCTTCTAGTGAATCCCTGTAAATGATTACAAATGTGGTTACCACTGCCTGTATCAATTACCCATGATTCATAAGAACTGATTAAGCAATCTATCATAAAGATACCTGGAGCATCGGATAAACCGATCTCGATTTGGTCGATGTTCATCGAGTGCTCGCAAATATCCTCGCTGCCGCACTCTGGGCAACTCAGATCTCCCAGCTCATCAATTATATCAGTGTCCATGAGATTCGCAGGTTCGGGTACTGGCTCTAGACTGGCCAGGATATCTTCATGAACTTTATCCACGTCGTTCTTTGGTTCCTTCATGTAGGCACTAGCTGTGTCCTGAACTTCCTTTGTGAGGGAGAACCACATGAGGTACACTAACTCTTCCTGAGTCATCTTGTACCCCAGACGTGATAAACATTTAAAAAGCCTTCTCATTTCAATAAGATGGTTTTTAACTGACTGACCCTTCTGTAGCTTCAGGGAGAGAATCTCTTGCATGATCAAAAGCTTGCCCGTGTGCTTGTAGAAACCTAACTGGTTTTCTACATTCCTTACGACCTCGTGACAGAATTTCACTCTTAAGTCTCCCGTGAACTCGGGTGACATAGAGAAAACTAGAATGGACATTACATCCGACTCATCTGCCATGAATCTGAAATATTCAGCAAATTCCTCTTCTGGGGCATTGCTTTTGGGTCGTGACATGGGCTTATTGATCACATAAAGCTTACCCTGGGCACTCAAAACATTCTGTAAGTGCAACTTCCAAACTGGAAAGTTCTGGCCCGTAAGCTTCCACTTGCCCGTAATAAGGCGAAGTGATTCCTCAGGTGAATAAAACGGAATGCTAATTGGAGACATCTACAGAAGAATATAAATTCCAATTTAGTTTATAATTATATAATTCTAATAAATTATTACCCTTAAAATAAATTTATTAGACTAGAATCCATATTTCACATGTGTCGGGAAGCATGTGATCATGTCAAACCGACTCATGCGATCTATGGTAGGTAAAACTATACCAATCGTATTCCTATCTGAAAATACGACTTCTAGATCGTCGGGACATCGGATATTAATAATCCGTGCATATTTAGTCCCTCTAGTGCATTTTAGCCTGGTACCACCCAGTGAATAAATAATTACCAAAATAGATTGCACCACCCGGGACCTGGACAAATTCTGGCCGGTACCACCCGGAGATAATTCGCAAAGTTTTATCACCTTCCAGTTTCGGTTTGAACACGGGCTTTCATAGTGTGTGCACTTACAACGCCCTATGTACCTTACACCGGAAGTGTCCCTAAAGTGGGTTGCACTTACTAATCTATGATTTTAACAAGGGTCTAAATTGCCAGTTTCCTTTTTCCAAAATCTTTGAAAAACTGGATCCAAACACTAACTGTATTTGTATCCTTTTAATTTTTTAACAATCCTTTCAAAAGGGCAATTTATATTTAATAACAATTACGTAAATTAAACAACCACGCAATTTAAATATAAAAGGCACAGTCATAGCTTAAACCCTTAAACTAATGTTGTTTTGTGAGCCAACACAAAACAACGGTCTCAACCCTAAGTGACAAAAGTCTTCAACTTCTGGCACTCCCACTGGCTCCGAGATCCATGGCCGTCGTCTTGTCTCCGTCTCGATGTAATTAAAATAATTATTACAAAATGGGCTTAAATGGCACGCAGGCCTCCCAACTAGTCTATCAAGAATAATTAAAATTACAAAAGGGTTGTAAATGGCTCGCAGGCCTCCCAACTATTCTAAAACGGATAAATAAAACACAACCACGGGTCTAAAAGGGTTCAGCTATGACTCATCATAATTAAACAAATTAAAATACAACTGAATTTTAACCGGATAATTATAAAACCAAAAATTAATTTAAAACAAATAAATCAATTTAATCCTGAATCGTTTTAACCTAATCTGATTAAAAACGATTCTTTTCTCGAAGTTTATCTGGAAACAAATCCCAACTGAGACTCGTTAACGATAAACAATCAAAACGATCTAC
Source organism: Centaurea solstitialis (assembly GCA_030169165.1). NCBI lineage: Eukaryota > Viridiplantae > Streptophyta > Magnoliopsida > Asterales > Asteraceae > Centaurea > Centaurea solstitialis. The sequence goes on along the minus strand of CM058042.1, from coordinate 45,772,208 downwards.
GACCTCGAATTACCACCGATCCGCCAAGACGTGGTCGATGATCGGGGTTTTCTCTATTGGCGACGACGATGACACGACCGCCACCGCCGCCGCCCGTACCACCATCGAACACCGGCATCACCACCGGCGATAGCAGTGGATCGCCCCACTACCGCCGCCGTGGTCGCACCTCGGTCGAGAGCAGCAACCAATTGCCGCCACCACCGCGACTGGTGGTGGGGTGGATTGAGGATTCGACGGCAGCAGCGGTTACTACCGCCACCACCGCCTGCCGCCTCTCGTTTGATCGCCACCGCTGGACCACCAACGACGGCAGCAGCCTAGCGCTACCACCATCGCCGTGATCGCGAAAAACCATCGACGCCACCACTACCACATACGGTGGTGCGGTGGCCGTCGTTTGATCGAACCAGCGCCGCTACACGACGGCTGTGATTTCCAATCGACACCACCGCCACCACAATCGGTGGTGCGGTGGTGGTTTTCTGTTTCCGATCGATGCCACCGCCACCACAAACGGTGGTGCGGTGGTGGTTCGTGTTTGTAGCCGACGCCGCCACCACTTACGGTGGTGCGGCTGGTAGTTTGTTGCGATGACAGCCGGCGACCACCACAAACTGTGGTGTTGCCGGTTGGTCGTTCGATTCACTGACGATCGGCCTGGAGGTCCGGCCGGCTAACTGCCGCCGTTCCACCGCCGATCGTTGCTCGTTAGGTTTATTAAAAATCTGATTTTTTAAACGCGAAAAAGTAACGATTTTTTTTTACAAAAACCTAAAAAGCAAACAAGTAACTTAAACCTGATCTGTTAGGTTTAGGAAGTGGCTCTGATACCACTGTTGGGAATCGAGGGATACAAGAACATGCACAGCGGAATAAAACCCGATTCCCAATCGAGGATCCAATCCCAAACCATACAGACACAATAAAGGGTGTTTTGGTGGATTACCTTTGCGAATAATAACTCCGAAACGCAAGCAGGGGGTACACTGCTACTGGCACCGGTTGAGAGGGTTGCTAGACCACCACCGAGGATTACCCGAAAAACGAATGCGAACCTTCCTCTTCCTGGATTTGGCGCCGGTTTTTGGGGAGAGAGAGAGAGGTTTTTCTGGGCTTTTAGAACTGAATTTAATCAAATAACTGACACCCTTAACCTCTTATTTATATGGACAAACCTAGCAGTGTTTGATTCCATATATAATTATTGGTAATTATCTCCGAAATAACTTCCATAATTATCCCTTTTAATTAATCTAACTGATTAATTAATTATAAATAATTCAACTAATTATTTATTTATTTCTTTTCTCTCTAAATAATTAATTGACCAATTAATTATTTCCCATAATCCAAACATTCTCATTTTGGTGTGCAGCAGTGTGACCTACTAGTGTCTTATAACATTGGACACGATAACCCTGTTACTGTCTCGCACATAATCCTAACATGATAAAACTCGTACGTTCTGTGAAAAACGAGGAATCAAGTTAATCACTTCAACTCCGAGATATCCACAATCTAACGGATTAGCAGAGTCGAGCAACAAAGTCATCATCAATTCAATCCGAAAAAGGTTGAAAGGAGCAAAAGGAAAATGGGTAGAGGAACTGCCATCTGTCCTATGGGCAAACCGTACGACACCTAAAGCATCAACTGGACAAACTCCATATTCTCTGGTATATGGATGCGAAGCAGTCTTACCAATCGAAGCTCAAATACCAATTGCCAGAAGTCGCACGTATGATCAAAATGCAATAAATTTATCTTACGACCTTGACGCTTTAGAAGAACTCTGAGAGAAAGCACTACGAACGATGGCTGCACAAAAAGGAATTGTCGAAAGACACTTCAACAAAAAGGTAAAAGCCAAAATTTTTCAAGTTGGAGATTATGTCTTACGACATGTATTCCAAAACACACAAGAACCAAACGCTGGAAAACTTTCCATCAAATGGGAAGGACCTTACATAATTTCCAAAGTCATTGGAAATGGAGCATACAGACTTACGACTATGGAAGGTATAGAAATCCCACGAAGCTGGAACGCCCATCACCTCAAAAGGTATTATTTCTAAACCTATTTACATACGATTTATTCCTTATCCATTACTGACTTAAGCATCGGAGCGCCGTTGGCTAAGCCAACGGCCACCCCTTAGTCATCCTTTTTCGCAGGTATCGCACGATAAATCGCATGGATCGCACGATTAACGCAAGTATCGCACGACTTAAATGCATGCTTATCGCAGGAATCGCACGACAAAAATCGCATGAATCGCAAGAAAAACTGCTATAACGCACGATTATGTCACAAGAGCGCAAGTTAACTCGCCAGTCGCACGAATACTCTCATGAGTACAACAGAAACGTTTCTATAATAAGTCTAAGGACTTTAAAACAAACGCATGCAAAAATAAAAGCTAAAACGCACGATACAAGCTAAAACGCACGATACAAATTATAATAACACAACAATGATAAGTTAAAACACACATCATTCGAACGAAAAATACTTTCATTAATATTTCTTGCCTAAAAACGGCAGAGTACAAAATTTTTTTTTACGATTACAAAAGAAAAACTATTCTAAAGGAGCGACAGAGGAAGGTGGATCTGCGACAGGGGCCTCTTCAGTCTCTTGAGGATGCGCAGGAGCGGATCCAGAGGTTTCAGGAATCTCCTCCTCGACACCTGCATCCTTGACCTCAGCTGTTGCTTCTTCGTCCAAGTTCTTCAGATCCTCCTCGTCGAGAAGGTCTTCAGAACCCATCACTTGAACAAAAGATGCCACCTCGTCCTTCACCATCTGAGAAGTCACGGTCCCAGCAGCCACGCGTCGCATGACAGCAGTACGTGCGACCACACGGACTAAGGCGGCGTCATCTTCCAGCTCCTGGATCTTGGACGACAGCGCTTCCTCTCTCTCAGTTTTCTCTCGTCGCACGGCCAGCAGCTCCTTCTCCAGCTCCTTCACATGGTCCAAGGCCAATTTCAGCCGTTCTCGCTGTTGGACCTGAAACCCTTCGCTGAGTTCCAGCTTGGATTCCAAGTCCCCAATCTGGACCGACTTAGCACTAACCTCGTCGATCAGTTGGGTCAGCTTCTTTTTGGCCTTGTCGGCCTCCTTCTTGGCTAGCTTAGCGTCGTTCTGATTCGACGCTAATTCCTCTTTGATCTTAGCCATCCGTGTATGGAGGCTAAGACTAGTTTGGAGAGCCTGTATAAAGAAAAAAGAAAAGATTAGAAGCTGTACAAATAAAGTAAAAACAAAAAAATGTATGACAGGGACTTACCAAGAAGGAGATACCCGCAATGGAGGCATCTAGGTCTTCGATGTCGGCCTCCTCCATGCGCGCCTTCTGAGCAGGAACGTGGAACTGCTCAAGGACTGGGAAAGTGGCCGCCGTCCTAATCACATCATCAACCATGAAGTCAGAGGGTATCTGGATTGTCATGGTCGTAAGACCAGATCCCTCTTTCTCCTTCCCCTTGTCGGCCTTCGACGCACCCGCTCCCTTTGCAGGAGGAGCGAAGCTAAGAGGAATAGCCTTTATCCCACCTTCAGCCTTGCGTGCGGCATCCTTAGGTGGGGTGTCCACAGAAACGTACGACGACCTCGTACGTTTAGCTACCAGACCTTCCTGAGCAGCAGCCTTCCTTTTGGCAGCACGAGCAGCTGCTTCCATCGTTGACGCCTTCTTGGAAGCTGAGCCTATACAGAAAAAAGAAGTTAGAATCAAAATAAATTACTATAAACGAGAATACTGGCGTACGATATCTACCTTCCATATTTGTTTCCTCGATTATTTGTACTTCAGGCTCGACATCGCTCTCGTCACCTTCTTTCGACGTTCGATACTTCCGATCGGTCACACTATAGCTCAAGAAACGTTCGATTGCCTCGGTGGTCTCTTCAAACGTGAAGTCGATCGCTGTCAAGAAGAAAACAAAGAATTAACAAACAAAAAATAATTTAAAATAAACTGAAGAAAAGCAAGGTAAGCTATATTACCGCCTTTGTTCCATTCAGGAACGACCCACGATTCCTTGCCTATGACCGAGGATGTTTGGACAAAGACGTATCTCGCCTTCCATCCTCGATCGTTTACTTGGGTACCATGGACCAACATGGCATCGCTTCTTCCCCTTGGAAACAACCCAAAACGGTTGTAGGGAGAACGGATCACATTGTACGCCGAGAGGAGATCGTCGACTGAGAACGGTGGACGATCCCAATTTCTGGTCACTCGTTCGATTACATGAACGACGCGCCAAAACTGGGGCATCAACTATCCCGGAGACACATCGAAGCGAGTCATGAACGCCCTCGCTAAAGGAGAGTATGGCCATCGAAATCCGACTTTAAACGGATACTCGAAAAGAGCAAAAAAGCCCTTCGGAGCATCCGCCGGACGGATCTCTCCGGCCACCCTCACCAGAGCATTCTCAGGAAGCCCTGCCAGTTCCCTCAACTCTCCTACTTCTAGACTTTCTGTAATAGAACTCCTAACTTCACTCGACATAATGAACTCCGATCGACCTAAACTATTTCTCAAACGGTTGAACCTAAGATTATCTAAACCTCTATTACTGTTATATGCTATTGATTTCAGACGCATGAAACAGAGAAGAAGGAGTACCTTATAAAGCCTAGTCGCACGAAATCTTTGCCGAAAATAGTCGGATTACGATCTCTCAAATTAATTCAGAAGATAAGAAGATTTGTAAAATCTTTTCTAATTATCAAACGCCTTATTTATAGTAACTAAATCAAATGAGTCATCAAAAACAATCGCTACACGCGTCGTCAACTAGCCGTTAGAAGACACGCGTCCAGGGTAACGGCTAGATAACGGCTATATTATCAACGTTTATTCGACCGTTATACAACGTATTTTTACTCTTTGACCAGCGAATTAAAGATTTAGATAAAATTAGAATTATTTTCTAAATCTTGGGGGCAAATTGTTAGGGTAAAAATCCGCAATCGCACGACAAACGACTATAATCGTAAGATAATCATTAGGACAATGGTCCTGTATTAAGATAAGGTCCTGAGATAAAACCTAAAAGAACTATCGAACAAAGATCATTAAACATCGAACATATACATTGAATAAGTCGAACGATAACTACAATATCGTACGACAATACTAACGAATAAATATACGAAGTTTATATCTTTGATGCAGGCAAGCTGATTATCATATCTAACAATTATCCACCTTTGAGGAAATCGGAAATTGAGTACTATGCTATGCTCGTTGAAGTCCATCATTACAATGAGCAAGTCGTAAGTTATGTATCGTTCGACAGCATCAAGATCGACTGTTACAAGCAAGATTCTCGCAGCAGTTACAATCTAGACATTAATTCTTAGCAGTACCGTTGGACAGTTACTCTCTAAGCATTAATTGAAGACAATAACGTTGGACGGTTACGATTCAATCATTGATGAGCCACAATACCGTTGGACCGTTATTATCAAGCTACTATATAAGAAGAATCAAGCCAGCATTTCAACACACGAAGTCTATCCGAAGCTCACAAATTATATAGCAATTATTCTTGAGAATCATCTGTAATTTACATTCGATTTCATAGTTTTCTCAATTGTAATCGTACGACCAAAGCTGTATACCTGAAGGACGTCACCCCTGATTGGTGAACATAGTGCTCTGTCGACTTATCTTTTAGGTCGACCGCAGGTTTTTTCCTCCGTCGTGAGGTTTTTCCTGCGTCATCAAATTATTTGTCTCATTTTACTTTTCCGCACTTATCATTGATTGTAATTTCTTTCTCTCGACGGTTAAGCCTCACACAAGTTTCTTACGACATCGAGTTGTGTAATTTTTTACATAAACAATTACTACCAAGTGTTTTGATTATGTAATTGTATTTCTTTATGTGTTAGAACTTAGGGGCATTCGGGTTCACAAAATATTTTTGGATAGAATGGAATTTGGCAAATGATTTTGAATTTAAAGGAATCGAAATAGAACATTATCAGGTTTGATTACCTGTTTAGCTGTTAGACATTGGAATGAAATTTGTTAAAGGAATTAGAAATATCTGTTTGGTTCACATAATTTAACTTTGGAATTGGAATGGAATATTAATAAATGACCAAATTAACTTTTTTGAAAATTTTGAAACTGAAATCCAATTATTCTAGTTCAAATCATGGGTGGGGTGGTGGTTTAGAACGGTGTTTCTATGGGGATCATGGTGGTGGTTCAAATCAGTGGTGGTCAACAGTGTCTTAGAATGGTGGTGGTTAGCGGTGGTAGCTCAAAAAGGTGTTGGTTGGGGATGACAGTTCAAAATAGTGGTGGTCGGGACAATTTAGGTCGGTGGTGGTTTAGAACAATGGTGCTTTGCGGTCGATGGTGGTTCAGATCAACTGTGCTTAATGGTGGTTCAAAGCGTTGGTGGTCAACGATGGGTCAGACCGGTGGTGTTGGCGGTGGTTCAAACTGGCGGTGGTCGATGGTGGTTCAGCATGGTGGTCGCCAACAATGGTTCAGACCGGGGGTCATTTGTGTGGTTCAGGTGGTCGACGATGGTTCAGATCGATGGTGGTTCAGAACGGCAGTGGTCGACGGTGGTTTAGGTCGATGATGGCCGATATTGGTTCAATTCGATGGTGGTCACATGGCGGTTCAAATCGATGGTGGTCACATGGCGGTTCAAATCGGTGGTGGTTGATAGTGGTTTAGACCGGTGGTTCAAAATGGTGGTCAGTAGTTCAAATCAGTGGTAGTTGACAATGCTCGGTGGTGGTCGACAATGATCGACGAAGGTTGATATGCGCCTATGTAAACCAAGTATGGAATATGATGATACTTTTTTTTTGAGAAAATATGATGGAGTGTAATTGAATTCCTTCTTAATTTGAAAGAATGCTCAAATTCATGAATGGTGGAATATGGTGGAATGGTGGAATGTGTGGAATTCAGTTCCATTCCATGGGTAAACCAAAAGCCTGAATGGAATTTTGGTCAACGAAATTGATCATTTCAATTATTTCAGAATCCATTGGAATCTTACGAACCAAACACCCCTTATTTTACTAATACTCAATAGAAAGTGTTGATCCAGCTCTCCTAAGTCCTGATATGTAACGCCCCGTTTTTTTAGGATTTATTTAATATGTGAACTCTTTTATTTTAACTTAGTGAGTGATAGATTTTTCTTTTATTTCAATGGAAATGGATAGGAAATTAGATTAATTAAGCTGGGCTAAACCTAACCAGGCTTAAGGTTAGGAGATCTCACCCTACCCGGGAATTTAAACCTCCAAACCTCCCCAAAACTCCCATTATTCCCTTAGAGAAATTTTGGAAGAAAACCCTAGCCCAACTTACTCTAATCAAATTGACAACCACCACCACACTGTCATTACCGTTGTGTTTGCTGGAGAAACCCGTAGTCGTCGGAGAGTACGTGGTACCGTAAGGAGTTTCTGACCACCGAACCGTAGGTTGCGAGTCTCGAGGAATCCAAGGGGTAAGTTTCTTAATTTAATGTATAGATTGATAAATTGGGAGTCATGTTAGAATCATGTTAAAGGATATTAAAATTGCATTCATATGGCCTAAATCATGTTAGATGGCAGTAGTAAATGTCCATATATGTGTTTTATGGTTATAAATCGAATAGGATGAGTTTGGGGTTCAAAATATGTGAAAAATCCCGCAAGAAGTCGAATCAGGACGGCGGCACGGTTAGCAGCGCAGGTTAATCTGTGCCACCAGCCGCATGGACCTCATGTTCGCTTCTGTTCCTTTGTTCCGCGCGACGTCTGGCGCGGGTTAAGCCATGCCACCAGCCGCGCGGGCCTCCTGTTCGTGTCGATGACCCCTTGTTAGCTGTTCGTTGGGTCTAAGAGTTAAGGAATCATTATAAGGTTATCCTAGAACCTCTCTAAGTTGTTTAGGAGGATTAATACCTCGTATCTTGTGTGAACCACGTGCTTGGTTAGTATAACCATTAGGAACTTGTTGTACTATCACTTGGTAACAGTAACCAATGCAGATCATCAGGTGAGTCTTACTATGTGTATTTTACTTTGTACATGCATGCATGTATGTGTTGATCAGTGGTTCGGTGTTAGGGATAACCTCATTCCCTTTATGAGTTGAGGAAGGGATAGCCTCGTGCCCTTTATGACTCGAGGGATTCAGTTCCGTCTTGCGGAGACGGAGGAAGGGATAGCCTCGTGCCTTTTATGAGTCGAGGGATTCATTTCCGTCTTGCGGAGACGGAGGTTCAGTTATGTGCAGATATATGTATATGTATGATATGATGTAGAGTACGTATAGTATGTGCTCACTAAGCTTTACGCTTACCCGTTGGTATTTAACCCTTTTCACATAGCAGTTTCGGTTTGGTTAAAGGGAAACCCCCAACTTGACTCTAGACACAGAAGACAGTTCCAGTTTCCTTAAAAGCATTTATAGCATGAGAGTTATATTTTATCAGTTTGTTGATTGTTTTAAACGAAGCGATTTTTACTATACTGTTGTTGATTTAAAATTTATTGACAAATGGTTTTTTATGGTTTTTCTGAAAAGTGGTGTTACATGATGAAATAATGATGACTCTGACCTTACTTAGGAAATAGATACTTAGTTTGTTTTATAGCTTGAGGAATTATCACCGAGCCTGTTCAGTGATCCTTCTATTTGTTCAAGCCTCACACTTGTAATTTCTGTTTGAAGTTAGGGACTCGTTGAGTCTGACCAGCGACCCTGAGTGAAGATTGTAACAGCTAAGCATCTCTTTGAAAACAAAGAAGTCATGCAAACAGAAGCATCAATGATGTCGAAAAAGTAGCTGATGATAGACTCAATGCTGCTCGTGATCTGAAGCCGGATTCAGTGATAGCCATCTGACTACTCTTGTATGACAATCTAAAGAAACCAAGACTCAGCGACCGCTGACATCACCCAATATTCAGTGACCCGAGCTCACTAATCAGAGTCTTGCTCTCGAAGATTTCTTTATTTGTCTTATTTCTTTATGCACAAAAAGACTACATACTTTACTGACACAAATACACGAGAATGTTCTTTACACTGTTTCCTCCATACTTATCAGCCCATGAAGCAACTATTCACTATACACACCACACTACTTTATGTGACAACCCGCAAATTTCACTTTAGGTCGGCAATAATTTTAGCTGACTACTTTGGACAGAACAGGGTTCTGTACTGTCATTTTATGAATAATATATGCCCTACAACTAAGTTTGTGGCTATATAGCTAAATAAAGTGCCTTTGGAAATTTTAAGTTGACACTGTGTTCGGTTCGCGAAACCGACTGAGTGTTAATGGCAGGTCCCGATTCCGACCATTAGACTGATAAATTAGGCCATGAAATGACCTAAAATAATGAAAGTGTTAAATTTTAGTGAGTTCCCTTAATAAAATCTGAAAACTGCTTTTCGTTACGCAAAAACTGCAAAAACGCGCGTTTTCGGTAACAGTTTCCAATTTTAGTAGCTTTATTCCACCAACACTTCTATATTTTTATAAAATACATCTAGCTAAAATAAAAATCAGCTATATTAAACTATTGGAGCTTCTAGAAACACTTAAATAAATTAATTGTAAAAGACATTAATTTATTTAAAAATTCAACCAATATACATTTCACCTACTTATACACCCTAACTTCACCAACACACCACACCACCTCCCTCTCCCTCCTATCTCAGCCTAACACGTGGATACTTTGGGTTACGTGGAGTCCGTACGGCTTTTTTGACCAATCACGGGTGAACCTTGCTCTGATACCATGTAAGTTTGTGGGGTTCCAACTCAAAACCAATTGGCAATGAATGGAGTAACCCAGGACCCTTATAAGCACATTACAAGTTCACTTTGTGTCCGATGTGGGACATTGCTCAACACTATGAACGTCCACCACCACCCCCATAACCTCTTTTTCTTGTATAAAATCCCACCACACCTCCTAATTTCCTCTCATAATTCATCATCCCTCTCTCTCTCTAACTTTCTCACTCTAAAAGTTTCTCCCATTTTCTCTCTAGCTTCCTCTCCAATTCTTGAAGAACTTCAAGTGTCTTCAAGGATATTCAAAGGTAAAATCACCTATTTTCTTTTTTCTTTGTTCAAGTAGAGCCAATATTAGGGTTCTTGAGGTTGGAGATGCACATTTAGCATTCTTATGCTTCAAAAATGATGTTGTATCCATGAACAACCAAAAATCTTGAACAAATCTTGTATAATCTTCTTTTATTTAGCATGGTGGTGTGATTATACACCCATGCATGTTGCTTTTATTATCATCTTTGTCATAAGAATGGCTAGGCCTTCATTATTTACTTGTTATTCTTGCATAAAATACGTATATTCACATGTGAATAAAGCAATAAGTTGAGGTATTAAACCCACATTGCGTCTTCTTTCTACCCCAAATCTGATTTTTCTTTTAAATAAGTTGTATCAAGCTTAGATTGACACATGCATGTGGTAAAGATGATGCATCTCATGGCCAACAACCATTTTGAGCTTGGATCATCCAAAAACCAAGCAAAAAGTGTGTAAATGGCTTTGTGACTGCATCATAGTTTGTTTGGTTGGTAAAATGAGTCTTGCATGTGTAAGAGAAGAGTAAATAAACTAAAAATCCTTCTAAAACAATCATGTATTGGAAAAGAAAAACCAACATAATGAGGACAAACCAAAAGAATAACCTTGTGTACACACAAACTATTGCAAAATTCGTCCATCAGCATTCTGGTAGATTCTTACATTGACTTTGGGAGACCATAACTTGCTCATAAAATGTCCAAATAACATGATTCTTTTTTTTTTAAAATCAATTTCATTGAGTTAACTTTCAAACCCCATTGACCGTTTGCAAAAACTCCAATATTTGGACCCCCAAACAGTCCGTACAAAAACATTGCACAACAGCTCAAGTTGCTGTCGAGACCAAATAAACCTACTGTTTGGAGGATCTACAATTTTCTAAAAATCTTGAAACTTGGTCAGTAAGTAGTAGATTCATTGTACTAAAACATATAAAAATTTCGTGATCTTTGGAGTTAAGAAAATAGCTCAAATGCATGTCCCAAACAGTCCTAGAATCTACCAGATTCATATAAAGCTGTCAAGTAATATTTTGTGTGTTCCACCATCTTTTTCTAAACTCTTTTTGTAAAATAATTATTTTAAATATCCCAAGGACTAAATAAAGGTTGATATGTGGAGAATCCTACTGATTTACACATGCATGATCATTTACCAAACACACACACTTAAGTAGTAAGCACAAAGAGTTCGTATTTTCGGTAAACCGCTAAACGCGTTAACTAGTCATGTGCATGTATTCTAGTCGAAACTAAAGTCTAGATTAGTTAAGGAACTCATTAAAATACCTTGTTGTACTAGGGTCGGGAATCGGTGGGACCTTGCCAACATGAAAAAATCTCGAACTTGTGAGCTCGGTGAGTTATTCAGGGCCCCCTTTTATGATTTTTATGTTTTGGGGTGAAAAGCATGAATATACTACCGGATGATTTAAGTATTTTTGAAATGATTATTGTGAACGTTATATTTGGAACGATTTATTGTGAAATGTTTTTGTGGCTATGGTATGCATACTTAACTTGGATTAAATGGGTGAATTATCGCATGTAAAAGTCCTCGCATGTTTTTGTTGTACAATACTAATTTAATTCACGTGGTGAACCGGATAATCATTGGTAGCGCTATCGGGTTGACACCCCCACTTCTCGTCACCCCACTTGCAACGGGAGCACTTATGGCGAGTGGTGTATAATTATCTTTTTGTTGTGTCATGTTTGCGATAATGCATGACGTGGCGGGGCGTGAAACGTCACTAGGGTATTAGTAGTGGCTCATTATTCTATTGCTTAAGTATTGCGTTACAAATACCATATGCCGACTTATTGTGGATTTTGTGAAATCCGTGTGTATTGGGAAAGATGCGTCTTCCCGTGTGTTTTGAATTATCTCCAGTATTGTTTTTATTATGACTATGTTGTGGCATTAAAACCCGTGAACTCACCAACTATGACGATAGTTGACCTTTTTAAACTCTCATACTTTTCAGGCGAACCAAAGTAAGAAGATTATGGTGCACTTGTGAATCATCATTTTGCATGTCAAGATCAATTTTTCTTTCCGTTGTATTTCCGAATATCGTTGTAGTATTACTCGAAAATTTGTATTGTTGTACGAATTGTAAACCATTAAATTTGATTTTGATATGCTATGGTGTATTTATTGTCTTATGCTTTGTGCCATGTTACTTTGCGCTGTAACACCGCGTGTTTCCACTTTAGCGGGGTGTGACACTTTATGCGCATGGTTGTACTTTATAGTAAATAGTACAATTGACCCACTAAATACACAACACGTGTAAAAGTGGATTTGCCATGTATAAATAGATGTTGAGTGTGATCTTCAAACACAATTCTTCTCTATCTTTTTAACTAAGTCCTTTCTTCCTTCTTTATCTGAATTCTTTCTTTCTATTTCTATAGATTGTTGCAGAAATAGAAAATGGTACTATTCTATAAATTTATGTGTGTTTGTATCCTCTCCTTCTACAAACCTTGTTAACTTGAAGGTCACCACTTTGGGACCAACAACTAGTATCAAAGCAGATTCAAGCTTTTTTTCTGTATCTAAGAAACTCTTTTACATCCTTAAACCATTATCTTTAACGGTTTTCAGGCTAACAAAGACAACTATTTTGATATTGGCTCTCTTGCCAAACCACCCATATTTAATAAAGACAACTTTTTTCTCTAGAATACCAGGATGGAACTTTTCCTTGCTAGTGCTGATCCCCAGATTCCACACTTCTTGGAAACTGGACCTTTTGTCCCTACTACCTTTGTTGTTGATGTTCCTGCAACTCCAACTACTCATGTCGTCCCTGAAAGAACAATTGTAAAGGTTGTTCGTCAGTGGACTAATGAAGACAAACTCTTTGTAAATGTTGACACTAAGGCAAGATCAGTCATATCCATGTCTCTATCAGATGACATGTTTCACTTAGTTTGTCATTTGAGGGCTGTCAAAGAAATTTGGACCACTCTCTATGTCCAGTATGAAGGCACTGAAGCTTTCATTGATTCAAGAAAGATAGACCTTGTACGTCAGAATGAGAAGTTTATCTACATGAAAGGAGAAATTCTTTCTCAAGTTTATCCGCAAATCAATTGCCTCCTCGTTGATCTCAAGACCATTGTATTGAATATCCTAACTCTGAAGTTATTACCAAATTCATGGAAGCTCTTCCAGAATCTTGGGAGACATATACCCTGTGTCACACGATGTCTAAAAACATCAAGACTCTCTCTGAGTGAGTTGTATGGTATTATGCTTAACCATGAACAAACTAAGTAGCTAAAAAAGAATCTCATAAGGGATATAAGGACTCCAAAAGCACTTTTGTTGCTTTGGTCTCTAAGTCTATTCTTTCAGCCACCAAATCGTTTGTAACCATCACTGAGTTAGATTCTTCTGACTATGAAGGTCTATCAGACAGTGACTCTGAGTTCAATGAGACACTTTCCGTTTTGACTAATTTCTTTAGAAGGTTTGCTCGAAAAAACAACTTTCGAGAAGCTAAACCTCTTTCTCTTACTAACAAGACAAAATCAACACCTGTTGATAAGGCTAGTTCTACTTGCTATAAGTATCAAGGCAAAGGTCACTTTGCTAGTGATTGTAGGTACAAGAAGAATCAAACTCCCCATCCACTTCTGCATCATCCTCTTCCTCTAGAGATGCAAACTACAAGAAGCTGAAAGACAAATATCGAAGGATAAAGTCTCAGCGTAAAGGTAGAGGTCTGGTCGCTAAAGACCATGACTGGGTTGATGTTGATTCATCGAACTAATCCTCTGATGAAAAAGATGATACTAAAAGTCCTTGTCTTATGGCTTTCAATGAAGAAACCGAGGTATCCCTAATGGCTATGCTCGAAGAAGTACCTGAAGATGTGCCTGAGACTTCTACCTCATCAATGTCCACATCTTCTAGTCAGGTACCTTCCACTCCTACTCCTGCTGATAGCCTATCCACACTTGACTTACCGGTAGTTGATCCTTGCAATACCTTAAATGTAACATCCAATTTTCAAAAACGGATTTTTTTAAAGGTTTTAAATAAAAAGAATTTAATAAATAAATTTATTACGAAGTAAACACGTTTTCACGACCAACCGGCTCAATAAGTGTCAGCTAAAACTAAGTAACTAAAAATCCCATTAATTTATAAAATAAAAACCCACAATTAACTGCCAAAGTGTCGCTAGAACCGTCATCCACAGGAAAATCAAGCTGGGGCCTTGCCCTTATCCACTTCTAAACCAGAACCTGAAAAAAGGTAAACAACGAAAGGGTAAGCGAAAACGCTTAGTGAGCTAGCACTATGCCTATTTCATACTGCCACGCGGGCACATACCACAATCGGTGCCATCACAATCACACATCCCAATCACATCATATTCACATCTTAACGGTTTCCCGCTCTTCGGATCGCCCCGCAATCCGGCCTTAGTGGTTACCCACTCTTCGGATCGTCCCACGACCCGGCCCTAGTGGTTACCCACTCTTCGGATCGTCCCACAACTCGGCCTTAGCGATTACTCGCTCTACGGATCGCCCCGCAATCCGGCCTCATCAAACGCATCAACTTACATACATATAAGCAAGCTATAATACGACGAACGTAAAACCCACTCACAATTATAAAAGTGACTCAACCAAATCATGCATACATACACACGAAACAATATAAAACAAGCACAGTGTAACTCACCTTATAGCAGCTTAGGGTACTCCTCGGTATCCTCACGATAGCAAGTTAACTCACCTAAACAATTCAATCGTAAAGCACATTACTTACTATCAAATCAATACGAAGACTCGATACCGAAACAAGGGTCTTAGACGTAGCTAGACTAGTCCAATTGCCCCTAAAATTCACACATTGATATCCTATAACATCCCTATCCATTCCAATACCAAAAACCAACATTAAACGACTTCTAGCAACGACTTAACGGTTCAAAACAACATTAAACCCTAGCCTATCGATTACTCGATAATCACTTCAATTAAACCAACAACATGCTTAAGATTCTTACCTTGTGATCGATTAACAACTACACTTGATTCTCCGTCGTTTGCCTTTGAGAATCGCACACACCGCTTAATAATCCAAATTACCGAATTCGCTTTTCCTGGAAAACAGCCAACTTCGGCTGGTTGCTGCTCCTTACTGGAGCCTCCGATGCTCGATCCCTCCGGTCAGATCGAAGAACAATGAGTCTTGAAGCCGCTGTCCAAATTTCACGACGATCCGACGGTTAACGAGGGAGAACGAGCCGATCTCCCACGGCTGCGCAATCCTGACAGCAATTTCGAAATTCAACCCCAAACTCATTATAATCAATTTCAAAGCAAAACCCCAACAATACTTAGTCCTAGATGCAATTTACATCGAAAACCCAACCATAAACAATCTCGAAACATCAACAATCAAAACCCTAGATTCCGGAACGATTATTAACGAGATTAGTAACCATACCTTACACGATCGGAATACGAATCCAAGCCCTCGATCACCTCTTCTAGTTCGATCTTTCTCACTCTCTCTTTCGGTTTCTCTCTCTCGGTTTCTCTCTCTCTCTCTCTCTCTTTCTTTCTCTCCAAGTAAAAGAATGAAACTATGAGGACTAATTAGGAGAGTTGGGGTATTTATAAACCTGGGCCAGGCCTCTCTCTTAGGCTAAGCCCACTCCTAATCCTAAGCCCACAAGCTAAATTTCTAGTTAAAATCCAACTTCTTAAAACTCTAATTAACTAATATTAATAACATAATAATAATAACCCAATCAATATAAAATAATAACTTAATGATTTTGGGGCGTTACATTAAATGGTAAATCCTCCGCTGAAAAACTTAACGTTGATCTTTGTGAACAACTTAAGGCTTGTGTTGGTCCTCTATTGATGGCCAATAAGATAGTTTATAGTAATTGATATTGTAGAAGGGGGGGATGAATACAATCAACACAGTTTCTTCTATATTTTAATCTATGTCTCCTATGGAGCCTTTGTATAGATTATAGTTAGATAGTTTGAAGATAAAGATCAAGACTATGTCAAGACCTCAAACTATCTTTTGAATATAGACACACAGCTTTTGCTTATGCACAAAGCAAGTAAAGAATAGGTAGAAAGAACTTAGAAGAATTAAGAAGGGAGGAAAGGATTAGGGGTATAGAAGATGGACCAAGGTGTGTTTAAGAACAACACTACGTTCATATTTATACCCCATGCATTAAATGCATGCCATCCCCAACTTTACATGTGTCGTGTAAAGGTTGGGTTTGGTGTACTATTGTACCATAAAGTAATGCCCATGCGTGGTAGGGTCATGCCTATGTAAATAGTTGCCTTATGGGTGATAAGTATGGAGGGAACGGTAAAGCGACATCCCTTTTGTACTATTGTCAGAAAGGCAAATCAAATCCTTTTTGTGCATATAGGACAAGAAGACAAATATAGTATTCCTAAAGTACAAGTCACTAATCAGGCCTTAGAGTCGCTGATCCTTGGGAAGGATCAGGGAGGCACTGTAACTTGTTCTCTTTGGAACGTCATGTAAGAGTAGTCAGCTAGCTATCACTGATATCAACTTCAGATCATTAGCATCGCTGACTCTATCATCAGCTTGCATCAATAGATGGTGCTGATGGTTTCATAGTGACATGACTATTTGTCTTCAAAAGATACCTAGCTGATGTCAGCTCTCACTGATACTGAACGGAGTCAGTGATCAGCGATCGCTGATGTATCAGCTATCAGCGAGACAAGCTCGCTGACGTATTAAACTTCATCACAGTTGTGCTAAGTATTTTTCAGTTATTAGATAAAGGATCATTGGTATTTTGTCAAGTCATAGAGGAGCTGGATCAACAATCTCCCCCTAAATATCAATGATAAGACAACAGAGAGGTTTCCTTGATTCTAGTAACTTAAGAAAATTTTCTAAGTCTAGATTCAACAGTTAGGAAATAAAACATGTGAAAGGTACTTGTATTATTTAACTGTTAGAAGTGATCTTTTTCAGTGAGGAGAATCAGGGATAGATAAACACTTGTATTCATTTCATTTCAAAGTAAGGATTACAATACAGAAAGAAATAAATAACAAGTCACTGAAAGAAAAAGAACATATCACTCAAAGTTTCTTCCTTTACATATATAGTGTCTATGTTCTCTCCAGCGAGCTTTCTCCTCCTTAGCTCATCTCGTATAGCACGAGCAAACTCCAGTGAGTCGCTTTGATCATTAGTGAAGGCAAGAACATTTATCAAGTGCATAGAAGGAGATCGAGATTTATATCTCGCTGAACCGCTGAAACTTGAGCTGTCTGTATCTATCAAGGAAGCATAGCCCAAATTCAGGTTCTCTGATTACTTGACTTTCATACAGAGTTAGTCCTTCAGGGAGTGACAGGTTCAGAAAAGATGTGGCTGCATAAGTATACGGAAGGCCGAGTGCAGGACCAGTAGGTACAAACCGAGGTCCAGAGGCACCACGCCTTGAGTTTGATGGTTGAGAAGTAGAAGGAGTGGACTCAGGGATATTAGTTTGTTGGACCTCAGGGAGTTGGTTGAATTTGAAGTCTTGAACTCTCTTGACAAGATTGCCAAGTAGTTCCTCCACCCGAGGTCTTGTAACACCCGTAATTTTCTTCGTAATGATAATCCGTTAATGAAATTATGAGAATTAGATTCGTGTATCAAATCTTGTATTTTATGGTCTAGTATGTTAGAGAATTCAATTACGAGTCCAACGGTTCTTTCGGAATCGAAATCGGAGCTATAACGAAGAAGTTATGGCCGAAACAAGATTCACCCAAAATCACCCAGATGGCTAGCGATCGCTAAGCAAAGTTTCCATTAGTTCTGTTTGAGCTCGCTACCACATCTTAATCGCTAGGCATGTTATCAAGAGGCTAGTGATCGCTAGCTCTCACACCTAGCGATCGCTAAGTGTGCTGCAGCAAAAGAAAATGGGTTAAAAACCCTTCTCTCTTCTTTCATTCATAACTTTCTCATTTCTCCTCCTTTTAAGCTGAATTGTTGATCCAGCTCTCCTAAGACCCGATGAAATGATAATGATCCTGTTACTTTACTTAGTGAATAGGTTTTTACTTCTGTTATAGCTTGAGGAATTATCACTGAGATTGTTCAGTGTTATTCCATGTTACTTATGCTGTAACTTATTTTTATAATGATCAGGATCAGGAGACGAACGAGCTTGTTCTGCAGTCTACTGATCCTGACCACCGAAGTGAAGACCTCCTGAAGACATTAAAGTCATACTCATAGAACCATCAGCGAAGTCAAAGAATTAGCTGATGACAGGACCAACATGCTCGTGATCTGAAGACGAAACTCAGTGATAGCAGGCTGCTCAAATTCGTATGACATCCTGAAGACGCGTCAGGATATAGTGACCTCTGATCACCCTCAGTATCAGAGCTTTCCTCACTGATCAGTATCCTGATCCTGAAGGATTAGCGTAATGTCTTAGTCTAATGCACAAAAGGATTATCCGCCTTTACTGACACAAAAGTACATAAGGACAGTCTCTTTTCTGTTCTCTCCGTACTTATTAGACCTCAAGGCAACTGTTTACTCACATCCTCTTTTGCACACCATGCAAAGGGTATTTGTTTATAGTAAATAGTACATAGGACCACTTAGAATGTGACACGTACACAAAAGTGATTCTACATGCAATTAATGCATTGGGTATAAATAGGACTTGAAGAGATGTTCTCCATACTTCTTCTTCATCCTAGAAATACCCTAATCCTTTCTTTCTTATTCCCTCTAGTTTCTTTCTTTTCTTATCTTCTTACTCTAGTGCATAGTGAAAGAACTTAGATTGTTTAGTTTAGACTTGTAGTCTTTTCTATTTCCGCAACAATCTGTAAATTCATATTGTTAATACAACAAAGAATTTAAAAGTGAAATTTGTGTGATTATATTCAACCCCCCCTTCTATAATCCCATACACTATCCTTACTTGAAGGTCACCTCATTGGGACCAACAAGTGGTATCAGAGCAGATACAAGCTCTCATTTTCTTCTCTAAGAAAAATCTTGTGATCCTCTCTCTCTTAATCCATGGCTCTTCAAGCTAAGGATAACTACTTTGATACCGGCTCTGCTGGAAAACCTCCAAGGTTTAACAAAGACAACTTCTCTATTTGGAAAACCAGGATGGAACTTTTCCTATTTGGTTCTGATCCCCAGATTCCATACTTTTTGGAAAATGGACCACATGTGCCTACACAACCTGTTCATGCTATTCCTGCTGTTGGCGACCAACCCGCAATACCCGCAAGGGAACTGGTTAAGCCAGCGACGGATTGGAATGATGAGGACAGACGCCTTGTCAACATTGACACTAAGGCTAGGTCCCTCATTGCCATGTCACTCCCTGATGACGTTTTCCACTCTGTCTGTCACCTTCGCTCTGCTAAAGAGATTTGGGACACCCTCTGTGTTCAATACGAAGGTACTGCTGTTCTCATGGAATCAAGAAAGATTTTCTTGGTTCGCCAGTATGAAAGCTTTATTCATCAGAAGGATGAAACTCTCTCCCAGATACATCAGAGATTCAACTGTCTCCTGATCGACCTGAAGACTATTGGTACTATCTATCCTAACTCTGAGGTGGTTACCAAGTTCATGGAAGCTCTTCCTGAACATTGGGAAATTTACACCTCCTGCTTAACTATGTCCAAAGACATAAAGACACTTACTTTAAGTGAGCTGTACGGTATTCTTCTAAACCGTGAACAACAGAAGAAACTGAAAAAGAATCTCATAAGAGATACTAAAGATTCCAAAAGCACCTCTGTTGCACTGGTCTCTGATTCAGTTCCTCCTATCGCCACTCCTTCTACTGTAACTATTACTGAATTAGAATCCTCTGACTCTGACATGTCAGAAGATCCTGATTTCAATGAATCTCTAGCTTTACTGACTAGATCTTTTAAAAAGTTTGCCAAAAAGGGAAACTTCCATAAAAAGAAACCTCTCACTTTAACTGACAAGCCAAAAACAGAACCTGTTGATAAGGCTACTGCTATCTGCTACAACTGTCAGGGCAAATGACACTTTGCTAATGATTGCAGGTACAGGAAAAGTCAGTTTGCTCCCTCTTCTGCCAAATCTTCCTAAAAAAAATGAAATTCCAGCGCAAAGGTAAAGGTCTTATCGCAGAGGACTGCGATTGGGATGATGTCTCCTCTGATGACTCATCTGATGAGGAAGATACTCAAGTGGCACTTATGGCCATTATTGAGGAACCTACCTTAGCTCTCATGGCTAAGATAGAAGAGGTTCTTGAAGAGGTCCCTACTCAAGCTCCTGAAGCTTCTTCCTCTACGACTCCTGAAGCTTCTACTTCTGCGACTGAATCTACCAGTCAGGTACCTACTCCTGTTGTCCCTCTTGAAAGCTTAACTCAACTAGACCTTGTAACTCTTGATCTCTATAAAGCCCTGAATGGTAAAACCTCTGCTGAGAAAATGAACATTGATCTTCGTGATCAACTCAGAGAGTGTCAAGAAAAGATAAAACAACTTACCATTCTGGAAGAAAGTTATAAGGATCAGGTCACTGTTAATCAAACTCTCTGTATCGAAAGAGAAAAGGCTCTTGCTGCTAAAGAAAGAGCCTTGGCCGAACTTAATGCTGAAAAAGTCACCATCAAAGGATGGAGTGACGCCTCTGAAAAGGTTGATGAAATATTAGCCTCAGGGAGAAATGTTAAAAACAAAAAGGGTCTTGGATTCACTAGTGGATGTACTAGACCTGATCGTTCCATGCTTAAATTTGGAATGTTTGTTTCTTCTATCCCTGATCCTAATGCCCCTGAAAACATCCTTTCTTCATCCAACACACAAACTGAAGGTGCTCCTAAGAGCAAAAAGAAAACAGCTAAGGAAAAATCCAAAACTGTAACACCTTCAAAGGCCAAGAATCCTAAACCTAAGAACAAAGTTCTAGGTGGTGGTCCTTCAGTCTCAGGAACAAAATCCTTTTCTCAAAGTCCTGCTCCTAGACTGAAGATTGACCTAAAGCAAAAGATTAAGGAGAAGAAACCTATTCCTCATCTGTCCAATGCTAAAGGCATACTCGGTACTGATCCTGCTCATTTGAAGTTCAAAGACTCCCTGGACCCCACTAAACGCTTTCAATATCGCAAATGTTATCACTGTGGATTTAACGACCATATTGCGAGCAAGTGTCCTGATGCTACCAAAACTGAAAAATCAGCTAAGGTAAAGAAAACTCCTAAGACTGATAACTCAGTCAAAGGAAAGAAGGTTGTCAAGACTGTTCCTTCAGTCAAGACTCCAGCCTCAAGAACTGATAACTCAGTTAAGGCTGTCACTAACTCCACCAGTCCTACTGATAATTCTGGATCCATAGTTCTATGGGTACCAAGAAAAACTTAAACTCTAAATTTTACAGGACAAGGGCATCTGGTACCTAGACAGTGGATGCTCTCGACATATGACTGGTTCTAAATCTGTCCTCTCTAACTACCGTGAAGAAAGAGGTCCTGCTGTGACTTTGGGTGGAAACGGTAAAGGCCAAACCCGAGGGTATGGCACTTTGACCAACGGAGTAACTACGTTCAAAAGAGTTGCTTATGTTGAAGGCCTGATGCATAATCTTCTGAGCATCAGTCAACTGTGTGATAAGAATCACAAAGTCTCATTCTCAAAGAAAAAGTGCAAAGTCAAGAACAGACGCAAGGAAGTTATTCTCACTGGTGTTAGACAAGCTGATATCTACATCATCAACATGAATACTTCCACTGACAACTTCTGTTTTGTATCCCGTGCTTCCTCTGATACAAATTGGCTATGGCACAAGCGTCTCTCTCATCTCAACTTCAAGACGCTGAATCAACTCTGCATCAACAATCTTGTTGTTGGTCTTCCTAACTTTCGCTATACAAAGGTATCTCTTTGTTCAGCATGTGAGAAAGGAAAACACACCAGGGCTAGCTTTAAGTCCAAGCAGATTTCCTCCATCAGCTCTCCTCTACAACTTCTCCACATGGATCTCTTTGGACCTGTTAATGTCCAATCCATTGCTGGAAAGAAATATACTCTGGTAATCGTTGATGAATATTCCAGATATACTTGGGTATTCTTTCTTCAATCCAAGAGTGATGCTCCTGAAGAAATCATTCTGTTCGTCAGGAAGATGGAAAGGCTCAACAACCTTACTGTTCGATCAATCAGAAGTGACCACGGAACTGAGTTCAAAAACAGTACCCTGGAAACTTTCTTCGATCAGAAAGGTATTTCTCAGAACTTCTCATCTGTAAGAACTCCTCAGCAAAACGGTGTTGCTGAAAGACGAAACAGAACCCTGATTGAAGCTGCACGATCTATGTTGAGTGAAGCCAACCTTGCCACTCAATTCTGGGCTGAAGCCGTTAACACAGCTTGTTATACCCAGAACAGATCCCTGATAGTAAAGCGCTTCAGAAGAACCCCTTACGAGCTCTTTCGTAACAGGAAACCTTCAATCGAACATCTCCATATCTTTGGTTGTGTCTGCTACATTCTGAACAACAAAGATAACCTTGGAAAGTTCGATTCCAAGTCTGATGATGGAATCTTCCTTGGATACTCCTCTATCTCTAAAACCTACCGTGTGTTCAACAAACGAAGACAAACCATAGAGGAAACGATTCATGTCAAATTTGATGAATCGGGTCCTACCTTTCCTCACCCTCATGAAAATTCTGAAATAAATCAGTGGGCTGACTTTTTCTTTCAAGTCCCTGATATTCCTATTGCTGATCCATCTCCTCAAGACCTTCCTGATGGTTTTGAAGAAAATCCTCCTACTCCACCCACTCAAATATCCCTACCTCCCATAATAAATGCCACCCCTATCACCCAAGTCACACCACCTGAACCTGATCAACCCACTAACAGTGAAGACTTTTCTCAAACCACTGTTAGTGAACCTGTTCCTACTAATCTTCTTCCTGATCCATCAGTGAATGAAGCCTCTACTTCAGGACAGGTGTATCAACCACCTGCTCTTCGCTGGACCAAAGATCATCCAATTGATCAAGTACTCGGTAATCCTTCCTGTGGTGTTAAAACTCGACGCCAATCTGGTAACATCTGTCTGTATGTAAATTTCATCTCTGAAAATGAACCTAAAGAAATAGATGATGCCTTGCGTGATCCTGCCTGGGTCTCAGCCATGCAGGAAGAGCTAGCAGAATTCATCAGAAACAATGTCTGGCTTCTCGTCCCTAGGCCTCGAAAACGTACAATCATAGGATCCAAGTGGATCTTCAGGAATAAGCTTGATTAGATTGGTACGATTATTCGAAACAAGGCTCGCCTTGTGGCTCAGGGATACAGGCAGGAAGAGGGCATTGATTACGATGAAACTTTTGCTCCTGTTGCTAGGCTCGAAGCAATTCGACTCTTCCTGGCCTTTGCAGCACATATGAACTTCAAGGTTTTTCAGATGGACATCAAAAATGCCTTTCTGAATGGAAAACCTAATGAAGAAGTCTATGTGGCTCAACCTCCTGGCTTTGTAGATCCTAAGTTCCCTGATCACGTCTATAAGTTAAACAAGGCTCTCTATGGGTTAAAACAGGCTCCTCGTGCCTGGTATGATACCCTGTCAACCTTTCTTCTCTCTAAAGGTTTTGTTCGTGGTAAGATCGATAGCACTTTATTTCTTAAGAAATATCCTAAGCATATCCTTCTTGTCCAGATATATGTCGATGACATTATCTTTGGATCAACCAATCCCAAACTCTGCGAAAAGTTTGAGTTGCTCATGAAATCTGAATATAAAATGTCTATGATGGGTGAACTAACATTCTTTTTAGGACTTCAGATCAAGCACTGAAAAGGGAATCTTCATCAATCAAGGTAAATATGTACATGAGATGCTGAAGAAATTTGATCTCACATCATGTACACCGATGAAGACTCCAATGGCTCCTCCTCTATCACTTGACATGGATTCCAAAGGGAAACCTGTTGATGTGACTCTCTATAGAGGAATGATTGGCTCACTGCTGTATCTTACAGCGAGTCGTCCTGATATCATGTATTCTACATGTTTATGTGCTCGTTATCAGGCTGAACCCAAAGAATCCCATCTGACCACTGTAAAGCGAATTTTCAGATATCTGAAGGGAACTCCTAATCTGGGTCTTTGGTACTCCAAGGACTCAGGGTTCGATCTAACAACTTATTCTGATAGTGACTTTGCAGGATGTAAGATCGACAGGAAAAGCACCACTGGTGGGTGTCACCTACTTGGTGGAAAGTTGGTGAGTTGGACTAGCAAGAAACAGAACTCTGTGTCCACATCAACTGCTGAAGCTGAATATGTTGCAGCAGGAATCTGTTGTGCTCAAGTCCTGTGGCTGAGAAATCAACTTCAGGACTATGACATACAACTTTCTAAAATTCCTATATACTGTGACAACACTTCAGCGATCGCCATCGCTAACAATCATGTCTTACACTCCAAGACAAAGCACATTGAAGTGAGATATCACTTCATCAGGGATCATGTGATGAATGGTGATATTGAACTCCATTTTGTCCCTACTGAATATCAGCTTGCTGACCTCTTTACCAAACCACTGGATCTAACACGCTTTAACATGCTCATCAGTGAACTTGGGATGTTAAATCCTGACGAATGAAGTTTATCAGGACAAACAGTTGTTAAGTCCTATAGAATAATTTTTCTAAGGACTCTTTTCTTAACAACTCCTGAATAACACATCTATCAGGAGATAACTCTATTCAGTACTTACAAAATCTTTGTTCAAAATCCGAATACTGATGATTCTCAGGTAAGTATTTCTGTCCCTGAAACCTTATCGCATTAAATGTGATAAGAGGATTTTCCCAAAACAGTACTTATCTGATAAGTACTCTAATTCCAAGAAAACTCTTCTTTCATCAAAATGGAATTATCCCCTGAAAAGGTGGTTTTTAAGCTTTTTGAATAAAACAAACTTTTCATCTGCACTGACACGTAATGGGACGTTTCCTGTTCCCCACGACGTGTGTCAGGCGCGTGAACGCGCGTAGAACTTCTTTTTTCATCAATACGTTTGAAAGTAGCCGCTCTTTTCTCTCTCATCCATTTTCTCTCTCCAACCACGAGGTATAAAAACCTCACTCGTACTCCATTTTGCTATTTACGCTTACAAATTCTCCAAACGCTCTAAAGCAAGAAAAAGAAAGAACAAGCAATCCAGTCTTCTTTTCACCAAGAACACCAAGAACACACACTCACTACTTCTTTCACAGAATCATCGTAAGTGTCTACATTCTTTGTTCTTTCCACTAACTAAGTTGGTATTCTTCATCTAAAACAACTTATTTTGATAAACGTTTTTCCAAAAACCCTAAGATCACTTCGTTTGATCTTAGTTTTCCCAAAATCTTCTTAGATTTTTGTTAAAACAGTTTATGTGATTCTTCTTATTTCTTTTAAGAACAATCATAAACTCCTTTTTTGATATATCTTCATCAAAATAGAAGTTCTCTTTAATACCATGATAACACCAAAATTATACATGTTTTGGTTGCGCGTAATCGTATGACGTTACCCCATTTCTCACTCGTTTATGATCATTTCATGCACTAAAAGAGCTTATTATTGTTTGTGAAGGATTTGGAGGTCGTGGAACGGAAAAGTACGAAAAAAAGGCGAGAAAACGTGAAAAATGCACAGAGTCAAACAGAAGCTACTTGGCGATCGCGAAATCCTCAATCTGGCGCCGCCAAGTTCGACTGAAGAGAAGACCAGAGTTTGACCTAAGTGTCTGGCGTCGCCAAACCAGCAGCTTGGCGATCGCCAGATGACTCCTGGACGTTTTCCTTTAAATATCAGCCTCCTCCTTCAGTTCTAAACATGTCCGATACACGAGGGAAGTACAGAGGAACGAGAGTGAGAGTACGAAAGGTGCCGATACGCTGCGGAAGTCGATCTCCGATCATCTATCGTTGTATTGACGGTATCATGTCGATGTCTACTTTTGTTTGTGTTTTTGTTTTCATTATGAGTGAGTAGTTTATTATTAGTGCTTGTCATGGTCGATGAACCTTTAGGGATGATACTTTGTGATTAATGTTTACTGGTTTGTTTTGATTAATTGAATGTCTTTTATGGTTCTTTTCTGATTAATGTTGTTGTGGCGGTTTGAATTCACTTGGTTGGGTGTATTTGTTAGACCAAAGCAGATAGACTCCGAAAGGATAATCAACCTACCTTAGCTTAACTCGGACCATAAAGTTGTGTTAAGGGTTACTTTGACCAATAGTGACCGATAGTAAAAGAGCCATTGCGATATTGATTGAGAAGGGTTTACCGATTCTAGATTGTGGACCAAACGATTTAGGATTGGAATTAGAAGGACCGTATCCTAGTTCATAACCATAATATGCACATGTTAGGGTGTCCCAGACTTAAATTTCTACAATAGTCAAAACAACCAAACTTTCGACCTATTCATATCATCCGTATTGGGGATTCCCTTTACCATGATAAGTACTGCTGTTTTTCCTTATTATAATCTTAAAACAATATTTTAATTGCTTTCTTAGTTTTTACTTACTTAATTGTCTTTTTAAGTATTTAAACCTTTTTCATACAAAACCCCCCCCTTTAGGTTAATTAGACCGATTCAGACTTTAGTCTACGATAACTTGACCGTTCCCAGTGGTAGATACGATACCTGGACTTTCCTACACTATATTACTCACGATCAGGTACGCTTGCCTGTATATGTGGTAAGACGGTGGCTAGGCATTAGAGGTTAAAACTTGTTACGCTTTTTATATACGATAATTACCGCATCAAGTTTTTGGCGCCGCTGCCGGGGAACGGTAGTTGTTAGATTTTAGTCTAATTAGTTTGGTTAATCGATCCTTGCGAGGGATTCTTTCCCTTGCAAGTTTTTCTGCTTTTTAGTTTAGTTGATTAGTTTTATCTTTATTTATATTTTATCTTTTTGTTTCCCGCAAGTTGCCTGTAATCGTTTGTTGAGTGTTAGAATGGCAGCTGATCGATCCAAGCAACCCAAAGCACAGTTTTCCCCGAGATTCACAAACGAAAAAGTGGAGAATGTGAAGCCAATGCTCATGATAACCGGAGAGCCGTCAAAGAAGAAGTGGACGGACATCTACACCAAGAAGTACGTGGAAACCGAGAGTGAAAGTGAGCCCGATTATGCCATGGATTACGATTCGGAGGGGTTCACCGTGTCATTCGAACACCTAAGACTCGAGGTTCCCGAAGCTTCAAGTGAGGATGATGATGAGGAAGATGGAAAGCAAGGCGGATACGCGGAGTTCGTGATCCCGAAGAAAGAAGATAAAGGCAAGGAGAAGGAGAAAGAAAAGGAGAAAGCACCGGAAGATGATCTCATCTACATCGCGCCAATCAAGCATGATCCAGGGAGTTACAACTTACCTATTTCTTGTCATAAATTTAGTGGTCTTGCTTTGGTTGATTCAGGTGCCGCTCTTAATATAATGCCTGTTGGTTATTGCAGGAAAATGGGAGTCAAGAGGATCGTGCCAACGAACTATCAATACCGGGGAGTGAACGGTTACATGACAACACCGTTAGGAATAGCGGAAGGAGTCCCGATTCGTATTGGAAAATTTGTGTACTATACAGACTTCGTCATAGCTAACCTTCCACAAAACACGGAGATCCCGATAATCCTCGGGAGATCTTTCTTGCACACCGCTCAAGTAAATACCGATATGCGAAATCAAGTGACGAGCTTAGGCTATGGAGACAATCGGATTTACTTTTTTTTTTGAATGAAACAGGCAATTTTATAAAAACAAGAAACAGAAACAAACGTCAAAATACAACCAAAGCCGGAAACAGAAGAAATCCGACAAAATCCCAAACCAAGAGACTAAAAGCCAAAAATGACAAAGGCTCACACACTCATACAGACTACAAAATAGAACCGCACACCAAGTCTTCCAAGCAATAATCCAACCACGCAACAGCACCAAAGAGAGCTTCCAAACGTCACGCCGTGTCCACATGACTGATAGCAGGCTTCTTCTTCCTCTTCTTCCATGCCAGGCGATCATTAACCGCCTCCACAATCAAGCGAACTATATGAGGTACTGGTTTAACCTGATTCTGGAAAATTCTACGATTCCGCTCACACCACACACTATACACCGTCGCAGCAAGCAACAACTGGTGTTCAAGAACCTTCGGGCGTGTATCCTGATCAGACATAGCAGCCACTATTGCCGTCCAAGAACAAGGAAAATCCGACCATGCGAAATTCCCAATGACTTGTATCCAAATCTGTCTAGAGTAAGTGCACTAAAAAAATAGGTGATCATGCGATTCACTAGCAATCGAACATAATCTACAAGTCAAATCCGGTGGTTCCTCCTTCCACGCAGCTAAGCGGTCCAACATTGGCAACCGATTCAAACAAGCAGTCCAGAGGCAAAAGGAATGCTTCGGAATGTGACCCTTGAACCAAACTGATTGCCACCAAGGGACCATAGGAGATACATTCTCAAAAGACTCATACGCTTCCCTAACAGAAAATCTTCCATGACCATTTCTCGTAACATCCCAACAATAAACATCCGGAATCCCATGCGTTAAAACTGGAAGATCAGTAGAGGAAAGAACAGGAAATCGAGAACACCAATCATTCGGCCATCCATCATAAAACTCATCCACAAGGTTACTAACAGTAGCATCAACCGTGAATCCACCCGAATGGACTAAGCGATAAGGAATAAAGGATGCCAAATGGCCACATGGCAACCAGTTATCCTCCCAAGCATTTGTAGATTCGCCATCACCAATACGAACCGTGACAAGATGCCGAATGTCCGACCGGATACTCATAATCTTTGAGAGCACCCACGACCATCTCGTTGTTTTCTTGACCGTCCAAAAGAAAGCATGCCTGAACGCAATAGTCTTTACCCAGGCGACCCACCAACAGTCCCGATTAGTAATGATTGTCCAAATGTTTTTGGCAAGTAATGCTCGATTCCAAAGTGTTAATCTGCGAAAACCCAATCCTCCACATTGAAGTGGTCGACAAACCATGTTCCAAGCAACTTTACACTTGCCCTTTGAAGAATCCCCTTGCGCCCATAGAAAATCCCGACACAACTTCTCAATTTCATGAACCACACCCGATGGAATGAGAAAAATAGCCATCCAATACAACTGTAAGGATTGTAAGACCGAGATAATAAGCTGTTTACGACCCCCAAAAGATAAAAACTTAGACTTCCAATTCTGAATTCTAAGTTTTACTTTAGTTATCAGAGGTCCAAAATCCGAAGGTCTCAAAGAAACGGGTGAGAGAGGAACACCCAGATAACGAATAGGGAACACACCCGGCCGAAACGGAAGACAGTTAAGGATTGCAGTCCGCACATCCAAAGGCACATTACCAAAGAAAGCATCACTCTTTTGGAGATTGGGCGCCAAACCTGATTTAGACGCAAAGATATCTAGAGCTTTCTTCAATATTTCCACCGACTCCACATCACCTCTCGTGAACACAAGCAGATCATCAGCAAAGCATAGGTGTGTCAACTGGAAATCTTGACAACCATAATGATAACCAAAAGACGAGGCCTCAAGGATGCATTGCTTCATAATCATCGAAAAACCCTCCATAACAAGAGTGAACAAATAAGGAGAAAGTGGATCTCCCTGACGAATTCCCCGCTTCCCAGGAAAATAACCATGCGACTCTCCATTAACAACCACTGAAAAAGTAACCGTGGACACCATCTCTTTGATCCACTTAACCAAAACTGGGTGAAACCGAAAACCCTCAAGCATGCCGAATAAGTACTCCCAGCTAACCATGTCATACGCCTTCCGTAGATCTATTTTAAAAGCACACCTTGGCGGACCTCTGTCAAGATGATAGCCAGTCACCAGTTCATGTGCCATCAAAATGTTATCCCCAATTCGACGACCAGGAATGAAAGCTGATTGCGCTTTAGACACTAGAGAATCAAGGTACGGCTTCAAACGCTCCACAATAACCTTTGAAATGCACTTATAAAGGACCGAGCAACAAGCAATGGGTCTAAACTCCGAAACTGATGAAGCGTTTTGTACTTTCGGGAGGAGACATAGCAGCGTGTGGTTAAGCTCCTTAGACAGGGTGCCACGATAGAAGAAATTGTGGATCGCCAAGAGAACATCCGGAGAGACAATGTCCCAAGCTGCTTTAAAGAACTTAGACGAGAAACCATCAGAACCGGGTGCTTTATCATTTCCAATGCTAAACATAGCAAATCTGATTTCCTCATCTAGAATTGGCCGAATCATGTGATTAGCATCCCCAACAGAAAGCTGATTCGGAAAAAGCAAGTCCGACAAATCCGGAGTAACAAGCGAATCCCGTGACCCAATGATAGCAATAAAGTGGTCAAGAAAAGCTTTAGGTACGTCATCCTCATAAACATAATACCCATCACCATTACAAACCGAATGCAAGTAATTAGCATGTCGTCTCTCTTGGATAACCCGATGAAAGTACCGTGTATTAGAATCACCATCCGAGAGCCACTTAACCTTCGCTCGTTGTCTGGCAGCACTAAAATCAACCCAACACGACTTTTGATAAGCCTCCCTAACACGACCAACTTCCTGCCGAAGTGAAAGATCATCCGGACTAATATCCGCCGCAAGTTGAACTACATCCAAATCCTCCTTCAACTTGATTGTGGTGTTGGACAAATTACCATACTTGGACCGTAGTCTTCGGAGAGGGGTTTTTAAAGCCTTTAATTTCGATGTTAAACGAAACATGAAAGTACCATCCACCTCCATTTTCCAGACCTGCCAAACCGTAGGTACAAAAAGAGGATCATCCACCAAAAAATTATCAAATTTGAAACCATACCTACGAATCCGCGAACCTCCTTTGAAAGAAATTAGACCAGGTGAATGATCTGATAAACCACGAGGGAGAAATCGAACTGCAACATCAATCAGTAAATCCGTGAATGCCGTATTAGCTAAGCATCTATCCAGCTTCCTTCTCATACCTGACTCTGATTTCGGCTTATGGCACCAGGTATAATGAACACCAGAAAATCGAATGTCAAATAAATCAACATCTTCCAAACAAGAAGCAAAATCATCCATATCCCCATTCCGACGAGAAATACCACCCAAAGCATCATGAGGAAATAGCAAGCAATTAAAATCTCCCGCAACAAACCACGGCTTATCCCCCATAATAACCTTAAATTTACGAAGACCCGACCATAAATGCTTACGGTTACATCCTCTATTATCACCATAAATAAAAGAGCCAAAAACCGAAATGCTAGTACCCCTAATCTTGACTTCACAATGAATAAATTGTCGATGAAATTCCAAAGGCATAACATCAACAACCGAGACATCCCAAGACAATCGGATTTACTTTGATCCTAACGGGGAGCCGGTTAGACACCTCGATGAACCTTATGACGATCCTTCTCTGGCTTACACCAAAAGCACGAACCGTCCGCTACTCCCGCATGAGCTTGGAAAGAAAACGGAGGACTATTCAAACCCGATGCATCAAAAGGATCAGAAACCCAAGGAACCGGGATCCTCCAAGAAAGATCACAGGAAGAAGAGGGGCTCGTCATCCCGACGTGCCAAGAAATGAGCCGAAAGTGGGGTCGAGCTCTAGACCCGTCCAAAAATGAAGCGCTTCTCGGGAGGCAACCCGAGCTTTTTGATTTTCTTTCGTTTTTATTGATTTGCGTGTGTGTTTTTATTAATGTTTTCATTTGATATTGCTTAGGTAACCATACGGAGGAGATAGAAACCAGATTCGAGTGAAATCGGAATGCGATGCAGATTTTCAAAAGTTGGAAACAGTAGGCATTTGGCGATCGCCAGATTCCAAATCTGGCGACGCGAAGTGGGTAAGCCACGGATCAGGTAAAAATTTTCGAACTTGGCAACGCGAAGAGGGCCGTTTGGCGACGCGAAACTTTTAAAAATCAGGGTTTTCTGAAATTAACCTGTTTGGCGACGCGAAACCATGGGTTTCGTGACGCGAAATCGGGACAGACGGTTTTTAAACCTTCTTTTTCTCACTTTTCACAAACACACAAACCTAATTCCTCTTCGGCGCCACCAAACCCTCTCACGTTCTTGCGAAATTCAACCTTCTTGAGCTTCAATTTCATCTTTCATCATGAACAAGGTACGTTTCCTAACTTTAATTTCGTAAGGATTGCTCGATTTGGTGATTGGAGATCTTGTTTTGGGTATCAATGGTGTTTGTTTGCTTGAATGGAATTAACATTATTCTTGATCCACCATTGATTGTTTTGAGCTTATACATGAATGCATGCCCTACTTTGTGATTGAAATCTTGTTTCTTGCATGCTAGTTGATTGATTAATCTAGTGATTGTGGTTAAATGATAAGTGTGGGGATTTTGAGAACACCAAAATCCCCCATTCCTTCTTGATTAGCTAGATTAGTTTGAAATTGTGGATTGAACTAAAAGTTCAAGTGTGGGGATGCTTCACATCCCCATTGTTCTTGTTTTGTCATGCATTTGTGATTGTGATACTTGAACTTGTTAGTAGTATAGGTTTTGTCTCGTTAGAATTTCAAATATGAATAAACCTTGTCTTGCGTTTATGGATTGAAACTTTTCTAAGACAATGGTATTTCGGTTTTTGTAGAGACAAAGAACCCGCTCGTCTACGACCGCCGTAGCCAACTTCCGTGCACCGGATGGAAGTCATGTTTTCACTTCGTTTACGAACGACCCGACTTTAAATGCTCGAAAGAAGGAGGAGTATCGGGACATCGTTAACCGACTTCTCCCCCGCCAAATTCTCATGCCGAAAAGAGTCGATTGGGATCTTCTTAGATCGATGGGTGTCGAGAACGACATCAAAGCAATTCTTGAGAAGCACGCATATGATGAGGATGGCAATGAGTACTACATATGCCATGCATGGGAGCGAGTTTTCGATATCGCCGAGACCCTCTACCGGAGCTTATCGTGGAGTTTGTGGCCACGTTTCGTTTCGATGCGATCAAGGCTCTTGGGGAATTTCATCAACCGTGTATTCCGACTTGGTGGCGTTTGGAGATCTCTTTCTTTGGTCGAATTTGCTCTTGCCTTGGGGATATATACCCAATTGGATGTTGATGCTCCCGGATTCGAGGAGTACATGTGGGCGACCGCGAAGAGACCCGATGATTTTGATCCGAGTTTGGCATGGTCGATCTTGGGTGATGGTGATTATCATGGCAACCTCAAGGTGAAAGGTTTTCTTGCTTCGTCGGATAGACTTCTACACCGCATGTTCATTCAAGCGGTGAATGCTCGTTCTTCGAGTGAGGAGAAGGTTACCGTGCAGGATTTGTGGCTTTTTGAGCAACTCTCTACGGATGATAAATATCTGAATGCTCCGTATCTCATTGCCGCTCAACTCGCCAAGGCGAGTGGTTATCGAGAGGGTAGTCGCATCGTTGGTGGCCAGTACGTGACGCTCTTGGCCAAGCATTTCGGTATCCTAACCGACGCCGCGATCGCTTCGATGACGAACCTCGGGGAGATGGGGTTGATCGACATGGACCAACTCCGAGGTATGGGCGTGGCGAGAGTTGAGCATATGGTTGGACGAGACTACAATGCATGGATCCGTAATCCTCAAGCCTATAGGAGTCAACCGAGAAGTCAACCACCGAGGAGCACGCACAAGATTGGCGGGACAACTGGAACTAGTGGGGCGAGTGAGGGTCAACAACCGGCGGATTGGACGGCGTATTCGGGTTACCAAGACTTGAGTAACCAACTCTCGGAGATGTCACTTTCTTATGGCCGGCATCAACAGCATTTGGAGTACAACACCGTGGAGGCTCTTCACCAAGCGAACTGGTAAAGTGGAGTGATGAACCAGATGGCCTCCCACTTCGGTATTCAACCGAATACCGCTTTTGCTCCATCTCCATATTGGCCATACTCCGAGGTTGCTCCGCCCGGTTACCCGACTTACGAGGATTGGCAAAACCAACCTCGTGGCCCTTATTGATCTCTCTCTTTTATCTCCGTTATTCGATATGGTTGTTTGAGACAATTTTATTTTTTTTGAACTGCGTGTTTGGTTGTGTTGAACAATTTTATTTTGTTTGGATTGTTTAGGATTTTAAGTAGTTTGGTTTGGTTTATTTTCATTTGTTCGTTTTTAATTTTTCTTTTTCTTTTTGTTGGTAGATATGGCGATTTATGATCGAGCACGAATTTTATGCACCACTCTCAGATCAGAACAGATTTCATCACATAACCCGGAAGTTTCTCTTTTTCCCAATTACTCCTTAATTGTGTTAATTGTTGCATTGAGGACACTGCAAACTTTAAGTGTGAGGAGGGGGTTATGTAGACTTATCTGTTTAAATAGGTTCACTTTTTGCTTGTGGATTGTCGTTTTTCAAACTTTTGAAAGCTTTGAGATTTGACCCCAAATTTTTTCGAAATCTGAGATTGTTTTTGAGACTGAGTTGCTTGCATAGGAGAACACTGAATAGGATTAGTTGAGTAAAAGGATGCCTTGGAATACTGATTACCATGAGTGCCTCACCCAATTCCGTTGAGAGATTGAGCCTTAATTGTTATATCTGTTTATTTCGTGAGGAATACCGACTTTGACCCAAGGTAGAACTTGTCATTTGAATGCTTGTCGAGACCACATAAGAGAAGTATTTATCACCATTGCACTGATAGAGGCCTTCGTTTCTAACCCTTTTAGCCTTCGTCAGATAACCTCATCATAAGGTTATCTGATTTGCCTAGCCTTTGATTGAAAAGTGTTCACCTTTTGACACTTTATCCCTTGAAACCATTTTGAGCCTTAGCCTTTTCATTTCTTTACCCACTATACACTTTATCCTTGAGCCTAATTGTTTATCTATCTCTTGGCCGTGACTCAAATTTGAATCTTGAGATGTTTTGATCCAGTTTTCGTATCTGATAGTTTTTATGGGATTAAGATTTAAAAAGAGCCCAAAAGCAACATAGTTGCTGCTCTGAAAAAAAAACTAGGAAAGAAAAAAGAAAAATATTTGAGACTCAGAAAAGAAAAAGAATATCAAAAGAGTCGAGAATACAAAAAAGAAAAGAATGAGAGCTGAAAAAATGAAAAAAGAATTTGTGCCCCAAATAAGCCATAGGCTTAGGCCAATTCTAAAAGAAAAGAAAGAGAGGAAATACTCATCCCAAAAGTCTCACTGTTTGAAAGTCAGATTGCTTCACTGTTTGGATCATTACTGATTGAGTTTTCAAGTTTTTGTTGCAAAACCCTAAGTCACTTATATATCCTTTATCCTACCCTTAACCCTTAGCCTAACATTACAACCCTAAAGTCCTCTTGACGGTTGACAACTTCTCAGTGGTGGAGATTAGATTTGGTGACAAACTTATGCATGCGGGAATTAGTCGAGTATTGGTGTGATCACTTACATATACACTTTTACCCCCGAGAGATACACTTCATATTGTTATTCATATTATGTGAGGGTAAAAGGTTGGCCTTGGTATCCGATTGCTTGATGAGTCTTGTTTGTGTGTTCGATTGTGTGAGTATAGTTTGTTCTCTTTGATGATCTTGGGTGGAGATAAGTTTGGAGTTATCTTTCTTATCTTTCAATCTTTTGATTGAGGACAATCAATGCTTAAGTGTGGGGATTTTGATAACACCAAAATTATACATGTTTTGGTTGCGCGTAATCGTATGACTTTACCCTATTTCTCACCCGTTTATGATCGTTTCATGCACTAAAAGAGCTTATTATTGTTTGTGAAGGATTTGGAGGCCGTGGAACGGAAAAGTACGAAAAAAAGGCGAGAAAACGTGAAAAATGCACAGAGTCAAACAGAAGTTACTTGGCGATCGCGAAATCCTCAATCTGGCGCCGCCAAGTTCGACTGAAGAGAAGACCAGAGTTTGACCTAAGTGTCTGGCGTCGCCAAACCAGCAGCTTGGCGATCGCCAGATGACTCCTGGACGTTTTCCTTTAAATATCAGCCTCCTCCTTCAGTTCTAAACATGTCCGATACACGAGGGAAGTACAGAGGAACGAGAGTGAGAGTACGAAAGGTGCCGATACGCTGCGGAAGTCGATCTCCGATCATCTATCGTTGTATTGTCGGTATCATGTCGATGTCTACTTTTGTTTGTGTTTTTGTTTTCATTATGAGTGAGTAGTTTATTAGTAGTGCTTGTCATGGTCGATGAACCTTTATGGATGATACTTTGTGATTAATGTTTACTGGTTTGTTTTGATTAATTGAATGTCTTTTATGGTTCTTTTCTGATTAATGTTGTTGTGGCGGTTTGAATTCACTTGGTTGGGTGTATTTGTTAGACCAAAGCAGATAGACTCCGAAAGGATAATCAACCTACCTTAGCTTGACTCGGACCATAAAGTTGTGTTAAGGGGTTACTTTGACCAATAGTGACCGATAGTAAAAGAGCCATTGCGATATTGATTGGGAAGGGTTTACCGATTCTAGATTGTGGACCAAACGATTTAGGATTGGAATTAGGAGGACCGTATCCTAGTTCATAACCATAATATGCACATGTTAGGGTGTCCCAGACTTAAATTCCTACAATAGTCAAAACAACCAAACTTTCGACCTATTCATATCATCCGTATTGGGGATTCACTTTACCATGATTAGTACTGCTGTTTTTCCTTATTATAATCTTAAAACAATATTTTAATTGCTTTCTTAGTTTTTACTTACTTAATTGTCTTTTTAAGTATTTAAACCTTTTTCATACAAAACCCCCCCTTTAGGTTAATTAGACCGATTCAGACTTTAGTCTACGATAACTTGACCGTTCCCGGTGGTAGATACGATACCTGGACTTTCCTACACTATATTACTCACGGTCAGGTATGCTTGCCTGTATATGTGGTAAGACGGTGGCTAGGCATTAGAGGTTAAAACTTGTTACGCTTTTTATATACGATAATTACCGCATCATACCAAAACACATTCCTTTTGTGAATTTTGGTATCCAATCTATTCCGTGTATAAAGGATTTCACCATTTTTTTATGAACTTTCACTATGTTCATTAAAAAGTGAAGAACGATGCATATTATGGATTCTTAATCATCCACATATGTTACTCTTTGTTTCTAACAGGATGGCTGCTACTACTTCCACCTCACTCGACGCCCAGCTCTCCTCTGAGGCCACCACTCTGCTTACTGCCACTGGAAGCCTTCCGGTTGTCATTCCTCAGCATGACATCCAATTCAAAGGCAACAATCTTATTGGCTTGTTCGACATACCGGCGAACAAAGAGTATCTGAAGCCTGCCAGGGACTTTCTCCTCAACAGTCCCCTGAAGACGGCCTTCACCATCAACCCTAGGCCAAACAAACCTCTGCTTCTCCAGCTTTGATCAACTGCCACAATGGCCCAGGAGAGGAACTCCAAGGGCAAGATGCATGAGGTGATCAAATTCCAGATAAAGGAAGATATCATCTCCTTTGGAATCGGGACTCTCAGGAACGTCCTCCAGATCTCTAAGAAGAAGAGATATCCTCCTCCCCCATCTGCTGAAGAAGTCATCACCCTGCTCGATGACATTGGCTACCGATGACCAGAGAAGGAAGGCGTCCCTCTGACCAAGACTGCTGCTACTGTCCATAAGACAGGGCTGAACGCTACGTTCTACTACATCTGGAACACGTTCGGTCTCTTCTTGACAGGGAAGACGGGGAGCACTGAACAGTTCCCCGCTGTAATCCAAAACATGGTCTACTCCGACATCAAAAACCGGAAGTTTGACTATGTTCGCCATATCTGGGATGATATGGTGAAGAAGATCAAGAACAAAAACCGGGTGGTCAACGTCCCTACACTCGGTTCTTCTCTGCGGTCCTGGAGCTGCACATGGGTGATGCCTACCCTACTGAAGGCAACTTCAACAACTACGCTTTAGGCGCGAAGTTCCTGGGCCAGGTTCCTTCTCGTCCTGATGACGTACCACTCTCTGCAGTGCTGGTTGTTCCTGAACAAAACCAGGACGCAGATGAGCAGCTCGCCTCCCCTCCTTCCCAAGGTATGTATTCTCTCTTCTTATCCAAACCATCTTCTTCTCTTTCCCTGCATGCTATGTCAGTAGCTAACCCCTTACTGACTTCCCCCAGCTGCAACAACATCTTCCGCGCTCCTGAAGCGCCCACCTCCTTCTGGCTCTACTCCTCCTCCCCAACCCAAACGCGCCAAATCCAAGGCGCAGAAGAAAAAGAAGGCTCCTGTTGCTGGTAAGAAATATTATCTTACCCTGCCTCAAATATTTAATAGCCCTTCCCCATTATCTAAAAATTCTTTACCTGCAGATACTCCTGCTCCCCAACTACAAGAACCTGAGGTTGTGCTACTCGAACACTCAGAGAATGTGGAGGGCAATCGCTCTGATGCCCTCCTAACCTCAGGTAATATTATTAAGCAAATTATTGCCATTCCTTCTTCTGAGAAAGCTATTGAGTCTTCTAGTGCTCACTTAGCTACTTCTGTTACAGGTTCTTGTTGGTCCCAATGAGGTGACCTTCAAGTAAGGATAGTGTATGGGATTATAGAAGGGGGGGTTGAATATAATCACACATAATTTCACTTTTAAATTCTTGTTGTATTAACAATATGAATTTACAGATTGTTGCGGAAATAGAAAAGACAATAAGTCTAAACTAAACAATCTAAGCTTTCTTTCACTATGCACTAAAGTGAGAAGATGAAGAAAAGAAAGAAGATAGAGGGAATAAGAAAGAAAGGATTAGGGTATATTTAGGTTGAAGAAGATGTATGGAGAACATCTCTTCAAGTCCTATTTATACCCAATGCATTAAATGCATGCAGACTCACTTTTGTTACGTGTCACAATGTAAGTGGTCCTTTGTACTATTTACTATAAACAAATACTTTTTGCATGGTGTGCAAAAGAGGAAGTGTGTAAACAGTTGCCTTGAGGTCTGATAAGTACGGTGGGAACAGTAAAGTGACTGTCCTTATGTACTTTTGTGTCAGTAAAGGCGGATAATCCTTTTGTGCATTAGACTAAGACATTACACTAATCCTTCAGGATCAGGATACTGATCAGTGAGTAGAGTCCTGAAACTGATGTTGTTCAGGGTCACTTGTATCCTGATGAATCTTCAAGATGTCATACGATATTGAGCAGCCTGCTATCACTGAGTTCCGTCTTCAGATCACGAGCATGCTGTTCCTGTCATCAGCTAATTCTTCGACGTCGCTGATGGTTCTTTGAGTATGATCTTGATGTCTTCAGGAGGTCTTCACTTCAGTGGACAGGATCAGTAGACTGCAGAACAGACTCGTTCGTCTCCTGATCTTGATCCTGATAACTATAAAAATAAGT
This sequence comes from Centaurea solstitialis, assembly GCA_030169165.1. Classification (NCBI taxonomy): domain Eukaryota; kingdom Viridiplantae; phylum Streptophyta; class Magnoliopsida; order Asterales; family Asteraceae; genus Centaurea; species Centaurea solstitialis. The sequence continues at coordinate 45,732,613 of CM058042.1, read as the reverse complement.
TACAGCATAAGTAACATGGAATAACACTGAACAATCTCAGTGATAATTCCTCAAGCTATAACAGAAGTAAAAACCTATTCACTAAGTAAAGATTCAGGATCATTATCATTTCATCAGGTCTTAGGAGAGCTGGATCAACAATCTCCCCCTAAATGATAATGATAAGACAATGGAGAAATTGTCTAAGTCTAGAAAGAAAAAAAATTTCTACGTCTAGATGAAACAGTAGGAAATAGAACTCATAAAGGTACATGTCGCATTTACTGTTTTGAGGGATCTTTTTCAGTACTATGATGGAGTAAAGTACAATGCACTGAATTGCATTTTCATTAATCTTAATAAGGTTACAAGAGTAAAGAAAATACATAAGTACATGAATGAAGTACTGAAAGGAAATTACAAAAATTCTAACTATCAGAGTCTTCGCTAACTACTTCAGTCTTGACTTGAATTGGAACAGGAGTATCACTGAAGGCGATTCTATGATCGAGGATAGCTCTGACAGTGCGAATGAACTCTTTATTATCTTGGTTTTTCTTATCCTTCTGAGCGATGAAGAGAACTGATACCAAGTGTTCATATGGTGCTTTGTGTAGCTCGCTGAAATGCTGAAAGCGAAGAATCTTGGAGTTGTCGCTTACACAAATACCATGAACAGGTTCTCTGATAACTTGTCCTTCAGAGAGAGAGACTCTTGTAGGGAAGGAAAGATCAAGCATCGAGAGGTCCAGTGGCTTGATAACAGTCCTGGGCATGCAAGGAGTGGGTCTCCTTGTTGAAGTGCCTACTGATCTTCTAACAGGATGCTGAGGCAGTGCTGAAGAAGGTTGGAGTAAGTCATCAGGAATTTCAGTTGTTCTTCTGATGCGTGCTATAAGTCCATTTATGACTTCTTCTACTTCAGCCCTGTAGTTTCTATTGGCTTTAGGAAGTAGGCTTCTGATTTCGTTCCAGTCTGACAAGTTGTATCGATCTAACTTGTCAAGAGTGTGTTGCACGTCCTTAACTCCTGAGCGTTTGACGGTGATCCATGTTTTTGCTTTCTTGCCGCGCGTTCGGTTGAGATGGATTCCAGAGATAGCAGCACCATGTTTCCTGAGGTGTAGACGATCTCGGCACCAGTCAAGCTCTGAGTTCACTTCTCCAGTCTGTTCCTCTGCATGTCTGTTGAAGACCTTCAGCGCGGCCTTCTGTGCTAGTAGAGGATCAGCACTTATTTCGTCATCTTCATCAACAAAATCAGATGCGAGCCTTCGAGTGGCTTGGGCGGAGAGGAAAGCTTCCTTCTGCTTTTTATTGTGCTCCTCCTGAGCCTGTAGAGCGAGGTCGTACTCCTCCTGTGATAGATAGGCGAACTCGTAGTCCCAAGAGGTACGAAGAGGAATTTTTACTCTTGTACTCTCGAGTCGCTCTATCACGGCGTCTAAACGCCCATCCCTGTTCATATTAGCAGAATTGTCAGGGTAATTCTCTCCTTCAGATCTAGGGGAAGAAGCAGGGGTAGAGAAGTCATCGGATTTCAGGGGTTCTGGAGGAAGATGCTTCAGAGTTAAAGCGGGTTGGTTTTGAAGGAATGGATTCAGGGTTTAGGGGAGTTACTCTGAATGTCATTCTGCTCAGTTCGGCTCGTGTCTGTTCTGATAGACTGTTCTCCATGAGGCAAACAATCTCACCAGTGACAGAACCAAAGTTCACATCCTGAAATTTAGAGTCGGTTTGGTTTTTAGGTTCAGGGGTTGGTTCAGGAGTAGATTGAGGTGTCGGTTCAGGGGTAGGTTGTTTGGGTGGTTGGTAGATAACCATTTGTAGGTTGTTTGTGGGTGAGTCTTCAGAGGAGGTGTTGAGGGTGATGGTTTCGGGGGTAGGTTTAGATTTAAGAAGAGTGGAGATGGGTTGGTTATCAGAAGATGAGGGAGAGGATGGTGGAGGTAACATACCAGGTGCACCGGGGTTCTCCCCCTGAGAGTGTGCAGGCCCTGGAGTAGGCGTTGACGCAGGAACCTTCTCGACGAAGAAGGCGTCGTCTTCATCATCATCATCATCATCATCTTCATCCTCATCCTCGTTCGTTCCCCCCTGTTCATTGGTTCTCCAGTTGGTGGAGGGGGAATAAACGGAATGGTCTCGCTGTTGTAGAGGCTGTCTCTCCCCCTCAACAGGTGCCTGAGCCAAGGCGGCTGTTGAAATATACCTCTGAAGGAGAGAGGCCATATCGTTTTGCAGCTTGCGAGAGATGAAAGAAGAGGAGATCAGGGATTGCAGAATATCCCTGTCTGCGCTGGTGAATGATGGTGGTGGCGGAGGAGCAGAGGTGATGGCGTTTACAGCGTTGGTTAGCCCAGTCACCTGCTCCTGGAGAGCGCGGAGCCCTGCTTCTTGGGCATCCAATCTCTGAACCACTGTTGTTTGGAAAGTGGTGAGAGAGTTGGTGCTGTTGGTGATGGTGGAGGAGAGAGCAGGCAGAGCAGTGGCCTTCAGGTCATCAACAGACGCCTGAAGGGTGTTGGAGGAGGTGGCCACTTGGGAAACCTTGTCGTGGATGGTATCCAGACAAGGAATCGTGAGAGTTACAGCCGTCAGTGGCGGAGTGGCGGCAGCAGCAGCAGCAGTGGCAGTGGCGGCGGCGGCTTCAGCGGCAGTCGCAGCGGCCTTGGCTGAGGCAAGCTCCAGCTCCAAAGCCTGGAGACGTGCCTTGTTCGCATCCTCCTGCTGTTGGAGTGCTGCGCGGGCCTCCTGTAACTGTCGTTCAGCAGACTGACGACGAAGTTCAGCTGCACTCAGCTGTCGTTCGGAGTCCGTGAAGACGAAATCGTTGAAGGGGTCATCCTGGTGTAGTTGAGGATGCCCTTCAATTGTTGCTCCTAAAGAACCTGTAAAATGAGTAGCTAAGTGAGCACTAGAAGACTCAATAGCTTTCATAGAAGAAGAAATGGCAATAAGTTGCTTAAAAGTATTACCTGAGGCTAGGAGGGTATCAGAACGATTACCCTCCACATTCTCTGAGTGTTCAAGATGAACAACCTCAGGTTCTTGTGGTTGAGGAGTAGGGGTATCTGCAGGTAAAGAAGTTTTAGATAAAGGGGAAGGTTTGTTAAAGATTTGAGGCAGGGTAATATAATATTTCTTACCAGCTGGAGCCTTCTTTTTCTTTTGCGCCTTTGACTTGGCGCGTTTTGGCTGGGGAGGAGGAGAGGAGCCAGAGGGAGGTGGGTGCTTCAGGAGCGCCGAAGAGGTGTTTGCAGCTGGGGAAGTCAGTATAGGGTTAGCTACTGACATAGCATGCAGAGAAAGAGAAGAAGATGGTTTGGATGAGAAGAGAGAAGACATACCTTGAGCAGCAGGAGAGGTGGGTCGCTCTTCTACTTCTGGTTGTGGTTCAGGAACAACCAGGACAGCAGAAAGAGGAACACCGTCAGGTTTGGGAGACACCTGATCCAGAAACTTCACGCCTAAGGCGTAGTTGTTGAAGTTTCCCTCTGTTGGGTAGTTGGTACCCATGTGCAGTGCCAGGACGGCAGAGAAGAACCTGGTGTAGGGGATGTTGACCACCCTGGTCCTGGTCTTGATCTTCTTGACCATGTCGTCCCAAATGCAGCGAACATAGTCAAACTTGCGATTTTTGATCGCAGAGTAGACCATGTTCTGGATGACCGTGGGGAATTGCTCTGTGCTCCCCGTCTTCCTTGTCAGACAGAGACCGAACGTGTTCCATATGTAATAGAACGTGGCGTTCAGCCCTGTCTTGTGGACAGTGGCAGCGGTCTTGGCGAGAGGGACACCTTTCCTCTCAGGCCATTTGTAGCCGATTGCGTCGAGCAGTGAGATGACGTCGTCAGAGGAAGGAGGAGGAGGAAATTTTTCCTTTTTGGGAAAGTTGAGTACATTCCGCAGGGTTCCAATGCCGAATGAAATGATGTCGTCCGTAATCTGGAACTTGATCACTTCGTGCATTTTGCCCTTATAGTTCCTCTCCTGGGCAGTGGTAGCAGTGGACCATAGTTGCAGAAGCAGAGGTTTGTTGGGCACCGGGTTGAGAGTGAAAGCCGTCTTCAGGGGACTGTTGAGAAGAAAGTCCCTGGCAGGCTTCAGATGTTCCTTGTTGGCAGGAATGTCAAACTGGCCAATCAAGTTGTTTGGCTTGAATTGCAGGTCATGCTGAGGGATGACCACGGGTAGGCTTCCAGATGCGGTGAGTAGAGTGGTGGCCTCAGAGGAGAGCTGAGCGTCAAGAGATGTGGAAGTAGTAGCAGCCATCCTGTTCAACAACAAAAATAACATATGTGGATGATTAAGAATCCAAAATATGTATTTTTTCTTCACTTTTCAATGAACACAGATTATGTTCATAAAAGTGGTGAAATCCTTTATACTTGGAATGGATTAGATACCAAAATACACAAAAGGAATGTGTTTTGGTATTAAAGAGAACTTCTATTTTGATGAAGAGATATCAAAATAGGAGTTTATGATTGTTCTTAAAAGAAATAAGAAAAATCATTTTAAACAGTTTTAACAAAAAATCTTAGAAGATTTTGTGAAAACTAAGATCAAACGAAGTGATCTTAGGGTTTTTTGGAAAAACGTTTATCAAAATAAGTTGTTTTTAGGGAAGAATGTCAACTTAGATTGTGGAAAGAACAAAGAACATAAAGATACTTACGTTGATCTTGTTAAGAAAGTGGTAAGTGTGTGTTCTTGGTGTTCTTGAGAATGCAGATTCGAGAGAGAATTGCTTTTCTTGCTTTGAATTCTTTGAGAGAGAATAGTGAGCGTAAAGAATGAAATGGGTTACGAGTGAGGTTTTTATACCTCGTGGTAGGAGAGAGAAAATGGTGAGAGAGAAAAAGGGCGGCTAAATTCAAACGTAATGATGAAAAAAGAAGTTCTACGCGCGTTCACGCGCCTGACATACGTCGTGGGGAACAGGAAACGTCCCATTACGTGTCAGTGCAGATGAAAAGTTTGTTTTATTTGAAAAGGTAAAAAACCACCTTTTCAGGGGATAATTCCATTTTGATGAAAGAATTGTTTTCTTGGAATTAGAGTACTTATCAGATAAGTACTGTTTTGGGAAAATCCTCTTATCACATTAAATGCGATAAGGTTTCAGGAGCAGAGGTACTTACCTGAGAATCATCAGTATTCGGATTTTGAACAAAGATTTTGTAAGTACTGAATAGAGTTATCTTCTGATGAGAGTTTGTTCAAGGGTTGTTAAGGAAAGAGTCCTGACAAAAGTTATTCTTTTAGGATTTAACAACTGTTTGTCCTGATAAACTTCAATCATCAGGATTTAACATCCCAAGTTCACTGATGAGCATATTGAAACGCGTTACATCCAGTGGTTTGGTAAAGAGGTCAGCAAGCTGATATTCAGTAGGGACAAAATGGAGTTCAATATCACCATTCATCACATGATCCCTGATGAAGTGATATCTCACTTCAATGTGCTTTGTCTTGGAGTGTAAGACAGGATTGTTAGCGATGGCAATCGCTGAAGTGTTGTCACAGTAGATAGGAATTTTAGAAAGTTGTATGTCATAGTCCTGAAGTTGATTTCTCAGCCATAGGACTTGAGCACAACAGATTCCTGCTGCAACATATTCAGCTTCAGCAGTTGATGTGGACACAGAGTTCTGTTTCTTGCTAGTCCAACTCACCAACTTGCCACCTAGCAGGTGACACCCACCAGTGGTGCTTTTCCTGTCGATCTTACATCCTGCAAAGTCACTATCAGAATACGCTGTTAGATCGAACCCTGAGTCCTTGGAGTACCAAAGACCCAGATTAGGAGTTCCCTTCAGATATCTGAAGATCCGCTTTACAGCGGTCAGATGGGATTCTTTGGGTTCAGTCTGATAACGAGCACATAAACATGTAGAATACATGATATCAGGACGACTAGCTGTAAGATACAGCAGAGAGCCGATCATTCCTCTGTAGAGGTCACATCAACAGGTTTCCCTTTGGAATCCTTGTCAAGTGATAGAGGAGGAGCCATTGGAGTCTTCATCGGTGTACAGGATGTGAGATCAAATTTCTTCAGCATCTCATGTACATATTTGCCTTGATTGATAAAGATTCCCTTTTCAGATTGCTTGATCTGAAGTCCTAAAAAGAATGTTAGTTCACCCATCATAGACATTTTATATTCAGATTTCATGAGCAACTCAAACTTTTCGCAAAGTTTGGGATTGGTGGATCCAAAGATAATGTCATCGACATATATCTGGACAAGAAGGATATGCTTAGGATATTTCTTTAGAAATAAAGTGCTATCGATCTTACCACGAACAAAACCTTTAGAGAGAAGAAAGGTTGAAAGGGTATCATACCAGGCACGAGGAGCCTGTTTTATCCCATAGAGAGCCTTGTTTAACTTGTAGACGTGATCAGGGAACTTAGGATCTACAAAGCCAGGAGGTTGAGCTACATAGACTTCTTCATTAAGTTTTCCATTCAGAAAGGCATTTTTGATGTCCATCTGATAAACCTTGAAGTTCATATGTGCTGCCAAGGCTAGGAAAAGTCGAATTGCTTCGAGCCTAGCCACAGGAGCAAAGGTTTCATCGTAATCAATGCCCTCTTCCTGCCTGTATCCCTGAGCCACAAGGCGAGCCTTGTTTCGAATAATCATACCAATCTCATCAAGTTTATTTCGAAAAATCCACTTGGAACCAATGATAGTACGTTTTCGAGGCCTAGGGACGAGAAGCCATACATTGTTTTTGATGAACGCTGCTAGCTCTTCCTGCATGGCTGAGACCCAGGCAGGATCACGCAAGGCATCATCTATTTCTTTAGGTTCATTTTCAGAGATGAAATTAACATAAAGACATACGTTACCAGATTGACGTCGAGTTTTAATGCCAGAGGAGGGATTACCAAGAACTTGATCAATAGGATGATCCTTGGTCCATCGAAGAGCAGGTGGCTGATACACCTGTCCTGAAGTGGAAGCTTCATTTACTGATGGATCAGGGAGAAGATTAGTAGGAGTAGGCTCACTAATAGTGGTTTGAGAAAAGTCTTCACTGTTAGTGGGTTGATCAGGTTCAGTTGGTGTGATTTGGGTAATTAGAGTGGCATTTATCAGAGGTGGAGTATGTATTTCAGTGGGAGGTATAGGAGGATCTTCTTCAAAACCATCAGGAAGGTCTTGAGGAGTTGGATCAATAATGGGAGGTTCAGGGACTTGAAAGAAAGAGTCAGCCCACTGATTTATTTCAGAGTTTTCATGAGGGTGAGGAAAGGTAGGACCCGATTCATCAAACTTGACATGAATCGTTTCCTCTATGGCTTGTCTTCGTTTGTTGAACACACGGTAGGTTTTAGAGATATAGGAGTATCCAAGAAAGATTCCATCATCAGACTTCGAATCGAACTTTCCAAGGTTATCTTTGTTGTTCAGGATGTAGCAGACACAACCAAAGATATGGAGATGTTCGATAGAGGGTTTCCTGTTACGAAAGAGTTCGTAAAGAGTTCTTCTGAAGCGCTTTACTATCAGGGATCTATTCTGAGTATAGCAAGCTGTGTTAACAGCTTCTGCCCAGAGTGGCAAGGTTTGCTTCACTCAACATAGATCGTGCAGCTTCAATCAGGGTTCTGTTTCGTCTTTCAGCAACACCATTTTGCTGAGGAGTTCTTACAGATGAGAAGTTCTGAGAGATACCTTTCTGATCGAAGAAGGTTTCCAGGGTGCTGTTTTTGAATTTAGTACCGTGGTCACTCCTGATTGATCGAACAGTAAGGTTGTTGAGCCTTTCCATCTTCCTGACGAACAGAATAATTTCTTCAGGAGCATCACTCTTGGATCGAAGAAAGAACACCCAAGTATATCTGGAATATTCATCAACGATTACCAGAGTATATTTCTTTCCAGCAATGGATTCGACGTTGACAGGTCCAAAGAGATCCATGTGGAGAAGTTGTAGAGGAGAGCTGATGGAGGAAATCTGCTTGGACTTGAAGCTAGCCCTGGTCTGTTTTCCTTTCTCACATGCTGAACAAAGAGATACCTTTGTATAGCGAAAGTCAGGAAGACCAACAACTAGGTTGTTGATGCAGAGTTGATTTATCGTCTTGAAGTTGAGATGAGAAAGACGCTTGTGCCAAAGCCAATTTGTATCAGAGGAAGCACGAGATACAAAGCAGAAGTTGTCAGTGGAAGTATTCATGTTGATGATGTAGATATCAGCATGTCTCACTCCAGTGAGAATAACTTCCTTACGTCTGTTCTTGACTTTGCACTTCTTCTTTGAGAAGGAGACTTTGTGATTCTTATCACACAGTTGACTGATGCTCAGAAGATTATGCATCAGGCCTTCAACATAAGCAACTCTTTTGAACGTAGTTACTCTGTTGGTCAGTGTGCCATACCCTCGGGTTTGGCCTTTACCGTTTCATCCAAAGGTCACAGCAGGACCTCTTTCTTCACGGTAGTTAGAGAGGACAGATTTAGAACCAATCATATGTCGAGAGCATCCACTGTCCAGATACTAGATGCCCTTATCCTGTAAAATTTAGAGTTTAAGTTTTTCTTGGTACCCATAGAACTATGGATCCAGAAGTATCAGTAGGACTGGTGGAGTCAGTGGCAGCCTTAACTGATTTATCAGTTCTTGAGGCTGGAGTCTTGACTGAAGAGACAGTCTTGACAACCTTCTTTCCTTTGACTGAATTATCAGTCTTAGGATTTTTCTTTACCTTAGCTGATTTTTCAGCTTTGGTAGCATCAGGACACTTACTCGCAATATGGTCATTCAATCCACAGTGATATCATTTGCGATATTGAAAGCGTTTAGTGGAGTCCAGGAAGTCTTTGAACTTCAGATGAGCAGGACCAGTACCAAGTATGCCTTTAGCATTTGACAGAGGAGGAATTGGTTTCTTCTCCAGAGTCTTTTGCTTTAGGTCAATCTTCAGTCTGGAAACAGGATTTTGAGAAAAGGATTTTGATCCTGAGACTGAAGGACCACCACCCAGAACTTTGTTCTTGGGTTTAGGACTCTTGGTCTTTGAAGGTGTTACAGTTTTGGATTTTTCCTTGACTGTTTTCTTTTTGCTCTTAGGAGCACCTTCAGAGTGTGTGTTAGAAGAAGAAGGGATGTTTTCAGGAGCATTAGGATCAGGGATAGAAGAAACAAATCTTCCAAATTTGAGCATGGAACAATCAGATCTTGTACCTCCATGAGTATATCCAAGACCCTTTTTGTTTTTAACATTTCTTCCTGAGGCTAATATTTCATCAACCTTTTCAGAGGCGTCACTCCATCCTTTGATGGTGACTTTTTCAGCATTTAACTCAGCCAGGGCTCTTTCTTTGGCAGCAAGAGCCGTTTCTCTTTCAATACAAAGAGTTTTATTAACAGTGACCTGGTCTTTATAGTTCTCTTCCAGAATGGTAAGTTGTTTTATTTTTTCTTGGCATTCTCTGAGTTGATCACGAAGATCAATGTTCATTTTCTCAGCAGAGGTTTTACCATTCAGGGCTTTGTATAGATCAAGAGTAACCAGGTCCAGCTGAGTTAAGCTTTCAAGAGGGACAAGAGGAATAGGTACCTGACTGGGAGAATCAGTCGCAGAAGTAGAAGCTTCAGGAGTCGTAGAGGAGGAAGCTTCAGGAGTCTGAGTAGGAACCTCTTCAGGGACCTCTTCTATCTTAGCCATGAGAGCTAAGGTAGGTTCCTCAATAATGGCCATCAGTGCCACTTGAGTGTCTTCCTCATCAGATGAGTCATCAGAGGAGACATCATCCCAATCACAGTCTTCTGCGATAAGACCTTTACCCTTGCGCTGAATTTTCATCTTCTTGTATTTTTCTTTCAGGCACTAGTATTTGGGGTTCTTAGAGGAAGATTTGGCAGAAGATGGAGCAAACTGACTTTTCCTGTACCTGCAATCATTAGCAAAGTGTCCTTTGCTCTGACAGTTGTAGCAGATAGCAGTAGCCTTATCAACAGGTTCTGATTTAGGCTTGTCAGTTATTGTAAGATGTTTCTTTTTATGGAAGTTTCCCTTTTTGGCAAACTTCTTAAAGGATCTAGTTAATAAAGCAAGAGATTCATTGAATTCAGGATCTTCTGACATGTCAGAGTCAGAGGATTCTAATTCAGTAATAGTTACCGAAGAAGGAGTAGCAACAGTAGGAACTGAATCAGAGACCAATGCAACAGAGTTGCTTTTGGTATCTTTAGTATCTCTTATGAGATTCTTTTTCAGTTTCTTCTGTTGTTCACGGTTTAGAAGAATACCGTACAACTCACTTAGTGTGAGTGTCTTTATGTCCTTTGACATAGTTAAGCAGGAGGTGTAGATTTCCCAATGTTCAGGAAGAGCTTCCATGAACTTGGTAACCACCTCAGAGTTAGGATAGGTAGTACCGATAGTCTTCAGATCAATCAGAAGACAGTTGAATCTCTGATGTAGCTGGGAGAGAGTTTCATCCTTCTGATTAATAAAGCTTTCGTACTGTCGAACCAAGAAAATCTTTCTTGATTCCATGAGAACAGCAGTACCTTCATATTGAACACAGACGGTGTCCCAAATCTCTTTAGCAGAGCGAAGGTGGCAGACAGAGTGAAATACATCATCAGGGAGTGACATGGCAATGAGAGACCTCGCCTTAGTGTCAATGTTGACCAGGCGTCTGTCTTCATCATTCCAGTCAGTCACAGGCTTTACCAGTTCCCTTTCAGGTAAGGCTGGTTGGTTGCCGGCAGCAGGAATGGCATGAACGGTTTGTGTGGGCACATGTGGTCCATTTTCAAGAAAGTAAGGAATCTGGGGATCAGAACCAGAAAGAAAGAGTTCCATCCTGGTTTTCCAAAGAGAGAAGTTATCTTTGTTAAACCTAGGAGGTTTTCCAGCAGAGCCGGTATCAAAGTAGTTATCCTTAGCTTGAAGAGCCATGAATAAGAAGAGAGAGGATCACAAGATTTTTCTTAGAGAAGAAAATGAGAGCTTGTATCTGCTCTGATACCACTTGTTGGTCCCAATGAGGTGACCTTCAAGTAAGGATAGTGTATGGGATTATAGCAGGGGGGGTTGAATATAATCACACAAAATTTCACTTTTAAATTCTTGTTGTATTAACAATATGAATTTACAGATTGTTGCGGAAATAGAAAAGACAATAAGTCTAAACTAAACAATCTAAGCTTTCTTTCACTATGCACTAAAGTGAGAAGATGAAGAAAAGAAAGAAGATAGAGGGAATAAGAAAAAAAGGATTAGGGTATATTTAGGTTGAAGAAGAAGTATGGAGAACATCTCTTCAAGTCCTATTTATACCCAATGCATTAAATGCATGCAGACTCACTTTTGTGTACGTGTCACAATGTAAGTGGTCCTTTGTACTATTTACTATAAACAAATACGCTTTGCATGGTGTGAAAAAGAGGAAGTGTGTAAACAGTTGCCTTGAGGTCTGATAAGTACGGAGGAAACAGTAAAGTGACTGTCCTTATGTACTTTTGTGTCAGTAAAGGCGGATAATCCTTTTGTGCATTAGACTAAGACATTACACTAATCCTTCAGAATCAGGATACTAATCAGTGAGTAGAGTCCTGAAACTGATGTTGTTCAGGGTCACTTGTATCCTGATGAATCTTCGGGATGTCATACGATATTGAGCAGCCTGCTATCACTGAGTTCCGTCTTCAGATCACGAGCATGCTGTTCCTGTCATCAGCTAATTCTTCGACGTCGCTGATGGTTCTTTGAGTATGATCTTGATGTCTTCAGGAGGTCTTCACTTCAGTGGACAGGATCAGTAGACTGCAGAACAGACTCATTCGTCTCCTGATCCTGATCCTGATAACTATAAAAATAAGTTACAGCATAAGTAACATGGAATAACACTGAACAATCTCAGTGATAATTCCTCAAGCTATAACAGAAGTAAAAACCTATTCACTAAGTAAAGATTCAGGATCATTATCATTTCATCAGGTCTTAGGAGAGCTGGATCAACAGTTCTTTTGGAGCAGCTACCTCAATTGGACATTCTCAACCTCAACAGAATGATCCCTTTGATGAGTTCGTATTCACGGACTCCGAGCGACAGCTGAGTGCAGCCGAGCTCCGTCGTCAGTCTGCTGAACGACAACTTCAGGAGGCCCGCGCAGCACTCCAACAGCAGGAGGATGCGCACAAGGCTCGTCTCCAGGCCTTGGAGCTGGAACTTGCCTCGGCGAAGGCTGCTACTGCTGCTGAAGCCGCCGCTGCCACTGCCACTGTTGCCGCCACAGCTGCCACTCCGCCACCGACTGGCGTGACTCTGACGATACCTTGTCTGGATAATATCCACGACAAGGTCTCCTAAGTGGCCACTTCCTCCAACTCCCTCCAGGCGTCCATCGAGGACCTGAAGGCCACCGCCCTGCCCGCTCTCTCCACTGCTGTCAACACCAGCTCCAACTCTCTCACCTCCTTTCAGGATGATGTGGTGCAGAGGTTGGAAGCTCAGGAGGCAGGGCTCAAGGCCCTTCAGGAGAAGGTGACTGATCTCTCCACCGCCGTCACCGCCATCACTACTGCTCCTCCACCACCGCCAGTGTTCACAAGCGCTGACAGGGACCTTCTGCAGTCCCTGCTCACCTCATCCTTCATCACCCGCAAGCTTCAGACGAACATGGCCTCTCTCCTTCAGAGGTGTGTTTCAACAGCCGCCTTGGCTAGGGCACCTGTTGAGGGGGAGAGACAGCCTCCTTTGAAAGACCATTCAGTTTATTCCCCCTCCACAAACTGGAGAACAACTGAAGAGGGGGGAACAAACGAGGATGAAGATGATGATGATGATGAAGATGATGATGAAGACGACGACTTCATCGTCGAGAAGATACCTGCTTCAACGCCCACTCCAGGGCCTGCATAGTCTCAGGGGGAGAACCCCGGTGCACCTGGTATGTCCATTCCTCCATCCTCTCCCTCATCTTCTGATAACCTCCCTATATCCTCTCTCCTAAAATCTAAACCTACCCTTGAAACCATCACCCTTACTGACACCTCTTCTGAAGACTCACCCTCAAACAACCTTCAAATAGTTGTTTATCAACCACCCAAACAACCTACCCCTGAACCAACACCTCAACCAACTCCTGAACCTAAACCTGAAACTCAAGCCGACTCTGAATTTCAGGATGTCAATTTCGGTTCTGTAACTGGTGAGATTATTCACCTTATGGAGAATAGTCGATCTGAAGCTATCAGGACTGAACTAAGCAAAATGACTTTCAGAGTAACTCCCTTAAACCCTGAAACCACTCCTTCAAAACCAACCCGTTTCAATTCTGAAGCCTCCTCATCTAGAACTCCTGAAATCCAAGCCCGTCCTGAAACTGTCTATCTATCGTCAGATGATGAATTCATCTCTGATGATTTCTCTACCCCTGCTTCTTCTCCTAGATCTCCTCCTTCTAATTCTCCACCTTCTGAAGGAGAAAACTACCCTGACAATTCTAATGCATTGAACAGGGATGGGCCTTTAGATGCCGTGATAGAGCGACTCGAGAGTACAAGAGTAAAAATTCCTCTTCGTACCTCTTGGGACTCTGAGTTTGCCTATCTTTCGCGGGAGGAATACGAGGAATCAATAAAGGCTCAGGAGGAGCATAATAAAAAGCAAAAGGAAGCATTCCTTTCTGCTCAAGCCGCAAGACGGCTCGCGTCTGATTTTGTAGAAGAAGACGACGAAATAAGTGCTGATCCTCTTCTAGCACAAAAGGCCGTGCTGAAGGTCTTCAACAGGAATGCAGAGGAACAGGCTGAAGAAGTGAATACCGAGCTTGACTGGTGCAGAGATCATCTACATCTCCGAAAGCATGGTGCTGCCATATCAGGAATCCGTCTTCGCCGAACCCGCGGCAAGAGAGGTAATCCTGGCAAAACCTGGATCACCGTCAAACACTCAGGAGTAAAAGACGCAGAGCACACTCTTGACAAGTTAGACCGATACAACTTATCAGAGTGGAATGAAATCAGAAGCCTACTTCCCAAAGCCTACAAGAATTACAGGGCTGAAGTAGAAGAAGTCATAAATGGACTTATTGCTCGCATCAGAAGAACAACGGAATTTCCTGATGACTTACTCCAACCTTCTTCAGCACATCCAAAGCCTCCTGTTCGAAGATCAGCAGGCACTTCAACAAGGAGACCCACTCCTTGCATGCCAAGGACTGCATACAAGCCGATGGATCTCTCGATGCATTTCAGTGCATCGTACTTCATTCCATCATAGTACTGAAAAAGATCCCTCAAAACAGTAAATGGGACATGTACCTTTATGAGTTCTATTTCCTACTGTTAAATTCTAGACTTAGATTTATTTCTAAACCTTTCTAGATTAAGACAATTCCTCTATAGTCTTATCATTATCATTTAGGGGGAGATTGTTGATCCAGCTCTCCTAAGACCTGATGAAATGATAATGATCCTGTTACTTTACTTAGTGAATAGGTTTTTACTTCTGTTATAGCTTGAGGAATTATCACTGAGATTGTTCAGTGTTATTCCATGTTACTTATGCTGTAACTTATTTTTATAATGATCAGGATCAGGATCAGGAGACGAACGAGCTTGTTCTGCAGTCTACTGATCCTGACCACCGAAGTGAAGACCTCCTGAAGACATTAAAGTCATACTCATAGAACCATCAGCGAAGTCAAAGAATTAGCTGATGACAGGACCAGCATGCTCGTGATCTGAAGAAGGAACTCAGTGATAGCAGGCTGCTCAAATTCGTATGACATCCTGAAGACGCGTCAGGATACAGCGACCTCTGATCACCCTCAGTATCAGAGCTTTCCTCACTGATCAGTATCCTGATCCTGAAGGATTAGCGTAATGTCTTAGTCTAATGCACAAAAGGATTATCCGCCTTTTCTGACACAAAACTACATAAGGACAGTCTCTTTTCTGTTCCCTCCGTACTTATCAGACCTCAAGGCAACTGTTTACTCACATCCTCTTTTGCACACCATGCAAAGGGTATTTGTTTATAGTAAATAGTACATAGGACCACTTAGAATGTGACACGTACACAAAAGTGATTCTACATGCATTTAATGCATTGGGTATAAATAGGACTTGAAGAGATGTTCTCCATACTTCTTCTTCATCCTATAAATACCATAATCCTTTTTTTCTTATTCCCTCTAGTTTCTTTCTTTTCTTATCTTCTCACTCTAGTGCATAGTGAAAGAACTTAGATTGTTTAGTTTAGACTTGTAGTCTTTTCTATTTCCGCAACAATCTGTAAATTCATATTGTTAATACAACAAAGAATTTAAAAGTGAAATTTGTGTGATTATATTCAACCCCCCTCGTCTATAATCCCATACACTATCCTTACTTGAAGGTCACCTCATTGGGACCAACATTCTTCTTCCTACATTCTCCTCTCTCCAAGCTCTTCAAGTCTCCATTAATGGATTGATACATAAGGTAGCAAGATTTGGAAGTTAGATCTCCTCCATTATCATCTTCTCCACCTCTCACCTTCAAATCTCCATTGTTGAAAGGTTTCTCCATTCTAGGGTTTGTTCAAGATTTGGCTAGGTAAGCTTATCTAAACCATTTTAGGTTGGTTAATCTATGTGATAGGAGTTATGAAACTAACCTAAGGTTCGATTTACTTGATTTTAGGTTTGTTCACGTATTTGACCTAAATCGGAAGATTTGGGGGTTTTGGGTGTAAACCCTAAGGTGAGTTGCTAAAACCGTTTTGTTAAAACTGAGAGCACATCATCTTGTTTGATTTTACATATCTTGCTTGATAATTGTGGATATATATGTTTTTGGATGAAATGCCTAAATTTCTAGGTTTAAGGTTTGCCATGAAGTGAATAAATGACGATTCTTGTATGAATGACTTGATGTGAATTATTGAATACATTGAGTGGATTATCGTATGGTATTAATGTATGAGTTAATCCATTTGACTATATGGTGAATGCATTGATGAGAAACACGTGTTATTATGTATGCCACATAATGATGCGAAGGAGTAGACTCCCGAGCATGTTGGCTTATATGAAATGAATGAGACCCTCGACTAATACCTATGAAAGGTTAAGATGATTGTATGAGTCTTTCTAGACAGTACGTATATGCCTCCGATGGTGTCATGATAGATATGGCATCGAGGTTGATTGTAATTAAATAACATGGACGAACCGACGCAATATTTCCACACCTAATAGTCTTGGGAGGTTCTAAAATAGGAATGCCCCTATGTTGCCGGCCCTCGGGTTGCTCCGGGGTGCGCGGGCCTCTGATGGTGTCATGGTTGATATGGCATCGAGGTGTTTGGAAGTAACGAGTGATGGGATATTGGTTGGGGGAAATGGGTCGCGCCCATTGTTTCCGAAGATAAAAGATTAATCGGTTTAGCATGTTTCATTTTGTTGATTAACATACTCTTGTATATCTCGCATGTCTTCACAAGCTTTTATATGTGTGATATGATATTGATACAACTCACTAGGCTCCTTTAGCCTAACACTTGTTTGGTGTCGATGTGTCTCTCAGGTGCTAGGGACGCTGTTCCCAAGTAGATACTTGGGTTGAGAGTGAGCTTTGGGGGATGTGTGAAGAGACGGGTCCTTTAGACCGCGCAGGCGTTGACAGATTTGACAACCCTTTTTTGTAGTCTTTTTCCTAGATAGGATTTAGACTAGATGGTTGTCGTATTCTTTATTTAAAATTACAAACATTGTAATTATACACTACTTATACCCCTGTTTTTGGGGAAGAGCTCACGCTTTGGCGTATATTTGTACTAACATCTTTCTTAATTGAAAGTTTTTGTTTACTCCAAATTTTGGGGTGTTACAAGTTGGTATCAGAGCTTTAGTTTAAGCGAACTAGGTAATCACTGTAGTATGCCTAGACTTAAACTTAGCAATCTAGTAAATATGACGCCTACCTTGGGTAGAACCTTAGGTGGGGAGAGTGATAGGATTACGAATTCACGTTTATTCAAAGTTATGGTGATAGTAACGAGAATGCTTATGTATGATTAGTTCATAAATCACCTAGCTACTGATCTATGATTGCGTTGTACGCGAGTGTTTGAGTAACTATTATTATGAGAAAGATAAATGTTGAGATTCGTAAAGTAGTCTATTCTTATCCTATTCTCGTGCGTTTGTGTGACAGATTTGTATGGCGAACACTCGTAGTCAGACGGGTGCCGCAAGAGGACTGGCCGAGTTGACCATTTCGACCGCCGACCAACATGACCGGGTTGATGCAGTCGAGAGTCCACCGAGACCCCTGATCCTAGGTGGGGGAACGGAGCACATTCCAAGGGTCAATCTCGAGGATCCAAACCCGGTACTAACCGAGGTGACTCCGGAGACAAGGATCTTTGATAACGTGATGAAGGCCGTTACCGAGGCCATGACTAAACAACAAGAGTCCTTTGTAAAAATGTTGGAGGATCGTGACGCTAGCCACCGTCGCCACGAGGCGGTGGGAGAGAACGCCGGTATGGCGTTGGGGGATGTCGAGGTAGTGGTGGTCACTGAGGAGACCCAGATCACCGGAGATAAGGAAAAGGCGAAGGCAAAGGCGAATGGTTGTTCTTACAAGAACTTTTTGGGATGCAAGCCACCGGAGTTCCGTGGGTGTAACGAGCCAATAACGTGCTTGTATTGGCTCCGCCAGATGGAGATGGCCTTTGAGGCGAGCGAGTGCGATGACTCACAACGAGTCAAGTTCGCTTCACACCTTCTTAAGGGTGAGGCCTTGACATGGTGGGACTTGACCCGCTCTTCTCTTACACCGAAGGTTTACGCTAGGCTTTCGTGGGCCGATTTCAAGAAGAAGATACTCGAGAAGTATTGTAGTGAACGGGACCTTGACAAGATCGAGGATGAGTTCCGAGGGATGAAGAAGGGCAACAACCCATTTCGTACTATGCGAAAGAGTTCTTGGAGAAGTTGGGTTTGGTGGGACACTTGGCTCCCGATGAAAAGGCGAAGATAAAGGCTTACTCCCGTGGACTACCGGCCGAGATGAAAGCGGCGGTTAGAATCGCAAGAGTTACCACGTTGCAAGAAGCCATTGAGGAGTCGTTGCGAGTGGAAGACGACATCACCGAGGCCCGTGTCGAAAGCTACCAAGCCGGGCAAAAGAGGAAAGGGGAGGGGTCTACCATGCCGACCCAACCGACAAGGACATTTCAAGATGGGAAGCGAGGTGGAAGCTGAAATGAGGCGAAATGGTGTAATCAATGCCGGAGTAAGCATTTTGGACCGTGCCGCTGTAACTACTCGACGAATCCTGTCACTTGCGGAAAGTGCGGGAGGAGTGGCCACTTGGCCCGAGACTGTGTGACCCGAGTGGCGGTTTGCTATGAGTGTAAGGAACCGGGACATTATCGGGATGCTTGCCCAAAATTCAAGAAGGCGTCTACCGGGGGTTCGAGCGGATCAGTTGCAAAGGGAGAAAATCCGCCGAAGGTGACTAGCCGAGCCTTTCAGATGACGGCCAGGGAGGCGAGGGTGGCATCCGATCTTGTATCGGGTACGTTTCTCGTTAACTCCCTACCTGCACTAGTTTTATTTGATATGGGTGTCGAACGCTCCTTTGTAAATGAAACTTTAGCTAGGAAATTCACTATGTCTACCACTCCTTTATCTGATGCGATAGTAGTAGAAGTAGCGGGTGGTTTCCTTGTGACTGTTAGGGATTGCTTTGAGGGGTGCACGGTAGAACTAGACGGAGAACCTTTCTCCGCAACCCTCATACCCATGAATGTCGGTAGTTTCGACGTAGTGCTAGGAATTGATTGGTTGCGCGCTCACGATGCCAACATAGGTTGCGGCAAGAAGATGGTTACTATACCAACGCCTCGAGAGGAAATGATCACCGTGTACGGAGATAAGAGGAAGGGCACTAACACGACCATCTCTATGGTAAAGGCAAGAAAGTGCCTAGCTAAGGGATGCGCTTCGTATCTAGCTTAAGTCATTGACACTAAGTTAGAAAAGAAAGAGATTGCGGATGTCGATGTGGTGCGGGAGTTTTCGGACGTCTTTCCGGAGGACTTGCCCGGATTACCACCGGAACGACAAGTGGAGTTCCACATTGACCTTACGCCAGGAGCGGCTCCGATAGCACGCGCTCCGTACCGATTGGCTCCGACCGAGATGAGAGAGATGATGATGCAATTGCAAGAACTCTCCGAAAAGTGGTTCATCCGACCGAGTTCGTCGCCATGGGGAGCACCGGTTCTTTTCGTCAAGAAGAAAGATGGCTCGATGCGGATGTGCATTGATTACCGCAAACTTAATAAAGTGACGGTAAAGAATAGATACCCCTTACCGTGGATCGACGATCTTTTTGACCAACTCCAAGGTGCCGGATGCTTCTCAAAGATCGACCTCTGATCCGGGTATCACCAAGTTAGGGTGAAGAAGGATGACGTGCCTAAGACCGCTTTCCGAACGAGGTACGGACACTACGAGTTTCTTGTGATGTCGTTCGGCTTAACCAACGCACCGACAGTGTTTATGGATTTGATGAACTGAGTGTGTAGGCCATTTCTAGATAAGTCAGTAATAGTTTTTATCGATGATATCTTGGTCTATTCCAAGGATGAGGCCGAACATGAACGACACTTGCGAGAGGTGTTAAACGTGCTTAGAGACGAGAAGTTGTACGCCAAGTTTTCCAAATGCGAGTTTTGGCTCCACGAGGTGCAGTTTCTGGGTCATGTGGTATCGCGAGACGGAATCAAAGTGGATCCTGCGAAGATCGTATGATGAGTTGGAAGTCGCCAACGAACCCGTCGGAAATAAGAAACTTTCTAGGCTTAGCGGGTTACTACCGAAGATTTATTCAAGATTTCTCGAAGATTGCTTCGTCGCTCACGGTGTTAACAAAGAAGAACGCCAAGTTTTTATGGACCGACAAGTAAGAAGAGGCTTTTCAAACACTCAAGAAGAAGTTATGTCAAGCGCCGATTTTGTCATTACCGGACGGGACGGAAGACTTTGTAGTCTATAGCGACGCGTCGAAGATGGGACTAGGTTGTGTGCTTATGCAAAGAGGCAAGGTAATTTCTTACGCCTCTCGACAATTAAAGGATCACGAAAGGAACTATCCGGTCCACGATTTGGAGTTGGCGGCGGTGGTCTTTGCCTTGAAGTTGTGGCGACATTACCTTTACGGAACGAAGTGTACCCTATTCCGATCACAAGAGTCTCCAACACATTTTCGACCAGAAGGAACTCAACATGCGACAAAGGAGATGGCTCAAGCTGCTAAAGGATTACGACTGTGACTTGTTGTACCATCCCGGTAAGGCAAACGTAGTCGCCGGTGCCTTGAGTCGTAAGAACCATGGTGATAGCATTGGTGTGACCCTAAATCGGATTAGCGTAGTGTCGAGTCTGATAGAAAGCATTAAAGCAAGTCAAACGGAAGCCCTTCGGGAGGAAAACCTCAAGGATGAAGTGATGGTGGAATAGAAGGAGTTGTTGAGTGAGGACGGTCGCGGACTCAAACTCTTTAGAGGCCGAATTTGGGTGCCGAAACTTGGTGGCAACTGGGAGTTACTTTTGGACGATGCTCACAAGTCCAAGTATTCCATACATCCCGGGAGCACCAAAATGTACCGAGATTTGAAAATGAATTATTGGTGGCCGGTTATGAAGCTTGACGTGGCTAGTTACGTCGAGAAGTGTGTCACATGTCTACAAGTCAAGGCGGAACACCAAAAGCCTTATGGTAGTTTGCAACCCTTAGAGATTCCGGAATGGAAATGGGAGCATGTCACAATGGACTTTGTGACTAAATTACCGAGAACCTTAAGGGGTCACGACACCATTTGGGTGATTGTGGACCGACTCACGAAGAGTGCACACTTTCTCGAGATGCGCGAGACCCTACCCATGGACAAGTTGGCCAAGCTTTACATAAACGAAGTGATGAGGAGGCACGGTGTACCTTTATCGATCGTTTCGGATAGAGATATCCGGTTCACTTCCCAGTTTTGGAACGGGTTGCAAGAAGGCTAGGGTACGAAACTCAAGTTGAGCACTGCTTACCACCCTCAAACTGACGGGAAAAGCGAACGGATGATACAGACGTTAGAAGATATGTTGCGGTCATGTGTTATCAAATATGGTGGGAATTGGGACACACACCTACCATTAGTGGAATTTGCATACAACAACAGTTTTCACTCTAGCATTGGAATGGCACCGTTCGAAGCATTGTACGGACGGAAGTGTAGAACGCAGACATGTTGGTTGGAAGCGGGTGAAAAGTAGTTTGTGGGACCCGAAATCATACAAGAGACAGCAGATAAGGTGAAGGGTATTCGCGAATGCTTGAAAGCCGCCCAAGACCGCCAAAAGAGTTACGCCGACAAGAAACGTCGTCCCATAGACTTCTAAGTGGGAGAACGCGTGATGTTGAAAGTGTCCCCTTGGAAGGGTATCATACGGTTTGGAAAACGGGGGAAACTTAGCCCGCGTTTCCTAGGACCGTTTACCATTTTGGAAAAGGTTGGACTACAAGCTTATCGGCTAGAACTACCACCCGAAATGGATGGGATACATCCCACCTTTCACGTGTGTTACTTGCAAAAGTGCCTAGCCGATGAGGAAAGCGTCATTCCCTTATCGGAAATTCGAGTGGACACCGGTAACCGATGTATAGAAGAGCCGGAAGTGATATTAGAGAGAAAGACGAAGAAGCTACACCATAAGGAGGTGACAATGGTCAAAGTTCAATGGAAGCACCACCGAGGTGCTAATGTTACGTGGGAGGCTGAGGAAGACATGAAACGGAGATACCCACAGTGGTTCACTTAGGAGTAGCAAATTTCGGGGACGAAATTTTATCTAGGTGGGGAGGGATTGTAACACCCGTAATTTTCTTCGTAATGATAAACCGTTAATGAAATTATGATAATTAGAGTTGTGTATAAAATCTTGTATTTTATGGTCTAGTATGTTAGAGAATTCAATTACGAGTCCAACGGTTCTTTCGGAATCGAAATCGGAGCTATAACGAAGAAGTTATGGCCGAAACAAGATTCACCCAAAATCACCCAGATGGCTAGCAATCGCTAGGCAAAGTTTCCATTAGTTTTGTTTGAGCTCGCTACCACATCTTGATCGCTAGGCATGTTATCAGGAGGCTAGCGATCGCTAGCTCTCACACCTAGCGATCGCTAGTTCTCACACCTAGCGATCGCTAGGTGTGCTGCAGCAAAAGAAAATGGGTTAAAAACCCTTCTCTCTTCTTTCATTCATAACTTTCTCATTTCTCCTCCTTTTGAGCTGATTCTTCTTCCTACATTTTCCTCTCTCCAAGCTCTTCAAGTCTCCATTAATGGATTGATACATAAGGTAGCAATATTTGGAAGCTAGATCTCCTCCATTATCATCTTCTCCACCTCTCACCTTCAAATCTCCATTGTTGAAAGGTTTCTCCATTCTAGGGTTTGTTCAATATTTGGCTAGGTAAGCTTATCTAAACCATTTTAGGTTTGTTAATCTATGTGATAGGAGTTATGAAACTAACCTAAGGTTCGATTTACTTGATTTTAGGTTTGTTCACGTATTTGACCTAAATCAGAAGATTTGGGGGTTTTGGGTGTAAACCCTAAGGTGAGTTGCTAAAACCGTTTTGTTAAAACTGAGAGCACATCATCTTGTTTGATTTTACATATCTTGCTTGATAATTGTGGATATATATGTTTTTGGATGAAATGCCTAAATTTCTAGGTTTAAGGTTTGCCATGAAGTGAATAAATGACGATTCTTGTATGAATGACTTGGTTTGAATTATTGATTACATTGAGTAGATTATCGTATGTTATTAATGTATGAGTTAATCCATTTGACTATATGGTGAATGCATTGATGAGAAACACGTGTTATTGTGTATGCCACGGAATGATGCAAAGGAGTAGACTCCCGAGTATGTTGGCTTATATGAAATGAATGAAGGGCTTGAGACTAATACCTATGAAAGGTTAAGATGATTGTATGAGTCTTTCTAGACAGTATGTATATGCCTCCGATGGTGTCATGATAGATATGGCATCGAGGTTGATTGTAATTAAATAACATGGACGAACCGACGCAATATTTCCACACCTAATAGTCTTGGGAGGTTCTAAAATAGGAATGCCCCTATGTTGCCGGCCCTCGGGTTGCTCCGGGGTGCGCGGGCCTCTGATGGTGTCATGGTTGATATGGCATCGAGGTGTTTGGAAGTAACGAGTGATGGGATATTGGTTGGGGGAAATGGGTCGCGCCCATTGTTTCCGAAGATAAAAGATTAATCGGTTTAGCATGTTTCATTTTGTTGATTAACATACTCTTGTATATCTCGCATGTCTTCACAAGCTTTTATATGTATGATATGATATTGATACAACTCACTAGGCTCCTTTAGCCTAACACTTGTTTGGTGTCGATGTGTCTCTCAGGTGCTAGGGACGCTGTTCCTAAGTAGATACTTGGGTTGAGAGTGAGCTTTGGGGGATGTGTGAAGAGACGGGTCCTTTAGACCGCGCAGGCGTTGACATATTTGACAACCCTTTTTGTAGTCTTTTTCCTAGATAGGATTTAGACTAGATGGTTGTCGCATTCTTTATTTAAAATTACAAACATTGTAATTATACACTATTTATACGCCTGTTTTTGGGGAAGAGCTCATGCTTTGGCATATATTTGTACTAACATCTTTCTTAATTGAAAGTTTTTGTTTACTCCAAATTTTGGGGTGTTACAGGTCTGACCTGACACCTTCATTTCTTTGAACATCTATGCAGTTCATAACACTCCATCAGTTCATAATCCTCTAAGGTTCTCAGAGAGTGAGTGTTGTCTCTATCATCCTCTCTAGGAACAGTGATTCTTACGTATGAGGGGGCATTCTGCTTAGACCTGGTTTTGTTCAGCTTTACTGCGGTAATCGTCGTTGGCTTTCTTCTTATGTTGATCCTTTCCAGGCACCAGCTGGATTCCGCTTCTTCAGATTTGAGCTCTCTCTGATCCCTTATATTCTCAAAAGCTCTAAGGGCAGCTTGTTGAGCTCGGATAGAGTCAGCATTTATCTCGGGATCCTCTCTAACAAACTCTTCAGCAAGTTGTTGAGCTGTCAGAGCATCTGTCTTTGCATCCTCTAGCTACTTCAGAGCCAGCTCATGCTCCCTGAGCTCTTCTTCAGAAATCCCTGGAGGGATTTTTATTCTCGAACTCTCAAGATGAGAGACGACCTCCTTCAACTTCAATTTCCTGTAAGTTTGATCATCATTAAGGTTAGGAGGGGAGTTGTCGGAATCTTCATCAGAGGAGGTTTCAAAGGATTCCTCGGATGAAGAGATGGTAATTGTATTTCTGGGGTGGGTTACAGGGTTGAGAGGAGTGACTGTAAAACTCATTTTGTTGACTTCAGCTCTTGTACTTGCTGAGAAACTATTCTCCATTAGGTGAATAATGCCACCAGTGATAGAGCCATAGTTAACAGTTTGGGTATGGGGTTCAGGAGATGGGTTTTGTGGAGGTTGGTAGATAACCATTTGAAGGTTGTTTTTAGGGGAAGGGTAGAGGTTTCAGAGGTTGAACTACAAGATAGAATAAGTTGAACCTCCGGGAGAGAAAGTAGAGAAGAGTTACCTTGGACTTCTCCCCCTGAGATGGAGGCATCTTCAGCGTTGATGAAACCGTCATCATCTTCATCTGCTTGCTCTTCAGCGGGACTGCTTGGAATCTCCCCCTCAGATGCAGCACCCTGTGATGCAGCTGACAGGTACCGCTGGAGGAAGGAGGCCATGTTTGTCTAGACAGTCCCTTGACAAATCATAGTAGCAGCTATAGATTCCAGCAAGTTCCTATCCCGTTCAGTGAAGCTTGGGGTAGTAGGAGGTGGAGGAGGAGGAAGAGCAGCGATCTGAGCCTGGAGGTCCTTGACCTGATCGTTGATGGCCTTGATGGCCTTGTCTTGAGCATCCAGGCGCTGAAAGACTTCTCGCTGGAAGGACAGGAGATCAGTAGGTCCCGTCCGGATGGAGTCGTGAAGCTCAGGGATCACTCGGGTAGTTAAGTCGTCCAGTGAGTTACCCAAGACCCCTGAGGCTTTCGCCAAAATCTCCATATTCCCATTTATAGAACCTAGGGCAGGGATTGATAGGAACATCCCTAGGTTCTGGGAAGAAGAGGCAGAGTCAAGAATAGCCTTCTTCTCAGCGTTGGCCTTGGCTGCTGCAGCTTTGGCTTCAGCTTGAGCCTGCTGGAGCTCCTTGACCTTCCTCTCATGCTCCAGCTTGTAGGCCGTAACTTTTTCTTCAGCGGCCTTCTGAAGAGATGCTTTCTTTGTAGCGATATCATTGAGCTCAGCCTCAGCGACCTCAGGTGGGGTGGATAAAGATCCAGAGCTTGAAGAAATAAGAGAGTTAGAGTGTTTTGTAGAAAGAGAAAAGAAATATAATGAAGTAAGTAAAACATAAAGACAAGAGATTTTTAGGAGTTAAAAAAATACCCAAAGATTTGTCTTTTGAAGGATTGGAATCCTTAGTAGGATTTCCAAGTTTAGCCTTCTTCGCCTTAGGAGGCGGAGAGGTACCTGGCCTCTTCAGCGATAAGCCAGGCTTTGTCGTTGTTGTCTTCTTCTTGAAGGTAGGAGGCTTCTTCGATTTAACAGCGGCAGCGGTAGGTGGAGCCACGGGAGGAGGGACACCGCCATCAGTGACCAGTACATCCTGTAGCTGGATAGTTATGTTGGTGATGTCGTGTTGCAGAGCCTTGCCCCCGATTGTGGAATGAGAATAACCAGGAGTGGCTGCTGGGTAGGTTGCACCCAGATAATCAGTGATGATCGCTGAAAAGAAACGTGGGTATGCCACGTTCTTCTCCCTCTTGGTCCTCTTGAACCTAAGCAGCATATCGTCATAGATATACTTGGCATAGTTCAGAGGCTTGTTGTTGATGGCTGCCCACACCATCACAGTGATTGCGAAGGGGGCTTGATCCAAGCTGCCCACCTTCGCTGTGAGGCATTGGATGAAGTGAGTCCATATGAACGCAAAGACAGGGTTGAGAAAGTTCTTCTTGACAGTGGAGGCGTTCTTGATGTAACAATTGCAACCAAAGATGTGGAAGTACTTAATGTTCGGCTTCCTTCCTCTGAAAAGTTCATAGGCTGTCTTCTTGAATCTTTTCACGATCAGCGACCTGTTCTGTGTATAACAGGCAGTGTTGACAGCCTCAGCCCAGAATTGAATAGGAAGACGGGCTTCAATCAGCATTGATCTTGCAGCTTCAATCAGCGTGCGATTTCTTCGTTCAGCGACTCCATTTTGCTGAGGAGTACGAACAGTAGAGAAGTTTTGAGAGATTCCCTTGCTAACAAGGAATTCGTCCAGGACACTGTTTTTGAATTCAGTGCCATGATCACTTCTTATAGAACGAACAGTGATCTGATTGTACTTCTCCATTCGAAGAATGAAGGCAATGATCAGCTGAGGAGTTTCACTCTTGGCTCTAAGGAAGAAAACCCAGGTGTATCTTGAGTATTCATCCACTATCACCAAAGTGAATCGCTTTCCACCCATAGATTGAATATTGACAGGTCCAAAGAGGTCCATGTGCAATAAATGGAGTGGAGAGTTGATGGTAGAGACTTGCTTGAATTTGAAAGAAGCTCTTTCCTGCTTTCCCTTTTCACAAGCAGCACAAAGAGATTCCTTTGCAAAGCTGTTTTCAGGGAGACCTTTTACCAGGTTGCTGATGGAGAGCTGGTTGATGGTCTTGAATTTCAGATGGGAGAGACGTTTGTGCCAGATCCAGTTGATTTCTGAAGAGGCCCTAGACATGAAGCACACATTTTCAGTGGACGTGTCCATGTTGATGACGTAGACATCATGAGATCTTTGTCCTCTGAGAATGATTTTCTTGTGCCTGTTCTTCACCTTGCAGCTTTTCATGGAGAAAGAGACCTTGTGATCTTTATCACAAAGCTAACTAATACTCAGCAGATTGTGAGTTAGTCCTTCAACGTAAGATACCCTTCGAAAGGTAGTCTTGCCGTTGGTTAAGGTACCATATTCTCTAGTGATACCTTTTCCTTCACCACCGAATTTGACTGAAGGGCTAGGTTTTTCCTTGTAGTCGACTAGAACATGCTTATTTCCAATCATGTGTTTTGAGCATCCGCTGTCAAGATACCAGATGCCCCTTTTAGTAAGAGAAGGAAGAGTTAATTGGTCAGCGAAGGAAGAATTATCAAGGACATAGGTAACTGAGGATTCAGGGGCCTCATAAACTACTAGAGTAGTAGAAGTAGAGGCGACATCTTCCGTCTTAACTGAAGTTTCAGTGTTGACAGGGTCAGGGATGGTGGCAGTCTCAGTGACTAAAGGTTTCTTTCCTTTGGCAGACTTATTTGCCTTAGGACCTTTCTTTACCTTAGCTGCCTTTTCGGCTTTGGTAGCATGGGGACACTTGCTAGCAATATGGTCATTTTGGCCACAGTGATAACATCTTCTATAGGTCTTAGTCTTAGAGGGACCCTTAGGATTTTTAAACTTAAGATGAGCAGGTCCAGGTCCAAGAATGCCTATATCTCTAGTCTGAGGAGGAATGGGAGTCTTCTCCTGAGGTTTGGTCTTTAAATCAACCTTGAGTCTGGGAGTGGGGCTTTGAACAGACTTCTTAGCCCCTAATCCCGAAGGACCACCACCTAAGACTTTAGAAGTCTTGTGGTTTTGTTTCTTAGGTTTGGGAGGATGGTTTGGAAGGTTCTTGCCTTTAGAGTTATTAGGAGGCTGAACAGAAGTAGAATCCTCATCTTTAGAGATGGAAGAAGAACTCTGAGAGTTAGAGTCAGAAGTAACAAACATGCCAAATTTCAAATTAGATTTATCAGATTTATCCATAGAATGGTGTTTTCCTTTAACAAAACCTAAGCAAGTTCTATTTTTAGGGTTTCGTTGGGAGGAGATGATTTCATCAACCTTTTCAGAGGCATCAGCCCAGCTCTTAACAGTGACCTTCTCTTAATTTAGCTCAGCGAGAGCTTTTTCTCTTTCAGCGATGGCCTGTTCTCGTTCTATGCAAAGAACTTGGTTTGCATGAACTTGGTCTTTGTAATTTGCCTCAAAAACAGTGAGCTCTTTGAGTTTCTCATGATACTCTTTGAGCTCAGTCCTAAGGTCAAAGTTGACCTTCTCAGCAGAGGACTTACCGTTTAAGGCATTGTACAGATCGATGGTTAAGGCATCCATCTCTGTCATAGTATCAGAAGGAGAAGGAGTAGATACCTAAGGAAGATCAGAGGTCGAAGCAGGAGTAGCAGGGACTTCTTCTTCAGGGATGTCTTCAAGCTATGCCATGAGAGCAGGCTCAGTTTCCTCAACGATGGCCATCAGACATGTGACCTCGCTGGTATCCTCTTCATCAGAGGATTCATCAGAAGATTCATCCCAGCCTTTGCCTTCAGCGATCAAGCCTTTGCCTTTTCGCTGTAATTTCAGCTTTCGGTACTTAGACTTCAGCTTCTGGTACTTTCCAACCTTGGAAGCTGGTGATAAGGATTCAGCGAACTGATTCTTCCTGTACCTGCACTCAGTAGCAAAGTGTCCTTTGCCTTGACATTTGAAACAGGTAGAGGTAGCCTTATCACTAAAAGGGGTGTCAGGCTTGTTAGTTAGAGAGAGTTGCTTGGACTTACGGAAGTTTCCTTTCCTGCCAAACTTCTTGAAATGCTTTGAGAGATGTAGATGAAGAAGATGAACAGTGAAAGCTTTTGAGCAAAAAAGATTTTTGAAAGCATAAAATATAAACTAAGGCAGTGACTTGGATTAAATAGTCAGAACTATACTCGAGTAATTTCATCCTAAACGACATTTGAGAGGATAGGGTATTAACCGTTTTCTCACAATTACTACAAGGAAACAAGGCATGTCGATGGGTTACCAAGAAAATAGGCATGACAACCCACGTCATTAAGTCGTCACCAAAGAGATAGGCATGACAGTCACCTTTGGTAACTCGCATGCACTCTAAATCTATAGACATAAAAGCACATAAGTATTGATGTCCAGAAGAGGCTCTGTACAAAAAGTAACTCTTGTTATTGATTCATGTGCCTCTGGACATTCTAAGCATCATAATAGCTTGAAAATATTTGAAAATGAAGTTTCAAGTTGTGAAAGTATTCAAAAACTATCAATCTTTGTTCATCAGAAGCTCTAGTCGGTACAACCAAAGGCTTTGGATATGCAAACATTGAGTTGTTGAAATTCTCAAAGCATTTTGGACCAAAAGTGGGTTTTTTCCACAATATCACTTTCTTCTTTAAGTTCAAAGATACATACCTTGATCTTTTATTTCAAAAGTTCTGGGTAGTAGAGATAGAGGTATGGACAATTTTGTTACTGTTGAATATGTTATGATATTGTTATACTCGACTGTGCTTAGATGCCAACGTTTAATAACTAACTGCAATATTGTTTCTGACTGCTAGCTTTACGATTAACAACGATGTTGATGTCTGGGTGCCAACTTTACAACTAACAACCATGTTGTGTTTGGATGCCAATTATATGATTACCCGAGTTGTGTCTGAGTGCCAATGATACGTATGATTATTCAAATATGGGTTAAAATTAATGTTAACAATCTACTACGTAATATATATTCGTTTTTTACTTTTTGAAATAAAATTGAAGATTTAAAATACTAAAACATCCCTATTAAGCATCAGTTAAGAGAAAGGACCTAGTTTGTATAAAAAGTGAAACATAATGATAATTCATGTAATTATTTGGTTTGAAGCACTTAATCCATATTTTCTATATAGGACAAATTTGTATACTCTTAGGCTATGTTTGGCACACTAGTTGATAAGTTATCTTAAGATTCCATATTTTCTATATAGGACAAATTTTGTATACTCTTAGGCTATGTTTGGCACACTAGTTGTTAAGCTAGCTAATTAATGATAGGTTAGTTTATAAATAAGATGCCTTCGACAAGAACTAGTTGATAAATAAGATAAAAATGACAATAAACGAATGTTTACAAATTGGTAGTGTAAAAATAGCAAAGATATATTTGAAATAAAAAACAAAAAATCTCATAAATTATTAGATGTTACCCTCTTTAGCTTTTCAAAAGGCTAAGAGCATCCACAGTGGTGACACCTTTAAAAACCTCATTTGCCATATTTTTTCCTGCCACATCATTGTCACCTCAATAAAGTAAGAACCTCATCAAACCTTTACAATGAAGGTTCTTACAAAAACCTCACATTCCTTTTCTTATTTATAATATAGTTTTTATATGTGTACATTATTATATAACAGAAAAGAAAGTGTTATGAGAACCTGAGTTCTTGTTCAAGCACCTGGGTTCCAATAAGAACATGTGACTTGATAAGAACATATGTCTCACAGTGGAGGTTCTTGTAAAAACCCCAAAAGAACTTCAAAAAGAACCTCCACTATGAATACTCTTTCCATCCAAACATATATTAATTTATAAATTCACTTGTAAGCTAACTTATTTTTACCAAAAAAATGTCTAAATAGAAAAACCCATAAGCTTATTAGTCGTCATATGTAATAATTGGTTGCAAGATTTCCCATGAAGCAGCAGGCACCAGCTTGACTTTTCGAAGGGTTAATTTGGTCAATAGACGACGTGACTCAGGAACTTCCCCAAAAGTCCACCCACCAGTCATCCTTTCCTCACCGCCTCTCGAACCAAATCTTTTACATTATATTTAATTTTATTTTATCATATTTGGTGCTCTAACATTTAGCATTAAAATGGTACTATTAAAAAAATGTAATACGTTCAATATATAAATTATATTAAAAATTAATATATAAATAAACTAATATATAATATATTATGTTAATTAGATGCATTTAATTTCTCATGAAAATTTCCTTAAATAGTATATACACAAACACACACGAGACTTTGAAATCATGTGGGCCTCTAGGATTAGGAGGTAAGTTTATTGTAATGGTGGCTTAGATATGGGCTAGAAACCCTTTAACAGTTTGCATCGAGAGGTAGAAATTTTGTTTGGCCCGAGAAAACTGCTTCTTAATGGTTCTAAAATCATATGATTTCATTGTTAACCATTAACCGATAAGAGTCTTGATTTTATTCTCGATGTCTCCAAACAACCTTATTTCATTCTACACTATATCAAGATGTTTGTAATTATTCTAACCATTGAATCATCCGGTCAGTAAATCATTCAACAACTATCTAATGGGTCCACCCATGCAGTCACATCATGTTGAACTACGTCGAATGTATTTAATTAACTTTTTCAAATTGGGAATCTAAAACCCGTCTATTTTTATGATTTTCCTCAACACCTTCCTAATTCTATTCCATTTTAAAACTCTACATCTTACAATATCAAACAAACGACTAATATGGTCTTAAATCTTGTTTCCTAGCCACCGTTAAAGCACCACGTACGAACCTTCTACCCCGGGGTTTAATTTAGGAAGATTGCTAGGAAAGTTCCACCATATACGATGATGATGATGATGATGATGATAAATGATCAAGAACAACACCATCAATCTGCATATGATCAAAATGGCAGCAAATAATGATCCAAATCACCAACCCTACAGTTACAGACCCCAAGAATTGCCTAATGATGATGATGATGATCAAAAGCAGCAGAATTATGAGCTTTTGGATGACTTTCTTTTATCTGATGATTGGCTAGATGAAGATCAAGCATCCATTGTTTTTGGGCCTCCAGTTTTTGGTTCTACTGCCATGGAGAATATTGGCAGTGATCATTCCATTGGAAGTAGCAGTCACCTTCAAGAAAATGGTATCAGTAAGCAAACTCATTTGGTTAATTTTCTAATTTAAAATAAATCAATAGAAAATTTTCAACCATTTTAAACATCATTTTATTGATTTATGGTGGTTTTCTCTTTGACTGAATGTGGTTTCTATTATAATTCAAAACTTGTTAGATTTGTATTGGTGTTGGAGATTCAACAAGTACGTGTGTTTGATTCTCAATAGGTCAAAAAAGGGAATAAGACTAGTTTGCAGTGCTCCAGTTTATTGAAGATGCATCAATTGATATATGTTATTTTTATTATAAATTTTTATAACAAATTGTTACATTTCTACATGTATTTGTCCATATAAATTTAAATTTTTTTAAGGACAAATTTTGTCAAAAACAAACTCAACTTTGTCTTTCTGCCAAAAAATAAACCAACTTTCATATGTTCCATTTAAAAATAAACCAACTTTTAACACAAGAAAAGTTTAGTAGTTGACTAAGACAAGCATCACAGGTATTTTGAGTTTTTTCTTAAAAAAGACATAACAAAAATCGATAATATTATTCGTAAGGTAAAATAGATAACTTTTACCTGGTAGAAGTTTTAACTATTTAGGTAGAGGAAAATATCATCAATCCATTTTGATGTTCAAGAAATTTATCCAATAAAATAACAAATAATTGCTTTTTGTCGATAAGCGTTTACCTTGGATTAAACAACCCTTGATTATTGTCTTTTTTGTTTTGGAAACCAAGATGTTTTAGAAGTTGGTAACCCAAACATGATTACTAAAAATTGATGTATTGAGAGACATCTGGCTTAGGTGCTGTTCGGTTCATTTTCTATTAAGACATGTATGGATATAGTTGTCTGTCTGGATATACTTAGCTGTGTGTTAACAGATAAGTTATTGTTCGGTTGTTGTGCTGAATAAATAGTCTGAATAATATAAATGACTGTTTTACCCCTTCTAATTTTTTATTAGCTTTTTAACAAAAAAAAACTAATTTCTTGTTCTTCACCCCAAGTTCCCAATCAAGATCAAAACCATGAACATCCAAATTAATATTAAAAAAGAAAAAACTAGAACCTATCTATATTTAACTCATTTTGATTCCCACTCACAGCAAAACCACTTACCTCTTCAACCCATTGTCTTGGACGAAGCAGCAAGAAAAAAGATTTTTTTTTTATAAATTTCAAACCATCGCTTCCATTACACCATCTCTGTTGAAGAAATCCCTAAAATAACCATCCCTAACTGTTGAGTACAACAAAACCCAAAAACGAGAACCAAGAAAATCTTCCTTATCTTTCTATCTGACCTCATCTCACCATCTCACACAGAAAATCCATCTAACCTAATCTCTACGCATAAACATAAAAATAGAAAAATCGCTGGAGAAATGGATAGGGAAATCAAGAAATGGATAGACAAATCGATTCCAGTGGTGTACAGATGGTTGACATCGATTCCAGAAATGGAGAAGAAAAAATGGATCTCGTTGAAGACATGGAGACGATGATGGGTGAAGAAGAAAAAATGAAGGGTATATGGGGAAACTTTATGAAATTTAGTGGCTGAGTGTATAGGAGTGGGTCTTTTTAGCTGAGTGAATCAGCCATTGGCTGACCGAATAAGCTTCTACCGAACAACCATGTATGGCTGAGCGAATCAGCCATCCCTCTTATAAAGCTCATTCAGCTATTAACGAACAGCCC
The DNA here is from genome assembly GCA_030169165.1 of Centaurea solstitialis. Classification (NCBI taxonomy): domain Eukaryota; kingdom Viridiplantae; phylum Streptophyta; class Magnoliopsida; order Asterales; family Asteraceae; genus Centaurea; species Centaurea solstitialis. The sequence continues at coordinate 45,699,075 of CM058042.1, read as the reverse complement.
CTTATGCAATATAAACAATTTTGTCCTTTTTGCTATATACAATCCTGTCATTTTAATAAGACGGATTAAAGGGGGCACATAGTTTAATTTGTACTACTAAAACAAATGACAAGTAGGAACACCAAACAAGTATCTATCAGCTGTAGGGTCGGAGATGGACATACCTTGCTTATATAACTTCAAAAACAATATTATCTATATTTTTTTGTTGATACAAATCTAGAGGTGCATTTGGTTTGTGGGAATGAAAATGATTGGATTTTATATCGGAATTTAGATTCGAAAAGATTTGGATTTAGAAGAATTTGAATTATGTGTTTAGTTTGTAGAATTTGAAATTGATTTGAATTTCATTGTTTATAAACAAATCATTAAAATATTATAACAAATTATAAAAATAAATCAGTTGCTTTTTGTTTAACTAATTTTTAGAAAACAAATGTTTCTAACATATTTTAAAACATTATTATATATAATCTTTAAAAAAAATTAAAATCCTAGCAACATTATTGAGATTTCAGAATCTTATCTTTAAGAGATTTCACAGAAATCATAGAATTTCAAAATCCAGACAATTCTATGAAACAAACACGATCTCAATTAAATTCATTTAATTTTTGCAAATCAAATGGATTCTAAGAACGTCGTGAAGTTATCTTTTTAAACATAGAAAATAAAGATTTTATAGGGAACTCTTTAAAAGTTTACTGCTTCAGAGAAAGATTATATTCGGTTATTTCCACTAACAAAAATGGATGAAGTTAAATACTTAGATGTTTTAAAATGAAAATAATATTAGGGATGCTAATGAGTTGGGTTGATCTAGTTAAACTCATTTGTGTAATTTAATTTAATGTTGGTGGTTTGAAAATTTTCAATCCAACCTAATCCAAACAAAACTGCAACTCAAGCCAACATGTTCGGGTTGGTCAGGTTATCATTAAACAAAGTAAAAACAACATTGAAAACATAAAAATAAGAAATATACTTCTTTGAAATACGATTAAGTTTTCAAGAAAATATATGAGTTAGTCAAATATTTAGGTATTACAAATAACTTTCTAATAACTTATGGTCCAATGCTCGTTAATCTCGATCGAGTTGTTTTTGGTAACTTATATATATTAAATAAAAATACAATAAATTAGTTATCGGGTTGGTTATCGGGTTGGTCGGGTTACTTTAGGTCTAACCGATTATCAACTCAATAGCTTCGGGTTGGCCAACTTAATATCTATTACATGTTGGGTTACCTCGAGTTGATTTTTTTGAAGGTTTTTTTGGGTTGGATTGATCGAGTTGGTCAGATTTTGAGCACTACTAAATAATATCTTATTGAATGCGTTGAATATTTATATTCTCTAAAACTATAAAAGTTGTTTAAATATTGTTAAGATATCTTTTATAAAAAAAAATTGATTCTTTTCTAAAGTAATTTTTCGAAAATCCTAAGAACTTACCTTGTTCCATATTCTACTTGATATAACTTATTTTCAAAACAATTATTTTAATGTCTATCAGAAACCTTGTCACACATGAATTATGCAATGTTTTTTTGAGTAAAATGTCGAATACGATAACCAGTTAAAAAAAAACTATAATCTATTATATTTTTTTGAACCACATACACTACATACTTTAACATCTGAAGTGAATCAAGTGATTGTTTAATTATCTTAGTAGGGATGAACCAAACAGGGAAGGGAGAGAAGTTAACAAAAGAAAAAGTGGCTTTCAAAACCAAGTCAGATATAGAGATCCTTGATGATGGCTTCAAGTGGAGAAAGTATGGCAAGAAAATGGTTAAAAACAGCCCAAATCCAAGGTACAACAATTAGGGGTAATATGGTCATTATCTTAGAGCATCTTTCAAAGTATTGGTAAAATAGTAAAAAATTTATAGGTTTTTGTTTTCTAAATCTTTCCAATAACATTGCTAAACCATTATCTAAAATAGAAAATTTTAAAGATTTTTGTAAACATTCTTCTAAAATCCCTAAATATGAGAGAGACAAATTTTTTTGATGCATTCCAACCAAAAGTTGGTTAAATTGAGAAGACAAAAATAAACTTTTTAATGTTTTTCCACCAAAAGTAGGTTAAAAATTTATTGAATATTTCAATAATTTAAGTAACGCTATTATATTTAAAATAACAAAGCTATTGGAGATAAAAGAAATGTTTTTAAATTTTTTTACCCTTCATTTTCTATTTAAAAAAAAACTTACTAAAGCTAGTGGAGTTAAAAGAAATAACTTTAGAAGTTCCTACTCTTTATCCTCTATTTCAAAAAAATAGCAAGACCATTGAAAATAATCTTAGTTATCAAAATCATATCAAAATACAATATATTGTATATTTCTTTCTGTCTTAAAAATTTTATTTTTAAGAACACAAAATATATCAAACAAGAAATTTAATTATAATTTTTACTTACAGGATCTTTTAATTTATAAAGTTACGACACAATTCATTCTGTTCACAAAGTAACATAGTGTTTCTTTATTTGCATCAAAGATATAGTACTTGTTTTATTCTAGATAAATAGTATATAAGAACTAAAAAAATACTTTACATTTTGATGTAATTTGTTGTTTTGAAAATATCATCAAACTAAAAGTTTATTTGTATAAAACAATGGTAATGTTGCTTACAAAGTGAAGTGGCTAACAAAAAATTATGGAGATGTATTAAAATATCGTAATTTTTTGAAGGAATTATTATCGGTGTTCAGCAGAAGGATGTTCAGTGAAGAAAAGAGTTGAAAGAGACGTTGAGGATCCGAGTTATGTAATAACCACCTATGAGGGAGTACATAACCACGAAGGCCCTTTTCGGTCGTGAAACTTTATGGACTGGAAAAAAATAGAAAAAGCCCTATTTTATGATTTCTACGGTATATGTGTAATTTGGTAGTTAATATCGTTATTCTAAGCTTATTTTACACCAAGGTTATTGAAATGTCAAATTTGTTTGCACTATTGCAATATCAAATTAAAGTTGTAGTTTGATCACTTTTATCTTTATTAATCAATGATATTGGACATTTTTTTTGGACTAAAAACGAGTATAAAAAGGGATGCAAGAATGACTACATAGCAACAATTATTTTTCATAGCTTTTACTTAATAGGCATGTAAATACTCTTTGCGTTGCCATTGTCTAATACCTTCTTCCTCAAATAATAACATTTCTTATTTTATCAACCCACCTCTTACTAGGGTAAGAACACCCTACCTAAGCATAATTGTACATATCCTTGCCCCAATTTTCCTAGTTTACAAATTTAATGTTTTTCTTCAACAAATGGTCAAATTACTCAGGAATGTAAGCTTCATTTCCCTCTCCTTTTGTAATGTCTATACAAGAAAGAATATTGAACTTCTGATTAGCATATGTAAGCACAGGAGCAAGAAAGTATACCTTCATCATCTCTTGGATTTTTATCTTGCTAATCTCATGAACCTGCCCCTTCCTCTTCAAGTTATATAGTATATACGTATGGAAGCCACATATAGTTTCCCAATATAATCCTTATACAAATCACTACCAAATAACATACCAATAATAGTCGTAGGATCCAACATTAAGTCACTGAAAAGAATACAAAACATAAACAACTCAATTTTACATTGTTATTAAATAAAAACAAATGATGGAAAAAGGCGTGACTTAGAAATTATAAATTTTTTGAACATGACTAACACTACGATTCATGTTGATATCAATGAATTAACATATCAAACCTATTGTATGTCATACCTCCACTTGTTTGACCTACAATCTATACAAGTTCTTCCAATTAGAAGTTAACTCCATAAGTTTTATAAATATGCAAAACGTATTCCTACATCATCATACATACACGTTCAAAAACTCAAGTCATTTTGAAACTCCTTCCAACTAGGAGACCAAAAACTCCATATGAGGGATGCCATGGACAAATATGGACTGAACGACGTAGAGTGGTGGTCCTTCAAATGGCGATCAAGGTGTGATCTGTCATGCTGGCAATAAACAACGGTTGTGTGATGGCATAAAAGTCACAAGTGTGGTGGGTGGTAGTGAAACAACAACAAAGTTCTGGTACAAACAGTTAAGCACACAGTGCTTGGGGTATTAACCCTAACTTCCATCTTTAGCAAAGATGGAAAATCAAATCCCGTTTAAAACTTTCAAAGTTGCATTTTAATTTCTTTTTAAATTATGTATTTTATTATGTCAAAGCAACTTTGAAATCACTGTAGGGTTTCATTCAAAATTTGTAACAACAAAACATAGTGGATAAATTTTGGTTACAAAATAAGCCATTTTTTTCTAAATAAAACTCTTTCTAATCCTTTGTAGATCTTATAAGGTATTTAACACAACATCGGATGTTTAGGGATCTACCTTTGTAGATCTTGCTAGGTATCTATCTAGGCACTTAGAAACCAATGGCATTTTTTCTTGGTTCCAAAAAGTTCTACAGGTATGATAAATAGTTTGTACAAAGAGAGGGAAGGAGGGGGGGGGGGGGGGGAGATGAATACAAACACAACTAATTTTTACTTTAGATTTTCTAGTTTATTGATTAAGAAAAAACAGTACAGATTTTACAGATTGTTGTGTAATAAGATAAGGACAAAAACCTAACATAAACAGTCTTGTAAAAACACTAAGTTTTTATTTTACACAAATAAGAATGAGAAAGAAGAGAAACACTTAGATAATATAAGGCATGCACCAGAGAAGAGAAGTCTTATCTCATATTTATATTCGATGCATTACAGAAGCTTAGAGAAGCTTTCTATGTGTCACATGGAGATTAGTATCTATGTGACTATTCATTGATATAACAGGATATGATTTTGGCCGCACATACTTTAGTCATTTATGAACAACAACTTCAGAGTTGACTAACACGATGGGGACAATATAGAAATCCTTACATGTACTTGCGTCAGATTGAAGCACTCGAGGAGTTCTTTGTGCAAGAGGATAAGACAAAAGATATATCTTTTTGATCAAGTTATATATAGTTCTCTCTCATTTTATTCCAAATTGGAATGAATTGCTTGGATTGCTCATGGGTTCGGTTTGAACATTTTTGTTTTAGTTGTGCTAATCAGATTAATTATTTACTAGAAAATGCAGCGCACATGGCCGAGGGTGACCCAAGAAAAGGCTAAGATCAAAGCAATTTAAGCAAATTGTAAAAGTATAAAAGATCATCAAGTAGTGTACTATTTCTTTTGGGAACCAGAAAAATTCCATCCAAGGGTATGTAAATTAGCATGTATAAAAGGATCAATATCGGATCCCTAAAGTCAAATATTTCGATTAATTCCTGGAATGAAATATTTTATAGAATTGATCTTTATGAATAGGATAAACTTTATTCTATGGTTTTCAAATCATATTTTTTTTTTATTATTTAGAAAGTCTCTAAAAGAAAGTTATCCATTTTGCATGGTTTAAAAAAATAATATATATATATATATATATTAAAGAAAGGTTTTTGCTGATGTCATGATTATGAAATTGAGCCATTTGATTGGCCAATTAAAAAAGAATCTTCAAATGATGATGTCATCAATTATTCTTATTATTTTAATATCATAATTATCTTTATAATTTACATTTTTTATGTTTAGAATTGTTTGATTAAATTACTTTTTATCCATTAGTTTCTCATCTTTCACTTTACATCCTTATCATTTTAAGATAATAATATATATTAATTAAAATATGTTATTATATGCACTATACTTTTAAAATGTATTATTGTATGTATCGTTTTACCTGGTAACCTGATAATGTTGATGTGTAATAGGTTATTTCCTATGTGGCATTTTATTTTTTTTAAACCTGAAATCTTTTTCTTCATTAAAATTAGGGTTTCAAATCTGAAACTAATTATTAGTTTAAGTGATCAAACACAAAAAAAATTGGTTTTAATGCTTAATATTATTAGTTTAAGTGATCAAAATTGTATCATGTTATTTTATATTGAGTATTAAGAAGTAGTATAAGTTCAAAGCATAAAGAAATTCAAACAATATAATCATAACATTTTGGTAAATTATATAGTTTTTTAGTTGCATGTAATATAAAACATTGGTAAACTAATAACTCTTAGGAAACATTGCTTTAGACATAAGGGTATAATGGTTATTTTTATCAAGTAATAAAAACATTTTGGTAAACAATAATTTTAGTCAATACTTATTCCAGTCAGACCTCTTGTATTTGTTAGAGCTCTTACTCGAGTCAACACTTAATGAAAAACTTTAAGTAAGTTTAATTTTATAAGACCTTAACATAGTAAAAGTCCACATTCTCGTGATATGGGTGGCTACTAGATGTCCTAGATATTGTTTATGAGTGCTTATTAGTTTTTAAAAAAAGAACTGATGTTTGTAGTAGTCTAATAGACATGTTATGTTTTACCCATGAGTTCGTTCGTAGCACTATAAAGGTGTCATTGTTCAGCCCACATGTGATTAGTGATGTCTCATGAGTTAAAGTGTTGTAAATTGTATGCTTAACTATTTCTAGGAAATTGAGTAAATTATGTGTTTCGTCCCTATTTATAACCACTAGCCACTAGGAAATGAGTAATTACATGTTTAGTTCCTATGGGTTGGTATTTTTAACAATCCGTACCACTATTTTAGAAGTTGATATCCTGCCTTACCTTTTTAACTACTTACAGTTCCCCTTTTCTAATGAATTAAGGTAATTTTTCTAATGAGTTTAGCCCCTCAATAAATCAACAGGCTAGGTCTTGTGGTTGCATTTAAAACCCAACTCAAAAATGCAACCAAAGGAACTCGATTATTTATAACAAATAACCACAAGAACCAAGCATATCATTTACTTTAAAAAAGACTTCTAATTATTATGCAAACAGATTCCTGCAAAGAGCTTACACACATCAACATTACTTGTACACTTTAATTAATATGGTCAGTCCTCAACAGAAGAAAGAAAAGAAAAAAAGGTAGCCGAAAACTTCCACAAGTGAAGGCAAGTTACTGAATTGCCAACCTGGGCGGCCACAACCCGTTACTATCCATCCATCCCTATACTTGGTTACAGACCCATTTCATTTAATGTGTTTCTTCTTAATGTAAATACACACCTCCGATCCCAGGACCTTAAATCCGCAGCAATTATATGTTTTCGTTATTAGTTTTCAAGGCATCATCTCATCGTCGGCTGATGAAAACATTTGCACATCGCTTTCTTTGGCTGTTGCTTTTTTTGTATTGGCATCATCTGCAGTTACATTCGGACAACATTATACAACCCAAAATGCACACATATAGAAATAAATAATTACTAAATTTCTAATTCTGGTCTTAATCAAGGGTATGATTGTCATTAAGTTGATTAAAAAGTATTATAATTATAAGTTTCTAACACCGTGCCTGTTTATTGTGAACATTTTTTGGAACGGAACGAGTATCTTAAGTTGGTGATTAGTCACTAACCAAATATGGAGTCGCTAGATGCACTCCGCATGAGATCTGCAAAGGTTAAACAAGAATTTAGCGAACATGGAGAGATCGTCCTTGAGATTTGAAGAGCAACCACAAACATAACACAATTTGATTAACTGCAAGGAAAGCTGATGATAGTTTGAAAGAATCTGCATTACAAGAAAAGAAATGGAAAAACTACAAAACTATTTCTCAGCAACCAACTGTTTTAAGGGATGAGATATGGAAAAACTAAAGGAGCCAAAGGAGCTTTCTTTTGTGATTAACCTTTCATCTGAAAACCAAGATAACTGCTGGTTTGATAGCTTGAGTGCATGTCAACTAATCCAATGGGACCCTAAAGTTGATGACCAAAAGAAAAACTAGCAATTTGGAACGAATTGAGACCGCTAATAGAAAGTAACCCACCATTAAAACATCAACCATTGGTCCATAATAATATATCCACCAACATCTATGTTTTACCATGCAGTCATCACTCACCATGAAATATCTAAACTTGTGGTTAATTTAATATCCAATGTCATTAGTAAAAAAACGGGTTTGTGAACTTGGCATGTCTGTAAAATGAAGCAGATAAACACAGGAGCGTCGGAAATAACATAAATGATTTAGAAGGTGGAAAATGGAAATCATGATTAAGAATGCAACTTACCAGAATTATTACGCAGTGCCTTGACAGCATCAAAGTTCTTGTATGTATAGCCCACGAAGTTCAAGTCCTTCTGTGTTGATGGCAGCTGTACCATATCATCAGATGCTTTCATCAAAACATAATATAACATCCAAAGGGGAAAATATAGTACCTTAAATATTAGGGGTTGCTTGTTTTTTAAAAGATACCTCTTAAAACCTCTTAAGTCTGAAAATTAAAAGTTTTAAAAGGTCTGGAAACCTCTTGCCATCCTTTGAATTTTTAAGAGGTGCACCATCCACCTCTTATTTTTTCGACATGAAATCAGACTTCAGAGTTCAGATCTCTTAAAAAACAAACAACACCTTAGTAATGCCATGTTTGACTTATTATCCTTTATCTAATATTAATTTTGTGTCCTTTGACGATTACATGAAGTAGTATGTAATAGATATATACAAAAAGATTACGCACCTTGCGCGCAGATCCTGAACCAGTTCTCGCTGAAGCTGGAGGATTCAGCTGAGAACAAATAGAAAGACTTATATTTCGAGAATACTGTTGGAATTAAGAGACTCAAATGAAATAGTGCTTTTACCTCATCAAACTTCATGAAATTTTGGGTGTCAAGCTCCCCATTGACTTCAGGTTTAAAAGCTGCCTCCATCTCATACAATTTATCCCACACAATATCGTTGAACCATGGATGAGCCTGAGACGCATAGCAGTGTAAGAAATAATATGTTTAGGAGAAAGATCATCCATGCCCATCTGAATCGGATGCTAGGCATACCTTAATTTGGTCAGCTCCACCTGTACCAAATCTATGTTCCACGTCACAGAGCAGCCTACAGATCAGATCCTTTGCCTCATGTGACAACTTCGCCTCTTGTGGAAATCGAAGGTGATTCCTCCAGTGAACAATCTGAAATTGAACAATATCAGTAACACTAAAATCCAGTTGATTATATGATTGAAAATGTTAGGAGGCTATGTTAATTTCCTTTAATTTCTAAGGGGCTGTTTGTTTTTTAATAAACACCTCTTAAGACCTCTGACGACTGAAATTTAAGAGGTTTTCAGATTTCAGACTTTTATTTTTAAGAAAAGGTCTGAAAACCTCCTACCGTCCTCTGAAATTTTAAGAGGTGCACCATCCACCTCTTATTTTTTAGACGTGAATTTAGACTTCAGACTTCAGACTTGTTAAAAAACAAACAACACCTAACTGTCAACCAGATAAAAGTTTTTCATCATTTAAGCCATTACTCAGATCTAATTTGAAATTTAATGTTTTGAACTCAGGATTGTTGCCCCCTGATGCACGTGGCAAACTACAGCATCTCCTGAAGAGAGCTCTTCAAAGAGTAGTGCCAGAATTCATCAAGATAAATGGACTACTGAACTTTAAAAAATAACGATCTGTTACCAAGTGCTACAAACATGAGCTTTCTTGAGGCTGATGATGCTTCAGAATCACAAGAATGGCAAAATAAATAAAACACTATAGTATTTTGCAGGTCTTAAATGGTGACTTTGGTACATACCTAGTGAATATCAACTGGTGAATAAACTTAAGTACCAATTCTGAGTGAAACTAAAGGGTAACAGATTGAAATCAAAAGAATAAGAAAAGGGCTAGAGGCTGAATATTGATGCTCATGTAACAATGATTTAGGGACTATTAACAAAAGAAAAGAAAAGAAAAAAACATGCACATAAGATAAAAAGAACAAGCATTGAAACAGAAAACCAAATGAATTGCAATGCATGCTACCTTGCGACATGTCGTTATGGGATCATCAGAATAAAATGGGGGGTAGCCAATAAGCATCTCATACATTATTGCACCTAACGACCACCTGCAAGAAAAAAATAAAATAATACAGTTTATTTAACGTTCATATCTGTTAACCAATTAAAAATAAGTTTGCGACATTACAATTTAGTAATTCAACCGATTAAGGAAACATGAGAAATAACATTCGCTTTATAACCAAATAAATTTCATTTTTCACATACTAAGCACAAGTGATTTCCCATAGTCTTACTATTTCATGGATTAAAACCCAGGGTAAAATAGCTACGTACTTTCCAAAATATTGTGAGAATTGATCATACCCTGAATATATGAGACACCTATTTATACTATAACACACTATCAAATATAAATGCAAAAATCAAATCTAATCTCCTAAACTAAGAAAGTATATACAGACAGTACATATAATCAAATCTCTTCCTTCCTTTCATAATTTGGTTTTACTGAAATTTAAGCAAAGTATTCAATAGTGCCTAACTTGCTTATAAGAGCTTCAAACATTTGTTTGAACAGATGATGGGAATATCTACTAGTTGCTCAGATGATGAAACAAAGGTAATTACACATTTCTCCCCATTCAAGCTTTTCTTTGGCAAAGTGATTGATCGTGTTTAACTTGGTTGCAAGGAATACTAAAAGCGGACTTATTGTCATAAAACAACTTCAATGTGCTGTCTGTTTTAAGCATTAAGTCATTCAGAATGCTTCTTAGCCACATAGCTTCAAATATTCCTCGAGCCATAGCCCTGAACTTTGCTCTAGCACTGCTTGAGCCTGCAACACATTGCTTCTTACTTCTCCACGTTATTGTATTTCCTCAAAGAAAGATACAATCAGCAGACGTAGATCTTCCAACTTCTGCACATGCTCCCCCATTCAGAATCTGTAAAACCTTCAACGTGCTTGTTCTGATTTTCAGAGAAGATATTTCCAATTCCTTTGTCTGGACTTTGTACACTGCCTTTAGATGATCGTCTAAGAGACAATGCGTGAACTAACTTACTAGTCCTGCCATATAGGCATTGTGTACTGTAGCGAGTATTAGCAAGAAGGATCAAATTACCGACTACCTTTCTTGACATCTGGTTGTAGGACAGAGATGTCATTTTCTCTATTTCTGATAGTGTGGATCAACAGGTATGTATACAGGAAAGGCATGTTTCCCTGAGAAGATAACAATTACCTTTGATGACCTTATCACTTCCATTTCCAGAACTACTTAGGGTGCGTCTGGTTGTGGAAAATTTTCCAAGAAAAAAAAAATTAGAAAACGTGATTGGACACATTCAGTTTTCAAAAGTTCTCCATGAAAATGAGAATTTTCTGTTTTCTAACTTCTATGTAATTTAGAAAACTGATTTTAGTAGTCTTCTAAAATTTTCTAAAACGTTCTCTAATTTTCTTAAATAGAAAATGAAAACTCCACCACTTCAACCAAACACGTTTTTTAAAATTTTCATAGAAAACTGAAAATGGAAACTCAACTCCATTTTCTGAAAACGTTTTCCAGGAAAATGAAAACAGATTTCCACAACCAAACACACCCTTAATATCATCAACATATACAATTAAGAGTCACTTTACCTCATATTGTGTGGTCTAACTAAGCTTGTTTTCAGTTTTATTTTTGATGGCCTTCAAAATCTCTTGAAACACGTCCTTGGGGATTGTTTGAGTACTCATAAGGCCTTCTTCAACCTAAACACTCTTCCAGTTGTTATGCCTGATTGTCAAATCTAAGAAATATTGGATAATACCTCATCCTCTAATCACCATTTAGAAATGCATTCTTTATGTCAAATTGGAACAAAGGCCAATCTAAGTTTGCAAAAAAAGGCTTAAGCACTCGGATTGTATTCAGCATTGCAATTGGGGCAAATGTCTCTTCATAACCACTAGGGTGGTGGGCTGGGGCGTATTGGCAAAAGGCCTAAGGGAATGTGGTGGAATATCCCATCTACCCAGGTTCGAGTGGGAGTGCAGGCGCTAGCATCCTACGGCCAGGCTTAGACTCAGATAGTCAAATCTTAATTACTATATTGCCAAGAATGTAGTCTAGGCAAAAATCCTAGATGAACCTTTTCCAAAAAATGTCTCTTCATAATCCTCACCACAGGTTTGAACCCCATGGCGAAAATTTTGGCTTTGTATCTTTCTACATGTTCATCTTATTTGTTTTTGACAGTGACTATCCATTTTCCATCAATAATATGTTTTCCTTTGAGTAGGATGGTTAGCTCCCATATCTCATTTTTCTTGATCGCCTCTTTTCTTCTTGTATCCTCTCCACCTTGTTTTTAGAATTTCTTCTATAGAACTAGGAGTCTCGTCATCAATTATACTTGTGGTAAAAGCTCTAAAGCTAACACACAATTTGTTGTAAGAAACATAGTGCACAAAAGGTGTTTGGTACATATTTCTATTGAGTATTATAGGCTCATCAAGATTTACTCTGGGGAACATAGACCAAAGATGGTGTTGACAGGAAAGCATCAATTGGAGGTGGGAATGGCAGCCAATCGTTCAAAAAAGATTAATTTTGAACTTGTTGGCCAAACAGAATACGAGCAATGGCTAGGGATGACGATGAGAACCTACAACATCAACTGATGAAGACAGATGATGAGGAAGAATCTAGAAATGAATGGTAGGGAACGATAGTGAATGAGATTGAAGATAATGTATGTTTGGTAACTTCAACTGCACTTTCACATCAGTACTAACTTTAAAAATTTTGTTCTTTCACCAACTATCCTCCAAACATCTCATGTGATAATTCAAAATAATACCACTAGTGCCATGTTTGGTGAGCCCTCTTTCTATTGCCCAATCAAATATGAATGGTCGGGATATCAACAATTAAAGCATGTTCCACAGAAAATTAGCCAACAATCAAAGAGTCTCTCATAGCTTCCATAGAGAAAACAACATGCACGTATCATGTCATTTCATCACATCTCCACATACACGATAAGAACTCACGCGTTCATGAAAACTACTAGAATATGGTCAGCTCAGAATCCAGCACAAGCCGGTTCTTGGTTCTATGATTCTATCCAATTATAAAGTTGCGGTCATTTTCAAAATATTCTATAACTTTGCACCATGAGTGGTTATTTCTTGTTTATTTCTCCTGGTCAACATCCTAGATGAAGGACCATAACAGAATAAAATATGCCTGATCCAAATTATTGCAATCAAAAGTAGCAAGTACCATTACTATCATATGTTAAAGATTTTCTTCAGAAATACAACACTCACCAGTCACATTCCATCCCATATCCTTTCTTCAACAATACTTCTGGAGCAATATAGTCAGGTGTGCCCACGGTTGAAAATGCCTTAACAAATAGCAGCAAAAGAGATGATCAGAAGTAAACAGGATATGTTCTAATATCTCATAAATTAAATAAGCAAAAAGACTTGATCAAAATTTTCACATTCTGCATCACATAAGAAAATAATTTTGGATATTACCCTCGTTTATTCCCATAACTTTACATTCAACACCAATTCATAAATCTATCATCCAATAAAGTGAAGAGGCATGATGGTTAATTTGCAAGCCGCAGATGAAGCCAAATGCTCAACTGAACATAACTTAATAGATTCGAAAGATACCTCACAATCAATCTTTTCTAATCATTGACTTTTACTAATGCTGGTTGATTTGATGCATATTTTCTAATACTTGTCATTAATTGTTTAAATTTCTGCTGCTGACTCTTCCTTGACAAAACTGGGTTGGAATTTATCCATTGTGACAACTACTTTGCTGTCGTTGGGGCTTCCTCGTTTTAACGCATGCTGGTTCGATTTCTAACTACTTTTTTAGAATGGCATTGAAATTTCTTCTCTAGCCTATTTTAAGTTTTCAGTCTATTCTAGGTTTTCTTTTCTATTAAATTTTATTCGATTGCTGTTTTTCAAGATGTTTTCCATGTTGAGGAAGGTTCATACATAAAGTAGGAGCAGTCTGTTAAGGGTTTTATACATCCAAGCTCGTGGTCACATCTTTTGCAATCTATGAGTTTTCCCAGAGTAATACAACTTCAAATGAACCATAAGCATTTGGACTGAACGACTGATAATATAAAAACAAACTATTGGCCAATGAAGAGAGTACATTAACGAATTTATGGTATAACATGAACCAATAGTGAACTCCATTTGCTAATTAATATTAAGTCAGAAATAACTAAATGCACATCTTGTAATTCATAGATACACTAACCAATTTTCTCCTGTTCATCTGCCAATGCTGAAGCTGTTCATGAGCACTCTTCCATCTACTTCTATTTACCGCATCAGGGAAGCCATCAATGTCCATTGGTTCACTTATATTCTCATCATCCATTGCCTCATTTTCATTCAATGTAGATAATGTTCTGTAATCAAGAGGTTTACAGAGGCCAAAATCTGAAAGCTTCATGTGACCATTCTTATCGAGAAGAAGGTTGTCAGGTTTTATATCTCTGCAGAAGGTAAAGTAACCAAACAGGTTAATATAATCTCGGTAACACCATTTTATGAACATTTAATGTAATCTCAGTAGCACCAACCTGTGAATATAATTATGTTTGTGAATGGATTCTATAGCCAGGACACTTTGAGCTATATAGAACTTGGCAACGCTTTCAGTCAGTGTGTCTTCCCTCATCAGCAAAGTCATCATGTCACCACCAGGCAGGTATTCCATAATAAGGTACAAATAGTCTGTGTCTTGGAACGAGTAATATAACTTTACTATGCAGTGGCTTGCCACTTCTGCAAGCAAGTTTCTCTCGGCCCTAACATGTTCCACCTGTACAATAAAGATGCAAACTGTATATTTGCAAAATGGGAAGTGTCGGAAAACAAAAACAAGCGCAGTGGCTGCCACTAGAATATGGAAATACAGTTGCAGATCAACATAACAACAAACACAGGTAGCATAAAAAATGGCTTAAGCAACAAGCATGACTACAAGATACGCTCGGGAGGTTGCAAGTGTGCTTGCTTGGTTTTCATCGAGGCTTCTGGCTATTTACATGGGATCAAATTACCACATAGACTACCGAAGTTGATTCATTAGAACCATATAAATCAACACCCATAACTACATTAAGAGAAAAACGGTAACTCTCTCCCTTTACAAAATAGATTTTGTGGCCGAACAACTGCCTATTTACCATATCTGCTAACCACAAAGATAAGACAGATATCCAAGTTCGCATGTTGTGAAAGAGAAAAGAAACAAAGAACAGTCGACCTCAAAACATATGCAATGGAAACACACATCACAGAATCCATGAGTTTATGTGGTCAATGTGCAAACCAGCATCATATTTTTAGAGTTTCAAGCACCCTGGTCGAATATTATATCAGTAAGTCTACTATAGCCATTTGACATATATACAGGAGCCGGTTCATGTGAGAATCACAAAAAAATTTAGAACGTGGCAACCTGTATATTCATTACACAAATGAATTTCTATGACAATATGCATCAATGCATAATATTGCATATATACTTACATATATGGTGGATTCTATTGATCAATAGACTCATAAACGGAATACATATTCTGATAGTATATATGCATCAATGAATATATAGTACAGGTTCTCAAAAAATTTCTGGTTCTTAAGTGAACCTGAGTCTATATAATATATATATATATATAATACATATATATAGGGGTGGGTTCAAATGTGAACCACTTTTTGGTTGTGAACGTGAGGACAACCGAGAGCGCGACACGTGGCGGATGACTAGGCGCCATGTCATGTCCACGGCGGATGCCTAGGCGCGATTCATGGGAGGGCATTGAATTAAAGGGGGGGACCACACTCAAAGCCGCCTTTATTTCCGCCACGTGTCGCGCTCTCGGTTGTCCTCACGTTCACAACCAAAAAGTGGTTCACATTTGAACTTTCCTCCATATATATATATATATATATATAGAGAGAGAGAGAGAGAGAGAGAATCAGGTTCAAGGGAAAACCGTAAAAAAATATGAAAATTTAGGAACACCCTAATAGTCATTTATCTGTACCGTATACACATGGGCATACAAGTAACTTTGTAAGTAATTTTTCCTATATGCACATGTGAATACCATGTAAACATGCATAGTACTCAGAAAACATCTTCAATTACTTGTATGCACATGTGCATACTGTACAGATGAATGGGTATAAGGGTGTCCCTCAGTTTGTTCCCCTGAACCTCACTACATATATATGAGTAAATTAGAAAATCCCTCGCTACAATTACATGCATGGGTAGCTTAGTAATAAATTACAATTACATTCCAAAAAATTCGTATGTAGGATGAATCGTAGTTTATATAACTATATTACATGTATATAAGTAAATTAAAAAATTTGTCCTCGGACTATCATTCACATTGATAGATGGAACTGAGTAATATATTATAATACACATTCTTTTTATTTCATTTATTTATCTTTTTGTATTATGTTATCCTTTTTTGATTTTCATTTTTGTTTTTTTTCCTTTCTTAATTAAGTGTGTTTGCACATATCATCTAAAGTTTCATTTTTGTATCTTCTATTCTGTTTATCCCAATTTTGTCGCTTGTTCCATTGAGTGTCTATCTGATTCAAGTAACTTTTCATGTTTGATCTTTTATGGCTAGTAAAAATGATGTGTAACTACTTTATGTGTCCATAATAATTGTTAATAACTATTGTCCTCGTAATGGAAAATATACCAACATTAGAAATTTAATGGCTCCATATTGTAACACACTATTGGTTGGCTTCATATTAATATTAATCTATGATGTGATAAGGTTCTCCAACGCTTATTGTACAATATTATTAAGCATCACTTTATGTAAAACAGTTTGTTAATAAAATGGTTAGTTTCCATTATTCAGATATATCATACAAAAATCTTACTGCATAATACTTTTATTTCAGCACTAATTATGTATAGTCCTCTAAAGTCTAAACATTAAAAACTCCAAATCATTTAGCCTTCTTCATTGTGTTTCATCAACATCACATACACACACAAAGCAGACATGCTGCCGGTGCAATAATATGTTGAAAAGATCAGTTACGCCAATAATTTAATTTAGTTTCAAAAACGATGAAGATACAGAGCATCCTAATCTATCAAAACAAGTCAAGTGCGTTTTTATTTTAATTGAACTATAAAAATTTCAGAAGAAGATTCAGAGGAGTCTCCAGGAAGGAGGCCTTCTTTGCCTTCCACCTAAGTTGCGCAAGAAAGGCCAATAATATTTCTATACATCCTTCACCTATTCCTTCTAACATGGTATATTTTCCTCGTTCATAGGAGTGCATCTATGTTTCTGCTTTATGAGTATGATGAACCCATTATGGGACAAACAATGCATTACAGACGTATGATCATTACACTTCAATCCGGTTACGCTATTCCACCTCTTAGAAAGAAAAGAACTTAATTTGATGATACTTGGGCTAAGGGTCAAGTTGGTGAATGCATTCAAAGCGAAAATATTTATATTAGAAACAGAAACATAGTTCTTCATGAATTCTAAAATAGGCAATGTATTTCCATGGGAAATATCACAAGCCTAGTAGGAAATTAGCAATATCCTTTTTGTGACACCAAATATCCGATAAAAAATAAATTTGTTTGCCTTAAGATTAAGTTTGCTAAAGTGGACAAACATCATGCAAAAATAACAGATGCCACCATAGAAGTTGTGGCAATAAGGGTTTATTTGTAATTAAAACTTCATAAGAAAATAGGACTCCTATAACAATAGAAGACAATTGATGGATAAGGTAACATGCAATTAAAATAGCAACAGCTGATAATTGATGTAGAACGTTAGATGACTAAACACAGTGCACATCTGTTTCATTAAATGTATTTTCTCATTCAATAACTCTAATTGTTCATAGGCAGTATGCACAAAATGATTCATGAAACCGCCCAAGTCCCAACCATATCCATAAATTTTGCAACTTCAGTAGAAAATATTCTTTTGCAGTCTGATGATGAAGAACTTCAACTTTACTCCAACCAAATCATCAAGAAAGAATTGAAAAAGAAGAGGCGGCCTGAAACCCTTGTGTTTCTATGCTAGACCTATCTCACTACTAGGAGACGAAAAATGCAAGGTGGTAGTGGTTTGATGTGTCCAACTACTAGGGGTTTAGAATGGTGGTGGTGGGCCTAGTTTTTTCAGTAGCATGTATTAGCATGTAGAACTTTAGCTGATACAATGACAAAGGCTCTCCGAAAAGTGTTTGTTATTGTTTGAAGGCTGCTGAATACATAGATACAATAATGATCAATGGGCCAGGATAAAAGAAACCCTGCCTAGTAACATTTAAAGAATGTAAAGCGACTTGATAAAGCCTATTATTTTAACTGACTTGTGTATGTTCAATCCAATGAAAAGCAGAAGAGATGTTCAACTGCGTCGCATTATAGAAAGAATGTTACTAGAAAGTTTAACAGCCATTAAGTATAAGAGAAGTACCTGGCCTTTAACAAGCATTTCAGACTTCTTTAGCTTTTTCATGGCATAGATATTGCCAGATTTTTTCTCCTGACATAGGCGTACCTGCAATAAAATATCCCATTTGAGAGAATGGAATTAAATAAACAAGTGACACTGTGACAGTGGGAAAAGCCTTCTATATTGAAGATTTACCAACATATGGAAGTATAAAAGAAATTAAGTAAAACATTACTATGTGTTTGCTGAAGTAAAAAAAACTATAGAAAAATAAATATATTCTCTTAAACCAAGACTTATCAGAGAGAAACCTTCTGTGGAAAATTTTCAACTTCCTGATTGTCAAATGATTTTTTTTCCTCAGCAATAAAGACACATAGAAATGCAATTAGATCACCCCTGTTTCAAGCTTCTACTGCTTGAGCAGACAGATCTTTTGTCATACTATGATGTTGAGGAGCATTACTGTATGTGGAGTAGAGAACAAACACAATCCATCTTTTGCTAAAAGACATGGCATCATAGCAGTAGTCTCATTGTAATTCAAATTCACCTTATCATCATAGAAGATCAGTATGCCGGGGACATTCAGTTCTGAGCTGAATGAATGGCCCTATATAAAACTAAGGGCCTGTTTGTTACCAGCTTCATGCTCTTGATGGCACTAACGGCTTATTGGGTCAGCAATACATGATTGTTTGGCAGTGGCTTAATGATATAGAAACCAGAAAGTGGCTTATCCAGTAAGCTTCTAGGAGGGAGCTTTACGCAGAAAGTCACGTTTTTTTTCCAAAGTTTCCCTTCCCATTCAAAAAACACATTCCTCCCATCTACGAAAACAACCCTCCCAAACAAAAACCTTCCCAATCCATGCAAACAGACTAATCCACACAGACAGCTTTGTCCCATACAGGACTTAATACAAAACAAACCAAACAACCGTAAGGGAAGATGATGGTGGCTTAAGCACTAGTGCCTCCATCCAAGCCTCTTGCAGCAGTTCTATATTCCAATCAGCTTCTAATACCTTAAAAATTATTGGTGGCCATTATCTAAGGAGCAATGGAGAAACCAATGGAGCTTAAAATGCATTCTTAGAGACCCAAATATTTTTTACTCTAAGGAAATAAAAGATCATGCCGGCCAACCTTTTTTCATTTGTTTGTGCAAGTAAGGTACCAGATAAACGCAACGAGTGTTCCCCAATCCACCTACAGAATACTAGCGTGAAAATTTTCCCATGGAGCATGAGATTTGGTCTAATCATAAGAAGGCATGAATAAATAACTCTTCTTATCTCATCTCCCTTGCTAGCCATCAAAACCTCTTATTTGCGAAAATATTATCAGAGGCAGTCCATTCATTGACCTACAACTAAAATTCAAAAATCCAGCCAAGCGCATATCAATGTGAACCCTCAGAACTTCTGCCTACAGCTGCACCTCAAAAACTAAGCAGTTATCACGGTCCTAAACTGGAATCACAGTCAGGATCGTGATTTGATATATCAGAAATAGCGGTGGTATAGTGGAAATAGATTAGCAGTTCATTTTTATATATGCTATATTTAGTACCTGTATTATGTAATAATATCTAATATAGTAAAACTTAGTAAAAAAAATTTAATATTGTATAATATATTTATCTAATACATATAATTTCTAAACTCAAATACAAATTTTTTATGTAAATATAAAAATTTATATTATTATCTAATAATTAATATGACTTCTAAAACTCATAAAGTTGAAAGACCTAACCCTAAATACTCTTGTGATCCCATTATTACCTGTAACTGCCTCCATATCACCTATCTTTCCTATATTCCATCTTCATTCTCTCTTCGTGCTTTTGCCTACCCGGTTGATTAAAGAGGATGAAGGACAGTTTCAAGTAATGACGCAAGTGAAAGGAACGAAAGGCATGGAGGTTATATGAGTCCAATTTTGCTTACCCGCATCTCCATCTCCGTTCTTTTTTACTCCAGAAGAGCACAACAACAAAATCATGGTTTATCTGTCTGCTGTTTGAGTCCTATTAGCAGTCCTTTTAACGGTTAATTCTGCTGCTATTTGTGATACCACTATTTGACACCGCAATTACACCACCGCTATTTCTTCTCAGGGGGCTAACCTCTATAGCATCGCGATAAACCGTCCAGCTCAAAAATAATAACAAACACTTATTGTACCGGTCAATCTTTAACTTTAATTCCAATGGCCAACAATAGTATCCTAAATGTAACTAAAAGATTTTATTTTTCCAACTAAGATCAAGGTAAGAAGAAACAATTACCTTGATGAAGACAAAAGGAAAATATATAGAATATAAAGTAGGCCGACAGGTGATAGATGAAAAGATAATCAAGATGCACTAAGAAAAACATATAGTGCACAAATACACATAAAGATCAATATGGTCATTCATGTTAAGATTGGCAAGCATATCTCCAACCTCACCATAGGCTCCTCTTCCAATGATGGTCAAGAGTTCGAAGTCATCAACGCATATCTTGTTCCTCCGCAGGCGCATGAACTCTGTTTCTTTTCTCTCTAAATCCTTGATCAGGTTGATTTGTTCCTCTTTAGGCACATCAGAAGATGCTAACTTTCTTTCTAACACCCATCGCCTGCAAGAAAAAATCCTATCATGAATCCATGAAATCCAAAAGTGCACCCCAATACAAACTCCAATTCTTTCATGGCCAAGAGAGAAAATGAAACTCACAATATTTTAAAAGTGAACATTTCAATTAAATGTCAAAGCAATCGAAAGATGCAAATTGAGTTTTTAACAGCAAACTACTTCAACTTCAACAAATTTGAGGATACACCAGCCTTTAGTTTTAAATGTCCATATTGAAATCTTCGATATCAAACAAAACTATTCTAGCTTCAAATTTGTACAAATTTATTTAGTTCTTTTATAACAATTCAAAATAGAAAATGTTTTAAGAAAGTCAAAGGGTTCACGAAATTGTTGGATTTCATATACATGCCTGAACAACACAAGTCAAAAAGGTGATTAATTAAAATAATACTGAGGGACTGTGTTATAAAAGTAAGATCCATATTTAAGTCTTAAACAAGAAGTATGATCAAATTAAGTGCACTAAAAAGGCAGCTACGGTTGGCCAACATTAACAACTTAAATCATCATATTTTAAATGAAAAGTGCGTACAAGTCAAAGCAGAAATAAAACATAAATATTTCACAAAGCAAGTCCAGTAAACATGGCAAAGCAAACTAGTTTTGAGTTGTCAAGGTTAAAAGTATGTGTTGGCATGATCATCGATGGCAAAGCAAACTAGTTATGAGTAGTTAAGGCTAGAAACAAGAGCTAGAAGTATGACAAGAAAAGCTAGAAGCATGATGCAAATCAGGATTCTTTTATCTTAAACATGATACCCACTGCCCAACACACACCTTGTCCTCAAGGTGGAAAAAAAACTATCGTTTCAAGAGCATTCTATCAACAACTGTGGGTGGTGATGGCAGTTACAATGGTGGTGGTGGTTTTCAATGATCATCTCCCAACCAAACTCTCTCGTTAACCAATACCCCTACTGACTAGGCCAACTTAAATTTGGCATGTGGCTAGGCCAAATTAACATGATAGATTTGGGCTTGAGCCAAATTGACAAGTTAGAGTTAAGCTTTATTGTGGTATCAGCTTTCTTAATCTCCAACTGGGCATGGGTTCCAACGACTGATTTTTGTGTGGCCTGTGCCTTGTTTGGCAGTAGATAAAAAGACAGCAAAAACGCTGGTGGTGGAGACGTTAACAACAGAGAGGAGTAGTGACAACGGTGATAGTGGTGAGGGGTGGTTGTTCACCAACTCAACCAATCCCCTTTGGCCTTGATCTCCTTCTTCCTTTGATGGTTTTTTGTGAATGTCACTCCTGAAAGTTCTACCCTTGTTGAATCGGTTCTAATCCATGTAATTTCTCCTTTTCTTTCTCTGTCCAAATTTTCTTCTTTCTTCTCTTTCCTCTCATCAGCGTCTTCATCGACTCTCCTTCAATTGCTTCCTCATCCATAGCCATTCCAGACTAAAAATTGTCCTGATATGATTTTGGATTGATTTTCGGATATGAATCTGATTCTGAATTCCTTTCAGAGTTGGATCTGATTCTGGATCCATTTTCGGTGTTGTATTTGGATGCAAATTCAAATACAGATATGGATTCAACACAAATCTGGATTAGGATCTAGTATTGATCTGATTTTGGATTCATTTCAATTCATTTTAACAGGTTCTCTTCAACGTCCTTTTCTGTATACATAACCTCGTTTATAGATCCACAATGCTCCTGAATTTTCTCTAATTTCACCTCAACATATTCCAAATCTTCACTACTAACCAAACCTCGTATCAGGTCGTCATCCTCCTTGAATGGAACTGCTCTGATACCATTTGTTATACACTGATGCTCAAATCAGTTGGATTACTTGAATCAAACGAAATATTTCAATTTCCACGGGTTTTTGAAGGGCCTGCCAGCCTGGGACTCTCCCAAACGATTTCCCGCTCAACTCAATTCACAAAATAGAATGTCTTTCTCTCTAATCCCTTCCCCTATTACTATCCTTCTATTTACTTATTACTACCCTTCTATTGACCTATTGACTTCTTTACTTCTATTGACTTCTATTGATTGATCACCGACTTACCACGAGGTACAACATACATATAGTATATTTCTTGTTTTGTTATAGGGAAAAGTTCAAAAAAAAAAAAAAACCAACAAACTATTCTGTTTTGAATAGTTAAGTCCTTAAACTATTTTTTGAATTAAAAAGCCATTAAACTTTCTCATTTTGAATGATAAAGTCCCTAAACTATTTTTTGAATGAAAAAACCCATTAAACTTTCACATTTTGAATATATAAATCATTAAACTTTCAAGAATTGGTTACTTACATCCTTTTAACAAGAGTAAAAAAAATTATCTATAACCACCTAAGAAGGTTTTAAAGTAAAAATATAACTATATCAGTTTAAGTTAAAAGAATGTAAGTAGCAAATTTCTAAAAAAAATATGATCTATTTTATTGAAAAAAATATTTAGGGACTTGACTATTCGAAATGAGAATGTTTAGTGGTTTTTTCACTCAAAAGAATAGTTCAGGGACTTAATACACTCTAGATTTCTACCGTCTGAAACAATAATTCGCAAGAAACCACTAATAGATATAAGGCACCCTACCTCTAGAAGATATACCTAAAGAACAATAAGAAATCATTATGGTTTTTTTAAGATATTTATTATCAATAACCTTGATGTTAAACTTAATGATAACATTCAAGAAAACATAAACGCTTTCCTAGCTAAGTTGAATGACCTACTCATAGCTGACATCATCCTACAAGGCTACAACCGCTCCCAACTCCCAAGTTTAGCATCTAGATAAAAGATTGGTGATGCTTATAGACAAACTTCCAGTAAGTCAAAGTTTGTAGTTCACAACATGGTCATGAACCATTTTTTCCATTTTCGGATGGGTTGATTGTTACAAGGGTTTGTACATATTCCTTATATGTCCAATCTGACTTGCATCCAAGGACCTAGAAGCCTTTTGCACCTAGATGGCATCTAAGTGTGTGATTAGTAGTTGATGTAGAAAAAGAAGAACGGCTTCTTCTTCTGTGATGACATATACAGAAAATTCAATGGCCTCGATTTACACATTCTTGACTTGAAAAAAAGAGTTAGAAGGATTCTTGTAAGAAGGTCAGACCAGAAGTGGATTCCCTATTTGGGGTATGATACTAGGCTATGATTCCCAGATAGAGAGAAAACTCTTATAACAAAATGGGCCTCGAGCCTGCTTCATCGCCTTGACTTGATTCGGGTAAGTCTAAGCTTAGAAGACAACACGACTCTTTTGTAATCATGGTCGAATTCTTGGTGCTATTGTATCATCTATCTTCAAAATCATTTGGTTCTAAAGTTTATGCAGAAAAAATGTAATGTGATTATAAATTAATTCAGCACATTATCTCCCCTCAACCCTTGCAAACAATCTATCCTAAGACAGCCAATATACTTTCCTCTATTAGAATATCCTAGAAAATCCTTAATCCATTTCTAACATGTAATATCATATGATAACACCTACCATGTAATGAACAAATGGTGGAAAGCCTAAAGCCCAAGTAAATCGCAATTCACAAACATGGCACAAAATACAGTCTAGATTTCAAGCTAATAAAGTAACTGCGGTTTCGAAATTCATAAAAGAACAATAAACCAAATAATAAACTCTAAGTTAATCACTTGAGAGCCTAGTAACATACAACAAAAAAGAAAAACCCTAGCACTGGTAAAACACTAATCAAATCAGTCTCTTCTCAGACATTATCTCAAAATCACACACAGATCTCAAAACATGAATACATGCAAGGAGAGGATGAGCAATGAATTCAATTAAAAGTCAATTAGAATGAAAGAAGAAGAAGAAGAGTTAGCAGCAGCTTTGAACCTTTCTTTGCGATCCTGAATGTTCTTCATCTGCGTTTTGTAGTGATTTTCTATGTATTGCTTAGCAGCAGCCACTTTCTCCATAGTCAAGCTTGAACCTAGCACTTCATCATCTCCCCCTTTCACTCCTTCTTCCATATCTATCCTCTTTAACACACACACAAACACACACAGAGAAGGTAGCACTGACTCTCTATATCTATCTATATCTATCTGTGTGTTGCTGTGAGACTAGTAGTGTGTACTAATAATGCTAATAAGGAGAGGAGACTAGATAGAGGAGATGAGACAGTTAAAAAGCTATAAAAAGGGAAGCTTGTAAAACCCCTTTTTCGCTTTGCTCTGCATCAGGACAAACCCTCCAACAGGATATTTGTATCCACAACTCGGATCCTACGTTCTCTCATTGGAAAAAAGAGAGGTAAATTTACATTCCCGGTCCATGTGTTTCGTCGGTTGTTTGATTAAGGTCCCTTAAATAGTTAAACGGGTTTATTATACTTTTTTTAGTACCTGGTACCCGTAGTATGTAAAAACAAACGCTCTAAGGAGTCGTGTACTAACTTTTAATGGGTAAGTGTTGACCCGAGTAGGAGCTGTTTACTAAACAATTACCAGGGTAAGTACTTACCAAGTCATATTACCTTATCGGAAGCATATGGCAAGGATCGAGAATCTTACTCTAGTAAGAGCAAAGGCAAGGACGAGTGTCTTACACGATAAGTGAGTTCGTCATCT
The DNA here is from genome assembly GCA_030169165.1 of Centaurea solstitialis. Taxonomy (NCBI): domain Eukaryota; kingdom Viridiplantae; phylum Streptophyta; class Magnoliopsida; order Asterales; family Asteraceae; genus Centaurea; species Centaurea solstitialis. Next base: position 45,673,436 of record CM058042.1, on the reverse strand, counting down.
CTTACCACGGTTAGCACTTACCGGGTAAATTGTTTTGGATAAGGTTCATCTAGGTTTCGCCTAGACTATATCCTTGGTAATCTAGAACTGAAAACCGAGTAAATTGTTGTATACAATACTGTTTTTGTAGATTGAAATCTTACCCGGTAAGCAAGTGATAGTGTTGAGTTTTGTTGCTAAGCACTTACTCGGGTAAGCGTTTGGTAAACGGGATCTAAGTCTTGTCCATATAAGAGTGTTCACCAAATGTTTTTTTTGTAAGTGCTTGTCAACCAAAAAGAAACCATTTTAACCTTTTTAGGGTGCATTTGGTATGTAGACAGGACATGACAGCACATGACAGAACCGAACGTTTGTTCAGCGTTTGCTAAGACATTACAGGACTTGACTGAATAGAACAGAACGGATTAAATGACCAATTTACCCTAAATGAGCTTTTTAGTGCTTTTTACCAAAGGACTATCTTCACCATAATGTATCCAACTTTACCCAAATTTCTATTGTATGTATCGAACTTAAAAAAGTTGTATTGCATGTATTAAAGTTTAAAAAATGGTTTATTGTGTGTTATGGTTTACCGGTTAAACCCTTAACCGGTCACCCCATTTTAAAAATACTTATTTAGAGGCCATGTCATCTCCACGTGGACTCCACATCACTGCCAAGTTGGCGACCCGGCTGAAGAAAATCCCGACCCGGCTGAACCCTTTCAAAATAAAAACCATTGTCTTCTTCAGTTGCTGAAGTAAACCGCCAAAAAACCCCCAAAACAGAGAAGCCATAAACCCTTGATTGAGCATCGAATCAACCTTCCAAACCTCAAATTCTGGTCACTTTATGTCTGAAAAGGTACATATCTAGCTTTATTCTCTGAAATTTCGACCTACATTCAAAGAATTTTAGGGTTTTGAAAATTTCGGAAATTTCAAATTTTGGTCATCTGAATCTTCAAAAGTAGGTGTTCTCATGTTATTTTGGTCATCTGATAAGTTTTTTTTTGGTTTTTCAGGATGATACGTGCATTCAATTTGACAATACACTATGATGGATGTTTCATGTATCAACCTCTAAGGTATGAAGGTTACTGTTGAGAGGACTACTTATGAGGAAATGGTTTCCTTTATTGAGTTTGATACTAAAACTGTGATTGCTGGTCTATATTATTGTATTCCTGGCCATGAACTAGAGAAAGGGTTGATGAAATTAGACAACACCAATGATGTAGAGTGCTTATTTGATATTAGTGAGAATGTTAGACCTCAGTATTGTGAAGAGTCAGAAGTCTATGTTTACTTGCTTTTAGTAGTGTAATTTCCATTTAAGTTGAACATTAGTTGTTTGTATGCCCTTGTTTAGAAGTCTTAAACTTCGGGGGCCATTTATGTCTTTTTGTAATTCCCTCTCATTGCTATATATAGAATGAGAGGTTTAGGGTTTTTGTTGTTAATGCTTTGATCAACATTTTGGGTGTAAGAGATTTATTGCAATATATTGAAGCATTCACCATTGTTCTTTGTGTTAATCTTTTCTTTTTGATTTCATTCCATCTCTTCTCCCTATTGTTTTTGGGACAAACAATTGGTATCAGAGCTTGATCCATTGTTGTTTCCTTGGCTTGATTCTTGTTTTTAAAGGGTTTTCTAAAAGTTTTTTTTAAAGCTTTTTGGGTTGTTTAATCCAAAAAAAAAGCCCTTTAAAAGAAGTGGATTTAAGTGTTGAGTGATTTCCCTAGGCTTTTATAATGTTTTTACACAAATTGGGGGTCTTAACACTTAATTTTTAAGTGTTTTTGGGCTGTTTTGAAAAGATTTTCGGAGCTTCTGTGCATCGGAAAACATGAACTGATTTTTCAGTTCAAAATTTCCGAATCGGAAATTGTACTTTTCTTTGAATCGGAATTTGTGCCTTTTCCGAATCGGATAACTCGTTTTCCGAATCGGAAATTAGGCCTTCTGATTTGGGGTTTTGCTCCTTGTTTCACCTTTTTCCGAACTGAAGTTCCATTTTTTCCGAACCAAGCATTTTCCGAATCGGAAAATATCATTTTCCGAATCGGAAAATAAGCTTTTCCGAACTCTTACCTGTGAGCCAAATCCGATTCGGAAAACATCAGTTTCCAAATCGGATTTCGCCTCTTCGAGCCAAAACTCTTGCAAAAATTTTTCCTCGAATCCGACACTTAGCTATTTTCCAAATTTTTCAAAACTTGAAGCTAACTGTGTCCCGAGGCGCTCAAGGTATCTGTTTTTTTTCTCAAAAGTTTTTTTTCAGCCAAGTGATTCATACAATGAGATCCTCTTTGAGAGAACGAGATGTCGAAAAAAATTATCGGCATCGGATCCGAGTCTCGCCCCCCGTCTTGGTGATGGGTGAGTATCAGCAATGGAAGCGAAGAATGATTCATTTCCTTGACCTACTAGATGAGAACCTGATGAAATCCATACGTGAAGGCCCAATCAGACCGACAGTCACCGTAGCCGCAGTTCCACGGACGGACAACTGCCCTGAGCTACCGGCATATGTCGTCGACAAACCTGTAGATATGTACAACCTTGAACAGAGAGCTCGTCACCTCATTGACAAACGAGCACTCATTCTTCTAATTATGGTGCTCCCGAATGATATGTATGCGAGAGTCGACAGTCTGACCAACGCACGGGATGTCTGGCTCGAGATTAAGCAGCAGATGCAGGGCGGTGACACTGCTTTGGAAAGTCAAAAGAAGAGCGCGTTGAACGCTTATGAAGGATTCAAAGCCCGGGAAAACGAATCCCTAAACGAATCCTATCAACGACTGAACTCGTTTGTCAACGATCTGAGAAGGCTAGGAGTTGAGAAGACCAAGTACGAAGTCAACGTGAAGTTTTTGAAGAATCTGACTCCGGAATGGCAAAACTTGGCCATTAACATCCAACTGAGCAGAAATCTGGGAGTTATGGGTTTACACGATCTTTTCAGTATGATGGTTTAGCATGAAGAGTTCATTACCAGTGGAAGATCAAAGAAGGCTGTTGATCGTCTAGCACTGTCGGCTGTGCCCTTTGGAGGACCGAACTCTGCTCCAATCCAACCCACACAGTACAAGAACGTACCTCCTTAGTATCATCAAGAAGACTTCAACCAAGAGTTCAACCCGAACTTTGGTCCTAGCATACAACATCCCAATGATCCCGTGATCATTACTATTTCAGATGAAGAACTCTTCAATGTGAATGAGTCTCTTGCCCTAATCTCGCACAATGTGCAAAAGCTGAACGCAAACCGTGGATTCAACAGATCCCGGAGATCAAGATTTCCAGGAGGAAGCCTGATGGGGCAAGGCAGGGGAGGACATTATCAGATGGACAGAGCTCAGTTCAGCAACCAAGGAAGAGGAGACTATCATGAAGGTGACATGTTTCAGTCATACAATCAGGGAAGATTCCGCAACGAGCAAGGAAGATATAGAGAAGACCAAGGGAGGTTCAGAGACAATTCCCTAAGAGACAACACGTATTTGGACTTTCAAGGAGGTTCAGGGTATCAAGGAAACTGGAAAGGTCAGAATTCCGATTACAACTACCGGGGGAACACAAGGCAATACACGCCAGAGTCTGGGTATAACAACCGTCAAGGGTATGAAGGCGGGTATGGAGGCAGAAATAATAGTGGAAGGTATGATCAAGGACCGGGATATGGATTTGAGAATGATAGGAACGACCGCTGGTCAGATGAGAGAATGAATCATGGCAAAGGAAACTACAACGGAGGTGATCAACGGGGAAGCAGCTCCAGACAAGCTCCGAGAGAAGATCAACCTGTTTCAGCTGACCAAGGAGGTCAAAGGTCAAATCAACCCCCAATTCCCATGAATCAAAACCCCGCTCCTCAACAAACTGCAAGTCCCACTACCACTTGCTACAAGTGTGGTAAGTTGGGACACTATGCCAGAGACTGCTTAGTCAAATACAAGGATGCTGCCTACTTTGAGAAAAAGGCTGCCTTGATGAGGAAGAAGGGGAAAGGGGTTGCCTTGCTTGTTGATGAGGAAAATTGGGTATGCGAGGAAGAGAGCTCGGATGAGGATAACCATATGGTGAAGGGTTTGTGCTTGATGGCTGATTTCGAAGGACGGGAAGCTGTTGGTCCTAGCACTTACCAAGACATCGATCCATCTGAGGTATCCACTATTCCCGATATTACTGATACTGTGGCAATGTTAGAAGTTAAAATTTGTGACTTAGAGAGAAGTCTCCAATTGGAAAGAACTCTCGTCACGAAATTTAGAATCGACAGTGCCATTTATAAAAGCTCTCTCGAGGATTTGACTTTAGATTATAACCGTGAGATACTTGAGTCTGGCATTAGAGAGTCTAATCTGTCAAACAAACTTGTGTGTCTTCAAAAATCCCATGAGGAACTTAACAGTGACCATGGAGAGCTCACAATCAAATTCCAGTTACTTTCGGAAGAAAGAACTAGATTGTTTTCAAAAATTCAAGAGCTTGAGGACAACAATTTCAAAAGAGGACAATCTGAACAGACTCTGAGTATTCTCACCCAACATGCCAAAAAGAATCCTTTTTATAAAGCTAAACCCGGCCTAGGTCTATCTGAAAATCATGTTTTAGAAAAGGCACCTTCACATCTTATAACTTTGAGGATATGGCCGCCTCCAAGCCCAAGCCTGCCCTTGTAGGAGGACATGTTACCGAGGAATTTGTTAGACAGACCGTCACTTACACTGAAGTAATCAATGGTGAGACCATCACTAGAACCACCAGTCCGTCAAACAGTACCTCAGGTAGTCCACCCACGAGTCCCGCTCCAAATAGACCTATTTTCGTCCCTGCTAGTGATCCGGCTAACACCCACCAACATGGGAAGGCATTAAGGCTAGAACCCCTCGTGTAGCTATGCCTTCCATCAACAACACCGACCTGAACACTAGTTATGACACTAGGGAAATGGATTTTTCAGAGAGACCTTAGTTATCCCACCCGAGATGTTTCCGCAACTAAGAGTCCCGACCTAGTTAAGCTAGAGAAGGAGGTGTTTGAACTTAGATTGAAAGCCATGGACTTAGATGCCTGTCAACATCAGAGTTTGAATCTAAGAGTAATCGTCTCGGAAAAAGACACCTTGGTTCACACTCTGGAAAAGGACTTACTCGAGGCCAATGCCGAGAGAATTAGGCTTTCTTCAGAGTGTGAGACCGTAACCTCTGTCTTTACTGATTTCAAAACCAAGGTTGCGGATCTTCAAACGCGATACATTCTCCAAGATATTCACTTTGAAATAACAAAAGATCTTTATCATGATGAAAGGATGATGTATCGCCAATCTTTAACCAACCAAGGCGTGTCAATTTCCCTCTTGAGAAGGAAAGTTATGGATTTTGAAAACTTTTACTCTTTGGATTCTGATGATGATACGACTTATCCTGTTCTTAACTATAGCATGGCTAACCCAAAGTCCAAACCAGACCTGTATCCTAATGTTACATATGATGTGAAAGTATTTTTAGACGAGGGTGATGATCCTTCTGGTTTGGTTCCCAAGAAAAAGAAGTTGTTGTTTTAAAATCTGAGAAGCCTGCTGAGCCACAAGCTTCTGGTTCTGAGAAAAGTAACCCCAAGGGTGCAAAACGTGTTGGTACTGACTGGAGAAGTCAGTTAAGCCTTACACACCCAAGGGACTCCAGAACAAGAAATCCAACTCTAACGATGCTTGTGCCTCAGTCAAACCCATCAAAGGTCTTGACTTTAATTCGAGTACTTTTGACGTGGGTGAGACGTCTCGGGTAAAACCAAATCAACCTTTCAATTCCACTAAATCTAATTTTTCAAAACCGTCATCTGGAAAAGGTGGCTAATCCATTTCTGTTAAACCGTCCTCTAACTCACACCATGCTTTGAATGCAGATGGGATGAGGAAAGATGGTGGAAGAGAATGTGAAGCCACAAAGAAAGGATCATCAGGAGAGAAACAACACCTTTACTGCCCGATAAGCCACAAAGCGTAGTCCTGGCCGTGCTGGTTTAGGCTATGCTCCACATGGTGTAGGATTTCATTCAAATATGTCTGTAAACCGTAATCGCAACTTAAACGATGCTTTTGATACGTTTCGTAATGACATGTGCTTTATGTTTGATAATTTCTTGCGCTATGGTGTGACTAACTCTTTCAATGCTCCTCAATCTAATGTCAAATCTCGAAAGAGAAGGGGAAGAAAAAGAGGAAAAACTAAATCCTCTTCGTCAGTGGAGTCCCCTACGCCGAAGGAGAAATCCGAAAAGGGGACTACACCGACTTTTTCATCTGTCTCTAACCCAAAGGAACCCATTTGGCAATGGGTCCCTAAACAAGCTTAATCTGTCTTGCAGGTCAGTCATGTGTGGTACTTTGATTCTGGAGCTTATAGACACATGATTGGTCAGAGATCCTTCCTTTTCGACTATGTTGAAAGGTTTGAGGGAATATCAAAACCACGGACAAGACACCGAAGCCAATGTTGGGTTATGGAAAAATCACGGACGGAAGGTACATCATCAAGGATGTACGGTATGTCGAGGGATTAGGGTACAACATGTTCAGCTCCAGTCAGTTCTGTGACAATGGATACTGGGTGAAGCAATTTCAATATGGAAGCGATGTGAATGATGAAGACAATAATGTCGTACTCAGTGCACGGAGAAACGGAAATCTTTACTCCACCGTCTTCCGTTCAATCCCTCAGACACACCCTTAGTTTGAAGCACTCTCTCATCCGAAGAATGCAATCTGTCTGCTCACTAAGGCGTCCAAGGAGGATAGTTGGTTATGGCACCGAAGGCTTTGCCATCAGAACTTTAAGGACATGAACAAGCTGGTTTCAAAATGCCTGGTCAAGGGACTACCGGAGACTCGTCTTTCAAAGGATATGTTATGTCCTGCTTGTGAGCAAGGAAAGATGAAGAGAAGCTCACACCACCAAAGATGGATTCAAACAGCAAAAGTCCCCTTGACATGATACACATGGATCTGTGTGGACCGATGAGAGTTGAGAGCCTAGCAAGAAAGAAGTACATGTTGGTTCTCGTTGACGAATTCTCAAGGTTCACTTGGCTTGAATTTCTATGAGCCAAATCTGATGCTGCCGATTGAATCATTGCCTTCATCAAGTGGATTCAAGTTCTCTTGGGTCGCCGGGTGAAGAAGTTGCGAAGTGACAACGGAACCGAGTTTCGCAATGCCAAGCTGCAATCCTTTCTTGAAGATGTGGGAATCTCTCACAACTTCTCTGCCGTGCGCATTCCTCAACAAAATGGAGTTGTAGAAAGGAAGAACCGGACGTTAGTCGAAGCAGCCAGATCCATGATGGCTCACTCAGGCGTTCCTCAACAATTTTGGGCTGAAGCCATCTCAACAGCATGCTACACGCAGAATCAGACTCTAATCGTCAAGCGGACTGGTAAAACCGCTTACGAGATGGTCGAGGAGCGTAAGCCTAACATCGATTACTTTCGAGTTTTTGGATTTAAATGCTATGTTTTAAATGACCGAGATGATTTGGGAAAGTTTGAACCTAAGTCTGATGAGTCTATCTTCATTGGATACTCACATAACTCAAAAACTTATCGGGTTTTCAACAAACGACCCGAACCATCTTGGAAAGCTCAAATGTTGATTTTTCCGAAACCGAAACTTATTCTGATGCAAGTCCTAGTAATATGCATGCCATATTTCCTGAACTGTCCACCACACCACCGAGCACAGATTCAGCTACTAACTCGTTTGCTTTAGACTTTATAGATCTCGCAGATTACGATCTTACCACTCTCACAAGACCGATCGTAGTTCCTGCTCCAGTTGGTTCAACCACTACTTCTGTGTCATCTGATTCCTTTGTGACCGAGCCATCATCAAGCACTTCAACAAATTCAGTGACACCAGAATCAGCGATCTCCCCCCTTGAAACATCATCTGCTGCCTCACCGGAACCGGTCCAAGAACAGCCCACACACCCTATTCTAGCACCTATACCAGAAGAAGCCTTACTACCTTCACCCGAGCTTGGGTCAAAGAACCTATGCTAAAGTAGTGCGTGAGCCTCGGTTGGAAGCAGCACCGCTGACTAATCTGGAAGAAGGATCATCTAGTGGAAACCAGCGAGAGATCTTAGCAGTGCACGATGAGAACAACGCATCTAACAATCAACAAGCCTACGTCACTCTTCTACACTCAAGAAAGTGGACAAGAGACCATCCCCCCTCCCAGATCATCGGGAGTCCCTCACAACCTGTCAAGACGCGATCTTCAAAGAACGTCGAAAACCTGATTCTATTCGGAGGATTCTTAAGTGACTTTGAACCTTCAAATGTTTCGCAAGCTCTTGCAGATCCTGATTGGGTACTAGCGATGCAAGAAGAGCTGGCGGAATTCGAGAGGAACAAGTATGGCGGTTGGTAACCAGACCGTGTGGAAAGTCCATAATCGGCCTGAAGTGGATATTCCGGAACAAAACTGATGAGAACGACCTTATCATCCGAATAAGGCCCGACTGGTTGCCAAAGGGTATCTCCAACAGGAGGGTATCGATTACGATGAGACGTTCGCGCCAATCGCTAGGATTGAGGCTATACGGATCTTCCTTGCTTATGCCGCACACAAGAACATGACGGTCTACCAAATGGACGTCAAGTGTGCCTTCTTGAATGGAAACCTTCAAGAAGAAGTCTATGTTGAGCAACCGGAAGGCTTCGTGGACCCTCGTATCCAAATCATGTGTACGTACTCGATAAAGCACTTTACGGTCTCAAGCAAGCTCCGAGGTCATGGTATGAAACTCTCACTGAATACCTAATTGGAGCTGGCTACAAGAAAGGTACTATCGACCCTACCCTATTCCTTCGGAGGTCAGGTAATGACTTAATCATGGTACATATATACGTGGATGACATTATCTTTGCATCTACAAAGCCTGAGATGTGCAAGGACTTTGAAAACACCATGAAATCCCAATTTAAAATGAGCATGATGGGCGAGTTGACGTTCTTTCTAGGACTTCAAGTTCGACAACGCCCTGATGGTATTTTTATAAATCAAACCAAGTATGTTCAAGATTTATTAAAACGTTTTGATTTCGGTGGTTCAAACTCCTCTGCAACACCAATGCCCAAGAATTTTCAACTAACCGTTGATCCTTCTGGTACTCCGGTTGACCAGAAGACCTATCGGGCAATCATTGGTTCTCTTTTATATCTCACAGCTAGTAGACCCAACATTGTATTCTCCACGGGTGTCTGTGCTCGATTCCAGTGTGATCCTCGTGAGTCTCACTTGCATGCTGTGAAAAGAATCCTTAGGTATCTGAAGGGAACACCGGATTTTGGCCTTTGGTACCTAAAGGATTCAGGTTTTGAACTAATAGCCTATACAGACTCAGATCATGCAGGTTGCAAGCTTAACAGAAAAGCACTTCCGGTGCGTGTCAATTTCTTGGGGACAAGCTGGTGAGTTGGTCATCCCGAAAGTAGAATTGCGTCTCCTTATCCAATGCGGAGGCAGAATATGTAGCCGCCGCCTGCTGCTGCTCGCAAGTTCTATGGATGAAGACCCAACTTGCTGACTTCGGATACACGATGCAGAGGATTCCCATCTACTATGACTCCAAAAGTGCGATTCAAATCACGGCGAATCCGGTTCAATATTCTCGGACGAAACATATCGACATCAAATATCATTTTATCAAAGATCACGTCAAGAAAGGTAATATTGAACTTACTTTGTTGAAAGTGACCTTCAGCTTGCTGATTTGTTCACAAAGCCGTTCGATGAGAAGCGTCACTACTTCCTCCTATACAGGTTGGAAATGCTAACCTCCCGCCTGAGATCTAGGGGAAGTCGGGAATCCATTTAATGCATGCATATGTGTAGGGGGAGTCTTTAAGGGTCTGCATGAATCAAGGGGGAGTGTCGAGTCTTTATTGCTTGTTTTGCTGACGTTCTGGATCCACAATACCTTGGATACCATTTTATACTTCTTTTTTTGGTGTGGATCCCCACTACGACTTCTGGTTAATTCAGATCAGAACTCGCACAAAACCATGATTGAGACGTACCAGGTAAGTCTCTTGCTCGAGGATCGGGAGCTGAACATGTAAATTTTTGCGAACTTGAAAGTTCAGGGGGTGGTAGAGTACATGTTTTGAACTTACAAGTTCGAGGACTATTTCTGCCATTTTCTGAATTACAAATTCAGGGACTTGTTTTGCAATTTTGTGAAACTTATAGTCCAGGGTCTGTTTTGAAATTTTCTTAAAACTACAAGTTCAGGGACTTGTTTGTAAGTTTCTTGAAACTTCAAGTCCAGGGGTTATTTTTGCCATTTGGTGAAAGTCGGGTTAAGAGAGCCAAAGGAGAGCCAAACACAGTGTTTTTCGAGCCAAACACAGTGTAAATCGGTAAAAATATAAATACCGGTTCAAGTTTCAAATTTTCACTTTTTCCATAATCTGCAACTTTTTCTCTCTGGAAACTCACCCGATAACCGCTCTCGCAACCGATCCGAATCACTCGTTTTTGCTCCGTTCTTGAATCTGATTACGTATCTGCAATCCTGGTAAGTTTCGAGCAATCCTTAAGTAGTTATAACGTTTAATCGTATCGTTTAAAGGCCTGGATCGAAGCCTAAAGTTTTTAAACTTACCGAAACCCAAACATCTTGGAATGGGTTTTCGGGACGTTAAAAACGATCCAAATTTGCTCCTAAACTTAGTTTTTACTGATTTAGCTTGAATGTAACTAGTTTAGGGCTTCAAATCTGTGTTTGGATGACGGTTTTTTTGATCAGAAACCGAACAGGCGCGTTTTTCCGAATCGAGTATTCATGTTTTCCGATTCGGAAAACATGAATGTTCTTGTTTTCCGAATCCAAACACGATGGCCTTTCTTACGTGTTTTCCGATTCGGAAAACCAGATAAATCCGATTCGGATTATCAGGTTTTCCGAATCAAGACTTGAGCCTCATGTTTTTCAAGTATACATCTTTTTCCGATTCAGAAAACATGGAACTACCCTTATGGGTTTCCGAGGTTTTTCGAATCGAGTGTGAGGACAAGACCTTTTGGCTCGGTTTTAAATTCTAAGTGTTTTATGGTTTCCCGATTCGGAAAACATGTTTTCCGAATCGGAAAACTTACCTTTATATGCATTCTATTTTTCTAAGTGCTGAGATTTTCCGATTCGGAAAACTTACCTTTATATGCATTCTATCGAGGTTTTCCGACTCGCGCTTAGTCGAGGGTATAGCCTTTTTCTCTAAGTGTTTGATAATCTTGTATGATTCGGAAAATGCTCTTTTCCGAATCGATTATCTCATTTTCCGTTTCAAAAAATGACATAATCCGAATCAGAATTTGGCATTTTTTCAATCTCACCAGTTTTCAACACTTAACATTTTTCAGGGCACATACTAACATTGTTTCTCGTTTTGTTTTGACAGAAATGGCTCGTCAACAAAACACACCGCCCTCGCCGATCAACAACGCTGCTGATCGCGCGCTCATATCTCCGGAAGATCTTCGCCCGATCATCCAGAACAACGAATACGTCGACCTGACTAACTTCGTTGTTCAAGACGAAGTTGTGCTAGAGATTCTCAAGGTGCATCCACTGGCTTACGCTATGCAGACTACTGTTGACATACCACTGCTGTACCTTCAGCAGTTCTGGAGGACGTCGCGAGTGGAGACAAGAGACGATGTACTGACCATCGTGGGATGCATCGATCACACTAAGATGACGATCACTTTGGAGGACATCAGGCGAATCTTTCATCTACCATCAGCCACTCCCGAGGCCCCGTTCGAGCCTTTAGTATCAGGAACCGAGCTCTTCAGCGAGATTCTCGCTCTCGGGGTCCATGCCAACCCAAATCAGAGGCTGAACGGGATCTCTCACGTCACTCAAGGGATGTTGCCCCCTATCTGGTTCACGGTCTTCAACATACTGAACGAACCCTATCTTCGAAGACTCACGGTGTGGACAGGGCATCCACCCATATGTGGCACGTTATTCATTCTGTCGCCTATGGAAGGCGAATTGACGTTGCGCAACAACTCTGGCAGGATATCGTCAACGACGTCGTGGATGGCCCAGCGCGGACCCGTCACTCATCCATCCCGTGGATGAGATTTATCAGCATTATGATCCGAGATCATATGGATCGCCATCCGACGGTCCGACGCAGATCTGGCCACCCTCGCTTCCAGAGCAAGCAGATCGGGAGATGAACAAGAGAACTCTGAGGCCTAGCCAAGTAGAGATGCCGATACCAAAGAATGTGTTGGACATGGCGGACCGTAGGGCATCGAGTGTAGGATTATACCGTGTGTTTGTAGGCTTAGAAGCCGCGTCTATGGACTCCTCAGAACCGAGGAGCCCTACCCCGGACGCGCGACCCGTCCCTCTTAGAAGCCGTGCCACCGGCACGGCGGGCCAAAGCTCCAGTGGGGGAGCTTTTGGCTCGGGTGTGATGAGCGTAGACGATAGGGGTGAAGCGGGTAGAATCGTACGGACGTCTGCCACTCCACACATTGAGGGAGCCGAAGCCTATCAAAGGATAGTTGAGACCCGAGCTCGTCGGGCCCGCACGAGAACATACATTGAGGAATCCACTCACGTCACCACCGATCGTGACATCATGCTGGGCCACCGAGTCAAGCAATACACCGGGATACTCCAGCAATCCCCCATGCACTCGTCATCGGATGATCACCGCACGCCGTCGCCGCCACAACAAACCGAGCGAGTGGGTGAGGAAGTGGAAGCTTCCCCACAAGAACAAGCACACTTCCCCTCACCACCTCATGCGGACACGGCTCCTTGCCAAGCAGGCGAACCATCTGGCGATCCATCCGGCGATGACTCCGACGGTCAAGAACCCTCTAATCATACTCCATCTGACCGTCGTGAGGACGATGACGAGGCCACAGAATCCGAGAAGGTAGATTACGGCTCAGACGAAGAGTTTGAGGAGTCCGAACCACGAAGGGCGGGAAGGCCCAACAGATTGACGATGACGAGGCCACTTCCTCGTTCAACGATGACGGAGTATCCGACGATCTCAATCTTGGTGGAGATCTGATTTCAGATGACCGAACCGTCGGTCAAGAAGAAGAAGGTGCTGAAGTTGTACAGTCAGTCTGGGGTGAAGGCAGTGGTGATGAGGGTGTAAGAGAGGGTCTTGAAAAAGAGACCGAAGACGAAGAGGTCCGATTAGACGAGCCTTGGGCTCAAATCCAGGAGGCGGTCGAAGAAGAAGAGCCGCATAGGAGTGTAGATCTAGTTGTCCCTCTTATCCCGAGTCCATCCCACACAGAGGCTACCCACACCGAGACCGGGCACCTTATGGTGTCTGGTCAAGATGCTAGCAGCCAACTAGCGCATTTGCACACCCCCGCCAGCCACTCGACCATCTCTCAACAGATGGTCGTTTCAGTTTCTCACGGGGAAATAGCACAACTTTCCACGGCCACTCACTTGGAGTCTGTCGGTGTTAAGATAAGAGAGGCTCTGCCCCACCTCTCGACTTCTTTGAGTGCACATCGAGTCATAGAGCCATTTCCCGGGACTTATGTGATCCCTTCTATCATTAGGACACGATCGTGGGTTACTCAAGCAGAGATTCCAAGGGACTCTGCCAGAACGGAGGTAGTAGGTGCATCCGAAGACGCCCTTCGAGGATCCTCCAGAAGCCCTGGCACGGTCGACATCACGGCAGCAGTGCAATTAGGCCGAGAGAGCACCTCTATATGTCTCTTCTCGTCAACCGGAGCTCAAGAAGCACTGGGATTTGTACCACCGGGACCGGGTCCGACAGACTCGAGCAAAGTCTCAAAAGATGCTCACGCAACAATGGGACTTTTAGGTCTGACGGATTCGGGTGGAATCCCTAAAACCACCCAAGTAACACCGGGACTTCAAGGTCCGACGGATTTGGACGACATCCTTAAAGTCGTCCACTCACGACTACAGAGCATGGAGGAGGCCAATGCGGCCAGGGATTTGAGGGTCGAGGCGTTGGAGAAATCCCTGGCCGAGATGAGCAGAAGAGAAGAGCTGATCTTGAGGCATCCAGGAAGCTCCAAGAAGACAGGGATCAGGAGCTTTATGAGCTCAAACGCAAGATGAAGGGCAAACATGTGGAGGATGCCCCGACAACCAAAACTCGACCCATCGTCAGTCCGAAGATGTACTCCGTCTCGCTCCTCCGACCTCGGGCAACCTACCCGACATTCCTGGGTATGTCACGGAGGCGGAGCATGCCGTCATGATCTCCTCATACACTACACAGAACGACCGTCTCTCCGCCCAGCTCAGGGAAAAAGACGCACAGATCGAGCTTCCCCAGCAACGCATCAGGGAATTGGAGGCCTTGTGTCGGTCTCAGGCTCAGCCTTCCAAAAGGAGGCATGATGACCCTGACGACTCGGCTCCAGGTCCTCATGAGGGGGAGGTGCAAGCTTCCAAAAGGCTTCGCATCAACCTCCACTCAGCCTCCGGTTCCGGCTCCTCCTCTGCTCCAGCTACCACCACTACTCCTTCGAGTGCTCCATCAGAGTCTGCCGCCGCCATTCCGTATGAAGATTCAGATACGGAGACTCTTGATGTTGAGGGTTGGCACTACGAGTCAATCCCACTAGATGAGGTAATACACTTCCCTCATCTAGCTGAGATAGCAGATGTTGATGTCATTTCCCCTGAAGCAGCACCGACAGACCTTTCAGATCTCCAGTTTCCGGAAGAAGCCCGGAAAATACTTCGGTCGCTCGCTCAAAGCCTTCGGATCTATCAGAAGGGGGATGACATTCTCCGAAACACTGATTATGACAACTTCCTCTCCACGATTGAGTTTCCCACTTCCGAAGTCCACAGACGATCTCAACAACTACTCCCGATTCCTCAGCTCCTACTGTTATCCAGCTGAACTGGAACCACTCGGTCATCTTCAGGCCGTTTCTCGAGGAATCTTTCTCCCGGATCTTTCAGCAAGAAAAGCTACACTTATGGTCCCGAAAGGTGTACTTCGGGATCTCTCACATGAAGAAGCTTAGAAGAAGAACGGCGTACGTCCACCAGAGGGTTTGCAACTGGGCGACTCACGGACGACAAAGGATAAGACGTCGATTCACGATGGTAATTGCGATTCGCCCTTACAAACACGGACATCAGTTATTCCTCGAGTTCGACGTCCGCATGTATGGAACCGGCAGACCCGCTGGAGAGTTACAGACCTGGACGTTCACCGAAGCTGACCTGGACCAGATTCACCTCGAAGACCTCCTTGCACTCATCAAGTATATACAAGGCCCGATCCTCCGACCCAAGTATTACCCAGATGGCCTCGAAGTTCTGAAGAAGTATGTTCGTCATGCAATCACACTTGCGCGTGTGACGGACTATCAACTAGCCATCGAGAGCCGCCAGCCCAAAGTCAACTTGCTCCGTCCGAACCTGCGCGTGCCCGCAATTGGAGCCTACTATCTCTACATGCCTTCTAGATTACTAGAGCATGGGGTCGTCTACATGACCAAGAAGAAGAAGGAGCCCAAGTTCATGCGATTCAGCGAGCTTGCCAAGTTCTGTGACGGTACCTTGCTCTATGTGTACAACGGGCTCTCGAGCAGACTTTTGACAGATCAGATCCCTTCGTCGAAGCTTGTTGACGGAAAGGCGAAGGTCTTGGAGGCAATGAACTTGATTGAGAGGAAACTGAAGGAGAGGTTGATGTACCGTCGAGTCGACGCCGCAATGAAGATGCGAGCGAGGATAATTGGAGATTGGGACGAGTTCCTGCAAATGTCGAAGTGGGAACCAGCGTTGGAGTTACCGCCACCCTTCTGACTTCTTCCCAAAGGGGGAGATTGTTAGACCTCAGTATTGTGAAGAGTCAGAAGTCTATGTTTACTTGCTTTTAGTAGTGTAATTTCCATTTAAGTTGAACATTAGTTGTTTGTATGCCCTTGTTTAGAAGTCTTAAACTTCAGGGGCCATTTATGTCCTTTTGTAATTCCCTCTCATTGCTATATATAGAATGAGAGGTTTAGGGTTTTTGTTGTTAATGCTTTGATCAACATTTTGGGTGTAAGA
Source organism: Centaurea solstitialis (assembly GCA_030169165.1). Taxonomy (NCBI): domain Eukaryota; kingdom Viridiplantae; phylum Streptophyta; class Magnoliopsida; order Asterales; family Asteraceae; genus Centaurea; species Centaurea solstitialis. The sequence goes on along the minus strand of CM058042.1, from coordinate 45,657,322 downwards.
GATTTATTGCAATATATTGAAGCATTAACCATTGTTCTTTGTGTTAATCTTTTCTTCTTGATTTCATTCCATCTCTTCTCTCTATTGTTTTTGGGACAAACATAGAATTATGGACCTGCGGAATTATTTGTAGACCATTTTGGTGATGATTTAAGTTTGTATCTTACTGAGAATGATCAACAAAATGGTGGTGAAGAAATGGTGGATGATGAGGGTAACTTGATAGCAGAAATTGATAAAAATGTAAATGAGGTTGACATGAAGAAGAAAGAAAATGAGGATGCTGAGATTGAGTTAGAGGATGTTGAGATTGAGTATGAAGGTGAGGATGATGAAATTAGTGATTATGAAGGTGAGGATGATGAAATGAGTGATGTGGATTCCATAGACCATCTGTCTGTAGGTGAGGATGAAGTGATGCAAGTAAGGAAGGGTAAGAAACAAGGTCAGTCATTGCCAAAGGAAAAACCAAAACTAGGTGTGAAAAGAAACACAAAGATGGATGATACATTGAAAGTAGAACATGAGCAGTTCATTGAGGATTTGTTAAAGGCTTTAAAGGGTGAAGACAATGAAGCTGAGAAGGACCCTTTCAAGATGGATGAAGAGCAAGAGGTACAAAACTTTTCAATCCATGATGATGATACACACTGGAAATTGAAGAGGCCATTGGTATAGTATTGATATTTGAAGCTGTTTTTTTGTACATGTTTGTTATATGCTATTTGAAGTTGTTTATTTATACATGTTTGTTAATAGTTTTGTAATTGTATTTAACTATAGGTTGGTGAAAGATATGAAAATCCCAAACAACTGAAAGAAGGTATAACATGTTATGCCCTTGCTAATGGCTTCTCAATCTGGTATGAGAGGAGTTCTACCATTACAATCATTGCAAGGTGTGGTAGTAGACCACCTAGGATTTCTAATCCAACTAAGGGAAAACAGAGGAAGGGTTAAAGATACCCAACAGTGGAAAAGGGAGGGCAGAAAGATTGTCAATGGAGGTGTTATGCTAGGTGGATGAAGAAGGAACAATCCTTTCAAGTTATTTCACTTAAGGATGAACAAAGTTGTAGTAGAAACTTTAGGTTTGGAAACTTAATCAACTACAAGTGGATTGGTTCTAAGTTTGGTCATAGAATAAGGTGTAATCCAGAGATCAAGCTGGTTGAAATTGTAGAGTTGGTTCTGAAAAAGTACAAATGCCAAGTTACACCTAGTATATGTAGTAGGGCTAGGAGTTGGGCATTAAATGAGTATGAGAAGTCACTGGAAGAACACTATGGGTTATTAAGGTCTTATGGTGATGAACTTCTTAGAAGTAACCCTAGTTCTACTGTGAAAATTGGATGTCACAGTTAATCATGATGAGAAGACATATTTTGACAGATTTTATGTTTGTCTGAATGGGCTAAAGGAAGGTTGGAAGAGAGGTTGTAGGAGGGTTATTGCATTAGATGGTTGTTTCTTGAAAGGTGTTTGTGAGGGTAAATTGTTGACTGCCATTGGAAGAGATGGAAACAACCATATTTTCCCAGTTGCATGGGTTGTTGTGAATGTAGAGAACAAAGATAACTGGACCTCATTCCTTGCTTTTGTTGGTGAGGACCTAGAGGTTGAAACTGGTGAAGGTTTGACACTCATAAGTGATCAACACAAGGTAAACCTATTATGAGCTTTTTAGTAACTGTATTTAACTATGAATACTTAACTATTATGAACTTTTGTAACTGTATACTAAACTATGTAGGGTTTGGTTCAAGCTGTCAAAGATGTGATGCCTAATGCAGAGCTGTTGTTCCAGATTCAAGTTCTAATCAACATGCAATAACTAGAGAATGAATTGAGAAGCTATATGTCATTGATTCTTGGATGAAAAGTTTACACACACTAACACACCAAGAACACACACACTTAAGAAGTTAAACTCTCTCAATTCCCTCTCTTTCACAATGAAGCGTATGTGCATGTCTTTTTTTGTAAACTAACTCACTTTGGGTATTTATACCCCAACACTAACAACCCTTACACTATAGAAGAATTACACTTTCTACCCTAACAATACAAAACTATTACAAACAACATATAAAGCAACTAAAGCATTAAAAGCAAACTTTGACTTTGTAGTCCTCTTTGACTTTGCCTTTGTCTTCACTTTGAGCACCAACTTGTGATCTCGGATACAATCCGATTTTGCATCCAACAATCTCCCCCTTTGGATTCGAGATCACAAAAAGAATTAGGCAAATGTCTTCAAGAAAGCATCAACACTTTAAGCATCAACGATAAGCTTCCTTGAACGATAAGCTTCCGTAATAATCTTCACGAATCATCCAAATCTTCATGAAGCTTTAACAAACTTTGAACACAAAGCTTTAGCAAATCGAGATATCTTCAAATAATCACCAAACTTCAAACATCTCTCGCAAACATCTCTTGTCATATCTCATAATCTTCTCTTCATTTTGACATTTTGGAATCATCTCCCCAAAGTATCTTCAAAGCATTTCTCTACTTTACATTTCTAAACCATCTCCCCCTTTTTGATAAAATATAAAATAATCATTAAAATCTATAGAAATGTATGATCAGAACAACTCGGCTCGTAAAGATACAAACATGTGAAAGTACCACCATAGATATCAAAAACCATCTCCTCCTTGTTACTCCAGAATTCCCCTTATCACTCCAAAGAAATACCATCAATTCCATAAAGTAATCCGAATCTTTTCAAATTCAGATTGAAGTGGGAAAATCCTGAAACAACACATGAATCAGTTGGAATGCCTGTGAGAAGCACAAAGCAACTCAGTACAACGAATGCACTATATAAAGAGCTTTAGTGATGATCACTCCCCAGGGCTTCCGTTTAATCATCGCAAATACAAAAAGTATCACTATGAACGTTCCGACAAAGAAACACATTCCTTGTGTGTATTTGTGATGAAAGAAAATAGCATCAAGTGCTTTCATAAGGCTCAAAATGTGAAAACATTTCACGACTCGATGTGTAGAAATGAAGTTCGAAGGCAGGGCAGCTTCCTTCTGTTTCAATATCGATTTTCAAAATGAAAACCTGATAGATTATGTGCTGCGTCCCCGTGATGAAATGAAACATCTCCTTGTTAAGAAGGAAATGAGTAGCTAGTGGGGTAAAAACAAGAGTCGGCATTGGGCTTTGCCTTGTTTCAATATCGGTCACCAAAGAATGTGAACCAATAGATTATGTGGTTGCCCGGCTAAGAAGTGGTTGGTGCAGAGTTTTATGTTTCTTTTAACTCTGTTCTCACACCCTCCAATTCTTTTAAGCATCCTCGCGTCTAACCAAACTCTCATATCACATTTTTCCGCTCAATCACTATGAGAATAACTCGACCACCTGAGTTATCTCCCCCACTCTATGATGGAGACCCCTCACTCATTTCTCAAGGATAACTTCTTGGGTAGGATTGCCGGTTCTGGAAATCCATAGAAGTTATGTTAAGCTCACACATCCCATGAAATAAAGTTCCTAAACATGAAAGTACAATGATTCAACGAGTGAATCAATGAGCCAATATGAAACATGCTCGAACAAATATATATAAACAAGATAGGAGCATAAGAATTTCTTCAAACAAGTATATGAAATGAAGAACATGAATGATATAAACTTGTTTGAGAAAACTGATTCATCATATGATGTGAGATATATTTTTGAAAAGCTTTGGTGTACACAAAATGAATGAATGTTATCTATACGATCAAGATATAGATATAGCAATGAAGAACGTATCTGAGCAAATAAACGATGAAGCACAAATAGGAAGATAGCAAGCGAGTGTATTACCACCGAAAAATATGGTCATATAGAGACGTGGTAATAACAAGACAAAAGAAGCTAAACCGGTGTGTATGAATACTTGAAAAGTATATGAAAAGATAATACACAAGTATTAATCTTTGGAAACACACGGTTAGAAAATATCCGTCAACTCATCATGATATGAAAACATGGAAAATCACACTTCTAATTCGAAAAATCATTTGAGAATCGAGAAGTGAGTTTGAACATTTAAAACATTTTCATACCTGAAAGTTGTTCATCTTTCAAATATGTAAGCATTAAAGCTTATTTGAACTCTCCCCCTAAAAATGATATCTCGTATAAGAACTCCCCCTCAAATGGATAATCTGCAAAACAAAGTAGAAATTGGTATTCATTGAAAATGAATCCTTAGATGTTAGTCAGATAGTATCCAATCCAGAATAATTAAGCAACTCCCCCTTAAATTAAGATCCGTAACAGATTTAAGTAGGAGTAAGCATGCCAAGCTTGCTAACCAAAAAGTTAAAACGCTTTTCATCTAAAGGTTTAGTGAAAAGGTCAGCAAGTTGGTAATCTGTTTGAACAAAGAACATTTCGATATTACCTTTCTCCACATTATCTTTGATGAAGTGATACCGGATGTCGATGTGTTTGGTCTTGGAATGCTGAACCGGATTTGACGTTATCGCAATGGCGCTTTCCGAATCACAGTAGATAGGAACTCTCTTCAACTTGTAACCATAATCTAGTAGTTGTATCTTCATCCAAAGCACTTGCGAACAACAACTGGCGGCGGCCACATATTCTGCTTCGGCCGTAGAAGTGGAAACGCAATTTTGCTTTTTCGAAGTCCAACTAACAAGTTTATCACCTAAAAACTGACATGATCCAGAAGTGCTTTTCCTATCCAGTTTGCAACCACCATAATCTGAATCTGTAAAAGATATTAGCTCAAAACTAGAATCTTTCGGATACCAAAGGCCCAACTCGGGTGTGCCTTTGAGATACCGTAAGATCCTTTTAACTGCCGCAAGGTGTGACTCTTTAGGATTAGCTTGAAACCTAGCACAAAAACATGTGGCAAACATAATGTTCGGTCTAGTCGCAGTGAGGTACAAAAGAGAACCAATCATGCTTCTGTAAATCTTTTGATCAACGGATTTACCGGCTAAATCAGGACCCAAAAGATTTCCAGTTGGCATTGGTGTTTTAATTGGAGAACAATCAGTCATGTTAAACTTTTTCAACATATCTTTAATATATTTTGACTGATTTATAAAGATGCCATCCGGGTTTTGTTTGACTTGAATTCCTAAAAAGAAATTCAATTCACCCATCATGCTCATTTCAAACTCGGTCTCCATGATTTTAGAAAATTTTGTACACAACTCTGGATTAGTAGAACCGAAAATAATGTCGTCAACATAAATTTGAACTAAAAGCAAGTCATCACCTTCTTTCTTCAGAAAAAGAGTAGTATCGATCGTACCTCGTTTGAATCCTTTGGATAAGAGATGATTAGTCAGAGTTTCATACCATGCTCTTGGAGCTTGTTTTAAGCCATACAATGCTTTGTCCAAGATGCATACATGATCGGGAAAATCTGGATCGACGAACCCTTCAGGTTGCTCTATATAGACCTCTTCATGCAAGACTCCATTCAAGAACGCAGATTTGACATCCATTTGAAATACCTTGATGTTCTTGTGAGCCGCATAGGCCAGAAAAATTCGAATTGCCTCGATCCGCGCTACCGGTCCAAAAGTCTCATCATAGTCAATACCTTCTTGTTGAGAGTAACCTTTAGCAACCAATCGCGCTTTGTTTCTGACAATGAATCCGGATTCATCTTTCTTATTTCTGAAGATCCAGTTGGTTTTAATGATTGATTTATCTTGCGGTCTAGGAACCAAGCGATACACTTTGTTTCTTTTGAACTGTAGAAGCTCTTCTTGCATTGCTAAAAGCCAATCAGAATCGTCTAAGGCTTGAGAGACATTCTTTGGTTCAATTTTGCTCAAGAAACTTTTGTATAGGCAGTAATTTGCAGATGCAGATCGCGTTTTAACACCATCTTTGACATCACCAATCACATTGTAGAGTGGATGTGCTCTTGTCCATTTCAACTGAGCAGGAAGAATTGCAAGATCATCTAGATTGTTCTGACTATTATTTTCATCAATGATTGCAGGAATCTCTGATTGATCATCGGGGGTTAACTCTGATTGCTCAACATTTGGAACTGGTATAGCCTGATCAGAGTTAGAAGTAGAACATATATTCTCCGATGGTCCGGAATCATTTACGCTTGAAGGTTCAGGAACATCGTGAATATCAACTCTTGGATTTCTGGAAAGAACGAGATCTTCATTATCTGCACAAATATCCAGAAAAGCATCCATAAACAGTAAATCGAGTTCTGAACTATTTGGATCAGTAATAGAATCAGAAGTCGTAGTAGAAGCTTGACTATGAATTCCGAGTTCTGAACTGCTATGTTCAGAAGTCATCGACACGGTTTCATCAAAGGTGACATAAACGGTTTCCATAACCATCTTGGTTCTTTTGTTGTAGACCCGGAAAGTCTTCGACGTTAGCGAATAACCAAGAAAGTATCCCTCGTCGGCTTTCTTGTCAAACTTACCAAGATTATCACGGTTGTTAAGAATGTAACACCTACAACCAAAAACATGAAAAAATTTCACATTAGGAACTCTACGGTTGATTATATGATAAGGAGTTTTCTTGAAGCGCTTAGTGATGATGGTTCGATTTTGTGTAAAACAAGCCGTTGAAACAGCTTCTGCCCAAAAGGTAAGAGGTAATCCGGAGTAAGCTAGCATCGTTCGTGCCGCTTCCACTAAGGTTCGGTTTCTTCTTTCTACAACTCCATTTTGTTGTGGAGTATAAGCACCTGAAAAATTATGAGAAATACCAACAGATGTTAGATAAGCATCTAATGTAGCATTTTTAAATTCAGTGCCATTATCACTCCTAATCTTTCGAACTAGAAGTTGCAAAAGAACTTGGATCCTCTTGATAAACTCTCTATGATCAACTCGGGAGCTTCAGATTTCATTCTCAGAAATTCTAGCCACGTGTACCGTGAGTACTCATCAACCATAACTAGAATGTACTTCTTTCCACTAATTGATTGAATTCTCATTGGTCCGCATAAGTCCATGTGGAGCATTTCGAGTGGTGATTGACACGAAGATTCTGTCTTAGACTTGTGAGAACTTCTCTTCATCTTTCCCATTTGACAAGCCGGACATAAAGAATCTCTATCAAAAGTCAACTTTGGAAGACCTTTCACCAATCCACCATTAGCTAGTTTGCTAATATCTGAGAAATTCTGATGAGAAAATCTTCTATGCCATAGCCAACTTTCGCCTTTTGTTGCTTTTGAAAACAAACAAACTGGTATCGAAGAATCTATCACCGGAAAGTCAACCACATAGAGATTGTAAAACCTTCTCCCTTCAAAAATCTCAACACCATCACTATTAATGATAAGACAGTTAATGATGGAAAATAGAACAATGTTATAACCATCACAAAACTGACTTGCACTAAAAAGATTATGACTTAACCCCTCAACATAAAGTACCTTCTTTATGGATACCTTACCATTTGTAAGAATGCCGTAACCTTTGATGACACCCGTCGTCTTATTCCCAAAACTAACTGTTCCTCCTGGTCGTTCCACATAATTGTGCAACAACTCCTTGTAGCCAGTCATATGTCTTGAACAACCGAAATCGACATACCACATATGCCTGGCCTGTAGAAACATGTTAGTTCATCTTGGGAACCCATATCCAAATGGGTCCTTTCTTGTTAGTCTCATACATTTTTAACAAATCAGAAGATGAACCTAAAATCTTACAGTTTATACCAGACTTTGAAATTTGTGCATTCAATAAATCTTTAGGAATCCATTTGCACACAAATTTCACATCAACTGATTTATCTTTTGCTTTTGAAAGATTTTTCTTTTTAGCACTAAACACTTTAGCACGATGATCAAACGAGTAAGCATGAGATTTATCATGAGAAACACTACTAGATCTCTTCTTGTTAACATGACTAGAGTTCAACGAAAAAGAGTTATCACCACATTGAATACAATGCAAATGTTGCATAGCAAAAAACATTAAGGCAGACTCAAAAGAGTTTTGACACTTATTGAATCTAACATTCAGATTACATTTATTTGCATCATCAACGGATGACTTTTTAACAAAACGCTTTTTCTTCTTTGAATCTTTCTTCTTCCACCCTAGGCCATGTCGTTTAAAACTTTTTAAATCTGTAGAATCAGAAGAACTAGAGTTAATAGGTGTCTTAGGAACTGAACATACATCAGATGAATCTTTTGAAGATGTTTCAAGTGTAGCACAAGAAGTACTTCCTACCTCAAAAGTACTTGCATCAAAATTAATTGAACAAGTTTCAGACTTTAACAAAGTATATGAGGATTTCTCATCTTTTGAAATTCCACTATCACTTGAAACATTGACAACATTTGGTTTATCTTGTGTACTCGACTTTGGTTTTTCAAAAACAGCACCAAATTCCACATCTGGTAGTTTGAGTTCTGATTTAAGGATATCTCCTTCAACCATACTATCTAAACTTTTGTACACAAGATATCCATCTTTGTCAATAACAGCATATGTAATTAACTCAGTCACTTCAGGCTTAATACTTTGATCAAAACAAGGTGGAGTTTCTTGAGACTCAAACATGGGGTTTGAAATAAAATTTATCTTTTCTTCCTCAACACCCGCTTCAATATCATCATCATTATCAGAATCAAAACATGGTTTGGTCTCATCAGAATCAGAATCAGACTCATAATCAGAAACGCTTTTATTTTCTGAAAGATTTTTAACTTGAATAAACTCAGAAAGATTTTCACAATCTGTTTCTTTTTCAAGTTCACTTGTCTTATCTTCAGATTTAAGAGTAGAATCAGTAGTCTTTGACTCATTTTCAATATCGTTACTAAACTTTTCAGATTCATTTGAAAAAGACTTTACATCTTGAGAATACAAAGAAACACACTGAGTATGAGAAAACTCGGGTTTTCTTGTTTTATAACTTTGATTTAAATCATCATATTGAAAATTACATGTGTAATCAAAGTTATTCTTTCTCTTTGGCTTTGAATCTGAAAAACTATCACTTGAGTCATCAACAACTTTTTCTTTACCTTTATCCGAAGAATCAGATAAACAGATTTTACAAAGGTCTCATTTATTTTTGGAAAACTTAAGTTATCAAATTGATAAAGACCTTTAGGGGCTTTCTTTAAAACATCAATTTCAGGTAAACCTAACCCCATTTTCGGATTGTAAAATCTAGTATCCTTTAGATTATTTGTCAAAAGCTTAAGCGTCTGTTGAGTCTGACCTCTTTTTATATTAAGATCCTCCAATTGTTTGATTTTGGCATAAGCCTCAGATCTATCTTGAAAACAAACTTCATATTTGATCATATATTCAGCTTTTTCAGACTCCAAATTTATTAAAGCACTCTTCATCTCAGAAATTTGAGATTCTAGTTTGGCTTTCTCTTTCCTAATCTCAGCCTTTTCAAGCTCACGATCATCAGCTAAAGATTTATATAACTCACATTCATTACTGAATTCAATGACTCGAGCTCTTTCGAACTTAATCTTTTCCTTCAAGTCATCAAATTCAGTTTTTAAAATTAAAAACTGTTCTTCTAAAGAGCAGTCATCATTATCAGACATATCCGAGTCAGAAGGAGTTTGACTTACCTCATTTGATGCCTCGGTCTCTTTGTGAAGGTTGATGGTTTCTTCCACACTCGCCATGAGATTGTAATGAACTTGTGTGAAATGAGCAGAATCCTCATCATCAGAAGTATCATCATACCAACATTCTTCTTCCGCCATCAAAACTTTACCTTCACTCTTGCGTTTCGCAAGTTGAGCCTTCTTAGAGTAGTAGTCAAAATCCCTGACTTTTGGTGCTCTACAATCTTTGACAAAATGGCCTGGTTTGCCACAGTTGAAACATACGTTTCCTTTCTCATCTGTCTTTTCTTTCTCATAATTCTTCCTCTCCGGCCTTCTCTCATAATCCTTTGGCTTGTACTTGTCTCTTTTGTAGTTATCGAACTTGGGTTTCGAGTAGAACTTCTTCTTCCCATAACGTTTGTGAATAGAACTAGACAAAAGAGCAAGCTTGTCGGCAACTCGCTTCAAATCAACATCGGATTTAGAACTTTCATCTTCAAGGGTTTCTGAATCAGAATCAGACAACTCGGTGACTAAAGCCTTTGAATGGCTTTTCTTCTTTGAACTAGCACTAGGGAGCACACTCTTCTTCTTTTCAGTTAACAGGGCCAAAGAATCAGAAATACTCTTCTGCTTCATCACAATATCTTTGACTTTCACTTCATGTTGACTAAGAATGGAATACAAGTCATGCAAGTCTTCTTCCGCCAAGTTCTTGTTCATTTGAAAATTAACTGAGTAATGATCCCATTCCGGATTGAGATTCTTTAGAAACTTGAAATTTATCTCAGAAGTAGACTTTTGCATCCCATTTCTCCTCAAATCATTTAGAATGATGTTGAACCGACTGTAAGAATCAGCAAGTGTCTCTCCCTCTAAAGCTTTAAACCCTTCATAAGCTCCGATTGCTTGGTTTAGCTTAGCTTGGATTGATCTTTCCGTCCCTTGAAACTGTTTTTCCAACTCATCCCACAACTCTTTCGCAGTATTTCTACTATCAACACGATTAAACAAATCGTTTGGAATCGCCATCGTGAGTAAAGTAAGAGCTTTTTCATCAAGTTCAGCTCTAATCTTTTCGAGCTCATTGTAATGCCGGAAGAGTTTGAACACACGTCTTGGTTCAATTGCGGGAGTAGTGGCAGTCTCGGGTGTACCCGGAATATCAATATACGGCTTTATCGGACCTTCTTGGATGCTCACCATAAGTGTCTTATCGATGTTGTTGAGAAACTGAATCATCCTAACACGCCATTGCGGATATTCACCAATCTGAAGAACCGGAGGCTTGGACTTTGAACCCATGCTCAAAAGATCTCTAGACATCTTCGTAGAACTTGAAAATGATCGTAAATTCACTGAAGCTGAAAGACTAGTTTTGAACTTCAAAAACTGGAAATCTGAGGAACTGTAACTAAGCTGCACACTTCTTTTGATCAAATAAGAGATTAGTAACAAAAGTCAAAAAAGTCAACTGGAAAGTCAACCGATGAATAGTGAAATCCCGAAAAAAATATTTTTCAAAAATTTGAAAGTTGATTTTGATCGTAAAATTGACCAATTAGTCCAAAAAATCAACCTCTCGGAAATCACCAAAATCTCGGAAAAAACGGCATTTTTCGGGAAAAAATGACCTTCTTAAAAATGATTTATGTTTTCCACCGTAAAATCAGATAAGAAATCTAAGAACGTTTACGTGAAAAAATGACCTTTTTTTTTTTTTTTTTTTTTTTTTTTTTTTTTTTTTTTTTTTGCTTAACTGAACACCCGATTCGGGTAAAGGGGATTCCCGAATCAAAAAGGATTCCCGATTTCGGGTTATGTGAATTCCCAAATCGGGTAATGTAACAAATGAAACTTACCTAGCAAACTCTCGAGTTGGTATTTGATTCAATCTCGATTCGGGAATTGATAAATTCCGAATCGGGATTTGAACAATACCAAGTCGGGAATCAATTAAGAACCAATTCGGGAAAAATTTAAAGTCCTAACAAAAAATTCCGAATTCGGGATTTTCAAAATAGCGATTCGGGACTTTCAAAATACCGATTCGGGATTTATGAATCCTGATTCGGGATTTTTGAAATTCCCAATTCGGGATTTTTGAATGTCCCAATTCGGGAATTATGAACACAATGCGGGAAACCGAGCAGAACTCGAAAAAACAGTAAAAAACTTCAAAAATTACACCCCAAAACCACGAATTTTAACTCCAAATTAATCCTAAACACAGTAAAACATCATATTAACCATATAGGATCAAATTCAGAGGTAAAAACGATCAAAAGAAGAGATAAAAATCCTCAAAACCACCATTTTCGAAAAACTAAAAAAACTCAAAAATCTTACCAATCTTCAGCGAATTTTCAGCTCTGATACCACTTGTTGTTCCAGATTCAAGTTCTAATCAACATGCAATAACTAGAGAATGAATTAAGAAGCTATATGTCATTGATTCTTGGATGAAAAGTTTACACACACTAACACACCAAGAACACACACACTTAAGAAGTTAAACTCTCTCAATTCCCTCTCTTTCACAATGAAGCGTATGTGCATGTCTTTTTTTGTAAACTAACTCACTTTGGGTATTTATACCCCAACACTAACAACCCTTACACTATAGAAGAATTACACTTTCTACCCTAACAATACAAAACTATTACAGACAACATATAAAGCAACTAAAGCATTAAAAGCAAACTTTGACTTTGTAGTCCTCTTTGACTTTGCCTTTGTCTTCACTTTGAGCACCAACTTGTGATCTCGGATACAATCCGATTTTGCATCCAACAAGAGCATAGACTGTAACGCCCCGTTTTCCAAATTAGATTTTTAACCGATTTCGTTAAGTCTTATGTTGTGTAACTTGTTTCGTTATGAGGTGCAGGGGTGGAAATGCAATTCTCGGAAGTTGTGGGTGTTGTGTAGAGTGTGTATAAGTTCACTTAGAAGTTTCAATTCCTCCTTTTTGGGGGCATTGGACGGTTTGGAGAGAAAGGAGACCAAGGGAGGAGATTGTTGGTGAAATTGGAGATTTGTTGGAGTGTTTGTGTTCCATCGATCATCGGAATTTGATTGTTATCGTATTCCTAATATAAGGTATGTGTTCAGTTGTGTTCATATGTTAGTTGTTGGTGATAAGGGTTAGGGTTATTTTGGGTTTGAGAGTTCAATCAAATGATGATCAATTAGGGTGTTTTGGGATGTTTAATCATTGTTGATTTGTTGTTAAATGTTTGGGCATGGTTGGGTAGTCATTGATTGAGTTTTATGCTTGAAATCGACGCCGGATTGGAGGTTTTCGGACTTTGGAACGAAATTCCGTTGAAGGTTGTTTGTGGGTTCTGCAGGGTGCTTCGCGCCGCGAAGAGTAGGCCCTCGCGCCGCGAAGGGCTTCGCGCCGCGAAGCCTGGGTCTTCGTGAACGCGAAATGTCCTCTGTTTTGAAAATTGAACTTATTCTTTTCGGGTTCGGTTGGGGTTTCTAGGTTTACAAACCCCTAGGGGATATCAACGTATGATGTTCCGTGAAGTTTGGGAGTAATTGGACTAGCGTAGCTAGGACATTTCGGTTTAAGGGTCGGAGTTGCACTTTTGGTCACTTTTCGGGCCGAGTTTGATATATGTGTTCTCGTACGTGTATTATAGGTGTTTGAGTTCTATGTGTATTCTTATAACCAGTGTGAGATTTCAGACTTCAATACAAGGTGAGTACATTAACTCTTATACGTGGCTTTATGTACGATGTGCATGTGATGCGTATGTGGTTATGAGGCTAGCATGTTTGTGTGATGGCGTACCTATTGTAGTGGTGGTGGCCACCGTGGGTATTGTCCTAGTTTTAAACTAATATCGGTATGTGTGTGGTCCTTACCGACGTGTACCGTAAGGCCATTGGTGATAGCATGCCTAGTTCTCATATGCGTGGTGGTTTGTATTATATTGTTGTGTGTTTGTGGTTTGTGCTCACTAAGCGAAAGCTTACCTTGTTGTGGTTTTTCCCCTTAAATGCAGGTCCATCTGGGAAGGACAAAGGAAAGGGAAAAGCTTGAAGTTCCTATCATACTCAAGGCTCAATTCATTTGAAATTAAAAGATTGTTAAACTTAAAATTATGTTTTCGTTTTGTTTTAATACAGTTATATGTGATGAACCTCGTTTTGAGGATTTTGGATAATATCTTTTGGTTGGAAACTTAAACCTTCGATTCTATAAAATTTATGTTTTTGGACGATTTCCGCTGTAATGGTTACTTTTATTTAACTTCAGTTCATTGTTCGTTAAACATTGCAAAAATTAATTTGAGTTGTTACATAAACAATGTGCTAGGCACATATATAAAAACTTCAGAAAAGTGTTTAATGGAGTGGAGTTTAGAAATCTGTTTTGGAGAGTAAGTAAGGCCTCTTATCCTCAGTTATTTGAGTCGTGATGAATGAAATTAGGATAGCTAATCCAAGTGCTCACAAATACTTGATGGAAAGGGAACCTAAAACATGGTCAAGGGCTTATTTTGAGGTAAACAGAGGATGTGACTCTGTTGAGAATGGTTTCAGTGAATGTTTTAACTTTGTGTTGCTGAAAGTTAGGCATAAGCCTATTATAACAATGCTTGAAGCTATCAGAATTATCTTGATGGAAATGATGAATACCATGAGAAGGATCTGTGACACATGGGTGGATGACATATGTCCATCAATTAAAAGGAAGTTGGACATAGCAAAAGATCAACAAAGGTATATACTTTAACTTATTTAAACTGATTTAATTGTCAATGGATCTGTATTTTAACTGATTTTAATGACAGATTTTGGAAGGTTATACCAGGAGGAGGATCTTTGTTTGAAGTTAGGATGGGGAATGATGCTTTTACAGTGAATGAAGAAAACAAGACTTGTATATGTAGAATGTGGCAGCTTTCTGGATTGCCATGCCACCATGCTGTTGCTGCTTTGTTTTACATTCACAAGCAGCCTGAAGAATATGTTGCAACATGGTTTAGGAAGGATATGTACAAGGTAGCTTATAATCACCACTTGCAACCTGTACAAGGCATGAATCAATAGAAAAGTAATGAGTTAAACAAGCCTTTGCCACCAAAACCAAAGAGGATGCCTGGGAGACCAAAGAAGCAAAGGAAGAAAACAACGCATGAACCATCCCCTCACCATGGTAAGATTTCAAGACTTGGCAGTGTTATGACTTGTCAAAAATGCCACCAAGTTGGCCATAACAGGAGATGATGCAAACAACAGGCTACCCAAAAACCACTTAAATCAACTAAACCTGCTGGTAGACCAAGGAAGACAGATTAGGGTAGTGTAGACAAAGGCAAAACAGAGATGACAGGAAAGCAAAGTGTAGACAAAGGGAATGCACAGATGCAAGACAAAGGCAAGGGAAAGATGCAAGACAAGGGTGGTGAAGACAAAGGTAGGGCAGAGACTCACATTGTTGGTGGTTTATGAGGGATGCAAGAAAATCATATAAGCCATTACATATTGATGAAGGAATAGGCAAGGCGAAGAAGACACCTCTACCACCAAGGCCTCTACCACCAAGGAGAAGGCATAGTGAGAGGATTGCAAAGATGCCTACACCACCAATTAAAGGTCCTGGAGAATCAAGTGTGAAGCCTATGAATATAGATTAAAATGTCAATACCACAACTTTTGGTGTTTTGATGGTATTTTTGGTGTTCCTGACACAAGTTTTTGGTACATTTGGTACATAAGGATGAGCACAGTTGAGCACATAATAGCTTTTTTTGGTACTTTTGGTACATATAACAGTTGAATGGATGAAATGTAACTTTTGAATATAACTTTTGTATGTAATGGTAAACAATGGTTAAATGGATGAAATGTAATGTTGGTTTAATAGTTATTTGGTTGTGTATTGGATCTGTGTTTGCACCTGTTTAGGATCTGTTTTTTGGTAAATGGATGTGTTTTGGTAAATGGATGTGTTATTGGCACCTGTTTTGTACATCATTGGACCTGTTTTTAACCTCATATTAGGATTTGTCTTTGGACATGTTTTATACATCATTGGATCTGTTTTTGACCTCATATTAGGATCTGTTATTGACCTCAATTTACAGATCTGTCTTTGGACCTGTTTTTGTTGTATTCATTTGCCAATGCACATTCACTTTACACATTGCACAAATATCACAAATTGGGACCTGTTTTGTACATCCTTTTTCAATATGTTGTGGCACTATCTTTGGACATGTTTTAGTTTGTATTCATTTGCCAATACACATGTTGTCTTCATTTGCCAATACACATTCACTTTACACATTGCACAAATATCACAAATTTGACATCATATTTCATTCAATTTGATGAATTACATTACAACCATAAGCAAACAACACCCTTAACCATTACAACCATAAGCCTATCAAAGTGCTAGAACTACTATTACACTACATAAGCAAACAACAACTACAATTAAAACCATAAGCAGTCGATCATAAGCCTGAACTTTTGCCTTTGACACCTTCAATTCATCCATCAATCTCATATTTTCTGAGCATACAGCTTCACAATGCTCCAATTGGTTGTCTCTTTCAAGTTTTCTCACTTGCATATGTTGTTGGAACATCAAATCCTTATAATATTCATTTGGAAGCTCTACATCCAAAAATTTAAACTTCCTACATCTGCGATCAGAACCCTTCAATTAAAGAACACAATTTCAAAGTTAGGGTTTTTTTCAAGTACCCTAAAAATTAGGGCTTTTTCCAGAAAATAGTTTTTAGGGACAATTTATGTACTTACATAATTAGGGCATGAGATAAATCTTCTTCCCGGGTTAGAATTTGTCCATGAGGTGCGTACTTGCATCATATCACCACAAAAGCAAAGCATATCATCTGTTGATCTTCTTGTGTTGGGAGCTGATGACGAAGAAGATGACATTTCTAGGGTTAGAAATCGTATTCGTATCCTGCTTCCTCTGAAATCTTCCTTCCTCTTAACTTTTTCTTCCTGAAATCGTATCCTGCTTCCAAACCCTAGATATCTTATTCAATTTATTTAAACATATTAGATTTTCTATTTTCCTAAAAATCAATGCCACATAAGATTTTTTTATTGAAAAACAAATGCCACATAGGAGTTAACCTATTACACCGCAGCATTAGCAGGTTTGTAGGTAAACCATAACACACAATAAACCATTTTTTAAACTTTAATACATGCAATAACACTTTTTTAAGTTCGATACATACAATAGGAATTTGGGTAAAGTTGGATACGTTATGGTGAAGATAGTCCTTTTACCAAATAGTCAATCTAAGGGGTTGTTTATCAATAATTTTAGGTAAGTGCTAACTTTAATATGAGTTCTGATTGAAATAAGAGGTCTGACTGAAATAAAGCCCCAAAAATTAAAACCAAACGTGAAGGATTTTGGATTTCAAGCCATGTCGAATTCAGATTATTTCAGGTTTGGGTTCGGTTTTAGCAATTTATGTTTTTCCCTTTTCTTTTACCACCAAATTAGTAGAAAAAAGAAATCGTACGCAACAAAATTTAAAGATGAACATATATATTTTAAGTAACAAGATTTAAATAAAGAAACTCTCAAATGATAACTCTACTCTTATGTTAGATGTAATAGGTATAAGCATAGTTATCAAACTCGTACGAGTCACGAGTCGACTCGTACGAGTCGAGTCAACAAAGAACAAAAAAGTGGCGACTCGTAAATTGACTCGTAATCCAACCAGACTCGTATACTGACTCGTGAATTTTTCCTGACTCAGTCTGAGTCGAGTCATATAAAGACTCGTTCGAGTCATAAAGATGGGTAAAATATCCAAAATTCTATTTAACTATACCATTATCCAGTTGTCAAAAGCTTCTTTTAGAAGGAAACTAAAGTGATGGAAAGAAAGTACAAAGAAGTACAAAGTCAAAATGGAAACCTGAGTTGTCTCTCTCATTTGAAATCAGTTATCCAAACAGAAGAAGATAGAGTCTCTCATTTGAAAATTGGTCATTCAAATAGAAGATAGAAGAAGCCGTTGCTCTCTGCCCTCCATCGTCGGCTGTTTCTCCTCCATCGCTGGCCATAGAGGTCGCTTCGCTACCCTCTCTCGATGTCCTCTCTGTCTCTCTCTAGGTTTTCTCATTTAATTTCATAAGTTATTATTTTGCAATTGATTTGTTTATATATGGCAGATTTGTTTGTTGGAGGCATTAAATTCCCACTATCTCCACATTTAATTATTTTATTCAAGTTAAAAGTAGGCACAATTTCACATGATGTTAATTTTTTATACATGCAATAGAATACGTGTTAGTGGTCATCAGTCTATAGTGGATGACTAATTTAAATCAAAAGATGTTATTTTTACGCTTTTTCTCATTTTATTGTTATTACTTTATTAGTTATTTTTCTCATTTTGTTCCTATTAGTAATTAGTTATTTTCATTTTATTCTTACTAGTTATTACATGAATTCGTATTAGATTTTAGTCATGACGAAACCAAAACTCGATATCACTTGGGAGCATTGTACTAGCACGGATCCAAATAATAGATCAAAAGTGAAATGTAACTATTGCACAAAAGTTATGTTTGGTGGAGTTAATAGGATGAAGCATCACCTTGCGGGAACAAGAAACGGAGTTTCCCTATGTCCCGTTGTTGATGAAAACGTCAAACAACTTTTCATTAAATTGTTGGCAGGAATTGAAGAAAAAAAGTCTAAGGCAAAAGATGATGAATGTTTTCAAGTTGATAGCGATGAAGAAAAGCCGAAATTAGATGGGACCTTGAAATCATTTGCAAAGAGAGGAACACAAAAAACAATGAATGAAGTATTGAAGGATAGAAAACTCGTAACTCGTGCTTTATGCCGACTTCTATACGGGGAAGCTTTGCCATTTAACTTGGTGAAGTCTTCATTATGGAAAAAAGCTTTGGCACTCGTGGGAGAATATGGAAAAGGATTGAAGCTTCCTTCTTATCACGAGGCAAGAGTCACATACCTAAAGAAAGAGGTAGATTGCGTTGAAGAAGGGTTGAATAAGTACAAAGAAGAGTGGAAGAAAACACGGATGGCAAACAAAGGTCGATCACAAATTTTCTAGTCAATAGCCCAAGTGGCACGGTTTTTGTGAAATCGATCGACACATCCTCGTTTGCAAAAGATGCAAATAAATTGTTTGAAATGCTTGATTCACTAGTTGAAGAAGTTGGGTAGGAAAATGTCGTTCAAGTCATCACGGATAGTGCTTCGGCTTATGTATTAGCCGGTTCAAAGTTGGAAAACAAGAGGTCTTATTTGTATTGGTCACCATGTGCCGCCCATTTGATAGACTTGATGTTGCAAGATATTGGAGGGGGGAAACTTGTTAGAATTATGTGCAAGACAGTAACATGGTTTACCATATCCAATGTTATAAGACACTAGTGGGTCACACTGCTACACACCCGATCAGAGATCGTTTGGATTATGTGTGTGAGAAATAATTAATTGGTTTTAATTATTGAAGGGAGAGAAAGAATAAATAATTAATTGTTTATTGAAAATAATTATTGATTAATCAGTTTGATTAAATTAAAGATAATTATGAGAAATGAGTGGTTTTTGGTTACAAACACTGCCATATTTGTTATTATAAATAAAGGCTTAACTTAGTAATCAAATAACTGAATAACTTGATCACCAAGCAAAACACCCTCTCTCTCTCTCTCTCTCCCCTTTCCGTTGCCGCTTTCTCTCTCACACAAGCCGGAGTTGTTTTTCCATTCAATCCACGACGGTTTAGCAGCCAGTCTCGAGGTAGTGCCAGTAGCGGTGTATTCTCATTCGCATTCCGGAGATTTTATCATATAAGGTAAACTAATCTGATCAACTTCGATTGTATCTGTAAAGGTTTAAGTTGGATCCTGGATTGGGAATTTATGTCTTATTATCCACTGCGTCTTATTTGTATCCTAAAATCCCAACAATGGTATCAGAGGCACTTCTTAAACCTACAGATCAGGTTTGTTTGATAATTAGGTTTGTTAAAAATTTGATTTTTATATGGTTTTATGTTTGTAAAAATTGGATTTTTTCGAAAACCTAACAAATCGGAATTCAGTAATGGAACGGCGGCAGTTTGCCGGCCAAACCACCGGAGCAACCACCGATCACCGAAAACCATCGTCGGCTCCACCCCAGGTTGGTGGTGGCCGCTGGCTGTCTAGTAACCACAACCGCCGCACCACAGTTTGTGGCTCGCGGCGTCGATTGAGGCCGAAAACAACCACCGCACCACCGATCATGGTGGTGGTGGCAATCGATTGGACCACCGATCGACGGTGGCGGTTGTAACCGCTGCCGATCGATGGTGGTATCGGGTGGCGGCGACGATTGCGACCAAAAGCCGCACCACAGCAGCGTGGTGGCGGTGATTGATCGTTGTGTGCGGCGATCGAACGGCGGCGGTGATGGCGATGGCTGCCATCGTCATCGAAACCTCACCATCGGCGATGGTGGCTGAGGCTACTGTCGTTGATGGCAGCGAGGCTGGTTGTTGGTTCGCCGGGAAACGGCAGCGGTAGTGGCAGTTGCCGCTATCGTCGTGGTACTCCCACCGGAGGCGACGATGATGGTTAAATCCACTGTTGTCGTCGCCGGTAGCGGTGATTGATGGTGGCAGTGGTCGATTGCCACCGTGAGGAGGCGTCGGCTGCTGCTATCGATCAAAGAGAGCGGCGGTGGTAGCGTTTGCACTGCTGCTGCCGCCGGTGACCACTGGTGGCCATCTCGCGCAGCGCCTTCGCGCCGCAAGCAGCGGTCTCGCGCCGCGAACAACCGCTTCGCGCCGCGAACGGCGGCTTGTGGGGTGGGTTACTATTTTACGTTTCTTGCGTGACAAGTTTTGTGAGATAAGGATTTTAATCAGATAAGATTAAATCCTAGTTTTAATTTTTATTAAATTAATTTAATTGTTTAATTAATTTAGTTTAATTAAATAAGATTTTATTGTCATAGTCAAACCCTTTTTGACCCGTAGCTAAGGTTTTGTATGTTTATTTTATTTATTTAATATTGGTTACGGGAGGCCTGCGTGCCATTTACAACCCGCTTTCAATTGTAAAATAATCTAAGAATCGAGACCCGAAGACGGAGCCAAGGAAACAATCATGGAGCTTGGAGCCAGTGGGAGCGCCAAGAAGATCAAACCTTGTATTGTATTGTCACCTACGGATAAGACTGTCGTTTTGTGTTTGCTCACGAAACAACAATAGTTTAAGGGTTTTTGACTATGACATGTTTTAGATTGCGTGGTTGTTTATATTTAATTGCATTGCGTGGTTGTTACGGTTTTTAAAATTAAAAGTTTTAAAAGGAAAAATGGATACAAATACAGTTTGTGTTTGGATCCAAGTTTTTGAAAACTGGCATTTTTAACCCTTGTTAAAATCATAGATTAGTAAGTGCAACCCACTTTAGGGGCACCTCCGGTGTAAGGTACGCAGGGCGTTGTGAGTGAACACGCTTTAAACGCCCGCGTTCAAACCGAAACTGGAGGGTGATAAAACTCTGCGAATTATCTCCGGGTGGTACCAGCCAGGGTTTGTCCAGGTCCCGGGTGGTGCAATCTATTTTGGTAATTGTTTATTCACCGGGTGGTACCGGGCCAAAATGCACTAGAGGGACTAAATATGCACGGATTAAATATCCGATGTCCCGACGATCTAGAAATCGTGTTTTCGAATTAAAATGCGATTGGTATAGTTTTTACCTACCATAAATCACATGAGTCGGCTTGACATGATCACATGCTTCCGACACATGTGAAATATGGATTCTAGTCTAATAAATTTATTTTAAGGGTAATAATTTATTAGAAGGTTTTATAATTATAAACTAAAATTGGAATTTTTTCTCTTTATTGTAGATGTCAATTTCTGTAATCCCGTTTTATACCCCTGAGGAATCACTATGTCTCATCAATGGAAAATGGAAACTTACAGGTCAAAATTTTCCAGTTTGGAAAATGCACCTTGATAATATCTTGCGTGCACAGGGTAAGTTTTACGTTTTAGAAAAACCTGTATCACGACCTAAGAGTAATTCTCCTGAAGAGGAATTTACTCAATACTTTAAGTATTTGGCGGATGAATCGGATGTCATGTCAATTCTGATTTTCTCTATATCATCCGAGTTCACGGAAAGATTAAGAGATAAATCCTGCCACGAGGTCGTGAAAGATATAGAAAGCCAGTTAGGTTTCTATAGACATACGGGTAAGCTTCTGATCATGAAAGAGATACTTTCACTGAAGCTAAAAAGGGACCAATCAGTTAAGGACCATCTTATTGAAATGAGAAGGCTCTTTAAATGTTTGACGCGTTTGGGATACAAGATGACCCAGGAAGAGTTGGTGTATCTGATGTGGTACTCACTCCCAAAGGTGATATGTGACACAGCTAGTGCATACATGAAAGAACCAAAGACTGACGTGGCAAAAGTGCATGAGGATATTCTGGCCAGTCTAGAGCCGAAGCCAGCTCCTGCTGATCTCATGGATACTGATTGGATTGATGAGCTAGGAGATCTGAGTTGCCCAGAATGTGGGTAGCAAGGATATTTGCGAACACTCGATGAATATCGACCAGATAGATATCGGTTTACCCGATGCTCCAGGTATCTTTATGATAGATTGCTTAATCACTTCTTATGAATCATGGGTAATTGATACAGGCAGTGGTAACCACATTTGTAATCATTTACAGGGATTCACTAGAAGAGAGACTTTGAGGAAGGACCGTTCGAACCTACGAGTTGGCGAAGGCACTCCGCTGATAGCTGAATCAGTAGGATCTTATAGTCTTAGTTTACCCTCGGGTCTAGTTTTGGAACTAGAAAATTGTTATTATGTTCCAAAGATGATTAAGAATGTTATGTCTTTTGATTTATTGGTAGACCTAGGATTTTATTATAAATATGATTATAAAATGCTTTCAGTCTTTAAAAATAATATTTTATATTTTAAAGCTACTCCCGTGAATGGTCTATATACAGTAAATCTACAAGATGATAATAGAGAAATCTATCATATAAGTAAACGATCCAAAGATATTGAGGATCAGACTTAAGTCTGGCATTGTCGTTTAGGCCACATAAACAAGAAACGCATTGAAACACTCCTGAAAGGAGGATTTTTGGGCACTTTCGATTATAAACCTTTTGATAATTGTGAGTCTTGTTTATCTGGTAAAATGACAAAGCAACCTTTCATTAAAGAAAATGAAAGGGCCACTGACTTGTTAGAAATAATTCACACAGATGTGTGTGGACCTTTTAGTCATGTGGCAAGAGGAGGATACCGGTACTTCATTACCTTTACTGACGATTTCAGTAGGTATGGTTATGTCTACCTTATGAGACATAAATCTGAAAGCTTTGAAAGATTCAGAGAATATCAGAATGAAGTACAGAATCAACTAGGCAGGAAGATCGAGTTTTTACGGTCGGATCGCGGAGGCGAATATCTTAGTCAAGAGTTTGACAATCATGTGATGGAATGTGGGATTGTATCTTAACCCACACCTCCGTATACACCTCAGATGAATGGTGTGTCAGAAAGGAGAAATCGTACTTTGCTTGACATGGTACGATCGATGATGTGTCGCTCTACACTACCAATGTCATTCTAGGGACATGCGCTCGAAACAGCTGCACATATACTGAACAGAGCGCCAACAAAGTCGGTAGAAAAGACTCCGTACGAGTTATGGAAGGGTAAGAAACCCAAAATGTCTTTTCTAAGGATTTGGGGTTGTGAGGTATACGTCAAACGACCTACCTTAGAAAAACTCAAACCCAAATCAGATAAATGTATTTTCGTAGGATATCCCAGGACCACCGTGGGTTATTACTTGTACAACCCTGAAGAGAACAAAGTTTTTGTGGCTCGAAATGGAAAATTTCTACAGATAGTGGACAAAAATGATGTAGATCTACAGATAGTGGACGAAAATGACACTACACCGACTATTGAGCCAGAAATTCAACATGTAAATGTTGAACCTCAATCAGATCGATTGAGGAAGTGCAAACACATGACCTTCGCAGATCCAATAGGGTAAGACAAGAACTAGACAGGTATCTTGGGTTCCTAGTCTCTCAGGATGGTGGAGACTTGAATGAACCAACATCCTATGGAGAAATTGTATCAGGCAATGAGTTTGAACAATGGCAAGAAGCCATGAAGGCCGAGATGCAGTCCATGTACGACAACCAAGTATGGGAGTTGGCTGATTTACCCCAGGACTGTAGAGCTGTTGGATGTAAATGGGTTTTCAAGAAGAAAATTGACATGGACGGGAATGTGCACACTTTCAAGGCTAGATTGGTTGCAAAAGGATTCACGCAAACTCATGGTGTAGACTATGATGAAACCTTTTCACCAGTAGCCATGTTAAAATCAATTAGGATTCTGATGGCCATTTCAGCGTACTTTAATTACGAAATCTAGCAAATGGACGTCAAGACAACCTTTCTGAATGGAAAGTTAATAGAAGACGTTTATATGGAACAACCAGAAGGATTTGAAGATCCTAAGAATCCTAATAAAGTGTGTAAACTGCTAAAATCCATTTATGGATTAAAGCAAGCATCTCAAAGTTGGAACTTACATTTTGATGAGTGAATCAAAGAGTTTGGTTTCACGAAAAGTGAGTTCGAGCCGTGTGTTTACACTAAGTTCAGTGAGAGCATAGTAACGTTCTTGGTCTTGTACGTAGATGACATTCTACTAATAGAAAATGATGTACCAACTTTACAGAGTGTAAAGAGTTGGTTAAGCAAATGTTTCCAGATGAAAGACCTTGGAGAAGTCACTTATATACTTGGCGTAAAGATCTACAGAAATAGATCTAAGCAGCTTATCGGACTTAGTCAAAGTACATATATTGACAAAATCCTGAAGAAATTCAGGATGGATGAATCCAAGAAAGGATTTATCCCGATGCAACATGGCATAGTGTTAAGTAAGACACAATGTCCTGTTTCCAGTCAAGATCAGGACAAAATGAAATCGGTTCCATATGCTTCAGCAATTGGATCGATTATGTATGCCATGTTATGTACTAGGCCCGATGTTGCTTACTCGGTAAGTGTTACGAGCCGATATCAACAGAATCCAGGAGAACCTCATTGGGTGGCTGTCAAGAACATTCTTAAGTACCTGAGAAGAACGAAAGATATGTTCTTGGTCTTTGGAGGGTCTGAGGATGAAATTAGTGTCACTGGATATTCTGACGCTAGTTTCCAGACCGATAGAGACGATTTTAGATCACAGTCAGGGTACGTTTTTACCCTAAACGGAGGCGCAATCTCGTGGAAGAGCTCGAAGCAGGACACGATTGCAGACTCAACTACAGAAGCAGAGTACATTGCAGCATCTGTGCAGCAAATGAAGCTGTCTGGCTGAGGAATTTTCTATCGTATCTTAGAGTGATTGCCAGTGTCTCTAGACCGATCGATATATTCTGTGATAACTCGGGAGCCGTGGCGCAAGCAAAGGAACCTAGAGAGCATCACAAGTCAAGACACGTGCTCAGAAAGTATCACCTCATCCGAGAGATTATTGGAAGAGGAGATGTAAGAATATGCAAGATTCCGACGGAAGACAATGTCGCAGATCCGCTGACAAAGCCACTAGCAAGGGTGAAGCATGAGGCTAATGCATGTTCCATTGGGATGCAGTACCTGGACGCCAGTAGCTAGTTTTAGTTTATTAATTATTACTATAGTTTAATTTTGAAAATATAATCATGTAAAGTTTTATTTCACAGTGTGATGGAAATAAATGGAGGCTTTTAGTTCATGATTGTTTTAAATTAACTATATTTCACATATTTAACATATCCATGATTTTACAAAGTTTTGTATGAAATCTAAAATTTCCGTAGCCACTTATTGAGATGGGAATGTTAATAGGGAGTTTAACGCTATTATAAATGCTTGATGATTTATTCAAAGTAAAGAGTAAACGCACAAGTGATGTGACCAAGTATTTATAGATACTCATCAGAGTGTTTGAGTATTAGAAGTGACGAGTTTCAAGTATGTTTCATGGAGCCCCAGTCATAAGCATCGACTTGATAGGTTGTCCTAAGACCTGAGATACTTGGTTTGGGAACTTGAGGACTACTGTACTCTTAGGGTGTTCTAACGCTGCACCATAACAGGGCGGCCATACGGGACGTAACTAGATACAGCGGAAGCCGTGGATCCAAATGCAAGTAGTCAAGAAGGGATTTGCACCTCTTTACAAAAGAGAGATATTTCCGGGCCCCTTGACGATTAAGATTGGCAGAAAACGCGTGGCCACGCTCAGATAGAATAACAGGTGTTATTTAGTAATATCCGTTACTGCAGGCAATCGAAATCAGAGTCAAGAAATACTTGAATTTGAGAAATGAATCCTCCACTCCATGTCTCAAATTCATTTTAGAAATATCGCGTGCAAAAAGAATGAACCTGTGTACAAATTCAAGCGTGAATTGTATCTCTGGATATAAGAGATCTTATAACCTGGTTAACCTAAGTGTCTGGCAAGGGACCTCCTTAGGCTAATGGTAACAGTACAGTTACGTGTCTGGCACAAGTGGGAGTCTGTTAGAATTATGTGCAAGACAGTAACATGGTTCACCATATCCAATGTTATAAGACACTAGTGGGTCACACTGCTACACACCCGATTAGAGATCGTTTGGATTATGTGTGTGAGAAATAATTAATTGGTTTTAATTACTGAAGGGAGAGAAAGAATAAATAATTAATTGTTTATTTAATTATTTATTGAAAATAATTATTGATTAATCAGTTTGATTAAATTAAAGATAATTATGAGAAAGGAGTTGTTTTTGGTTACAAACACTGCCATATTTGTTATTATAAATAAAGGCTTAACTTAGTAATCAAATAACTGAATAACTTGATCACCAAAAAAACACCCTCTCTCTCTCTCACCCCTTTCCGTCACTGCTTTCTCTCTGACACAAGCCGGAGTCGTTTTTCCGTTCAATCCACGGCGGTCTAACAGCCAGTCTCGAGGTAGTGCCAGTAGCGGTGTATTCTCATTCGCATTCCGGAGATTTTATCGTATAAGGTAAACTAATCTGATCAACCTCGATTGTATCTGTAAAGGTTTAACTTGGATCCTGGATTGGGAATTTTTGTCTTATTATCCGCTGCGTCTTATTTGTATCCAAAAATCCCAACAAAACTTTCAAAGACACAATTGACAAAGCAAGAAAAGTAACCGTCTACATATATCAACATTGTGTTTTGCTCTCTATGTTTAGAAGATTCACCGGTGGTAAAGAATTGACACGAGCCGGAGTGGCACGATTCGCAACTTCTTTTATTACATTAAAAAGATTTCAAGAGCTAAAACAACCACTTCGGGAATTGTTTGCCTCTAAAGATTGGGCCGAATCCACCTTTGCTTCTACAAGTGAAGGAAAGTTAGTTGAAAACATCGTTTTGGGTGATGTCAACTTTTGGAAGGCCATAAAATATTGTTTGAGTGGTGTAGTTTCTTTCTTTAAGGTATTAAGGCTCATGGATGGTGACGCGAAACCGGCAATGGGATATATATACGAAGCTATGGATCGTGCAAAAGGATAAATAAAAGAGAACTTTAATGGTGTGGAATCAAGATACCGTCCTATTTGGAAAAAGATTGATCGTAGGTGGGATATTGATAGCGGAAAACCGTGCGTGCCACTATGTGGTCACAATTTCACCACAATGAGGATGCAAGTATACACCGACAAAGGGATCGCTATAAGTAATAAAGTGATAGTATACCAAATGTTCGTTTCCATAGGGACTGAGATTTTATAGAAAACTTGAGATTTTCATGAACTTCTAGTGCTTGATGGGTTTCGATGTAAAAATTGAGTTGGATGGTTGAAGTACTAAAAAGGATAACTTTTGATTTATAAAGAAGAAAGAGGGTGTGGATGTAAGTTTTTACTTTAAAACAAAGTATTACACGAGTTTAGAAACTTTACGTTACGGGGATATTTATAAAAACACAAATCTCTCGAAACTACGTTTTTACAAAACATACCGTGAAGTTGCTATGAAGTCATCGTTATTCCAAATAGTAAGATTACCGGTTTTTCTAAGGCTTTGTTTGGCAAGCATAAGCTAGCTTATAATCTAGTCCATCCAAACATGTACCAGGAAGCTAGCTTATTAGCTAGCTTATAAGCTAGCTTTTTGAAACGCTACTTTGAGTAGCTTATGAGGAGCTTATTGTAGCTTTTTCCAATTATACCCTTATTAATATTAATTATTAAATTCAAATATACCCTTTTTGGTCATTTTACATACTCATAAGCTAGTTTTTGCCAAACATAATTTGTTCAACAGCTAGCTTATCAGCTACTAGCAAGCTTATCAATCAACAGCTAGCTTATCAGCTATCAGCTAGCTTATCAGCTATCCGCTAGCTTATCAGCTATCCGCTAGCTTATCAGCTACCAGCTAGCTTATAAGCTACGCTTGCCAAACATAGCCTAAGTAGATTAGATTAAATCTTGTTCCACCGAGTATGGGGATTTATACCCAAGTCTCCTTTTGATATAAATCCCGACCGGCTTACTGAACCTTAGCAAACCATGCAGAACCCGCATCTCTGTGTGATTATCAAAGGCCCTCTCGAGCTCTTCGTGCATTATCCAAACCGTATTTCGGACCCGCCCATCTCTGGATCTGAGGTCTAACACGACACATCAAAATGATCGGTTTATCTGTATCGAAATTAAGTGTCGGTTCAAATAACTAATCGTAAATTTGGAAATAACGACAACACCCAAGTGTTGTCTACACAGTTTTAAAATAAACTCACACCCACACCCATTAAAGGGTTTAGCCTAAAATAAAAGACATAACAAGATTAGATTTAGAAACTAACTTCATAATAAATAAATACGGAATAAAAAGTACAGTACGAGAAATAAAATAAAGCAGTTAACTTTTTTAACTAGAAAGCACATAAAGAGTTAAGCTAAAATAAAGCAGTAAAAGAAAGCAGGAATAAAGAAACCCAGATGAGCTTCCATGGAGGAAGCCTGGGGAGCGAAAAAAGAAAGAAAATGAGAAGTAGCAGTGGCTGGGATGATCATTTGAGGAGGCTTCGATTTGTATTTATAAGGAATCTTAACCCATGCATGGGTATAAAATCAACCAATAGAAACCATCTTATCCTCTTCATCAGATCTTTTATTTATTCTCTTCACATGGGCCATGTGGGCCACTTGCACATTTGCCTCTTCAGAATTTCCAAAGGCCAAGTTAAAATCGTTCCCCTCAGTGGTGACACAAAGGGGTCTTCTGCATTTTTGAACCTTGAACTGTTGGAGAGCTTTTGGACTGCTTTCGGGATTTGGATTGATTTCTTGAGCTTTTAGGCCGTTTTTCATCAAACTTGATCCTTTGTATTTATCAAAACCTTTTTAAAATATTTTAGTGCAAAAAGAAAGAAAGAGAGCAAAGTGGGTATAAAATAATATACAAAACGAGGTTATTTAACACTAAATAACTCTCAGATTAGAGAGTTATCACACCCCCAAACTTGAGATGTTACTTGTCCTCAAGTGACACAAACAAAAAACTGATAAAAGAAAGAAAGAAAAGACTTACAACCGGGATATTGACGTTTTATCTAACTGAGAGATGTTTCGTTGCTCCTTCTTGATTCTCAATACTCAACGAATAAATCAGCGGGTCTTATTTTGGGTTACTATATGTGGTTTCGGCACTTTGTTCCCCCAAACTTGTCTTGTGTCCGAAAAGTATTTTGAGATTTCAACTCGTATTTGGTTCGGGTTCTCGGTCACATCTATTCGGAACGCATAACGGTTTATGATTTGTTCAAATTTATTCACGTTATGCTTTCTTGATATCTCTTTATTCTATATATATATATATATATATTTTGGTCTCCCAATTTTCCGAAGACGTTTTTCTTTTCTTTAAAAAAAAACTATATATATGGTATAAAGGTGGTGTGTAGTGTATAACGATACAACGTGCACCCCAAACTTAGAACCGTACAATGCCCTCATTGTATTTTTTATGGCTTTGTAAACAAAGGTATGTGTATAGGTTTGGAAATGACGGCCCACGTCCTTTTTACCTGTTGAGTTATGATAATCATGAAGTTGAACAAAACCTGAAATTAGCCACATGTAGATAAACCAAAAGATTGTCAATACCAAACACTTTCAAAGACATACAAGCACTACTAATATCCGTTATGTACACAAAAGATGGATTAGTGTTTTTGTTTTTTAAAACGTAACAACCAAAAGTACCCAAAAGAGGACAGCAAACGATAAAATGTTTTTCTAGGTATTGACAAACCCAAAGTGATCAAATGTCTGAAATTGGCCCAAAAGCTGGAGACTGTGTAGGATCGATCGAACCTCCTTGTGCCGAACCTCCTTGTGGTGCCACTGTGGTGACTGGTGCGCTAGTCTGCATGGTGGTGGCTGGTGCTCTCGGTGCGGGCATGCGAATTTGCGGTCGTGCCAAATTCGCTGGAAAGCGTAACGGGAAAGGGGTCTTCTGCATTTTTTAACCTTGAACTGTTGGAGAGCTTTTGGACTGCTTTCGGGATTTGGACTGATTTGTTGAGCTTTTTGGCCGTTTTTCATCAAACTTGATCCTTTGTATTTATCAAAACCTTTTTAAAACATTTTAGTCCAAAGAGAAAGAAAGAGAGCAAAGTGGGTATAAAATAATATACAAAACGAGGTTATTTAACACTAAATAACTCTCAAATTAGAGAGTTATCAGCTATGCAACTTCATAGGCCACTACATGCCGCGGGATATTATCTTAATCCTAGGTATATATATTTATTATTTCGCTACATATATTATTCTTCTATTAATAATTAAACACTTAATAAATTTTCTTCTTTGATAACTAGTCTTCATTTCGAGGAGAGTTTTAAAGCCGATAGGGAAGTCAAAGGTGGATTGTATGATGTAATTGAGAAGATGTATGATAGGCCAACAATGATGAAAATTCATGAACAACTTCCAAAGTTCCAAGAGAGCATTGGAATGTTTGGTATATCCGCGGCCATCTTGATGAGGAAGAAAATGCAACCCGGTAATTTTATTAGGAAAGTTTAAGTGATCATGGGTAAAAATTAATATATATATATATATATATATATATATAATAGTTACATTATTACTTATTAGTCTTTTGCTCAATTAAATTGTAGCTAAATGGTGGTCAAGCTATGGAGACGAGTGCCTGGAACTTCAACATCTTGCTATTCGTGTCTTGAGCCTCACATGTAGTGCCACCAGATGTGAGAGAAATTGGAGCACTTTTGACCAAATACATTCCAAAAAGAGGAACCGTTTGGAGCAAACAAAGGTTGAATGCTTTAGTGTTTGTGAAATACAACATTAAGCTTGACATGAGACTCCAAAAAAGAAAAGAAAGAGGGGAGACTTATGATCTAATATGTTTATCGGACATGGAGTCGGATGATGAATGGATTAGCGAAAAAGAGGATGCATGTCTCCCCGAAGATATCTCATGGATGGATGTTCACGAATGCTTTAAAGAGGATGAAGGAGTTAGTGGGAATAAAAGGAAGAGAGGTAAATTATACACTCATCTATATATTATAAATTTATGAATAACTTAATAAATATTAAGCATGACTTCTATTTATTTGTAGGACCAAGGAATTTAAACAAAGTGCCTAATGCAAATGACAAAGGCAAAGACCAAATTCATGATTTAGATGATGATGACGAGGAGGAGGATGATGATGAGGAAGGGGATGATATCGGACTCCATGAGACGTTGGTGATTGAAGAAGATGGAAATGATATGTTTGATGTTGAAGATTAGTGTCATACAAGTCTTTTGTCATTTGCTTTGTTACTTGATCGCTAGTTATTTTATATTTAAATAGAATGTGTCTTTTTGATACTTTTTGACATATACAACAATGAGTTATGAGTCTATAACTTATAACTAGCGAATTTGTAACATTTCAGTAAGTGAACAACTTATATTTTGTTAATATATGATGCTATATATATATATATATTTTTTTTTTTTCGTATATAATTTTTCATGTCTTGACTCTTACGAGTCGAGTCACGAGTTAAAATTTGCCGTTGGAGAGTCTTTGACAACTCTCCAAGCGTGTTCGTGTGGAAAACTTTTGCCGAACTCGGAATGGTATCGATCTTTGCCGTTGTCAAGCACATTAACATCATTTTCCCCACTTTGTCGCGAGTTGAACGCATTATTGAAAATGCAAGCGAACTTTGAGACGCTAGATATGAGCCCTCTCACCTTGATCGGAATGACGTCGCCGAAGCGGACTTTTTGGTCATACTTCATGCGTTTATCGAACTCTGCTTTGATCGAACCCCAATAGTTTTCTACTACATAAAATAAAAAGTTAAACAACGTTAGTGGAAAGCTTTATAAATTATTACGGTTTTTTTATATACCTTTGTTTCGATAGTTACCTATGCTCGGATCCTCCGAGGCTTCGACCCACACTTTTGCTAATTCGACCTCCTCATTCAACGTCCACGGTTTATACTGTGCTTTACTCGTGGTCGGGTTCGCACTCGTGTCCGTGTCCATAGCCGCACTCTTACCCTTACGTGTTTTACGTTTGGGTTGTTGTGGTGGTGGTAGTGGCGGTGATGGCGACGACAAAGGTTGGGTTTCGGGTACAAGGTCGTCGTCGTCGTCCTCGGCCTCATCCTCATCTCGTAGTGCCCATCTTCCCGTCGGCGTTTGTTGCGTTGAATGGTGGTGCGAACCGGAATGGTGGTGCGAACCGGAATGGTGGTGCGAACCGGAAGGTTGGGGATATGAATGTTGTGGTAGTGGTGGTGGTGGTGGATGTTGTTGCGCAAGCAAGTGCACATAAGCCCAATAATCCATGGAAGGGTGGTGATACGGAACATTTGTAAAAGTCGTTAGGCTCGACATTTGGGGCGGTAGAGACTCGTTTGGGGAGGCGTTGGGGACGTTAAGGATGGCGGAACCAAGAGATTTGGAAGTCTCGGGTGAGTACGCCTCGAACCGGAACCGGTACCGTGTGCATCCATGTAAAAGAGATGAGATGAAGAGAGATTAAGAGATAAGGTAAAAGAGATGAGAATAAGATACGAGTTAAGAGATGAGAATAAGAGTTAAGAGAGTAAAATAGATGAGTAAAATTGAATGGGGTGAATTAATATATATATATATATATATATAGGTGGGTAAAAAAAAAAAAAATATATAAGTTTTTAAAAAATTAGCCGTTAAGTTACAGTTGGAGGGGAGGGGGGTTTACCCCTTCGTTTGCGTCGGTGTGGCGATGTCGGGGAGCCACGGTACCGGCTGCCTACCGATCACCCGCGGCGGTGTTACCGCCGGTGCCGGTAGCGGTACTGGTCCCCCTCCCGTTGCATTGCGGATGGCCTTAGTGGAAAGTCTGGTTGTGGGAACTCGACATTCTGGTTCAGTCGATAGGCTTACTCAAAGATTTGAGGCTAATTCATGAGGTTTGCTAGCTGTCAATTCATGTATTTGAAAGCTCATTATCATGTTGATGCTTGTCCAAGTACTCTCCTACCATTCAAGCAATTGTCTCGGTGGAGAGTCATGCCATTTTTGTACAACAAAACCACCTTATTATTATTATTTTATGTTGATAGAAACAACTTTTAATAGTTTATGATTGGTGATGCATTTTGGTCTTTTAGAACGAAATTTGAAGCAGCTTGTCTTTTATCGATGCTTACAAAAAATTTGGAGCCTTTTTATTAGAATAACTCGATAACTACCCCACCTTCTCCGTTTCGACACCCCGCTTTTTGTATAGTTGCTTTATCTTTCTTCTCATATTAGTTCCTTTTCTCTGTTTCAGTTTATGCTTTCTTTTTGTTTTTGTTCGGTAAGGTTTGTTTTGTTTAAAAAAAATGAAGCAGCTGCAAGGTTTTGGTACTGCTTTCAATTTCAATGCACCATGACTTCTTCCATTTGTGTTTCAGTTACACAATATGTTTTTGAAAGGATATGAATCACAGAAAGATTTGAGGTAGTTTCTTTTGTCCAAAATATTAGTTTTTAATAGCTTTTGTTGATCCAACTCTCGTAAGACCTGATGAAATGATAATGATCCTGTAACTTTACTTAGTGAATAGGTCTTTACTTTCAGTTATAGCTTGAGGAATTATCACTGAGTTTGTTCAGTGTTATTCCTTGTTGATTATGTTGTAACTTGTAGTTTAAATCATCAGGATCAGGATAAGGAGACGAACGAGTCTGTTCTGCAGTCTACTGATCCTGACCACCGAAGTGAAGACCTCCTGAAGACATTAAGATCATACTCAAAGAACCATCAGCGAAGTCGAAGAATTAGCTGATGACAGGACCAGCATGCTCGTGATCTGAAGACGGAACTCAGTGATAGCAGGCTGCTCAAATTCGTATGACATCCTGAAGACCTATCAGGATACAGTGACCCCTGATCTACATCAGTATCAGGACATTCCTCACTGATCAGTATCATGATCCTGAAGGATTAGTATAATGTCTTAATCTAATGCACAAAAGGATTATCCGCCTTTACTGACACAAAAGTATATAAGGACAATCTCTTTTCTGTTCCCTCCGTACTTATCAGACCTCAAGGCAACTGTTTACATAAACCCTCTTTTGCACATCATGCAAAAGATATTTGTTTATAGTAAATAGTACATAGGACCACTTAGAATGTGACACGTACACAAAAGTGTGTCTGCATGCATTTAATGCATGGGATATAAATAGGACTTGAAGGGAAGTTCTCCATACTTCTTCTTCACCTATCTTACTATCCAAATCCTTTCTTTCATTATCCTTCTACTTTCTTTTCTAATCTTCTCACTCTAGTGCATACTGAAAGAAACTTAGATTGTTTAGTTTAGACTTGTAGTCTTTTCTATTTCCGCAACAATGTAAATTCATATTGTTAATACAACAAAGAATTTAAAAGTGAAATTTGTGTGATTATATTCAACCCCCCCTTCTCTAATCCCATACACTATCCTTACTTGAAGGTCACCCCTTTGGGACCAACAAGTGGTATCAGAGTAGATACAAGCTCTCATTTTCTTCTCTTAGAAAAATCTTGTGATCCTCTCTTCTCTAATCCAAGGCACTTCAAGCTAAGGATAACTACTTTGATACCGGTTCTGCTGGAAAACCTCCAAGGTTTAACAAAGACAACTTCTCTCTTTGAAAAACCAGGATGGAACTCTTCCTATCCAGTTCTGATCCCCAGATTCCATACTTTTTGGAAAATGGACCACATGTGCCTACACAAACTGTCCATGCTGTCCCTGTTGCTGGCGACCAACCACCTATCCCTGCAAGGGAACTGGTGAAGCCAGTAACTGACTGGAATGATGACGACAAACGCCTTGTCAACATTGACACTAAGGCTAGGTCTCTCATTGCCATGTCTCTTCCTGATGACGTTTTCCACTCCGTCTGTCACCTTCGCTCTGCTAAAGAGATTTGGGACACCCTTTGTGTCCAATACGAAGGTACTGCTGTTCTCATGGAATCAAGAAAGATTTTCTTGGTTCGCCAGTACGAAAGCTTTATTCATCAGAAGGATGAAACTCTCTCCCAGATACATCAGAGATTCAACTGTCTCCTGATCGACCTGAAGACTATTGGTACTATCTATCCTAACTCTGAGGTGGTTACCAAGTTCATGGAAGCTCTTTCTGAACATTGGGAAACCTACACCTCTGATAACACCAAAATTATACATGTTTTGGTTAAACGTAATTGCATGACTTTACCCCATTTCTCACCCATTTCTGATCATTTCATGCACTAAATGAGCTTATTATTGTTTATGAAGGATTTGGAGGCTGTGGAACGGAAAAGTACGAAAAAAGGCGAGGAAACGTGAAAAATGCACAAAGTCAACACAGTAGCTGTTTGGCGTTCGCGAGATTCCCAATCTGGCACCGCCAGATTCGACTGAATTGAAGACTAGGGTTGACTTAAGTGTCTGGCGTCGCCAAACCTGCAGTTTGGCGATCGCCAGATGGCCCCTGGACGTTTTCTTTTAAATACCAGCCTTCCCCTTCAGTTCAGAATAGACGGTTTTGCATAATTTTGGTACGGGATACGAGGAGGAACGAGAGTGAGAGTACGAAAGGTGCCGATACGCTGCGGGAATCGATCTCCCATCATCCGTCGTTGTACTGTCGGTATCATGTCGATGTCTACTTTTATTTGTGTTTATGTTATTATTATGATTAGTGAGTAGTTTTAGTAGTCGTGCTTGTCATGGTCGATGAACCTTTATGGATGATACTTTTGTGATTAATGTTTACTGGTTTGTTTTGATTAATTGAATGTTTATTAGGGTTCTTTTCTGATTGATATTGTTTTGGCAATTTGAATTCAATTGGTTGGGTGAATTTGTTAGACCAAAGCAGATAGACTCTGAGAGGATAATCAACCTACCTTAGCCTGACTTTGGATCAAAAGGTTGTGTTAAGGGGTTACTTGAACCAAGAGTGACCAGATAGTAGAAGAGCCATTGCAGTATTAATTAGGACTGGTTTACCGATTCTAGATTGTGGACCAAACAATTTAGGATTGGAATTAGGAGGATCGTATCCTAGTTTCTAACCATAATATTCACATGTTAGGGTGTCCTAGACTTAAATTCCTACAATAGTCAAAACAACCAAACATTCGACCTATTCATATCATCTATTTTGGGGATTCACTTTACCATGATAAGTACTGTTGTTTTTCCTTAATATAATCTTAAATCAGTATTTTAATTGCTTTCTTAGTTTTTACTTAGTTAATTGTCTTTTTAAATATTCAAACCTTTTTCATACAAAACCCCCCTTTAGGTTAATTAAACCGATTTAGACTTTAGTCTACGATAACTTGACCGTTCCCAGTGGTAGATACGATACCTGGACTTTCCTACACTATATTACTCACGATCAGGTACGCTTGTCTGTATATGTGGTAAGACGGTGGCTAGGCATTATGTTGGGTGCAAAATCGGATTGTATCCGAGATCACAAGATTGAGCTAAAGTTGAAGTCAAAGGCAAAGTCAAAGTTGTTAAAAGAAAGTCAAAGCTTTATTGTTTTTAGTGCTTTATTACTTTACTTGTAATTGTTTTGTATAGATAGGGTAGAAAGTGTAAGTGGTTCAAAGTTGAAGGGTTGTAAGGGTTTGGGTATAAATACCCAAAGTGAGTTAGTTTTAAAGTGAGACATGCATGTGTGCTTAAAACGTGAATTGAGAGTGAAGAGAGAAAGTTAGTTCTTAAGTGTGTGTGTTCTTGGTGTATTAGCGTGTGTAAACAATTCTTCCAAGAATCAATGACATATAGCTTCTCAATTCATTCTCTAGTTATTGCATGTTGATTAGAACTTGAATCTGGAACAACAAGTGGTATCAGAGCTGGAAATTCATTGAATTTGGTATGATTTCTTAAGCTTTTTGTGTTTTTTAAAAATGGAGGTTTGAGGTTTGATTTTCTTATTTTGATCATTGATTTGGATGTAAATTTGATTGTGTATGGTTAAAATGATGTTTTTACTGTGTTTGTGAGTGATTTTGAGTCAAAATTTGGTGATTTGAGCAGTAATTTTTGAGTTTTTTTACCTTCTGCTCGGTTTTTGTTCGGTTTTCCGAACTGGTATTCATATTTTCCGAATTGGAATATTCATAAATTCCGAATCGGAAAATACAAGTTTTCCGAATCGGAATTTTGAAGTTTTCCGAATCGGGAAATTTTTTTTGGACTCGAATTGTTGTTTAGATCTGATCTTACTCATTTTCCGACTTGGTATTAGTCAAATTCCGATTCGGAAAACATCATTTTCCGATTCGGAAATTGCCCAAATACCAACTCGAAATTTTTCTCGGAACTCTTTCAAGTTTATTTTTTCGATTCGGAAAACTACCTTTTCCGATTCGGAAAATTGAAAAATCCGAATCGGAGTTTCGTGTTTTCCGAATCGGATTAGTTTAAGCAAAAAAAAAAAAAAAAAAAAAGTTGGTATGGTACTTTTTTAGACTTCTTATCTGATTCTACGGTGAAAAAGTTCAGTCATTTTTAAGAAGGTCATTTTTTCCCGAAAAATGCCGGTTTTTCCGAGATTTTGGTGATTTCCGAGAGGTTGTATTTTTGGACTAAGATTTCAACTTCGCGGTCAAAATCAACTTTCAAATTTTTGAAAAATATTTTTTCTCGGGATTTCATTAATCACCAGTTGACTTTTCAGTTGACTTTTTGACTTTTGTCACTAACCTTATCTTTGATCAAAAGAAGTGTTCCGATTTGCATACCTCCAGCAGTTCAGAAGAAATCTATCAGTTTCAGTGAATTATCGATCATTTTCAAGTTCTATTGTTGAATAGTCAAGATGACTGATTCAGATGTTAATCATCAATTATGGAAAGATTGTATGACCTACAGTCATCGTGTTTTTGAGCTAAACCAGGAAAATCTAAAGTTGAGTTCTGACAAATCTTTGTTAGAAATGAAGATTGTGGATTTAGAGAAGTTAATACAGAGTGAAAAAGGGCAAGAATCAGAGAATTCAGAGTTGTCAAATCAGATAACTGAGCTTCAGCAAAGTTTATTCATTACAAATGCTGAAAATGCCGAGCTTCTTCTTAAAGTTACTAATCTTGAAAATTTACTTTCTAACGAAAGAAGTGTGATTACAAGTTTAAAAATTGATTTGCAAAATGAGCATGATGAACTAGTAAAACATTCTTTTGGAAATGCTCAAAACTTAAAACTTGTAACTTCTTTGAGGAAAGAAAATGAATGTTTGCAAAAGAAAGTTCATGAATTAGATGAAGATAAGAAAGTCTTTGAGAACAAACTTATATCTTCTCATTCGAGAGTGATAGAACTTTCAAACCAAGTAAATGATTTTGAGAAAATCGTGATCATCGAGAGAAGTAACTTTGAGAAAGAAAGACGAGCTTTTGAAGCTAAGATTGGTGAACTTTCTTTGAAGATATCAGTTTTTGATGAGCAAAAAGAAAACAAGATTTTCAAAGAGTTTTCTGAATCAACATGTTATGTTAATTGTTGTTATGATGATGATGATTCCAACTCTTATGATGGAATGAATGTTTTTGATTCTCTTGAGTCTTGTACCGATTCTTGTACCAATAAGAAAGATGTTGTGGATAGTAAGTTGGTTGATTTTGAAAAGATTTTACAAGATGAAAGAAAGGTTTTTGAAGAAGAAAGAAAGGTGTTTGAGAAAGAGAGAAAATCGTTTGACTTGAAAAGTGAGAAACTTTCAAAGAAGATTTTCGATTTAGAGCGACAGATTGTCAGTGAAAGAAAAGATTTTGAGAAAAAGAAGAGTGTCTTTGAAAGTAAGAAGAAGGATTTGAAGAAAAAGTCTCTCCGAGTTGAAAAAGATAGATGTGTTGAGTTTGTTTTTGAGGAAGAGACTAAAGGTTTTGAAAAAGAAAGAAAATCTTTTGAAGAAAAGAGTGTTCTATTTAGGAAGAAGATTGCTAATTTAGAAGTGCAACTTTCGGATGAAAGAAGTGCTTTTAAAAGAAAAGAACACCTTTTAAAGAATGAGATAAAAGATTTTGAGCAAATGGTTATTGAGCTAAAGAAACCAACCTTTGAGAAAAATGATTTTGAAGAGGAAAAGAGGGTTTTTAAGACAGAAGTAAGGAAGCTTACATTAAGATTATCTGAATTGTCTTCTGATATCATGAAAGAACAGATTATGAGTTCTAATCTGAAAAAGAAACTTGATGAAACAGTTGAAGAGAAGAATCTTTTATCTGCAATGGTGAAAGATCTTGAAGATATTGTTTTTAAAGTTAATTTGAATGAACCAAAGAGTCCCGATGTTATAGTACAATCACCATATGTTGATTATGTTGATTCTGTTTGTTCATTCAAAACTGCTCCAAGTTCTCTTCATGCAGATGTTTCTTTAACAAAAAGTTTTACACCAACTAATCAGATTCGTCCTTCTAATCTTTTCTATGATCATCAGATTGATGGTTCAGGTAAAAATCATTCGAAGAAAGGTAAGTTTGTTTGGAGAGTTAAAGGGTCTACACCAACTGTAGATAAACCAAAGTTATTTGTTCCCAAACAAAATGTTCAAAAGAACAATGTTTTTAAACCTAAATCTTTTGTTAAATCTGATCCAATTTATTCTGTAAATCATAAGACCAGATTATCTCAAAAGAAATTATGTTGTTCTTACTGTGGAACAAATAATTTTGTTCGAAAAGAATCGTCGGAAAGTTGGTATGGTACTTACAGTATTCCAAATTATAAACCAACTTCTTTTAACAAAAGAGGATCCACTTTCAAGTGGATACCAAAATCTGTCTGATTTTGTTTTTGCAGGTCCCCATATCTTTAATGCGTTATTCAAGGGGGAGTTTCTGCAAACAAGTGGCTTCTAAATATGCTAGTTTAGAACCCGATCTTCAATGTACAAGTGGCTTCTAAACATTCAGTTTAGAACCCGTATTTCAAGGTATTCTACTTACTTTGCGAGAAAGCTCTAAACATAAATGTTTAGTTATCCATTTGAGGGGGAGTACATAAAAGAGATATCATTTTTAGGGGGAGAGTTCAAATAAGCTTTAATGCTTACATATCTGAAAGACGAACAACTTTCAGGTATGAAAAATATTTTTAAATGTTCAAACTCACTTCTCGATTCTCAAATGATTTTTCGAATTAGAAGTGTGATTTTACATTACATGTATTCATATCATGATGAGTTGACGGATATTTTCTAACCGTGTGTTTCCAAAGATTAATACTTGCGTATTATCTTTTCATATACTTTTCAAGTATTTCTACACACCGGTTTAGCTTCTTTTGTCTTGTTATTACCACGTCTCTATATGACCATATTTTTCGGTGGTAATACACTCGCTTGATCGCTTGATATTTCCTCATTGTACTTCATCGTTTATTTGATCAGATACGTTCTTCATTGCTATATCTATATCTTGATCGTATAGATAACATTCATTCATTTTGTGTACACCAAAGTTTTTCAAGAACATATCTCACCACATATAATGAATCCGTTTTCTCAAACAAGTTTATATCATTCATGTTCTTCATTTCATTTACTTGTTTGAAGAAATTCTTATGCTCCAATTTTGTTCATATATATATTTGTTCGAGCATGTCTCATTTTGGCTCATTGATTCACCCGATGAATCATTGTACTTTCATGTTTAGGAAATTTATTTCACGGGATGTGTGAGCTTAATAGAACTTCTATGGATTTCCAGAACCGGCAATCCTACCCAAGAAGTTATCCTTGAGAAATGAGTGAGGGGTCTACATCAAAGAGTGGGGGTGATAACTCAGGTGGTCGAGTTATTCTCACAGTGATTGAGCGAAAAATGAGAGATTGGTTAGAAGTGAGAATGTTTAAAAGAATTGGAGGGTGTGAGAACAGAGTTAAAAGAAACATAATACTCTGCACCAACCACTTCTAAGCCGGGCAACCACATAATCTATTGGTTCACATTCTTTGGTGACCGATATTGAAACAAGGCAAAGCCCAATGCCGACTCTCGTTTTTTACCCCACTAGCTACTCATTTCCTTCTTAACAAGAAGATGTTTCATTCATCACGGGGACGCAGCACATAATCTATCAGGTTTTCATTTGGAAAATCGATATTGAAACAGAAGGAAGCTGCCCTGCCTTCGAACTTCATTTCTACACATCGAGTCGTGAAATGTTTTCAAATTTTGAGCCTTATGAAAGCACTTGATGCTTATTTTCTTTCATCACAAATACACACAAGGAATTTGTTTCTTTGTCGAAACGTTCATAGGAATACTTTTAGTGTTTGCGATGATTGAACGGAAGCCCTGGGGAGTGATCATCACTAAAGCTTCTTATATAGTGCATTTGTTGTACTGAGTTGCTTTGTGCTTCTCACAGGCATTCCAACTGATTCATGTGTTGTTTCAGGATTTTCCCACTTACATCTGAATTTGAAAAGATTCGGATTACTTTATGGAATTGACGGTATTTCTTTGGAGTCATAAGGGGAATTCTGGAGTAACAAGGAGGAGATGGTTATGTGAGATGGTTCTTGATTTCCTTGGTAGTTTGTTTACATGTTTGTATCTTTACGAGACGAGTTGTTCTGATCATACATTCCTATAGTTTTGATGATTATTTCATATTTCATCAAAAAGGGGGAGATGGTTTAGAAATGTAAAGTAGAGAAATGCTTTGAAGATACTTTGGGGAGATGATTCCAAACTGTCAAAATGAAGAGAAGATTATGAGATATGACAAGAGATGTTTGCGAGAGAGGTTTGAAGTTTGGTGATTATTTGAAGATATCTCGATTTGCTAAAGCTTCGTGTTCAAAGTTTGTTAAAGCTTCATGAAGATTTGGATGATTCTTGAAGATTATTACCGAAGCTTATCGTTCAAGGAAACTTATTGTTGATGTTTAAAGTGTTGATGCTTTCTTGAAGACGTTTGCCTAATTCTTTTTGTGATCTCGAATCCAAAGGGGGAGATTGTTGGGTGCAAAATCGGATTGTATCCGAGATCACAAGATTGAGCTAAAGTTGAAGTCAAAGGCAAAGTCAAAGTTGTTAAAAGAAAGTCAAAGCTTTATTGTTTTTAGTGCTTTATTACTTTACTTGTAATTGTTTTGTATAGATAGGGTAGAAAGTGTAAGTGGTTCAAAGTTGAAGGGTTGTAAGGGTTTGGGTATAAATACCCAAAGTGAGTTAGTTTTAAAGTGAGACATGCATGTGTGCTTAAAACGTGAATTGAGAGTGAAGAGAGAAAGTTAGTTCTTAAGTGTGTGTGTTCTTGGTGTATTAGTGTGTGTAAACAATTCTTCCAAGAATCAATGACATATAGCTTCTCAATTCATTCTCTAGTTATTGCATGTTGATTAGAACTTGAATCTGGAACAACACATTAGAGGTTAAAACTTGTTACGCTTTTTATATACGATAATTACCGCATCAAGTTTTTGGCGCCGCTGCCGGGGAACGGTAGTTGTTAGATTTTAGTCTAATTAGTTTTGTTAATCGATCCTTGTGAGGGATTCTTTCCCTTGCAAGTTTTTCGCTTTCTAGTTTAATTAGTTAGTTTTATCTTTATTTATATTTTATCTCTTTGTTTCCCGCAAGTTGCCCGTAACCGTTTGTTGTGATTGTAGTCACGGCAGACTTGTTAGAGCCATTTGAGGAGCCTGAGAGAGAGTTCAGAAAAAGAAACAAAAAGAAGTCAAAAGCCAACAAAGTTCGCCCGAGAGCTTTGATTTTTGAGATGGGAGAAGAGGCACCGATGTGGACTGCCAGGAGAGCCGCTCCAACAGTACCCACCAATCCAATCACGAAG
Source organism: Centaurea solstitialis (assembly GCA_030169165.1). NCBI lineage: Eukaryota > Viridiplantae > Streptophyta > Magnoliopsida > Asterales > Asteraceae > Centaurea > Centaurea solstitialis. Next base: position 45,614,262 of record CM058042.1, on the reverse strand, counting down.
CCGAACCTGAATAAAGAAATCCCGGGGAAGCTCCTACACATGATCAAGGACCTTACCTTCGACGGGAAAAACGATAGCAATCCTATCGTTCACATGGAAAACTTCGTGGATATTTGTGATCTGTTCAAAACAGAGGCAGACCGGGATGATGCAATTCGTCTTCGGGTCTTCCCTCTAACGCTTACCGGAGAAGCTAGGGCTTGGTTGCGATCCTTAGAGCCAAGTTCAATCACTACTTGGGAAGGACTTCGTTCAAAGTTCCTTTCCCGATTCTTTCCACCATCCAAAATCGATAAATTGAGAGCCGAGATCCGATCTTTCCAACAACAAGACAGGGAGACTATATCCGAGGCATGGGAACGTATCAAGCACCTCTTAAACTCGTGCCCGAGTCACGAGTTGAATAAGAGTGAACAGGTTCAAACTTTCTATAGTGGACTTGCTTACTCTTCACGAGCTACTTTTGATTCATCTGCAGGTGGTGTCTTCATGTACAAAACTCCCACGGAAGGTTACAAGCTCCTCGAGGACATGCTCATACATAACATAGATTGGAGGACGGACAAGCGATTGCAAATTCCGAGGATGGCCGGAAAGATATCAACCTACTTCGATCCATCCGATGAACTAGCCGCTATGAAAAACCAACAGGTAAAGTTTGAATGCAAAATATAAGAACTAATTAAATCTGTTCATGCTTTGTAGGTTGGATGCGAGGAGTGCAGTGGACCACATTTGACTAAAGATTGCCCGAACAAACCAATGATGACACCCGAAGAGGTGAACTATATCAACCGAGGCGATTACCAAGGGAGGTGGAACAACAACCGTAATTTCATCCCTAGACCTCCCGGTTTCTTTGCACCAAAGCAACAGAACCAAAGACCGGATGGAGAGCCGCGTGTTTCTATCGAAGATCGGATTATCCAATTCATGGATGCGTAAAAGAAGCTAAACGACGAGGTAAGTTCATACTTACGAAATCACCAAAGCACCATCAAGAATTTGGAATTGCAGGTTGGACGTGTTTCACAAATGCTAAGTGAAAGGACTCAAGGCGAGTTACCAACGCAAACACAAGTCAACCCGAAGGTGGAGAATGTGAAGCCGATGCTCATGATGACCGGGGAGCCATCAAAGAAGAAGTGGACGGACATCTACACAAAGAAGTACGTGGAAACTGAGAGTGAAAGTGAGCCTGATTATGCCACGGATTACGATTCGGAGGGGTTCACCGTGTCATTCGAACACCTAAGATTCAAGGTGCCCGAAGCTTCAAGTGATGATGATGAGGAGGAAGATGGAAAGCAAGGCGGATATGCGGAGTTCATGATTCCGAAGAAAGAAGATAAAGGCAAGGAGAAAGAGAAGGAGAAAGCACCGGAGGATGACCTTATCTACATTGCACCTATCAAGCATGATCCAGGGAGTTATAACTTACCTATTTCTTGTCATAGATTTAAAGGTCTTGCTTTGGTAGATTCTGGTGCCGCTCTTAATATGATGCCTGTTGGTTATTGCAGGAAAATGGGAGTTAAAAAGATTATACCAACAGATTATCAATACCGAGGCGTAAACGGTTACATGACAAAGCCGTTAGGAATAGCGGAAGGAGTCCCGATTCGTATTGGCAACTTTTTTTATTACACGGACTTCGTTATAGCTAACCTTCCACAGAACACGGAAATCCCGATAATCCTCGGGAGATCTTTCTTACACACCGCTCAAGTGAATACCGATATGCGCAACCAAGTGACGAGTTTAGGCTATGGAGACAATCGGATTTACTTTGATCCTAATGGGGAGCCGGTTAGACACCTCGATGAACCATACGAAGATCCTTCTCTGGCCTACAACAAAAGCACGAACCGCCCATTACTCCCGCATGAGCATGGAAAGAAAACGGAGGACTATCCAAACCCGATGCATCAGAAGAAGCAAACAACCAATGAACCGGGATCCTCCAAGAAAGATCACAGAAAGAAGAAGGGCTCGTCAGCCCGACGTGCCAAGAAATGAGCCGAAAGTGGGGTCGAGCTCTAGACCCGTCCAAAAATGAAGCGCTTCTCGGGAGGCAACCCGAGCTTTTTGTTTTCTTTCGTTTTAATGATTTTCGTGTGTGTTTTTATTAATGTTTTTGTTTGATATTCCTTAGGTAACCATACGGAGAAGATAAAAACCAAATTCGAGCGAATTCGGAGTGCGATGCAAATTTTCAAAATTGGGAAACAGTGGGCCCTACGCGATCGCCAGATTCCAAATCTGGCAACGCGAAGTTGGTAAGCCACGGAACAGGTAAAAATTTCGAACCTCGCGACGTGAAGAGAGCCGTTTGGCGACGCTAAACTTTTAAAAACTAGGGTATTTTTTAAAACTGCCCGTTTCACGACGCAAAACCCTGGGTTTCGCGACGCGAAGTCGGGATTGACGGGTTTTAAACCCTCTTTTCTCACTTTTTCACTTCACCACAACCCTAATTTCTCTTAGGCGCCGCTAAACCCTCTCACGTTCTTGCGAGATTCGACTTTCTTGAGCTTCAATTTCATCAATTTCCATGGCTAAGGTATGTTTCCTAACTTCAATTTCGTAAGAATAGCTTGAATTGGTAAGAGGAGATCTTGTTTGGACCATCAATGGTGTGTGAATGCTTATATTGAATTAGACATTGTTCTTGAATCATTGATTGATTGATGTTTATGCATGCCCAATTTTATGATTGAAACTTCACTTTAGCATGCTTTGTGTTTGTTTAATCTAGTGATTGTGGTTAAATGATAAGTGTGGGGATTTTGAGAACATCAAAATCCCCCATCCATCCTTGTTAGCTAGATATTTTGTATGAAAGTTGGACTAGATGTTCAAGTGTGGGGATGTTTCACATCCCCATTGTTCTTGTTTTATCATGCATATATTTGCTAGTTGAACTTGTTAGTCGTATAGATTTTGTCTCGTTGGAATTTTGAATGTGAATAAACCTTGTCTTGTGTTCATGGATTGAGATTTTTTTAAGACAATGGTAATTGGATTTTGTAGAGACAAAGAACCCGCTCGTCTACGACCACCGCAACTAACGTTCATGCACCGGATGGAAGTCATGTTTTCACCTCCTTTACAAATGACCCAACCTTGAATGCCCCGAAGAGGGAGGAGTATCGGGACATCGTCAACCGACTTCTCCCCCGCCAAGTGCTTATGCCAAAGAGAGTCGATTGGGATCTTCTTGGATCGATGGGAGTCGAGAACGACATAAAAGCAATTCTTGAAAAGCACGCATACGACGAGGATGGCAATGAGTATTACAAATGCCATGCATGGGAGCGAGTTTTCGATATTACCGAGACCCTCTACCGAGAACTTATCGTGGAGTTTGTGGCCACGTTTCGTTTCGATGCAATCAAGGCTCTTGGGGAATTTCATCAAACTTGCATGACGTTCCGACTTGGTGGCGTTTGGAGATCTTTATCTTTGGTCGACTTTGCTCTTGCCTTGGGGATATACACCCAATCGGATGTTGAAGCTCCCGGATTTGAGGAGTATATGTGGGCGACTTCGAAGAGACCTGATGGTTTTGATCCACGTTTGGCTTGGTCGATCTTGGGTGATGGTGATTATCATGGCAATCTCAAGGTGAAAGGTTTTCTTGCTTCGTCGGACCGACTCTTGCACTGGATGCTTATTCAAGCGGTGAATGCTCGTTCTTCGAGTGAGGAGAAAGTGACTGTGCATGATCTGTGGCTTCTTGAGCAGCTCTCTACGGATGATAAATATCTGAATGCTCCATATCTTATCGCCGTGCAACTCACCAAAGTGAGCGGCTATCGGGATGGAAGTCGTTTGGTCGGGGGCCAATATATCACACGCCTCGCCAAACACTTCGGTATCCTAACCGACGCCGCTATTGCTTCGATGACGAACCTCGGGGAAATGGGGTTGATCGACATGGACCAACTCCGAGGCATGGGCGTGGCGATGGTTGAGCACATGGTTGGAAGAGAGTACAATGCATGGATCCATAATCCTCAAGCTTATAGGAGTCAGTCGAGAAGTCAACCGAGTCAAGCACCGAGGAGCACGCATGAGATTGGTGGAACAAGTGGAACGAGTGGGGCAAATGTGGGTCAACAACCGGCGGATTGGACGGCATATTTAGGTTACCAAGACTTGAGTAACCGACTTTCGGAGATGTCACTTTCTTATGGCCGGCATCATCAGCATATGGAGTACAACACCGTGGAGGCTCTTCACCAAGCCAACTGGCAGAGTGGAGTGATGAACCAGATGGCCTCCCACTTCGGTATTCAACCGAATACCGCGTATGCTCCATCACCTTTTTGGCCATACTCCGAGGATGCTCCGCCTGGTTACCCGACTTACGAGGATTGGCAAAACCAACCTCGTGGCCCTTATTGATCTCTCTCTTTTATCTCCGTTATTCGATATGGTTGTTTGAGACAATTTTATTTTTGTTTATGTGGTTTGGTTGAACAATTTTTATTTTTATTTGTTTGGACTGCTTAGGATTTTAAGTAGTTATTAATTGGTTTGGTTTGGTTTATTTTTGCTAGTTCGTTTTTACTTTTTTCTTTTTCTTTTTATTGGTAGATACAGCGACCTATGATCTTTGATCGAGCACGATTTTTTTGGACCACTCTCAGATCAGAACAGATTTCGTCACATAACCCGGGAAATTTCTCTTTTTCCCAATTACTCCTTAATTGTGTTAATTGTTGCATTGAGGACACTGCAAATTTTAAGTGTGGGGAGGGGGTTATGTAGACTTATCTGTTTAAATGGGTTCACTTTTTACTTATGGATTGTCGTTTTTCAAATTTTTGAAAGCTTTGAGATTTGACCCCAATTTTTTCGAAATCTGAGATTGTTTTTGAGACTGAGTTACTTGCATAGGAGAACACTGAATAGGATTAGTTGAGTAAACGGATGCCTTGGAATACTGATTACCATGAGTGCCTCACCCAATTCCTTTGAGAGTTTGAGCCTTAATAGTTATTTATTCTGTGAGGAATACCGACTTTGACCCAAGGTAGAACTTGTCATTTGAATGCTTGTCGAGACCACGTAAGAGAAGTATTTATCACCATTGCACTGATAGAGGCCTTCGTTTCTAACCCTTTTAGCCTTTGTCAGATAATCTCATCATAAGATTGTCTGATTTGCCTAGCCTTTGATTGAAAAGTGTTCACTTTTAACACTTTATCCCTTGAAACCATTTTGAGCCTTAGCCTTTTCATTTGTTACCCACTATACACTTTATCCTTGAGCCTAACTGTTTTATCTATCTTTTGGCCGTGACTTAAATTTGAATCTTGAGATGTTTTGATCCAGTTTTTCATATCTGACAGTTTTTATGGGATTGAGATTTAAAAGAGCCCGAAAGCAACATAGTTGCTGCTCTGAAAAAAAAAGAGAAGAGAAAATATTTGAGACTCAGAAAAGAAAAGAAATATCAATAGAGTCGAGAATATAAAAAGAAAAAAAAATGAGAGCTGAAAAGATTAAAAAAAAAGAATTTGTGCCCCAAATAAGCCATAGGCTTAGGCCAATTCTAAAAGAAATAGAGGAAATGCTCATCCCAAAAGTTTCATTGTTCGAAAGTCAGACTGTTTCACTGTTTGGATCATTACTGATTAAGTTTTCAAGTTTTTGTTGCAAAACCCTTAGTCACTTATATATCCTTTATCCTACCCTTAACCCTTAGCCCTTAGCCTAACATTACAACCCTAAAGTCCTCTTGACGGTTGACAACTTCTCAGTGGTGGAGACTAGATTTGGTGACAAGCTTATGCATGCGGGAATTAGTCGAGTATTGGTGTGATCACTTACATATACACTTTTACCCCCGAGAGATACACTTTATATTGTTATTCATATTATATGAGGGTAAAAGGTTGATCTTGGTATCCAATTGCTTGATGAGTCTTGTTTGTGTCTTCGATTATGTGAGTATGCTTTGTTCTCTTCGATGATCTTGCGTGGAGATAATTTTGGAGTTATCTTTCTTATCTTTCAGTCTTTTGATTGAGGACAATCAATGCTTAAGTGTGGGGATTTTGATAACACCAAAATTATACATGTTTTGGTTAAACGTAATTGCATGATTTTACCCCATTTCTCACCCATTTCTGATCATTTCATGCACTAAATGAGCTTATTATTGTTTATGAAGGATTTGGAGGCCGTGGAACGGAAAAGTACGAAAAAAGGCGAGAAAACGTGAAAATGCACAAAGTCAACACAGTAGCTATTTGGCATTCGCGAGATTCCCAATCTGGCGCCGCCAGATTCGACTGAATTGAAGACTAGGGTTGACTTAAGTGTCTGGCGTCGCCAAACCTGCAGTCTGACGATCGCCAGATGGCCCCTAGACGTTTTCTTTTAAATACCACCCTTCCCCTTCAGTTCAGAATAGACGGTTTTGCATAATTTTGGTACGGGATACGAGGAGGAACGAGAGTGAGAGTACGAAAGGTGCCGATACGCTGCAGGAATTGATCTCCGATCATCCGTCGTTGTACTATCGGTATCATGTCGATGTCTACTTTTGTTTGTGTTTATGTTTTTATTATGATTAGTGAGTAGTTTTAGTAGTGGTTCTTGTCATGGTCGATGAACCTTTATGGATGATACTTTTGTGATTAATGTTTACTGGTTTGTTTTGATTAATTGAATGTTTATTAGGGTTCTTTTCTGATTGATATTGTTTTGGCAATTTGAATTCAATTGGTTGGGTGTATTTGTTAGACCAAAGCAGATAGACTCCGAGAGGATAATCAACCTACCTTAGCCTGACTTTGGATCAAAAGGTTGTGTTAAGGGGTTACTTGAACCAAGAGTGACCAGATAGTAGAAGAGCCATTGCAGTATTAATTAGGACTGGTTTACCGATTCTAGATTGTGGACCAAACAATTTAGGATTGGAATTAGGAGTATCGTATCCTAGTTTCTAACCATAATATTCACATGTTAGGGTGTCCCAGACTTAAATTCCTACAATAGTCAAAACAACCAAACCTTCGACCTATTCATATCATCCATTTTGGGGATTCACTTTACCATGATAAGTACCGTTGTTTTTCCTTAATATAATATTAAATCAGTATTTTAATTGCTTTCTTAGTTTTTACTTAGTTAATTGTCTTTTTAAATATTCAAACCTTTTTCATACAAAACCCCCCTTTAGGTTAATTAAACCAATTTAGACTTTAGTCTACGATAACTTGACCGTTCCCAGTGGTAGATACGATACCTGGACTTTCCTACACTATATTACTCACGATCAGGTACGCTTGCCTATATATGTGGTAAGACGGTGGCTAGGCATTAGAGGTTAAAACTTGTTACGCTTTTTATATACGATAATTACCGCATCAACCTCCTGCTTAAGTATGTCCAAAGACATAAAGACACTCACATTAAGTGAGCTGTACGGTATTCTTCTAAACCGTGAACAACAGAATAAACTGAAAAAGAATCTCATAAGAGATACTAAAGATTCCAAAAGCACCTCTGTTGCACTGGTCTCTGATTCAGTTCCTACTGTTGCTACTCCTTCCTCTGTCACCATCACTGAATTAGAATCTTCTGATTCTGACATGTCAGACTCAGATCCTGATTTTAATGAATCTCTTGCACTTCTCACTCGCTCTTTTAAGAAGTTTGCCAAAAAGGGAAACTTCCAAAGAAGGAAACCTCTTACTCTTACTGACAAGCCTAAAACAGAATCTGTTGATAAGGCTACTGCTACCTGCTACAATTGTCAGGGCAAAGGACACTTTGCTAATGATTGCAGGTACAAGAAAAATCAGTTTGCTCCTTCTTCTACCAAATCTTCCTCGAAAAACCCCAAATACCAGCGCCTGAAAGAGAAATACAAAAAGATGAAATCTCAACGTAAAGGCAAAGGTCTTATCGCAGAAGACTGCGATTTGGATGATGTCTCCTCTGATGACTCATCTGACGAGGAACATACTCAAGTGGCACTAATGGCCATTATTGAGGAACCTACCTTAGCTCTCATGGCTAAGATAGAAGAGGTCCCTGAAGAGGTTCCTACTCAAGCTCCTGAAGCTTCAACCTCCGCGACTGAATCTACCAGTCAGGTACCTATTCCTGTTGTCCCTCTTGAAAGCTTAACTCAACTAGACCTTGTAACCCTTGATCTCTATAAAGCCCTAAATGGTAAAACCTCTGCTGAGAAAATGAACATCGATCTTCGTGATCAACTAAGAGAGTGTCAGGAAAAGATAAAGCAACTTACCATTCTGGAAGAAAGTTATAAGGATCAGGCACTGTTAATCAAACTCTCTGTATTGAAAGAGAAAAGGCTCTTGCTGCTAAAGAAAGAGCCTTGGCCGAACTAAATGATGAAAAAGTCACCATCAAAGGATGGAGTGACGCCTTTGAAAAGGTTGATGAAATATTAGCCTCAGGGAGAAATGTCAAAAACAAAAAGGGTCTTGGATTCACTTGTGGATGTCCTAGGCCTGATCGTTCCATGCTTAAATTTGGAATGTTTGTTTCTTCTATCCCTGATCCTAATGCCCATGAAAACATCCCTTCTTCATCCAACACACACACTGAAGGTGCTCCTAAGAGCAAAAAGAAAACAGTCAAAGAAAAATCCAAGACTGTAATACCTTCAAAGACCAAGAATCCTAAACCTAAGACCAGAGTTCTAGGTGGTGGTCCTTCAGTCTCAGGAACAAAATCTTTTTCTCAAAATCCTGCTCCTAGACTAAAGATTGACCTGAAGCAAAAGACCTTGGAGAAGAAACCTATTCCTCCTCTGTCCAATGCTAAAGACATACTTGGTACTGGTCCTGCTCATCTGAAGTTCAAAAACTTCTTAGACCCCACAAAACGCTTTCTATATCGCAAATGTTATCACTGTGGATTTAACGACCATATTGCGAGTAAGTGTCCTGATGCTACCATAGCTGAAAAATCAGCTAAGGTAAAGATAAATCCTAAGACTGATAACTCAGTCAAAGGAAAGAAGGTTGTCAAGACTGTTTCTTCAGTCAATACTCCAGCCTCAAAAACTGATAACTCAGTTAAGGCTGTCACTAACTCCACCAGTCCTACTGATAATTCTGGATCCATAGTTCTATGGGTACCAAGAAAAACTTTAACTCTAAATTTTACAGGATAAGGGCATCTGGTACCTGGATAGTGGATGCTCTCGACATATGACTGGTTCTAAATCTGTCCTCTCTAACTACCGTGAAGAAAGAGGTCCTGCTGTGACCTTTGGTGGAAACGGTAAAGGTCAAACCCGTGGGTATGGCACCCTGACCAACGGAGTAACTACGTTCAAAAGAGTTGCTTATGTTGAAGGCCTGATGCATAATCTTCTGAGCATCAGTCAACTGTGTGATAAAAATCACAAAGTCTCCTTCTCGAAGAAAAAGTGCAAAGTCAAGAACAGACGCAAGGAAGTTATTCTCACTGGTGTTAGACAAGCTGATATCTACATCATCAACATGAATACTTCCACTGATAACTTCTGTTTCGTATCACGTGCTTCTACTAATACAAATTGGCTTTGGCACAAGCGTCTCTCTCATCTCAACTTCAAGACGCTGAATCAACTCTGCATCAACAATCTTGTTGTTGGTCTTCCTGACTTTCGCTATACAAAGGTATCTCTTTGTTCAGCATGTGAGAAAGGAAAATAGACCAGGGCTAGCTTTAAGTCCAAGCAGATTTCCTCCATCAGCTCTCCTCTACAACTTCTCCATATGGATCTCTTTGGACCTGTTAATGTCCAATCCATTGCTGGAAAGAAATATACTCTGGTAATCGTTGATGAATATTCCAGATATACTTGGGTATTCTTTCTTCGATCCAAGAGTGATGCTCCTGAAGAAATCATTTTGTTCGTCAGGAAGATGGAAAAGCTCAACAACCTTACTGTTCGATCAATCAGAAGTGACCATGGGACTGATTTCAAAAACAGTACCCTGGAAACTTTCTTCGATCAAAAAGGTATCTCTCAAAACTTCTCCTCTGTAAGAACTCCTCAGCAAAATGGTGTTGCTGAAAGACGAAACATAACCCTGATTGAAGATGCACGATCTATGTTGAGTGAAGCCAACCTTGCCACTCAATTCTGGGCTGAAGCCGTTAACACTGCTTGTTATACCCAGAACAGATCCCTGATAGTAAAGCGCTTCAGAAGAACCCCATACGAACTCTTTCGTAACAGGAAACCTTAAATCGAACATCTCCACATCTTTGGTTGTGTCTGCTACATCCTGAACAACAAAGATAACCTTGGAAAGTTCGATTCCAAGTCTGATGATGGAATCTTACTTGGATACTCCTCTATCTCCAAAACTTACCGTGTGTTCAATAAACGAAGACAAACCATAGAGGAAACGATTCATATTAAATTTGATGAATCGGGTCCTACCTTTCCTCACCCTAATGATAATTCTGAAATAAATCAGTGGGCTGACTCTTTCTTTCAAGTCCCTGATATTCCCCTTGCTGATCCATCTCCTCAAGACCTTCCTGATGGTTTTGAAGAAAATCCTACTCCACCCTCTCATATACCCATACCACCTCTAATAAATGCTACCCCTATCACCCAAGTCACACCTGAACCTGATCAACCTACTAACAGTGAAGATTCTTGTCAAACCACTGTTAGTGAACCTGCTTCTACAAATCTTCTCCTTGATCCAATAATGAATGAAGCCTCTACTTCAGGACAGGTATATCAACCACCTGCTCTTCGTTAGACCAAAGATCATTCTATTGATCAAGTTCTTGGAAATCCTTCTTCTGGTGTAAAAACTCGACGCCCATCTGGTAACGTCTGTCTTTATGTTAATTTCATCTCTGAAAATGAACCTAAAGAAATAGATGATGCCTTGCGTGATCCTGCCTGGGTCTCAGCCATGCAGGAGGAGCTAGCAGAGTTCATCAGAAACAATGTCTGGCTTCTCGTCCCTAGGCCTCAAAAACGTACAATCATAGGGTTTGACCTAAGTGCTTGGCGCCGCGAAACTAGCAGTCTGGCGATCGCCAAATGGGCCCTGGACGTTTTCTTTTAAATACCAGCTTCCTCCTTCAGTTCAGAATAGACACGGATACTCGGATACTCACAGAGACGCATATACGGGGAGACGCGAGGCAGAGACGAGAGTGAAAGTGGTGCCGATACGTTGCGGGGTTCGATCTCTGATCATCCGTCGTTGTATTGTCGGTATCATGTCTACTATCATGTTTTCTGTTTACATTATGATGTGACAACCGACGAAATTCGGCTCTCAGGTTAGCGGCCCGGTAATCACTCGTTAGTATAACTCTTAGTGAAATCTTAATCCTATATCTATTTAGGAAGAATTAAGGTTGAGAGTGCGAAAAATTTTGGAGAAAACCTAGAATTCCCGAAAATTTGCCCGAAAAAGCCTGTTCCGGCCCAAAGTCGCCCGAAAACCTTATAATGCCAAATTTTAAGCCAACTTGTATAAAATATGATGATTTAGTAGAAATAAAAATAAACTGTTCTAAATAACCTAATTTCATGCTCGAAAAGTCGGTTTTGTCGAAAAATTATCGCGAACCGACACTGCGTTCGATTTTAACTGTATTGAGCTCCAATTTAAAAAAAAAATAGTAATAATAATAAAGAGGTGGGTGGGCCCCACCATGGCTGGCCACCACCCACCACCCCCTATCATCTCCCTCTCTTTTTATTTTTCAAATACAAATCATCAAAACCATTTCCCAAATCCATACCATCATTTCATTTTCAAATTTCTTTCTCTCATTCTCTCTCTCTATCAATATCCTCTCAAGAAATCAGCCATCTTACCTCCAAAAATCTGAGTTTTTTAAAGTTTTTACAAGAATTTCATGGTTATAAGAGTTTGCATCATCAAGGTAAGAAGGAAACATGCATTGTAGCTTCGATTTTTAGTCTTTTTGGTGTTTTCTTGCATCTTTGATGCTCTAAACTCTTCTATCTTGGTTAAATGATAATATTAGTGTTTGGAAATGAGGATGAACCATAGAAATGTTCAAGAACATTTAAAGGATGGTGAAACCCTATGATTTTCCCTTATGAACACAAGATTGGAATGAAAAACCACATTTTTGGGTGTTTTTGATGCTCCTAAGGGGCTGGAAATTCTTGTTATTGCATGCATGTATCTTGATGATACTCATGTGTATTTTATGCATTTACTTGTTATATGTTAAGGGTTTTGGTTTAAACATCAAATAAACCCCAAATCTTAGAGATTTTTAAGTGTTTATTGAGAAAAAGATGAATTTTGAATCTGGACAGAAGCTGGCAGATTATTGCATGTGTGTTTGGACGACCCAAAAGAGGTCCATATGAACTTATTTTTATCTACATTTTTGAGGGATTAATATTTTATGAAATGGGAATCAAACCCCACTGGAATCATTCAAAAATACCAAGTTTAGACCCCTCATCTAAGTCAAAACATTTTGTTGTGCATCAGCTCCGGGTCAAAATCTTATGTTAACGTGTTGCATGAATATCTCCTTGTTAACTTATCCAAAATGCTTGATTTTTGATTCTAAGTTCAAGTTTAATGAGTTAGCTTTTCAAAGAATTTGGAATCACTTGATTTGGTGGATTTTTGAGTGTTCAACCAATGAAAATAAATTCATGGTGCAATCTGTCCAAAAATGGCAGATTCACATGCATGGATTCAAGAGGTCATATCTCATACAAAAATCATCAAAATCGTGTGAAACCTGTTTCATTAGTTAGATATTTGTGTTAGCTTGAATATCCCTTTTGAAATTTGAATTTTGGAGTAGTAATGAATTCTCTATGGTACAAACATCACTGACATGTATTTTCAAAAATGATTTATGCACACTGATTTTACAAGAATTTTTAAAATATGCTAAACATCTTCAAAAATTATGAAATTTGGTGGGAATGTTGTTAACACCCCCAAGATCAGAGGATAAAAATTTGATAACTTTTCTTCCTTTGGACCCAAGCTTAAAGGTGACATTTTTGCACCATTTTGAATCTGCCAGAATGTGAAATTTATTCAAAAATGATTTGTGAACTTCAAAGACTTACCATACAAACAAATATTACCATAAAACCATCAAAACCTATTTTATGCTAAGCTGAACTAAAGAAGTCGTGTAAAGGCATTATAATAGGATATCGGTAAAGACATAAGCTAAGTGTGGGCCGTTGATTTTAGACTTACGTCAATTACGTATGCTATAGGGCATAAGTAGACTTGGAGTCGGGATTATTCACGCACTACTGATTGTCTTAAACGCAAAACTACTCAAGGTGAGTATTCACGGGCCCTATTTTACTGTTTTATACATTTTAGGGTGAAAAGCATGTTGTTGATGAAAAATGATATGAATTATGCTTTCGAGCAAGTGATTATGCAAATTATGATATGTATTGAGTAAAATTCCCCTTAGAATATACACTACTATTAACTCGTTAGGAGCCTATGATCTAGTGGATAGCGCTATTTGGTAATGAGACCCACCCTACTGACTGACGAGTAGAGGGTGCACTATTTCAGACTTCGACTGACCGCTGAGGTAGTCGTTGAGGAATGTTCTATACAGTTGGAGGGAATTCCACCACAGTGTAGTTCATAGGAGCGTTATATCCTACGTGGTTCGCGACCTCCTCTGGGGTATAACGTTGGGGTGAAATGGTTTGTAGTGGCTCAATCTTACATATCTTGTGCATATATGTGGTTTTGAACGTTTAAAGTGGTTCAAAAGTTTTACGACAATGATTTTCTGCATTTGAAACTGTTTTGTGCATATGAAAACCTGCGAACTCACCAACTCTCGTAGTTGACGCTTGTTTTAACATGCTTTTCAGGAAATCAGAAGGTTTACGAAAAAGCTTAGTTTGCGCGTTTGTTGGCATCATTTAAGACATTATTTTTTTTGTTATGTCTGTAATTTCAAAATTCCGTTGGTTGTAATACATTTTAAATTTTAAACTTTGAATATTTTGGTGTGAATGAATGATGCTATTTATCTCCTATCGCTATGAAATCTTAGCTGTCGCACCTCGCGATTCCGCTTTAGCGGGGTGTTACAGATTTGGTATCAGAGCCATAGGTTATAGAGAACATCGGTTTTCTATAAAACCAAGTACTATAACCAACCTTTTTCTAAGATAAGTTAAAACTTTTAATTATAGATTTCAAAACTTAGGAGAAATTGTACCATTCGGATGATTAGGATAGGTGCTATTCTGATATATCATAGATAGGCGGAGCCTGATCACCTACGCCTAGCCATGATATAAGTAGGATAAGACTTACGAACTAATCATACTGTTAGAAAATGAAGTTTGAAACTTTCTAGAAACCTCCTGAAAAGCATAAACCGTGTGAGTTCACATAAACATATCATGATGTTGATATTCAATATAGCACTTACGCGTTTAAGTAAAGTAACGCCACTGTTGAACACTCCTGCGTTAGCGCTAGGATGTCACTAGTATTTTGAATGCGTGTTAATAAGTTTTGCGGACACTACAATCACTATGTCGAACACTATTACTTAGACTTCGGAGAAGGACCCGTCTAAGCATTATGATTCCGACACTAGAGTAACAAGTAAGGATATTTAAGCGATCCACCTCCGATTACCCCCAACAACTATCTTATCTCAACCTACACCATTTATTCCTACGCCTAACCCGAACCTCCCAGCACCTCATATGAGACAACTCAGAAGACAGTTGCAGCAACCTTTCGGAGTGGACTGGCAATAACTCATTGGGGTAATGCAAGATCATTTCGTATCCTTTCGGGGATATTGATCGCTCATAATATTAGTATGGCACAAGGAGAGGCTCGAACTATGCGAACACTCGCCGACGGACTGCAGAATAGTCGAAGCAGGGCATCAAGATAGAATCAGGCCATATTTAAGTTGACGAAATTGGTGCAACTCTTGGAAGAAAGTACCACCAATGTTGAAGAAAATGTTATGACGGCAAGAAGGATGACTAGGAGAGTTGACTTGTGCTGGCAAGTTGTGGTAATACTGTTGGCAAAAGTTGATCCTTCCGATTGTAACTCTCGTGAATTTGAAAGAAATTTAAAGTACATTTTTTGGTTCCCCCATTTGAGTTTTACCTTGGGAGTGACGTATTTTAGTGATGCATTGGCATCAAATTTTGACTCTTTCGTATATGAATTAAGTTTTGAAGAAAGTAATCTTTAACTAATCACAAAAATGTTATTTTTGATTTTATTTTAAAGAAATCACCATAAGGAATATACAAATATTTTTCGAATATTTATCAAAGACAAAAGTTTTGATCCAACAACATTTTACAATGGTTTTAGAAACATGTCTGTAAGAAGGAACCCACAAAGCTCGAGAGTAAACCTTCAGAATCAATCGCCCAACATTGCTCAACTCATAGCCCAACAAGTTTGACACTCAATCCGTAACATATTCACATAAATTACTACCGACGTCATCGCGAGTAGAAGAAATGGAGAATTCATAGTATCCATCGAATGGAAAGATGTTAATAAAGAATGTTAGAGCATCAGTTAGAGGACACGATTCGAGTTAATACAAACAGAAGCAAGAAATTAGTCACACATTTTGGAGTGAAGACCCCGAGTCAGGACAGTATAAGATCTCTCATCCAAGAGGTACTAGATACAACCTCAACCACCTATGAGCTTGTATTTCAGTACCAAATGTAAACTAGCAGTACATTTTGCTCGATACAATAGAAAGGAAAGGAAGGTCAGAAGGACCGGAAAGGGGGCTAAGAGTGCGGAACCCCAAACCACTTTAGAGATAGGTGTCTCATACTGAAAAGCGGCATGATCAACATCGCGAGGAGGAACAAAGCTACATAAGCCAATCAAGTAAATTAAGGATGCAAGGCTCAAGGAAGGGCATTCGTAATTGGAACTAAAGAGGTTCACCAAGATCTAGCATAATGATAGGCATAAAAATGCGGAGTCATTTAAGGAAGGGGAGCGTTGCATAGTTAGCAACCATTGTAGATAAGGAAGTAAAAGAGAAACGAATTCAGGACTTTCCAGTTGTAAGAGATTATCCAGAAGTGTTCCCGAAGAAGTTACCCGGACTACCTCTGCATAGGCAGGTTGAGTTCCATATCGATCTAGTCCCAGGAGCAGCCCCCATAGCAAGGTCACCATACCGTCTAGCACCGTCCGAGATGCAGGAGCTGTCAAATCAACTTCAAGAGCTATTAGATAAGGGATTCATCCGACCCAGCTCTTCACCATGGGGAGCCCCTATTTTATTCATCAAAAAGAAGGATGGATCTTTTCGCATATGTATAGACTATAAGGAGCTGAACAAGATCACTATCAAGAATCGTTACCCTCTTCCGCGCATCGATGATCTGTTCGATCAATTGCAGGGAGCAACTTACTTCTCCAAAATCGACCTTCGGTCAGGTTACCATCAGATGAGAGTGCGAGAAGAAGATATCGTCAAGACAGCGTTCAGAACTCGGTATGGTCATTACGAGTTCTTGGTCATGCCTTTTGGTTTAAAGAACGCTCCAGCAGTATACATGGATCTGATGAACAGGGTATGTAGACCATACCTGGATAAGTTCGTAATTGTCTTCATCAACGACATCCTAATCTACTCGCGAAGCAAGGAGGAGCATGAGCAGCATTTAAGATTGATACTGGAGTTGCTCAAAACCGAGGAACTTTACGCAAAATTCTATTGTAGGACCTCTTTGTTGAGAAGAGTCAGAATTCTCTATCTTACTTGCTTTCTAGTTTAATTTCCTTCGTTTGTAAACACTATCTTTTGTTAGTGCCCCTGTTTGAGGTTTGGAACCTCGGGGGCCATTGTTGACATTATGTGTAACTTCCTTCTACCTATAAAAGGTAAAGGATGATTAGGGTTTTTGTATTGATTTCATTATTACCAAATTGGGAAAACTTTCCACCATTGTTGCTTATTGTTCAAGCTCATTTGATTTCAATCACAATCTTAGGATTTCCATCCATTTCTTCTCTTATTTCATTGTTATTTGGGACAACAATTGGTATCAGAGCCAACCTTGTTGATTCCTTGGTTTTTGTCTTTGATTTTTGATAAGGTTTTAAAAGGTTTTTAAGTTTTGGGTTTTTCAAAACTTTTGGGTTTTCAATCCAAAAGGTGGTTTTAAAAGGGTAAAATTAAGTGTTAAGTGATTCCCCAATGATTTCTAAGCTTTTTCCTACAATTTGGGGGTCTAAACACTGATTTTTAAGAGGTTTTAAGCGTTTTTAAGAAATTTTTCGGAGTTTTCTGTGCAGGTTTTCCGCATCGGAAAACAAGAGCTGAAATTTCAGCTCAAATTTTCCGAGTCAGAAATTGCATCTTCTCCGAATCAGAGAACTCTCCTTTTCCGAATCGGAAAACACTGTTTTCCGAATCGGAGAACGAGTCTCTGACTTGGGGTCTTGCTCCTGAAAAGTCTCTTTTCCAAAATTCCCTTTTTCCGCACCCAAACTTTTCCGAATCGGAAAACTGTATTTTCCGAATCGGAAAAGGCTGTTTTCCGCATCCAGCCATTTTGAGCCAAATCCGAATCGGAAAACATCTGTTTCCAAGTCGGATTTCGCCTCTTTGAGCCGAAACTCTTGTAGTTTTGTTTCTCAAATCCGACACTAAGCTTGCTTTCAAAACCCTTTACTTTTTCCAAGCTTTTTGTGTCCCGAGGCGCTCAAAATTCCTGTTTTTCAAAAACCTTTCTTCTGTTTTAAGCCAAGCGAATCGTACGAGGAGGTCTCAGTTTTTAAATGTCGAAGGAAATCCTTGGGATAGGTTCCGAAACTCGCCCTCCCGTTCTGGTGATGGGCGAGTACCAACAGTGGAGACGCCGAATGATCCACTTTCTAGATCTGCTGGATGAGAATTTGATGAAGTCCATTCGAGAAGGGCCTATCCGACCGACCGTCACCGTTGCCGCTGTACCTAAAACCGACACTTGTCCCGAACTTCCGGCGTACGTGGTCGAGAAGCCTGTTGAGATGTTCAATCCCGAACAAAGAGCCCGACATCTCATTGACAAGCGTGCACTGACCCTCCTGATTATGGCTCTCCCAAACGATATGTACGCTAGAGTGGATAGTCTGACCAACGCACGAGACGTTTGGTTGGAAATTGAACAACAGATGCAGGGAGGCGACTCTGCTGTGGAGAGACAGAAGGAAAGTGCACTCAATGCCTACGAAGGCTTCAAAGCTAGGGAAAACGAATCCCTCATTGAGTCTTATCAAAGACTGAACGCCTTCGTCAACGACTTGAGATGGCTCGGGGTTGAGAAATCAAAGTATGAAGTGAACGTGAAATTCTTGAAGAATCTCAACCAAGAATGGCAAAACATGGCCATCAACATCCAGCTTAGCCGGAATCTGGGAACTTTGGGTCTACATGACATGTTCAGTATGATGGTTCAACACGAAGATTTCATCACCGGCGGACGCTCCAAGAGAGCAGTTGATCCTCTGGCATTGTCGGCCATGCCCTTTGGAGGACCAAACACTGCTCCCGTCCAACCAATGCCATACAACAGCGTCTCTCCCCAGTACTATCCTGAAGAATACAGTCAAGAGTTCAACCCGAACTATGGCTCAAGCGTACAACATCCCGACGAACCGGTGATCATTTCCATCTCTGATGATGAACTCTTCCATGTGAATGAGTCTCTTGTCCTCATTTCACACAGCGTACAACGATTGAACGCAAATCGTGGATACAACCGTGGACGAGGATCCGGTTTTCCCAGCGGAGGAAGAATGGGGCAAGGTAGAGGAGGTCATTACCAACCTGAAAGGAGTCAATACGGAAATCAAGGGAGAGGAAGCTATCAGCAAGGGGGTATACCAGCATACGATCAAGGAGGTTATAGGAACAACCAGGGAAGGTTCAGAGAATATCAAGGCAGATACAGAGATCAGCCGAGGAGAGACAACACTTATCTTGACTATCAAGGAGGTCAAGGTAGTCAAGGAGATTGGAGAGGACAAGTCTCAGACATCAACTACCGGCACAGCTTGAGGCAATACACTCCGGAATCTGGGTATATTGAACGTCAGGGATATGAGAATGGATATGGAGGAAGATATGAGAGTGGAAGGCTAGATCAAGGTCCAGGATACGGAAATGAGCAGCATAGGGGTGATCAAAGGCAAGATGAGAGAGTGAATCACGGGAAAAGCATCTACCACGGAGGTGATTCCAGGGGAAACAGTTCTAAGCATGTTCAAAGGGAAGATCAACCAATTCCCAATGATCAAGGAATTCAACGGGCAAATCCTCCCCAGGGTCCCATAACCCAGAACCCCACTCCTCAACAAACCGCAAGTCCCACTACCACTTGTTACAAGTGTGGAAAGTTGGGACACTACGCTCGAGATTGCTCCGTCAAATACAAGGATGCCGCGTACTTTGAGAGGAAGGCCTCACTGATGAGGAAGAAAGAAAAAGGGGTGGCTTTGATGGTAGATGAAGAGAACTGGGTATGTGAAGAGGAGAGTTCAGATGAGGAAGATCACTTGGTGCAAGGTCCCTGCTTGATGGCTGACTTCGAGGGATCGGAAGCCGTTGGACCAAGCACTTACAAGGACATAGATCCGTCTGAGGTATCCTCTATCCCTGATATAACTGACACTGTGGCAATGTTGGAATCTAAAATTTGTGAATTGGAGAGATGTCTCCAATCGGAGAGGACTCTTGTCACGAAATTTAGAATCGACAGTGCAATTTACAAAGACTCTCTCGAGGATTTGACCATAGTCTATAACCGTGAAACACTTGAGTCTGGGATTAGAGAGTCCAATTTAGCAAACAAACTTAGTTGTCTTCAAAAAGCCCATGAGGAACTTAACAGTAACCATGGGGAGCTCAACATTAAATTCCAGTTGCTTTCGAAAGAAAGAACTCGGTTGTTTTCAAAAATACAAGAGCTTGAGGACAACAATTTTAAAAGAGGACAATCTGAACAGACTTTAAGTATCCTCACTCAGCATGCCAAAAAGAATCCCTTTTACAAAGCCAAACCCGGCCTAGGTCTGTCTGAAAACCATGTTTTAGATAAAGCACCTTCTCATCTATACAACTTTGAGGATATGGCAGCCTCCAAGCCCAAACCTGCCATAGTAGGAGGACATGTGACCGAGGAATTTGTTAGGCAGACTGTCACAGACACCGAAGTCATAAACGGTGAGACCATAACCACGACCATCAGTCCAACTAACAGCTCCTCTAGCAGTCCACCCACTAGCCCTACTCCCAACAGACCTATCTTTGTTCCGGCTAGTGATCCGACCAACTCTGAACCCACTTGGGAAGGCATCAAGGCTAGAACCCCTAGAGTAGCAATGCCTCCCATCAACTACTCAGACCTTAACTCAAGCTATGCTACTAGGGAAATGGAACTGTCAGAAGAGACCTTAGTTATCCCTCCCGAGGATACTTCCGCAACTAAGTGTCCCGACCTAGTCAGGCTAGAAAAGGAGGTGTTTACTCTTAGGTTAAAAGCCATGGATTTGGATGCATGTCAACATCAGATCCTGAATCTGTAGGTCATTTTGTCGGAGAAAGATTCCCTGGTTCGCAATCTGGAGAAAGACTTGCTTGAGGCAAATGCCGAAAGAGTTAGGCTTTCTTCAGAATGTGAGACTGCAACCTCAGCCTTCATTAATTTTCAAATCAAGGTTGCAAATCTTCAGGCTCGATACGTTATCCTAGATATTAACTTTGAACTTTTGAAAGAACTTGATCATGATGAAAGGATAATGTATCGCCAATCTTTAACCAACCAACGGGTATCCAACTCCATTTTAAAAAGGAAGGTAATGAATCTTGAAAAGCTCTACCTTTCTAACTCAGTTGATGATATGACTGCTCCAATCCTCAACCATCCAATAGTCACTCCCCAACCCAAACCGATCTTAGATACTGAGGACTATTACTCCATAATGTCAGATGATGATGAACCCCCTAACTCACACCATAGGATAGCTGAACCCAAGACTGTCCAGGACCCAAATGTTGAATATGATATGAAGGTGTTTTTAGATGAGGATGATGATCCTTCAGGCTTTATTCCAAAGAAGCCAAAATCTGTTGTTGTCAAATCTGAGAAATCTACTGAGTCACGAGCTCCTATTTCTGAGAAAAGTGTCCCGGAGGGTGAAAAATGTGTAGGTACTGACAAGGGTAAGTCAGTTAAGCCACACGCACCCAAAGGACTCCAGAAAAAGCATTCAAAGTCTAACGATGCTCGTAACTCAGTCAAGCCCATTAAAAGCCTTGACTTTCAGTCAAGTTCCTTTGAAGTGGGTGAGACATCTCAGTTACAACCAAATCAACCTTTCAGTTCCACAAAACCTAAGTTTTCTAAAAAGTCATCTGGAAAAGGTGGTAACTCCATTCCCACAAAACCGTCCTCTAACTCACACCGTGCTTTTCATGCAGATGCGAGGAGGAAAGATGGTGGACCGAATGTGAAGCCACCAAGAAAGGATCATCATGGGAGGAACAACTCTTTTTCTGCTTACCCTAAGAAACATAGTCCTAGCCGTGCGGGTTTAGGCTATGTTCCACCTAGTGTAGGAAAGAATTCGAACATGTCTGTTAAATCTAATCGCAACTTGAACGATGCTTTTAATATTTTTCGCAATGACATGTGCTTTATGTTTGATAATTTCCTGCGTTATGGTGTGCCTAACTCTTTCTATGCTCCCAACTCTAATGTCAAATCCCGAAAGAGAAGGGGAAGAAAAAGAGGAAAAGCAAAATCCTCCTCGTCAGTGAAGTCTCCTCAGCCTAAGGAGAAATCCGAAAAGGGGACTTCACCGACCGATTTATCTGTATCTAACCCACAGGAACCCATTTGGCAATGGGTCCCTAAACAAGCTTAATTGTCTTGCAGGTCAGTCATGTGTGGTACTTCGACTCCGGCGCACATAGACACATGACTGGTCAGAGATCCTTCCTTTTCGACTATTTTGAAAGGTTCGAGGGATATGTCAAAATCGCCGACAAGACACTTAAGCCGATGGTGGGTTATGGGAAAATTACGGATGGGAAATACATCATTGAAGATGTAAGGTATGTCGAGGGGTTAGGTTTCAACATGTTCAGCTCCAGCCAGTTCTGCGACAACGGATACTGGGTGAAGCAGTTTCAATACGGGAGTAATGTGAATGATGAAGATAACAACGTCATTCTTAGTGCACGAAGGAATGGCAATCTTTACTCTACCGTATTCCGTTCAATCCCTCAGACTCACCCTCAGTTTGCAGCAATCTCTGATCCAAGGAATGCAATCTGTCTGCTCGCGAAGGGTTCAAAGGAGGACAGTTGGTTATGGCATCGAAGACTCTGCCATCAAAATTTCAAAGACATGAACAAGCTGGTTTCGAAAAATCTAGTCAAGGGACTACCAGAGACTCGCCTTTCCAAGGATACACTGTGTCCCGCTTGCGAACAAGGCAAGATGACGAGAAGCTCTCATCCACCGAGGATGGATACAAGTAGCAAAAGTCCCCTTGACATGATTCACATGGATCTTTGTGGACCTACCAGAACCGAGAGCTTAGCCAGAAAGAAATACATGTTAGTTCTCGTTGATGAGTTCTCTAGGTTTACATGGATTGAATTCCTGCGAGCCAAGTCTGACGCTGCCGAGCGAATCATTGCCTTCATCAAGCGGATTCAAGTTCTCTTGGGTCGCCGAGTGAAGAAGTTGAGAAGTGACAACGGAACCGAGTTTCGCAATGCAAAGTTGCAATCCTTTCTTGAAGACGTGGGAATCTCTCACAACTTCTCAGCCGTGCGCACACCTCAACAAAATGGGGTAGTAGAAAGGAAGAATCGGATGTTGGTCGAAGCAGCGAGATCCATGATGGCTCATTCTGGAGTTCCTCAATCATTTTGGGCTGAAGCAGTATCAACAGCATGCTACACGCAGAATCGAACTCTGATCGTCAAGCGGACCGGTAAAACCGCCTACGAGATGGTCGAACAGCGTAAGCCTAACATCGATTACTTTCGAGTCTTTGGATGTAAATGCTATGTTCTAAACGACCGGGATGATTTGGGTAAGTTTGACCCCAAGGCTGATGAGTCCATCTTCATCGGATACTCACATAGCTCTAAAGCCTATAGGGTATTCAACAAACGAACCCGAACCATCCTGGAAAGCTCAAATGTTGATTTTTCAGAAACCGAAACTTATTTTGTGGCAAGCTCAAGTAATGTAAATACTGCCTTTCCTGAACTGTTCACCGCACCACCGAGCACAGATTCGTCCACTAACTTTTCTGCTTTAGACTTCTTAGACCTCGCAGATTATGATCTACCCACACTCACGGGTCCGATTGTAGTTCCTGCTCATGCTGGTTCAACTTCTACTTCTGTGACATCCGATGCTTTCGTTACTGAGCCTTCTTCAAGTACATCAACAAACTCAGTATCACCGGACTCAACTGCGGTCTCCCCCCCTGAAATTTCATCATCTGCCGCACCGGAACCTTTCCAAGAGCAGCCTCCTCAACCTGCTCTTGCTCCCATCCCAGAAGATGCTCCACTACCTTCACCTAGCTCAGCTCAGAGAACTTATGCTCAGGTAGTGTGTGAGCCCCGGTTGGAGGCATCACCGCAGAATAATCCGACTGCCGGATCATCAAGTAGAAACCAGCAAGAGGTCTTTGCCGTGCAAGATGAGAACGACGCCACCAACAACCGACAAGCTTATGTCACTCACCCTCACACTCGCAGGTGGACAAAAGATCATCCCCCCTCCCAGATCATCGGGAGTCCCTCACAACCTGTAACTACTCGATCTGCAAAGCACACTGAAAATCTGATTCTATTCGGCGGGTTCTTAAGCGAATTTGAACCAACAGATGTTTGGCAAGCTCTCACCGATCCCGACTGGGTGATCTCCATGCAAGATGAGCTGGCCGAATTCGAGAGAAACAAAGTTTGGCGCCTGGTAGAACGACCATGGGGAAAGACCATCATCGGCCTCAAGT
Organism: Centaurea solstitialis; assembly: GCA_030169165.1. Classification (NCBI taxonomy): domain Eukaryota; kingdom Viridiplantae; phylum Streptophyta; class Magnoliopsida; order Asterales; family Asteraceae; genus Centaurea; species Centaurea solstitialis. The sequence goes on along the minus strand of CM058042.1, from coordinate 45,590,203 downwards.
GGATACTCCGGAACAAAACCGACGAGAATAATCTCATCATCCGGAACAAAGCTCGCCTGGTCGCCAAGGGTTATCGCCAACAAGAGGGTATCGACTATGATGAGACGTACGCGCCAGTAGCCCGAATCGAAGCAATCCGAATCTTCCTAGCATATGCTGCACACAAAAACATGACGGTCTATCAGATGGACGTCAAATGTGCCTTCCTGAATGGAGTCCTTCAAGAAGAAGTGTACGTTGAGCAACCGGAAGGGTTTGTTGATCCTCGATTCCCAAATCACGTCTACATCTTGGATAAAGCGCTTTATGGTCTCAAGCAAGCTCCGAGGGCATGGTACGAAACACTCACTGATTACCTGCTAGGAGTTGGCTACAAGAAAGGTACAATCGATCCCACTTTGTTTCTCAAAAGGTCAGGTAAAGATTTAATTATCGTTCAGATATACGTGGATGACATTATCTTTGCGTCTACAAAGCCTGAGATGTGCCAAGAGTTTGAGAACACCATGAAATCCCAATTCAAAATGAGCATGATGGGCGAATTGACGTTCTTTTTAGGACTTCAAGTTCGACAACGCCCTGATGGCATTTTTATAAATCAAGCCAAATATGTTCAAGATCTTTTAAAACGATTTGATTTTGGTGGCTCAAACTCTGCGGCAACACCAATGCCCAGAAATTTTCAACTAAATGCAGATACTTCTGGTAAACCGGTTGACCAGAAGAATTATCGGGCAATCATTGGTTCTCTATTATATCTCACGGCTAGTAGACCAGATATTGTCTTCTCCACGGGTGTCTGCGCTCGGTTTCAGTGTGATCCACGTGATTCACACCTGTCTGCAGTCAAAAGAATCCTTAGGTATCTGAAGGGCACACCGGATTTTGGCCTTTGGTACCCAAAGGATTCTGGTTTTGAACTAATTGCATATACAGACTCAGACCATGCAGGTTGTAAGCTAAACAGGAAAAGCACATCTGGTGCTTGTCAGTTCCTCGGAGATAAGCTAGTGAGTTGGTCATCTCGGAAGCAGAACTGCGTGTCCTTATCCACAGCGGAGGCGGAATATGTTGCTGCCGCCTGTTGCTGCTCGCAAGTTCTGTGGATGAAAACCCAACTTGCCGACTTCGGATACAACATGCAACGGATTCCCATCTACTGCGACTCCAAGAGTGCAATTCAGATCACGGCAAATCCAGTTCAGCATTCTCGGACGAAGCACATCGACATCCGATATCATTTCATCAAAGACCATGTCGAGAAAGGTAATGTTGAACTCTACTTTGTTGAGAGTGACTATCAGCTTGCTGATTTGTTCACTAAGCCGTTTGACGAGAAACGTCACTTCTTTCTCCTAAGCAAATTAGGAATGCTAGACCTCCCTGCCTGAGGTCTAGGGGGAGTCGGGAGTCCTTAACTGTATGCATGGATGTAGGGGGAGTCTCTGAGAGAGATTGCATGAATCAAGGGGGAGTACTAAGTCCTGTCTTTAATGTTTGGTGTGCTAACTAACGTTCTCGGATCCACATCACCTTGGATACCATTCTTATATTCTATTTTGTAGGTGTGGATCCTCACTACGACTTCTGCTTACTTCAGATCAGAACTCGCGCTAAACCCAGTGAGACGCACCAGGTAAGTCTCTTTTCTCGAAGTCGAGAGCTGAACTTGTAAATTTTATGTGAACTTGAAAGTTCAGGGGGCGGTAGAGTACATGTCTTGAACTTACAAGTTCGGGGACTTACTTTGCCGCTTTCTGTTTCTTAAAGTTCAGGGACTCGTTTTGCAAATCTTGTGAAACTTATAGTCCAGGGTCTGTTTTGAAACTTTCTGAAAATACAAGTTCAGGGACTTGTTTGTAAGTTTCCCCAAACTTCAAGTCCAGGGGTGGTTTTTGCCAAATGGTGAAAGTCGGGTTAAGAGAGCCAAAAGGAGAGCCAAACACAGTGTTTTTGACCCAAACACAGTGTAATTCGGTAAAAATATAAATACCGGATTTCAAGATTAACTTTTCACAAATTTCAAATTTTCATCTTTTTCTCTCTGAATTCTCACCCGAACCCACTTCGCGCTCGATTTCGGTTTTCGTTCGTTTGTGCTCCGATCGTCGATCTTTTTACATATTCGGATTCCTGGTAAGTAACCGATCAACCCTTATATAGTTATAACATCTATATCTTCTGTTTTAAGGCCTGGATCGAAGCCTAAAAGTTTTAAAACTTACCCGAAGCCCAAACTTCTTGGAATGGGACTTCGGGACGTTAAAACGATCCTTTGTTGCTTAGAAACTTGTTATGAACTGATTTAGGATGCATGTTGATAGTTTAGGGCCTTAGATCGACGTTTGGAGAACGGTTTTTAAGTGTAGAACTCGAACAGTCGTTGTTTTCCGAGTCGGAAAACTTGAACATTCAAGTTTTCCGAATCGGAAAACTTGAATGTTCAAGTTTTCCGCTTCTGTCAACGATGAACAGTCGTTTTGTTTTCCGATTCGGAAAACTATGTTTTCCGAATCGGACTTGGTCTCGGTTTTTAAGTGTATCTTTTCCGACTCGGAAAACATGGAACTACCCTTATGGGTTTCCAAGGTTTTCCGACTCGTTTGAGAGACCAAGTCTTGCTAAATTTTCTTTTAAGTATTGAGACATTTTCCGAATCGGAAAACTATGTTTTCCGAATCGGAAAACCTACGTGTTTTTAATCTCAAAATTTTTCTAAGTGTAGGAGTTTCCCGATTCGGAAAATCACCTTTTCCGAATCGGAAAACTTGTCTTTTTAATCTTGTGCTATCTTTCCTAAGTGTTGAGTTTTCCGAATCAGAAAACACTCTTTTCCGAATCGGAAAACTCCCCTCGTATAGTTTGCTCGTTTTTCGACTCGGAAAATACGAAATACTCATCATTGGGTTTTCGAGGTTTTCCGACTCGCGCTTAGTCGAGGGTATAGTCTTTTCACGTTGCATTGTTTCTAACACTTAATGTCTTGCAGAAATGGCTGATCAACAACCAATTGCTCCTACCTCACCTGTCGCCAATGCTGCTGATCTCGATCTCATCAACCCGACTGAAATCCTCGAAATCCACCAGAACAATCAGTTCGTCGACCTGGCAAACTTCACGGTCCAAGACGATGTGGTCCTCGAGATACTCCGAGCTCATCCCCTTGCATACGCGATGCAAGCCACTGCTGACATCCCGATGATCTATCTACAGCAGTTCTGGAACACTTCACGTGTCGAGAACCGGGACGGGGTGCCAACTATCATCGGACGGGTGGACCACACTGACCTGGTCTTCACTATGGAGGATCTTCGCAGAATCCTTCGTCTGCCAGCTGCAACTCCGGAGGCCCCGTTTGACCCTCTCGTGTCTGGACCTGAGCTCTTCAGCGAAGTGCTCGCTCTCGGGGTCCACTACACCGAAAACAACAGGCCGAAAGGAATCTCTCAGATCACTCAGGGAATGCTGCCCCCGATCTGGTACTCTTTCTTCAACATCCTCAACCGCACGCTCTCTTCCAAGACTCACGGCGTGGACAAGGCATCCACCCAGTTCTGGCACGTCATCCATGCGGTCGCCTACGGGAGGCGGATCGACTTTGCTCAACAACTTTGGGCAGACATAACCACTGACGTCAGAGCTGGACCAGCGCGTACGAAACACACATCCATCCCTTGGATGCGCTTCTTCAGTCTGATTATCCGAGATCACATGAATCAGAACCGTGTTGTCCGACGCAGATCAAGCCATCTCCGCTTCGAAAGCCAGCAGATCGGCCGAGCCAACAAGAAGAATCTGAAGCCTGGTCAGGTAGAAATGCACATTCCTGCAAACGTGCTCAACATGGCAGACCGTAGGTCCATGAGTGTTAGGATGTACCGCATCTCCATAGGCTTAGAAGACACGTCTACGGACTCCTCAGAGCCGAGGAGCCCTGCCCAAGACGTGCAACTCGTCCTACCTAGAAGTCGTGCCTCTGGTACGGCGGGCCAGAGCTCCAGTGGGGGAGCTTCTGGCTCGGGAGTGATGAGCGTTGACGTTAGGGGAGGAGAGGGTAGAATAGTTGGTACGTCTGCCACTCCGCACACTTCTCGAGCCAGTGCATATCAGACGATGATCCAGAATCGAGGCACTCGTGCCCGCACTCCTACTGTTGTGGAGGAAACTTCTGATGACACCCTCACACGCGAGTACACGAGCCACTTTCGAGTGAAGCAGTACATGGGCGTCCTTCAGCAGTCCCCGATCCATTCGTCATCGGAAGAGCGCAGATCGACGACACCGCCGCAGCAACCTATTGGGGAGGACGTGGAAGCTTCCCCACAAGAACAAGCACACGCTCCTCCACCACCTCACTCGGCGGCCGTCGCTTCTCAGGGAGGCGAACCCTCCGGCGAACCATCTGGCGATGACTCCGACGGTCACGAGTCCTCCGAGCACACTCCTTCGGACCGTCGTAAGCCCGATGACGAGGCAACTGATTCAGAACAAGTGGACTACGGATCCGACTCTGAGTTCCAGCTTTCAGAACCACCGAAGGGCGGGAAGGCCCAAGTGATAGATTTGGATGAAGCCACCTCTTCCTTCAACGACGACCGGATTTCCGGTGATCCAACTCTTATTGAGGATCTAGCGTCTGATGACCGAACCGTCGGTCAGGAGGAAGAAGGTGAGGCCGAGGTTGCTACCGGCTGGGGAAGAGAAGATAGTGAAGAAGAAGAGAGAGAGGGGAGAAAAGGAGAGAGAGAGCAGAGAAAAAGAGACCGAAGATGTTGAGGTCCAGTTAGGCGAGCCTTGGGGCTCAATTAGAGGAGGCGGACGTAGAAGTAGAGCCGCACAGGTTAGAATCGGAAGTTCCTCATACCTTGAGTCCATCCACCACAGAGGCAACCCACACTCAGACCGGTCACTTGTTGACGTCGGGTCAAGACGCTAGCCGCCAACTAGCGCATTTGCACACCCCAACCGACCACTCGGCCATCTCTCAACAGATGGTCGTTTCATCTTCACACGGGGAATTAGCTCAACTTCCACCAACCACTCACTTGGAGTCTGTTGGTGTTGAAATGAGAGAGGAACCGCCCCACCTCTCGACGTCTTTCCGTGCACCAGTCGTCCTAGAACCACTCACAGAGACCTTTAGGGTCATTCACTTGGATAGGACACTTTTGGATGCATCATCTGCCCGCCCAAGTGGCGAGGCCGGAACGGGGAGAGTTGGTGCGTCAACGGACGCCCTTCGAGGATCCACCGGAAGCCCCGACACCGTCAACATCATACCAGCGGTGACATCGGGCCGAGAGAGCACCTCAATAGGACTCTTCTCGTCAACCGGAGCCCAAGTGGCACCGGGCGTTGTACTTCCGGGACAAGGTCCGACAGACTCGAGCAAAGTCTCTAAAGATGCTCACGCAACACCGAGGCTTTTAGGCCTGACGGATTCGGGCGGAATCCTTAAAACCGCCCCTGCACCAACGGGACTTTTGGGTCCGACGGATTCGGACGACATCCTAAAAGTCGTCCAAAGCAGGTTACTCGCGGTGGAAGAAGCCAACCGGGCTCGCGATGCACGGGTCGAGGCACTTGAGAAAGCCTTGGCCGAGACGGAGAGGAAACGACTGGCTGATCTTGAGGCGTCGCGCAAGCTTCAAGAAGACCGGGATGCGGAGCTCTACGAGCTCAAACGGAAGATCAAGGGCAAACACTCTGAGGCAGCCCCATCATCCGAGACTCCGATCCCCCGTCAGACCGAAGACGTCCTCAGACTCACCCCTCCAACTTCGGGCGACCTTCCTCTGATCCCAGGCTACGTCACTGAGGTGGAACACTTGATGCTGATCACTTCCTACACCACTCAGAACGACCGCCTGTCTGCCCAGGTCAGAGATCAAGAGGCCCAGATCGAGCTACTCTAGCAAAGGATTCGAGAACTGGAGGCCGTGTGTCGGTCCCAGGCTCAGCCTTCGAAGAGGAGGCATGATGACACTGATGACTCCGCACCAGGTCCTCATGAGGGGGAGGTGCAAGCTTCAAAAAGGCTTCGCACCGACCTCCAACCTGGTTCCGGCTCCGGTTCAACAGCTCCAGGTTCCTCAGCCGCCCCCTCGAGTGCTCCTACAGACTCCGATGCCGCCGAGGCTCCCTATGTCGACTCTGAGACAGAAGACATTCCGGACATGGGGAGCTGGCACTATGAGCCGATTCCAGCAGGGGAAGTAGTTCAGTTTCCCCAGATGAACGATACAGCTCAGTTGCCGGTCGTTCCTCCCGATGCAGCACCGACGGATCCTTCTGATTTCCAGATTCCGGAAGAGGCCCGAAAAATACTGCGGTCGCTTGCACAGAGCCTAAGGGTCTATCAGAAGGGAGACGACATCGTCAAGGATCCTGACTACGCCAATCTCCTCTCAGCGCTCAAGTTTCCAACTCCAGACGCTCCACGGACCATCCACTCAACCGATCCAGATTCATCTGCTCTAACCGTTATCCAGCTCAACTGGAACCACTCCATCATCTTCCGCCCTTTCCTAGAAGAAACGTTCACCCGCATCTACCAGCAGGAAAAGCTGCATGCTTGGTCTCGAAAGGTCTACTTCGGGATCTCGCACATCAGGAACAAGAGAAGAAGGACAGCCTACGTGCATCAGCGAATGTGCAACTGGGCCACTCATGGACGCCAGAGGATCCGACGTCGCTTTACCAAGGTAACTGCTATGCGCCCCTATAGACATGGCCATCAGTTATTCCTTGAGTACGATGTTCGTATGTATGGGACCGGCATCCCAAGGGGACAGTTACAAGACTGGACCTTCACTGAAGCTGACTTGGATCGGGTGCACCAAGAAGATCTTCTTTCCCTCATCAAATACCTCCAAGGCCCGATCCTCCGACCCGAGCACTACCGCGAAGGCACTGAGATTCTGAAGAAGTATGTTCGTCACACAATCACTCTTGCGCGTGTGACGGACTACCAACTCGCGATAGAAAGCCGCCAGCCGAAGGTCAACCTGCTCCGACCGAATCTGCTCGTACTTGGTATAGATGCGTACATGCCATACATGCCAACCAGGATACCTGAGCATGGAGTTCTTTATGTGACCCGAAAGAAGAAGGAGCGCAGGTTCATGCGATTTGGCGAGATCTCAAGGTTCTGCGATGGGACACTTCTCTACATCTACAATGGGATGCAGAGCAGACTTCTAGCCGACGAGCTACCGGGAAGGAAGATCATAGACGTGAAAGGAAAACTACTGGAGGGTATGAGGCTGATAGAGAAGAAGCTCAAGGAACGGTTGATGTACAGACGGGTCGAGGCGGCGATGCAGATGAGAGCGCGGATAATCGGCGAGTGGGAGGAATACCTGCAGATGTCCAAGTGGGAGCCTGCTCTGGAGCTTCCACCACCATTCTGACTTCTTCGCAAAGGGGGAGATTGTAGGACCTCTTTGTTGAGAAGAGTCAGAATTCTCTATCTTACTTGCTTTCTAGTTTAATTTCCTTCGTTTGTAAACACTATCTTTTGTTAGTGCCCCTGTTTGAGGTTTGGAACCTCGGGGGCCATTGTTGACATTATGTGTAACTTCCTTCTACCTATAAAAGGTAAAGGATGATTAGGGTTTTTGTATTGATTTCATTATTACCAAATTGGGAAAACTTTCCACCATTGTTGCTTATTGTTCAAGCTCATTTGATTTCAATCACAATCTTAGGATTTCCATCCATTTCTTCTCTTATTTCATTGTTATTTGGGACAACATCTATAAGTGTGAATTTTGGATTCGTGAAGTGCACTTTTTGGGTCATGTAGTGAATAAGGAAGGAATCCATGTCGATCCAGCGTAGATTGAGGCCATAAAGAAATGGGAAGCACCGAAGACGCCAACAGAAATTCGACAATTTCTTGGTTTGGCAGGCTATTATCGGCGATTTATCACAAATTTTTCCAAGATTGCGCAGCCGCTGACAACTTTAACGCAAAAAGACAAGAAGTTTATTTGGGGAGAGAAACAAGAAGAAGCGTTTCAGTTACTCAAGCATAAGTTGTGCAATGCACCCATTCTTGCACTACCCGAAGGAACGGATAACTTCGTGGTGTATTGCGATGCTTCGCATCAAGGCTTGGGATGTGTTTTGATGCAAAACGAGAAAGTCATCGCTTACGCATCCAGACAGCTGAAGATCCACGAGAAGAATTACACCACTCATGATTTGGAGCTCGGAGCAGTAGTGTTTGCCCTCAAGATTTAGAGACATTATCTTTACGGCACCAAATGCACCATCTTCACAGATCAAAAGAGCCTTCAACACATTCTCGACCAGAAAATGCTAAACATGAGACAAAGAAGATGGGTCGAACTGCTCAGTGACTATGACTGTGAGATAAAGTATCACCCAGGAAAGGCGAATGTGGTAGCCGATGTGCTGAGCAAGATAGAAAGGGTGAAGCCTACAAGGGCATGAGCCATGGGAGTATTGGTACAACTAGTTTGGAAAGTCAAACACTCGAGGCCCAAGGAGAAGCTTTGAAGGCAGACAACCTAAAGAAGGAGACTCTTCAACAGATAGAAGAGGAGTTTGAAGTGAAAGCGGATGGAGTGCGCTATTTTAAGGACAGGGTATGGATACCAAAGGTCGACCAGTTGAGAACAACGATCATGGATGAAGCACACCAAACAAAGTACTCAGTACACCCAGGAGCTGATAAAATGTACAAAGGACTAAAAGAGCACTATTGGTGACTCGGAATGAAAAAGGATAGCCTCGTATGTGAACAAATGCATGACTTGCACAAGAGTTAAGGCAGAACACCAGAGACCATCCGGACTTTTGCAACAGCCGGAAATCCCAGAATGGAAATGGGAGCAGGTATCAATGGATTTCGTGACCAAGCTACCCCAGTCCAAGAAGGGTCATGATTCGATATGGGTAATTGTTGACTGACTCACGAAATCTGCACACTTTTTGCCAATAGGAGAAAGTTATAGCATTGATCGACTTGCGCAACTGTATGTCAATGAGATAGTTATGCGTCACGGAGTACCAATCTCAATCATTTCCGATAGAGACAGCAAATTCACTTCGCGATTTTGGCAGTCGCTGCAGACAGCATTAGGTACTAGCGTGGATTTGAGCACAGCTTATCACCCTCAAACCGACGGACAGACTGAGAGAACCATGCAAACATTGGAGGACATGTTGTGTGCCTGCGTGATGGAATTCGGAGGAAGTTGGGACAATCATCTACTATTGACTGAATTCTCCTACAATAACAGTTACCATACCAGCATTCAGTGCGCTCCATACGAAGCTCTTTATGGACGCAAATGCAGATCACCACTTAGTTTATTAGAGATTGGAGAACGACAACTAACTAGGCCCGATATCGTTCAAGAAACAACGGACAAAATTTAAAACAATGCAGCAAAGGCTGAAAAGCAGCCAGGGTTCGTTATAAGAGTTATGCTGATAATCGCAGGAAGCCTTTGGAATTTCAAGTTGGTGACAAGGTACTTTTGAAAGTATTACCATGGAAAGGATTACTAGGGTTTGGAAAGAAAGGAAAACTGAGTCCTAGATTCATTGGACCATTTGAGATACAAGAGCGAGTCGGACTAGTTGCATACAAATTGGATTTACCTTTGGAACTCAGTGCCCTCCATGATACCTTCCATGTTTCGAATCTGAAGAAAAGTTTGTCCATGGAAACAGTGGTTCTACCATTAGAGGAAGTTCAAATCAATGAGCAGCTACGCATTGCAGAGGAACCAATTGAAATTCTTGACCAAGAAGACAAGCAGTTAAGGTGTAGTAAGATACCAATTGTCAAGGTCCGTTGGAACTCAAAGCATGGACCGGAGTTTACCTGCGAACGAGAAGCTTTTATGAAGAGCAAGTACCGTCACCTGTTTACAAAAGAGCCTCCTGGATATGGCAAATAGTAAATTTCGGGACGAAATTTCTTTCAACAGGGGGTAAATGTGACAACCGACGAAATTCGAATCTCAGGTTAGCGGCCCGGTAATCACTCATTAGTATAATTCTTAGTGAAATCTTAATCCTATATATATTTAGGAAGAATTAAGGTTGAGAGTGCGAAAAATTTTGGAGATAACCTAGAATTCCCGAAAATTTGCCCGAAAAAGCGTGTTCCGGCCCAAAGTCGCCCGAAAACCTTATAATGCCAAATTTTAAGCCAACTTGTATAAAATATGATGATTTAGTAGAAATAAAAATAAACTGTTCTAAATAACCTAATTTCATGCTCGAAAAGACGGTTTTGTCGAAAAATTATCGCGAACCGACACTCGTTCGATTTTAACTGTATTGAGCTCCAATTTAAAACAAATAAAATAGTAATAATAATAAAGAGGTGGGTGGGCCCCACCATGGCTGGCCACCACCCACCACCCCCTATCATCTCCCTCTCTCTTTTTATTTTTCCAATACAAATCATCAAAACCATTTCCCAAATCCATACCATCATTTCATTTTCAAATTTCTTTCTCTCATTCTCTCTCTCTATCAATATCCTCTCAAGAAATCAGCCATCTTACCTCTCCAAAAATCTGAGTTTTTTTAAAGTTTTTACAAGAATTTCAAAGTTATAAGAGTTTGCATCATCAAGGTAAGAAGGAAACATGCATTGTAGCTTCGATTTTTAGTCTTTTTGGTGTTTTCTTGCATCTTTGATGCTCTAAACTCTTCTATCTCGGTTAAATGATAATCTTAGTGTTTGGAAATGAGGATGAACCATAGAAATGTTCAAGAACATTTAAAGGATGGTGAAACCCTATGATTTTCCCTTATGAACACAAGATTGGAATGAAAAACCACATTTTTTGGTGTTTTTGATGCTCCTAAGGGGCTGGAAATTCTTGTTATTGCATGCATGTATCTTGATGATACTCATGTGTATTTTATGCATTTACTTGTTATATGTTAAGGGTTTTGGTTTAAACATCAAATAAACCCCAAATCTTAGAGATTTTTAAGTGTTTATTAAGAAAAAGATGAATTTTGAATCTGGACAGAAGCTGGCAGATTATTGCATGTGTGTTTGGACGACCCAAAAGAGGTCCATATGAACTTATTTTTATCTACATTTTTGAGGGATTAATATTTTATGAAATGGGAATTAAACCCCACTGGAATCATTCAAAAATACCAAGTTTAGACCCCTCATCTAAGTCAAAACATTTTGTTGTGCATCAGCTCCGGGTCAAAATCTTATGTTAATTTGTTGCATGAATATCTCCTTGTTAACTTATCCAAAATGCTTGATTTTTGATTCTAAGTTCAAGTTTAATGAGTTAGCTTTTCAAAGAATTTGGAATCACTTGATTTGGTGGATTTTTAAGTGTTCAACCAATGAAAATAAATTCATGGTGCAATCTGTCCAGAAATGGCAGATTCACATGCATGGATTCAAGAGGTCATATCTCATTCAAAAATCATCAAAATCGTGTGAAACCTGTTTCATTAGTTAGATATTTGTGTTAGCTTGAATATCCCTTTTGAAATTTGAATTTTGGAGTAGTAATGAATTCTCTATGGTACAAACATCACTGACATGTATTTTCAAAAATGATTTATGCACACTGATTTTACAAGAATTTTTAAAATATGCTAAACATCTTCAAAAATTATGAAATTTGGTGGGGATGTTGTTAACACCCCAAGATCAGAGGATAAAAATTTGATAACTTTTCTTCCTTTGGACCCAAGCTTAAAGGTGACATTTTTGCACCATTTTGAATCTGCCAGAATGTGAAATTTACTCAAAAATGATTTGTGAACTTCAAAGACTTACCATACAAACAAATATTACCATAAAACCATCAAAACCTATTTTATGCTAAGTTGAACTAAAGAAGTCGTGTAAAGGCATTATAATAGGATATCGATAAAGACATAAGCTAAGTGTGGGCCGTTGATTTTAGACTTACGTCAATTACGTATGTTATAGGGCATAAGTAGACTTGGAGTCGGGATTATTCACGCACTACTGATTGTCTTAAACACAAAACTACTCAAGGTGAGTATTCACGAGCCCTATTTTACTGTTTTATACATTTTGGGGTGAAAAGCATGTTGTTGATGAAAAATGATATGAATTATGCTTCGAGCAAGTGATTATGCAAATTATGATATGTATTGAGTAAAATTCCCCTTAGAATATACACTACTATTAACTCGTTAGGAGTCTATGATCTTGTGGATAGCGCTATTTGGTAATGAGACCCACCCTACTGACTGACGAGTAGAGGGTGCACTATTTCAGACTTCGACTGACCGCTGAGGTAGTCGTTGAGGAATGTTCTATACAGTTGGAGGGAATTCCACCACAGTGTAGTTCATAGGAGCGTTATATCCTACGTGGTTCGCGACCTCCTCTGGGGTATAACGTTGGGGTGAAATGGTTTGTAGTGGCTCAATCTTACATATCTTGTGCATATATGTGGTTTTGAACGTTTAAAGTGGTTCAAAAGTTTTACGACAATGATTTTCTGCATTTGAAACTGTTTTGTGCATATGAAAATCTGCGAACTCACCAACTCTCGTAGTTGATGCTTGTTTTAACATGCTTTTCAGGAAATCAGAAGGTTTACGAAAAAGCTTAGTTTGCGCGTTTGTTGGCATCATTTAAGACATTATTTTTTTTGTTATGTCTGTAATTTCAAAATTCCGTTGGTTGTAATACATTTTAAATTTTAAACTTTTAATATTTTGGTGTGAATGAATGATGCTATTTATCTTCTATCGCTATGAAATCTTAGCTGTCGCACCTCGCGATTCCGCTTTAGCGGGGTGTTACAGATTTGGTATCAGAGCCATAGGTTATAGAGAACATCGGTTTTCTATAAAACCAAGTACTATAACCAACCTTTTTCTAAGATAAGTTAAAACTTTTAATTATAGATTTCAAAACTTAGGAGAAATTGTACCATTCGGATGATTAGGATAGGTGCTATTCTGATATATCATAGATAGGCAGAGCCTGATCACCTACGCCTAGCCATGATATAAGTAGGATAAGACTTACGAACTAATCATACTGTTAGAAAATGAAGTTTGAAACTTTCTAGAAACCTCCTGAAAAGCATAAACCGTGTGAGTTCACATAAACATATCATGATGTTGATATTCAATATAGCACTTACGCGTTTAAGTAAAGTAACGCCACTGTTGAACACTCCTGCGTTAGCGCTAGGATGTCACTAGTATTTTGAATGCGTGTTAATAAGTTTTGCGGACACTACAATCACTATGTCGAACACTATTACTTAGACTTCGGAGAAGGACCCGTCTAAGCATTATGATTCCGACACTAGAGTAACAAGTAAGGATATTTAAGCGATCCACCTCCGATTACCCCCAACAACTATCTTATCTCAACCTACACCATTTATTCCTACGCCTAACCCGAACCTCCCAGCACCTCATATGAGACAACTCAGAAGACAGTTGCAGCAACCTTTCGGAGTGGACTGGCAATAACTCATTCGGGTAATGCAAGATCATTTCGTATCCTTTCGGGGATATTGATCGCTCATAATATTAGTATGGCACAAGGAGAGGCTCGAACTATGCGAACACTCACCGACGGACTGCAGAATAGTCGAAGCAGGGCATCAAGATAGAATCAGGCCATATTTAAGTTGACGAAATTGGTGCATCTCTTGGAAGAAAGTACCACCAATGTTGAAAAAAATGTTATGACGGCAAGAAGGATGACTAGGAGAGTTGACTTGTGCTGGCAAGTTGTGGTAATACTGTTGGCAAAAGTTGATCCTTCCGATTGTAACTCTCGTGAATTTGAAAGAATTTTAAAGTACATTTTTTGGTTCCCCCATTTGAGTTTTACCTTGGGGAGTGACGTATTTTAGTGATGCATTGGCATCAAATTTTGACTCTTTCGTATATGAATTAAGTTTTGAAGAAAGTAATCTTCAACTAATCACAAAAATGTTATTTTTGATTTTATTTTAAAGAAATCACCATAAGGAATATACAAATATTTTTCGAATATTTATCAAAGACAAAAGTTTTGATCTAACAACATTTTACAATGGTTTTAGAAACATGTCTGTAAGAAGGAACACACAAAGCTCGAGAGTAAACCTTCAGAATCAATCGCCCAACATTGCTCAACTCATAGCCCAACAAGTTTGACACTCAATCCGTAACATATTCACATAAATTACTACCGACGTCATCGCGAGTAGAAGAAATGGAGAATTCATAGTATCCATCGAATGGAAAGATGTTAATAAAGAATGTTAGAGCATCAGTTAGAGGACACGATTCGAGTTAATACAAATAGAAGTCAGAAATTAGTCAGACATTTTGGAGTGAAGACCCCGAGTCAGGACAATATAAGATCTCTCATCCAAGAGGTACTAGATACAACCTCAACCACCTATGAGCTTGTATTTCAGTACCAAATGTAAACTAGCAGTACATTTTGCTCGATACTATAGAAAGGAAATGAAGGTCAGAAGGACCGGAAAGGGGGCTAAGAGTGGTTCAATCTTACATATCTTGTGCATATATGTGGTTTTGAACGTTTAAAGTGGTTCAAAAGTTTTACGACAATGATTTTCTGCATTTGAAACTGTTTTGTGCATATGAAAACCTATGAACTCACCAACTCTCGTAGTTGACGCTTGTTTTAGCATGCTTTTCAGGAAATCAGAAGGTTTACGAAAAAGCTTAGTTTGCGCGTTTGTTGGCATCATTTAAGACATTATTTATTTTGTTATGTCTGTAATTTCAAAATTCCGTTGGTTGTAATACATTTTAAATTTTAAACTTTGAATATTTTGGTGTGAATGAATGATGCTATTTATCTCCTATCGCTATGAAATCTTAGTTGTCGCACCTCACGATTCCGCTTTAGCGGGGTGTTACATATGATTAGTGAGTAGTCTTTTAATAGTGGTACTTGTCGTGGTCGATGAACCATTGTGGATGATGATTTTATAATTAATGTTTATTGGTTTGTTTTTGGTTGATTGAATGTGTGTTATGGTTCCGTTCTGATTATTATTGTTTGGTTATTTGAACTCATTGGTTGGGTGTATCTGTTTGACAAGAATAGATAGACTCCGATAGGATAATCAACCTACCTTAACCTACCCTTTGACCAAGAGAGTTGTGTTAAGTGGTTACTTGGACCGAGAGTGACCTTGAGGTAGAAAACCATGCAATAGAATTACGATCGGATTTCCGGTGTTAGGTTGCCTGACAAACGACCTAAGTATTGGAGCTAGGAGGACCAAGACCTAGTTAAAGACCATAGTCACTACATGTTAGGGTGTCCTAGACTTAAATTCCTACAATAACCAAAACAACCAAACCTTTGGCCTGCTTAGATCATCCACTTGGGGATTCACTATACCATGATAAGTGCTACTGTTTTCTTTCATATAGTTCTTAATTAATCTTTTTAATCGCTTTCTTAGTTCATAGTTAATTTAATTGTCTTTTTGGTATTCAAACCTTCTTCATAAAAACCCCCCAAAAGCTTTAGGTTAATTAAACTGATTTAGATTAACAATCTACGATAACTTTACCGTTCCCAGTGGTAGATACGATACCTGGACTTTCCTACACTATATTACTCACGATCAGGTACGCTTGCCTGTATATGTGGTAAGACAGTGGCTAGGCATTAGAGGTTAAAACTTGTTACGCTTTTTATGTATGATAATTACCGCATCAAGTTTTTGGCGCCGCTGCCGGGGAATGGTAGTTGTTAGATTTTAATCTTTATTAGTTTTGTTAATCGATCCTTGTGAGGGATTCTTTCCCTTGCAAGTTTTTGGCTTTCTAGTTTAAATTAGTTGTTTTTATTTTATTTTATCTCTTTGTTTCCCGCAAGTTGCCCGTAACCGTTTGTTGTGGTTTTAGTCACGGCAGACTTGTTAGAGCCATTTGAGGAGCCGGAGAGAGAATTCAGAAAAAGAAACAAAAAGAAGTCGAAAGCCAACAAAGTTCGCCCAAGAGCTTTGATTTTTGAGATGGGAGACGAGGCACCGATGTGGAGCACCAGGAGAGCCGCTCCGACCGTACCCACCAATCCAATCACGAAGCCGGACCTAAACAAGGAAATCCCGGGGAAGCTCCTTCACATGATCAAGGACCTTACCTTCGACGGGAAAAACGATAGCAATCCTATCGTACATATGGAGAACTTCGTGGATATATGCGATCTGTTCAAAACGGAGGAATGCCGAGATGATGCGATTCGTCTCCGAGTCTTTCCTCTCACACTCACCGGAGAAGCTAGAGCTTGGTTGTGCTCGTTAGAGCCAAGTTCGATAACTACTTGGGAAGGACTTCGTTCAAAGTTCCTTTCCCGATTCTTTCCACCGTCTAAGATCGACAAGCTAAGAGCCGAGATCCGATCCTTCCAACAAGATGACGGGGAGACCATATCCGAAGTATGGGAATGTTTCAAGTACCTTCTAAATTCGTGCCCGAGTCACGGGTTGAATAAGAGTGAACAAGTCAAAACTTTCTATAGTGGGCTTGCTTATTCATCACGCGCTACATTGGATTCATCTGCCGGAGGTGTCTTTATGTACAAAACGCCCACGGAAGGTTACAAACTCCTCGAAGACATGCTCATACACAACATAGATTGGAAGACGGACAAACGCTTGCAAATCCCGAGGATGGCCGGGAAAATCTCAACCGACTTCGATCCATCCGATGAACTAGCCGCTATGAAAAACCAACAGGTAAAGTTTGAACGCAAAATCGAAGAAATAATTAAATCTGTTCATGCTTTGCAGGTTGGATGTGAGGAGTGCAATGGACCACACTTGACTAAGGATTGCCCGAATCGACCAATGATGACACCCGAGGAGGTGAACTATATCAACCAGGGCGATTACCAAGGGAGGTGGAACAACAATCGTAATTTCATCCCGAGACCTCCCGGTTTCTTTGCACCAAACCAACAAAACCAAAGACCGGATGGAGAGCCACGTGTTTCTATCGAGGATCGGATTGTCCAATTCATGGATATGCAAAAGAAGCTGAACGATGAGGTAAGTTCATACTTACGTAACCACCAAAGTACTATCCAGAATTTGGAATTGCAGGTTGGACGTGTTTCGCAAATGCTAAGTGAAAGGACTCAAGGGGAGTTACCAACGCAAACACAAGTCAACCCAAAGGTAGAAAACGTGAAGTCGATGCTCATGATGACCGGAGAACCATCAAAGAAGAAATGGACGGATATTTACATGAAGAAGTATGTGGAGAGCGACAGTGGAAGTGAACCCGATTATGCCACGGATTACGACTCGGAGGGGTTCACCATTTCGTTCGAACACCTAGGACTTAAAGGACCCGTTGCTTCAAGTGATGATGAGGAGGAAGATGGAAAGCAAGGCGGATACGCGGAATTCATGATACCGAAGAAAATAAATAAAGGCAAAGAGAAAGAGAAGGAAAAGGCACCGGAGGATGACCTCATCTACATTGCACCTATCAAGCATGATCCAGGGAGTTACAACTTACCTATTTCTTGTCATAAATTTGAAGGTCTTGCTTTGGTAGATTCAGGTGCCGCACTTAACATGATGCCGGTTGGTTATTGCAGAAAAATGGGAGTTAAAAAGATCATTCCAACAGACTATCAATACCGAGGAGTGAACGGATACATGACAAAGCCGTTAGGAATAGCGGAAGGAGTCCCAATTCGCATTGGAAACTTTGTTTACTTTACGGACTTCGTCATAGCTAATCTTCCACAGAACACGGAGATCCCGATAATCCTCGGGAGATCTTTCTTGCATACCGCTCAAGTGAATATCGATATGCGAAATCAAGTCACGAGCTTGGGATATGGAGAAAATCAGATTTACTTTGATCCTAACGGAGAGCCGGTCACACATCTCGATGAACCGTATGAATATTCTTCTCTGGCCTACAAGAAGAGCTCGAACCGCCCGTTACTCCCTCATGAACGTGGAAAGAAGACGGAGGATTATCCGAACCAGATACATCAAAAGGGGCAAACAAACAATGGGTCGGGACCCTCAAAGAAGGAATACCGGATGAAGAAGGGCTCGTCATCCCGACGTGCCAAGAAATGAGTCGAAAAGGGGTCGAGCTCTAGACCCATTCAAAAACGAAGCGCTTCTCGGAGGTAACCCGAGCTTTTTCTTTCTTTCTGTATTTTTAGGTTTTTCGTGTGTGTTTTTTCTAATGTTTTTGTTTGTTATTGCTTAGATGACCATACGGAGGAGATAGGAGTAACAATCGAGCGAATCCTATGCGCGATTGAATTTTCGAAGAGTTGGAAACAGAAGCTAACTCGCGATCGCCAGATTTCAAGTTTGGCGACGCGAGGTTGGTAAGTCGTGGTAACAGGTAAAACTTTCGAATCTCGCGACGCGAGAGGGCCGTTTCGCGATGCGAAGCTTTAAAAATTTGGGTTACATTTCAGAAACTGCCTATTTCACGATGCGAAACCCTGGGTTTGGCAACGCGAAGTCGGGACAGACGGGTTTTTAACCCTCTTTTCAGAAACTGCCTGTTTCACGATGCGAAACCCTGGGTTTGGCAACGCGAAGTCGGGACAGATGGGTTTTTAACCCTCTTTTCTCACTTTTTCAAAAACATACAACCCTAATTTCTCTTAGGCACCGCGAACTCCTCTCACGACCTTGCGAAATCCGACCTTCTTGAGCTTCAATTTCATCATTCACCATGACTAAGGTATGTTTCCCAACTTTAATTTCATGAGGATAGCTTGATTTGGTAAGTGTAGATCTTGTTTTGGTCATCAATGGTGTTTTTATGCTTTTATGGATTTGGCATTGTTCTTGATACACCATTGATTGTTTAATGCTTATGAGTTGATGCATGCCTATATTGTGATTGAAATTTTACTCTAGCATGCTTGTTGATTGTTTAATCTAGTGATTGTGCTTTGATGATAAGTGTGGGGATCTTGATAACATCAAATCCCCCATTCTTGTTTAGCTAGATTAGTTTGTAATTGAAGTTGGACTAAAAGTTCAAGTGTGGGGATGTTCCACATCCCCTTTGATCTTTGTTCTTGGTTTATCATTTGCTAGTTGAACTTTTTAGTCGTGGAAGTTTTGTCTCGTTGAGTTTTTTGATGTGCATGAACCTTGTCTTGTGTTTATTGCTCAAATGTATCTAAGACAATGGTATTTGGATTTTGTAGAGACAAAGAACCGGATCGTTAACTTCCACCGCAACCAACTTCTATGCACCGGATGGGAGCCACAGTTTCACCTATTTCATGAATGACCCAACTTTGAATGGTCCGAAGCGGGAGGAGTACCGGGATACTATTAACCGGCTTCTCACCCGTCAGGTTTTGATACCGAGGAGAGTCGACTGGAACCTTCTTCGATCGATGAGTGTTGAGAACAACATCAAGGCGATACTCGAGAAGCACGCCTACGACGAGGATGGCACCGAGTAATATATTTGCCATGCATGGGAACGAGTCTTCGACATTTCCGAGACCCTCTATCGCGAGCTTATTGTTGAGTTCGTGGCCACGTTCCGTTTCGACGCAATCAAGGCCCTTGAGGAGTTCTATCAGTCGTGCATGATGTTCCGACTCGGTGGGGTTTGGAGATCGCTTTCCTTGGTCGAGTTTGCCGTTGCCTTGGGGATATATACCCAAGATGAGGTTGATGCTCCCGGATTCGTGGAGTACATGTGGGCGACCACAAAAAGGCCGGATGGTTTTAATCTTCAGTTGGCTTGGGCGATTCTAGGTGAAGGTGACTATGGTGGTAATCTCAAGGTGAAGGGTTTTCTTGCTTCTTCGGACCGACTTCTGCACCGCATGCTTATTCACGCGGTGAATGCTCGTTCCTCGAGTGAGGAGAAAGTTTCGGTTTATGATCTATGGCTTCTTGAGCAACTCACAACGGATGACAAATATCCGAATGCTCCATATCTCATCGCCGTTCAACTTGCTAAAGGAGGTGGTTATCGAGAACGTAGCCGAATGGTTGGTGGCCAGTACATCACGCTCTTGGCCAAGCACTTCGGTATCCTTACCGAGGGTGCCATTGCCTCGATGACGAACCTTGGGGAGATGGGATTGATCGACATGGACCAACTCCGTGGCATGGGTGTAGCAAGAGTTGAGCATATGACTGGAAGGGATTATAATTCATGGATCCATAATCCTCAAGCTTATGGGATGAGGAGTCAACCGAGGGATCAAGCAAGGAGCACGCACGAAATCGGTGGAACGAGTGGGACGAATGCGGAAGAACAACCAGCGGAAAGGACGACATATTCGGGTTACCAAGACTTGAGTAACCGACTCTCGGAGATGTCATTATCTTATGGCCGTCATCATCAACATGTGGAGTACAACACCGTGGAGGCTCTTCACCAAGCCAACTGGCAAAGTGGAGTGATGAACCAGATGGCCTCTCATTTCGGTATTCAACCGAATACCGCGTACGCTCCATCACCTTTTTGGCCATACTCCGAGGATGCTCCGCCCGGTTACCCGACTTTCGAGGATTGGCAAAACCAACCTCGTGGCCCTTATTGATCTCTCTCTTTATCTCTCATTCGATATGGGTGTTTAAGACAATTTTATTTTTTTGTTTGTGGTTTGGTTTGGTTGGACAACTTTTTTTTATTTTTGTTGGTTTGTTTAGGATTTTAAGTACTCTTTAATTGCTTTAATTTTCTTAGTTCGTTTTTACTTTTTCTTTTTCTTTTTGGTAGTAGATACAGCTATCTATGATCTTTGATCGAGCACGATTTTGGAACACTCTTTCAGATCAGAACAGATTTCGTCACATAACCCGGGAAGTTTCTCTTTTTTCCCAATTACTCCTTAATTGTTTTAATTGTTGCATTGAGGACACTGCAAATTTTAAGTGTGGGGAGGGGGTTATGTAGACTTATCTGTTTAAATGGGTTCACTTTTGCTTTGTGGTTTGTCGTTTTTCAAATTTTTGAAAGCTTTGAGAATTGACCCCAATTTTTTCGAAATCTGAGATTGTTTTTGAGACTGAGTTGCTTGCATAGGAGAACACTGAATAGGATTAGTTGAGTAAAAGGATGCCTTGGAATACTGATTACCATGAGTGCCTCACCCAATTCCATTGAGAGTTTGAGCCTTAATTGTTATTTATTTCGTGAGGAATACCGACTTTGACCCAAGGTAGAACTTGTCATTTGAATGCTTGTCGAGACCACATAAGATAAGTATTTATCACCATAGCACTGATAGAGGCCTTCGTTTCTAACCCTATTAGCCTTCGTCAGATAACCTCACCATAAGGTTATTTGATTTGCCTAGCCTTTGATTAAAAAGTACTCATCATTAGTACTTCATCCCTTGTAACCATTTTGAGCCTTAGCCTTTTCATTTCTTTACCCACTATACACTTTATCCTTTAGCCTAATTTTTATCTATCTTTTGGCCGTAACTTAAATTTGATTCTTGAGATGTTTTGATCCAGTTTTTCAAATCTGACAGTTTTTATAGGATTGAGATTCAAAAGAGCCCAAAAGCAACATAGTTGCTGCTCTGGAAAAAAAAGAGGAAAAGAAAAGAAAGAGAAAAATATTTGAGACTCGGAAAAGAAAAAGAAATATCAAAAGAGTCGAGAATGTTGAAAAAAGAAAAGAATGTGCGCTGAAAAGATTGAAAAAGAATTTGTGCCCCAAATAAGCCATAGGCTTAGGCCAATTCTAAAAGAAAAGAGAGGAAATGCTCATCCCAAAAATTTCATTGTTCGAAAATCAGATTGCTTCACTGTTTGGATCATTACTGATTAAGTTTTCAAGTTTTTGTTGCAAAACCCTTAGTCACTTATATATCCTTTATCTTACCCTTAACCCTTACCCTAACATTACAACCTTAAAGTCCTCTTGACGGTTGACAACTTCTCAGTGGTGGAGATTAGATTTGGTGACAAGCTTATGCATGCGGAAATTAGTCGAGTATTGGTGTGATCACTTACATATACACTTTTACCCTCAAGAGATATACTTTACATGATTATTCATACTATGTGAGGGTAAAAAGTTGATCTTGGTATCCGATTGCTTGACGTATCTTGTTTGTGTGTTCGATTGTTTGAGTATACTTTGTTCTCTTTGATGATCTTGGGTGGAGATAATTTTGGAGTTATCTTTCTTATCTTTCAATCTTTTGATTGAGGACAATCAAAGCTTAAGTGTGGGGATTTTGATAACACCAAAATTATACATGATTTGGTTGAGCTTAATTGTATGACTTTACCCCATCACTCACCGAATGAGCTTATTATTGTTTATGTAGGATTTGGAGGCCGTGAAACGGAAAAGTACGAAAAAAGCGAGAAAACGTGAAAATTGTGCAACATCAATCCAGTAGCCATCTGGCGTCCGCGAAATTCCAGATCTGGCGCCGCCAAGTTCGACAAAGATGAAGACCAGGGTTTGACCTAAGTGCTTGGAGCCGCGAAACTAGCAGTCTGGCGATCGCCAAATGGGCCCTGGACGTTTTCTTTTAAATACCAGCCTCCTCCTTCAGTTCAGAATAGACACGGATACTCGGATACTCAAAGAGACGCATATACGGGGAGACGCGAGGCAGAGACGAGAGTGAAAGTGGTGCCGATACGCTGCGGGGTTCGATCTCTGATCATCCGTCATTGTATTGTCAGTATCATGTCTACTATCATGTTTTCTGTTTACATTATGATTAGTGAGTAGTCTTTTAATAGTGGTACTTGTCGTGGTCGATGAACCATTGTGGATGATGATTTTATAATTAATGTTTATTGGTTTGTTTTTGGTTGATTGAATGTGTGTTATGGTTCCATTCTGATTATTATTGTTTGGTTATTTGAACTCATTGGTTCGGTGTATCTGTTTGACTAGAATAGATAGACTCTGATAGGATAATCAACCTACCTTAACCTACCCTTTGACCAAGAGAGTTGTGTTAAGTGGTTACTTGGACCGAGAGTGACCTGGAGGTAGAAAACCATGCAATAGAATTAGGATCGGATTTCCGGTGTTAGGTTGCCTGACGAACGACCTAAGTATTGGAGCTAGAAGGACCAAGACCTAGTTAAAGACCATAGTCACTACATCTTAGGGTGTCCTAGACTTAAATTCCTACAATAACCAAAACAACCAAACCTTTGGCCTGTTTAGATCATCCACTTGGGGATTCACTATACCATGATAAGTGCTACTGTTTTCTTTCATATTGTTCTTAATTAATCTTTTTAATCGCTTTCTTAGTTAATAGTTAATTTAATTGTCTTTTTAGTATTCAAACCTTTTTCATAAAAACCCCCCAAAAGCTTTAGGTTAATTAAACTGATTTAGATTAACAATCTACGATAACTTGACCGTTCCCAGTGGTAGATACGATACCTGGACTTTCCTACACTATATTACTCACGATCAGGTACGCTTGCCTGTATATGTGGTAAGACAGTGGCTAGGCATTAGAGGTTAAAACTTGTTACGCTTTTTATGTATGATAATTACCGCATCAATGACATTATCTTTGGATCAACCAATCCCAAACTCTGCGAGTTTGAGTTGCTCATGAAAACTGAATATAAAATGTCTATGATGGGCGAACTAACATACTTTTTAGGACTTCAGATCAAGCAATCTGAAAAGGGAATCTTTATCAATCAAGGTAAATATATACATGATATGCTGAAGAAATTTTATCTCACATCTTGTACACCGATGAAGACTCCAATGGCACCTCCTCTTTCACTTGACAAGGATTCCAAAGGGAAACCTGTTGATGTGACTCTCTATAAAGGAATGATTGGCTCACTGTTGTATCTTACAGCGAGTCGTCCTGATATCATGTATTCTACATGTTTATGTGCTCGTTATCAGGCTGAATCCAAAGAATCCCATCTGACTGCTGTAAAGCGGATTTTCAGATATCTGAAGGGAACTCTTAATCTGGGTCTTTGGTACTCCAAGGACTCAGGGTTCGATCTAACAGCTTATTCTGATAGTGACTTTGCAGGATGTAAGATCGACAGGAAAAGCACCACTGGTGGGTGTCACCTACTAGGTGGAAAGTTGGTGCGTTGGACTAGCAAGAAACAGAATTTTGTGTCCACATCAACTGCTGAAGCTGAATATGTTGCAGCAGGAATCTGTTGTGCTCAAGTCCTGTGGCTGAGAAATCGACTTCAGGACTATGACATACAACTGTCTAAAATTCCTATATACTGCGACAACACTTCAGCAATCGCCATCGCTAACAATCCTGTCTTACACTCCAAGACAAAGCACATTGAAGTGAGATATCACTTCATCAGGGGTCATGTGATGAATGGTGATATTGAACTCCATTTTGTCCCTACTGAATATCAGCTTGCTGACCTCTTTACCAAACCACTGGATGTAACTCGTTTTAATATGCTCATCAGTGAACTTGGGATGTTAAATCTTGACGAATGAAATTTATCAGGATAAAAAATTGTTGTTAAGTCCTTAAGAATAACTTTTCTCATGACTCTTATTTAACAACTCCTGAATAACACATTTATCAGGAGATAACTCTATTCAGTACTTACAAAATCTTTGTTCAAAATCCGAATACTGATGATTCTCAGGTAAGTATTTCTGTCCCTGAAACCTTATCGCATTAAATGTGATAAGAGGATTTTCCAAAACAGTACTTATCTGATAAGTACTCTAATTCCAAGAAAACTCATCTTTCACAAAAATGGAATTATCCCCTGAAAAGTTGGTTTTTAGCTTTTCATAATAAAACAAACTTTTCATCTGCAATGACACGTAATGGGACGTTTCCTGTTCCCCACGACGTGTGTCAGGCGCGTGAACGCGCGTAGAACTTCTTTTTTCATCATTACGTTTGAAATTAGCCGCTCTTTTTCTCTCATCCGTTTTCTCTCTCTACCCAAGAGGTATAAAAACCTCACTTGTATTCTTTTCACTCTTTACGCTCACAAACTCTCCAAACGCACTAAAGCAAGAAAAAGAAAGAAAAGCAATCCAGTTTCTTTTTTTTTTTTTTTTGAATGAAATCGGGCAATTTATAAAAAACAGGA
This sequence comes from Centaurea solstitialis, assembly GCA_030169165.1. Taxonomy (NCBI): domain Eukaryota; kingdom Viridiplantae; phylum Streptophyta; class Magnoliopsida; order Asterales; family Asteraceae; genus Centaurea; species Centaurea solstitialis. The sequence continues at coordinate 45,565,121 of CM058042.1, read as the reverse complement.
AAAACATTGTCAAGATACAACCCAAACACGCCGGAAACAAAAGAAATCCGACAAAACTCCAAACCAGCAAACTAAAAGCCAATACAAACACAAGCTAACAGACTCAAACAAGCTACAAAAGAAAATGACACTCCAAAACAGCCAATACGCAAGCCACCCACGCAACCTCCTCAAGCAAACTCTCCACTTCTCACGTCGTGTCCACATGCTGAATAATCATCGTCTTCTTTTTCCGTCTCTTCCAAGCAAGGCGATCCAATGTTGCAGTCATAATCAACTGAACTAAATGAGGAACCGGTTTAGAAGTATCCCGGAAAATCCTTTGGTTCCTCTCACACCAAATAGTGTAAACCGCAGCTGCCAAAATAAAACACTGAGCCATCATCTTGGGACGCCTAGTTTGATCAGAAATAGTCTCAATGATATGCGTCCAAGAGCAAGGAAAATCCACCAAATCCACTTCCTTCATCACAAGTAACCACACCTGTCTAGAGAAAGAACAGCCAAAGAAAAGGTGGTCATGAGATTCATCCGCAATACCACAAAGACGGCAAGTTAAATCCGGAGGTTCCTCCTTCCAAGTTGCTACTCGATCCAGAGTTGGTAGTCGTTTCAGGCAAGCAGTCCAAAGGCAAAAGGAGTGTTTAGGAATATGTCCCTTAAACCACACTGCCTTCCACCACGGGGATTACTGGCATCTGTCCTGCTAACGACGTGTACACATTATGTACCGAACAAACACCATTGCCATTGCCATCCAAATCCCAATAGTAATCATCACTAACACCATGCTGTAACACCGGAAGAGGAGAAGAACTCAAAACGGGAAACCGATCCTTCCAAAGCTCCGGCCAGCCATCCGGAAAAGTGTCAACCAGATCCATGACCTTCGTGTCAACCGAAAACCCCTCCATATGAATAAATCGGTACGGAATAAAACCAGAGAGGCGACCACATGGTAGCCAGGCATCCTCCCAAGCATTAGTCGTCAAACCATCACCTACACGAACGGACACAAAATTGCAAACATCAGTACGCAAACTCATAATCTTTGCCAAGACCCAGGACCATCGCGTAGTTCTCTTAGCTGTCCAAAAGAAGGCATTCCGCAACGCATACGATCTTACCCAAGAAACCCATAGACATTCCTTATTGGAAAGAATAAACCATAAATTCTTCATGAGTAAGGCACGATTCCAAAGCGCAAGCCTACGGAAACCCAAACCCCCGTTTTCCAAAGGCCGACATACAATATCCCACGCCACTTTGCATTTCCCAACCGATGGCTCACCTTGCGTCCAGATAAAATTCCTCAGAAGTTTCTCAATTTCATGAACCACCCCTGATGGAATAAGAAACACTTCCATCCAATATAATTGCAACGATTGCAATACAGAAATAACTAATTGCTTGCGACCTCCAAAGGAAAGAAACTTAGATTTCCAATTCTGGATTCTAAGCCTAACACGAGTAACCAACGGGCTAAAATCAGCAGGTCTTAACACAACCGGAGAAAGAGGAACACCCAAATAACGAATCGGGAAGGTACCAGACCTGAACGGCAAACAATGCAAAATCACCTCTCGAACATTTGGCGCCACATTCCCAAAGAAGATATCACTTTTCTGAAGGTTCGGAGCCAAACTTGAACGAGAGGCAAACAAAGAAAGCGCTTTCTTTAAAACCTCCACCGACTGAACATCCCCTCTCGTAAACACGAAAAGATCGTCCGCAAAGCATAAATGAGTTAACTCCACATCCTGACAACCATGATGATATCCAAAAGAACCAGCCTCCGATATACATTGCTTAAAAAGTAAGGAGAACCCCTCCATGACCAGAGTAAATAGATAAGGTGAGAGCAGATCACCTTGTCTAATAGGGGTGAGCCGGAAAAAACCGAAACCAAACCGAAACCGAAAAAACCGGAAAAACCAAACCGAAAAAACCAAACCAATACCAGAACCATTGGTTTTGGTTTTTAAAATTTCAAAAACCGACTTTTTCGGTTTGGTTCGGTTTTATGATTCAAAACGAAACCGAAAAAACCGAACCGAACCGAACCGAATAAATACTTCTTTTAGTTTTACCCTAGTTATTTAGTAAATACTGGAAGATTTTGTTGAGTTCTTATTTATCTCCAGTTCTCTGATAATTTTCGTGTTTATGAGTTCTTATTTATCTCCAGTGCTCTGCTAATTTTCTTTTAGTTTTTGACAAATTAATAATTTTACCCTTTGCATTCTTCTTCTCATAATTACTTGAGTTCATGAATGACTTGACATCACATAGAAAACATTTATATTAAAAAATGATGAAACAAATAATAAATTGAAGTCATTCTATGACGATGATAACGATTAATAATGTAAATTAGTCAAATATTAAATTGAACTCATAGTTCTATAAAACAACAACTCTATCTTTTAAACATTCAGATGCGATAAACATGAATTGATGATCTTGGATTTTGATTTTTGGACAAAAAAATGAAATCCGAAAACCAAAAACCAAAAACCGAATTAAAAACCGAAAACCGAACCAAAAAAAGAACTTAAAACCGAAAACCAAAAACCGAAAAACCGATTGGTTTTGGTTTTGGTTTTTCTAAAAACCGAAATTTTCGGTTTGGTTTCGGTTTTACCTCAAAACCGAACCAAACCGAACCATGCACACCCCTATTGTCTAATACCCCTCCTACCAGGAAAGTACCCCCTTGATTCACCATTTACCACAACTGAAAACGAGACTGTTGATACCATCTCTCTAATCCACTTAACTAGCACAGGATGAAAATTGAACCCTTCGAGCATACAAAACAAGTAATCCCAGCTGACCATATCATACGCTTTCCGAAGATCTATCTTGAAAGCGCAGCGAGGGGGTCCTTTCTCCAAATGGTATCCAGTCACCAGTTCATACGCCATAAGAATATTATCACCAATTCGACGACCCGGAATGAACGCAGACTGTGCTCTAGACACAAGTTGATCCAGATACGGCTTCATCCTTTCCACAGTAATTTTGGATATGCACTTATAAAGAACCGAGCAGCATGCTATAGGCCGAAAGTCAGAAACCGAAGAGGCATTCTGCATTTCCGGCAAAAGACACAACAAGGTATGATTTATTTCCTTTGCAATCCGTCCCCGGTAGAAAAAATTATGGATAGCAAGAAGCACATCCGAAGATATAACATTCCAAGACGCCTTAAAAAACTTTGCAGAGAAACCATCAGAACCCGGTGACTTATCATTACCAATGCTGAAAATAGCTCGTCGAATGTCATCATCCAAAATCGGTCGAATCATATGGTTAGACTCCTCCAAAGTTAGCCGGTTAACAAACAAGGAATCATCCATAACCGGGGTAACATCAGCATCAACCGTACCAATGATAGACACAAAATGCTCAATAAAAGCCGTTGCCACCTCATCATCATAGACAAACACACCCTGAGAATTAGAAATCCAATGCAAATACCTCGAATGACGGCGTTCCTGAATCAAGCAATCCAGTTTCTTTTTCACCAAGAACACCAAGAACACACACTCACTACTTCTCTAAAAGAATCATCGTAAGTGTCTCTATTCTTTGTTCTTTCTACAAACTAAGTTGATCATCTTCCTTTAAAACAACTTATTTTGATAAACGTTTTTCCAAAAACCCTAAGATCACTTCGTTTGATCTTAGTTTTCCCAAAATCTTCATAGATTTTTGTTAAAACTGTTTATGTGATTTTTCTTATTTCTTTTAAGAAAAATCATCAACTCCTATTTTGATATAATTTCATCAAAATAGAAGTTCTCTTTTATACCAAAACACATTCCTTTTGTGAATTTTGGTATCTAATCTATTCCTAAGTAAAAGGATTTCACCACTTTTATGAACACTTCCTTTTTGTTCATTGAAAAGTGAAGAAAGATACATATTTTGGATTTCTTAATCATCCACATATGTTATTCTTTTTGTTAACAGGATGGCTGCTACTACCTCCACTTCGCTTGACGCTCAGCTCTCCTCTGAGGCCACCACACTACTGACAGCTGCTGGAAGCCTCCCAATCGTCATCCCTCAGCATGACGTTCAATTCAAGGCCAATAACTTGGTAGGACTCTTCGACCTTCCTCAAGGCAAGGAATACCTTCAGCCTGTGAAGGACTTTATGCTGGGCAGTCCTCTGAAAACTGCATTCACAATCAACCCCAAACCAAACAAACCCCTACTTCTTCAACTTTGGTCTACTGCCATGGTTGCTCAGGACAAGAACTCCAAGGGAAAACTTCACGAGGTAATCAAATTCTAGATCAAGGACGATATCATCTCCTTCGGGATTGGGACCCTACGCAACGTCCTCCAGATCCCTGGAAAGAAGAGATATCCTCCTCCCCCATCCTCTGAAGAAGTCATCACCCTCCTGTATGACATTGGCTACAGATGGCCTGAGAAGGAAGGTGTCATCCTCACCATGACCTCTGCCACAGTCCACAAAACAGGACTGAACGCTTCGTTCTATTACATATGGAAGACGTTCGGTCTCTGTCTGACGGGCAAGACGGGGAGCACTGAGCAGTTTCCCACCGTCATCCAGAACATGGTCTACTCCACTCTCAAAAATCGGAAGTTTGACTATGTTTGCCATATCTGGGATGATATGGTGAAGAAGATCAAGGAGTCCAAGCGTCAGTCCAATGTTCCTTACACCCGTTTCTTCCCCGCCGTCCTGGAGCTTCACATGAAGAGTGCCTATCCAACTGAAGGCACCTTCAACAATTACGCCATCGGACCGAAGATCCTGGATCAGGTTCCTCCTCGTTCTGATGACGTACCTCTGTCTGCAGTCCTGGTTCTCCCTGAACCTGAACAGGACACAGAAGAGCAGCTCGCCTCCCCTCCTTCTCAAGGTACGTTTTCTTTCATCTCATCCAAACCATCTTCTTCTCTTCCTATGCACGCTATGTCAGTAGCTAACCCATTACTGACTTCCCCAGCTGCAACTACTTCTTCAGCGCTCCAGAAGCGCCCACCTCCATCTGGATCCTCTCCTCCTCCTCAACCCAAGCGCGCCAAGTCTAAGGCGCAGAAGAAAAAGAAGCAGGGAGCTGCTGGTAAGAAATATTACCTCACTCTTCCTGCAATATTTAATAGACCTTCCCTTTTATGTAAATCTTCTCTACCCGTAGATACTCCTGCTCCTCAACAACATGAACCTGAGGTTGTTCATCTGGAACCCTCAGAGAATGTGGACGGCAATCGTTCTGATGCCGTTCAAACCTCAGGTAATACTATTAAGCACACTATTACCATATCTTCTTCTATGAAAGCTTTTGAGTCTTCTAGTGCTCACTTAGCTACTAATGTTACAGGTTCTTTTGGAGCAGCGGCTCAAGGACATCCTCAACTCCATCAGGATGATCCTTTCGACGAGTTCGTCTTCACGGACTCTGAGCGTCAGCTGAGCGCGGCTGAGCTCAGGCGCCAGTCCGCAGAGAGACAACTCCAGGACGCCAGGGCGGCACTGCAACTGCTGGAGGAAGCTCACAATGCTCGCCTCCAAGTCTTAGAATTGGAGCTTGCCTCTCCTAAGGCTGCCGCTGCTTCTGCTGAAGCTCAGGCTGCTGCCGCTGCTGCTGTCGTTGCTGCTGCCACGCCTCCTCCATCGGCTGTCCACCTCAGCATACCTTGCCTGGATACCATCCAGGACAAGGTATAACAGCTGGCCACATCCTCCACCACCCTTCACGAGTCCCTTCAGGACTTGAAGGCGTCTGCACTTCCCGCCATCAACACCGCCATCACATCCAGCTCCAACTCTCTCATCACCTTCCAATCTGAGGTGGTTAAGAGATTGGACGCTCAGGAAGCAGGGCTACGGGCTCTTCAGGAGAAGGTGGCTGAACTATCTTCAGCTGTCAGCACCTTCACCTCCACTGCTCCTCTGCCGCCGTCGTTCACCACCACTGACCGGGATGCGCTTCAGTCCCTGGTCAGTGCCACTTCTTCCAGCCGCAAGCTGCAGGAAGATCTTGCCTCTCTCCTTCAGAGGTGCCTGAGAACATCTGCCATAGGCAGGGCACCTGTTGAGGGGGAGAGACCAACAACACCTCAACCACCACACGGAGATCATTCCGTTTATTCCCCCTCCACCAACTAGAACATCAATGAGGAGGAGGGAACAAACGAAGACGACGACAACGACGATGATGATGAAGATGACTTCGTCGTGGAAAAGGTTGCTGATGCTGCACCAACGCCCACTCCAGGGCCTGCACAAGCTCAGGGGGAGAACCCTAGTGCTCCTGGTATGTCATTTCAACCATCCTCTCCCTCCACTTCTGATAATCTACCCATCTCCTCACTCCTCAAAACCAAACCTACCCCTAAAACCATAACCCTAACGATAGCTCCCCTGAAGACTCACCCATAAACAACCTTCAAATAGTTGTTTACCAACCACCCAACCAATCTAACCCTAAACTCGAAACTCAGGAGGTTAACTTCGGTTCTGTTACTGGTGACATTATTCGTCTTATGGAGAATAGTCCATCAGAACAAACAAGAGCTGAACTTAACCGAATGACGTTCAGAGTAACCCCTCTAAACCATGAATCTTTACCATCACAACATGTCACCCGTTTTCACGCTGAAGCCTCATCTTCTAGAACCCAAGAACACCAAGCCCCTCCTGAAACCGTAATCCTATCGTCAGATGATGAATTCATCTCTGATGATTATTCTACCCCTGCCTCTTCCCCTAGATCTCCTCCTTCTAATTCTCCGCGTTCTGAAGGAGAAAACTACCCTGACACTTCTACTGCTGTGAACAGGGATGGGCGTTTAGATGCTGTAATAGAGCGACTCGAGAGTACAAGAGTAAAAATTCCTCTTCGTACCTCTTGGGACTCTGAGTTCGCTTATCTATCACAGGAGGAGTACGAGCTGGCAATAAGAGCTCAGGAGGAGCACAATAAAAAGCAAAAGGAAGCCTTCGTCTCTGCTCAAGCTGCGAAAAAGCTTGCTTTTGACTTCGTCGAAGAAGATGAAGAAATAAGTGCTGATCCAATTCTAGCACAAAAGGCTGCTTTGAAAGTCTTCAACAAAAGGACTGAGGAAGAGACAGAGGAAGCAGACAAAGAGCCTGATTGGTGCAGAGACCGACTTCATCTCAGAAAGCACGGTGCCAGAATCGTAGGAATCCATCTTCGCCGAAACAGGGGAAAGAAAGGAGTTCCTGGCAAAACCTGACTCGCCGTCAAACGCTCAGGAGTAAAGGACGTAGAGCACACTCGTGATAAGTTAGACCGATACAACTTGTCAGAGTGGAACGAAATTAGAAGCCTACTTCCAAAAGCAAACAAAAATTACAGGGCTGAAGTAGAAGAAGTCATCGATAGACTTATCGCTCGAATTAGAAGAACAACCGAAATACCTGATGTCCTGCTCCAACCTCCCTGTGCTCTGCCAAAGCCTCCTGTTCGACGATCAACAAGCACTTCAACAAGGAGACCCACTCCTTGCATGCCCAGGACTGCATACAAGCCATTGGATCTCGATGCTTGACCTCTCTTTTCCTTCAGGAGTATCTCTCTCTGAAGGTCAAGTCATCAGAGAACCTGATCATGGTATTTGTGTAGGTGACAACCTCAATATCCTTCGCTTTCAACGCTTCAGCGAACTACACAAAGCACCCACTGAACACTTGGTGTCAGTCCTCTTCATTGCAAAGAAAGAAAAGAAAAACCAAGACAATAAAGAATTTGTTCGTGCTGTCAGAGCTATCCTTGATCACAGAATAGCCAATGGTGAAACTCCATTCACTATACAAGTTAAGACTGAAGAAATTAGTGAAGACTCTGATAGCTAGGACTTTTGTATTTTTCTTTCAGTACTCCATTCATGTACTTATGTATTTTCTTTACTCTTGTAATATCTTATATGAGATTAATGGAAATGCATTTCAGTGCATCGTACTTTATTCCATCATAGTACTGAAAAAGATCCCTCAAAACAGTAAATGGGACATGTACCTTTATGAGTTCTATTTCCTACTGTTAATTTCTAGACTTAGATTTATTTCTAAACCTTTCTAGACTTAGACAATTTCTCTATTGTCTTATCATTATCATTTAGGGGGAGATTGTTGATCCAGCTCTCCTAAGACCTGATGAAATGATAATGATCCTGTAACTTTACTTAGTGAATAGGTCTTTACTTTCAGTTATAGCTTGAGGAATTATCACTGAGTTTGTTCAGTGTTATTCCTTGTTGATTATGTTGTAACTTATAGTTTAAATCATCAGGATCAGGATCAGGAGACGAACGAGTCTGTTCTGCAGTCTACTGATCCTGACCACCAAAGTGAAGACCTCCTGAAGACATTAAGATCATACTCAAAGAACCATCAGCGAAGTCGAAGAATTAGCTGATGACAGGACCAGCATGCTCGTGATCTGAAGACGGAACTCAATGATAGCAGGCTGCTCAAATTCGTATGACATCCTGAAGACCTATCAGGATACAGTGACCCCTGATCTACATCAGTATCAGGACATTCCTTACTGATCAATATCCTGATCCTGAAGGATTAGTATAATGTCTTAATCTAATGCACAAAAGGATTATCCGCCTTTACTGACACAAAAGTACATAAGGACAGTCTCTTTTCTGTTCCCTCCGTACTTATCAGACCTCAAGACAACTGTTTACATAAACCCTCTTTTGCACATCATGCAAAAGATATTTGTTTATATTAAATAGTACATAGGACCACTTAGAATGTGACACGTACACAAAAGTGTGTCTGCATGCATTTAATGCATGGGATATAAATAGGACTTGAAGGGAAGTTCTCCATACTTCTTCTTCACCTATCTTACTATCCAAATCCTTTCTTTCTTTATCCTCCTACTTTCTTTTCTAATCTTCTCTCTCTAGTGCATAGTGAAAGAAACTTAGATTGTTTAGTTTAGACTTGTAGTCTTTTCTATTTCCGCAACAATCTGTAAATTCATATTGTTAATACAACAAAGAATTTAAAAGTGAAATTTTTGTGATTATATTCAACCCCCCCTTCTCTAATCCCATACACTATCCTTAGTTGAAGGTCACCCCTTTGGGACCAACAGCTTTCTGTTGTGAAAATACCGAAACCCAACTAACAATTAACTCACTAGTTGGACCTCACTATAAACACTAATTTCCCAAGAACAATGAACTAAGGTTCTTATACGAGAAGCGGAATATGATCAATGAACGCAAGATAACTAATCACTAAGCATATGCAACAATAATAACCATATAATGCAAGATAAAGCAAGGTAAAGAGAAACACCGAGAATTTTTACGTGGAAACCCAAATTGGGAAAAACCACGGGCGGAGGACGCCGAGAACTGATCCACTATCACTTGATGGTAGTTACAATGAGATGTTACAAGGCTTTACAACAATGGAGAGAAACTTCTATGGCTTTCTTCTTGAGCTCTCAAACTAGCTATATATTTGGAGAAGATGAAAAATTGAATTATGTGAATAATTCAATGTGAGGCATCTGTTTGTGTGTATGGAGAAAATGGAAGACAAAGTACTCCCAAAAAAAAAATATAATCTAATGGAAAGGCTATGGCATCCATTAATATAAAAATGGGAGTGAGTAATGAGGTGTCAACCAACCAAGAGATGAACCAAAAGCAATCCATAGTTCCATACGGCCAAAACAAAATAGAAGGGCGGCTAAGCATGCGGGTAGCGCCGCATATCATCCGCATTTACCACTGAGTTTGGCATTAATTTTTTTTCTTTCTTTCCTTATTGCTGAAAATGTTTGTCTTCAATTGTGGGTGTAGACAAGCCATAATTATCTCAATTCTCCACCCTTGACTTCAACCCAACAACACACAATAAATAACGCTCCTCCAAGACTTCAATCCAAGCAAGACTCGAAAGCAAACTCCATCAATCTTCATCTCAAGCCAAAAACAACTACCCGAATAACAAGTGACAACAAAGTGATCAAGTCCTCTCTTTTCAAACCAATAACCAAAGTGGTCCTCCGCCGGAGCGTCCCGGAGGGCATCAACCTCGTTTATCAACACCAACCAAGTCCAAACACAAATTGAACTTGGCAACAGGAAGCGGCTTTGTTAACATATCTGCGGCATTGTCGTCAGTAGTGCTTATCTTCACGACCTTAAGATCGCCTCTTGCTACTACCTCTCGGATATAATGGTGGCGAATATCGATATGTTTCGTTCTATCATGAAACACTTGATCCTTAGTCAAAAGAACCGCGCCTTGATTGTCGTGGAAAATTTCTTCAACCTTCAAATGCTCACATAGCTCACCAAAAAATCCTTTGAGCTAAACACCTTCTTTCACGACTTCGCTAACCACCATGTACTCCGCTTCCGTTGTGGACAAAGCGACGGTAGGTTGCAAATGTGCCCTCCAACTAATAGCACACCCATCAAGGGTGAACACGTATCCGGTGACATCTATTGCCCATGTCTTTTCCATGATCCGAATCTACATAGCCAAGTACCCCCGAAAAATTTCTCTCGAAATGCAAACACAAATCAGCCGTCCCCTTCAAGTAACGAAAGATCCATTGGACAACTTTCCAATGCTCTTTACCCGGGTTGGCCATATATCTACTAACCATAGAAACAGCATAAGCGAAATCCGGTCGGGTACAAATCATGGCGTACATCAAAGATCCAACCGCACTAGAATACTGCACTCTCAACATATAGGCAACATCGGCTTGAGTCGAAGGACTTAAAGCTGATGATAGCTTGAAATGAGGCGCAAATGAAGTGTTGACAGACTTTGCTTTGGACATACCAAAGCGACGAAGAACTTTCTGAACGTAACCTTCTTGACTGAGGTACAACTTTCTTGCCTTTCTGTCACGAACAATCTCCATACCAAGAATCTTCTTTGCGGCTCCCAAATCCTCTATATCGAATTCTGAACTCAACTGGTCTTTTACTTTCTGAACCTCTCCCATGTCTTTCGCTGAATAAGCATGTCATCTACGTATAAGAGCAAGTACAAGATCGACCCATCATCACACTTCTTGAAGTAAACATAGCTGTCGTATGACGAATTTGACAAGTCGTGTGCGGTCACAAAAGCGTCGAATCTCTTATACCATTGCCTAGGAAATTGTTTGAGGCCATAAAAAGACTTTATCAATTTGCACACGTGACCTTCTTTACCCGGAACTACAAATCCTTCCGGTTGGTGCATAAAGATCTCTTCCTCAAGTTCACCGTTCAGAAACGCGGTCGTGACGTCCATTTGCTCAAGCTCCAAATCATCGAACGCGACCATCCCTAGCAATGCACGAATAGAAGTATGTTTCACCACCAGTGAAAATATGTCGTTATAGTCAATGCCAGGAATTTGACTATAACCCTTCGCGACCAAACGAGCTTTGTACCTTGGCTTTTCTTCCGGAGTGGCCCCTTCCTTCAATTTAAATACCCACTTGCTTCAAACGGCCTTCTTACCCTTGGGAATAAGAGCAAGCTCCCAAGTTCCATTCTTTAGCAAGGATTCCATCTCCGCCTTCATCGCCATCAACCATTCATCCGCATCATCTAGCTTCATAGCCTCACTATAGAAAGTAGGCTCCACCGTACCCTCCATTTCCTCAGCTACATTTACGGCATGAGCTACTAAATCGGCTTCTTTGGTGTACCGTGCCGGACGCACGATTTCCCTTCTTCCCCTATCACGAGCAATGCACGGTTCGAGCTCTTGTGTCAAAGTTTGCGATGAGGAATCATCTTCCACTTGAACACCTGTAGAGGTAGAAGAAGAAGCGACATTTAAATCGTTAGTAACAATCAGGCTCGATGTTTGAGCCATAGGTAGCTCCACCTCAACCGGAGGTTTCTCTTTCGGAGATTCAGAAATGGGCTCGGATGTAGAAGGTGGCGAATCACTCAACATCGAAGGCTCGTCAAAAGTGACATCTCGGCTTATAAGGATCTTCTTAGTTTCCGGGCACCATAGCCTTGGACTCCATCTTTGTATCCAAGGAAATTGCATTTGATAGCTCTCGGTTCTAACTTCCCATTATCAACTCGTGCATACGTTGGGCAACCAAATATCTTCAAATCCGTGTAATCGGCCGGTGATCTGTTCCAAACTTCTATAGGAGTCTTCTTCTCTAGAGCGACCGATGGAGACCGGTTAATTAAGTAACAAGCGGTAGAAGCCGCTTTCGCCCAAAAAGTCTTAGGCATCTTCGAGTTAGAAAGCATGCAACAAACTTTCTCGAGAATAGTGCGGTTCATGCTTTCGGCCACACCATTTTGTTGAGGAGTGTGGGCAACGGTACGATGCCTCGTAATGCCAGTCTTTCGACAATAGGCATTAAACTCCTCCGAGCAAAATTCGAAGCCATTATCCGTTCGGAGGTATTTCACCTCTTTACCGGATTGCTTCTCGATCATCGTCCTGCAATCTCTAAACGTTTCAAACACATCACTCTTTTTCTTCAAGAAGAACGCCCACACACGACGGGAAAAATCGTCAATGATAGTGAGCATATACGAAGCTCCACCATAAGAAGTAACTCGGGCTGGACCCCAAAGGTCGGAATGAATGTAGTCAAATGGCCCTTTAGTCGTGTGGATGTGAGAACTGAACCCTCTTCGTCTTGCCATACACACAATGCTCTCAAAACTGCAAATCGGCAACTTTGTGGCCGTTCAACAAATCGCGTTGACTTACCTCGATCATGCCTCCAAGGCTCATGCAACCGAGACGTAGATGCCACAACTTGGTTAGATCACCATCGGAAATTTTCTTCGAAGCAACCGTAACGTCACTGGTAACGGTTTGACCCTACAAAATGTAAAAGTTATCGGTTTTTCTCTGAGCCTTCATCATAAGTAGCGCTCCTCGCTTGACCCTTACTACTCCATTCTTGCCAATGAACTCATAACCATTTCGATCAAGGGTACTAAGAGAGATGAGATTTCTTCGGAGTTCGGGAACATATCTCACGTCCCCAAGAGTTCGGGTGATGCCATTATGCATGCGAATTCTAATCGTGCCTTTACCGATGATAGGGCAAGAAACATTGTTCCCCATCATTACCACGCCTTCGGGAACCTTCTCATACGTGTGAAACCAACTACGATGGGGACACATATGAAAAGTACAACCCGAGTCTAGAATCCACTCTTCCGAGGTATTCATCATCCCCTCAGAGACCATCAAGAGTTCACCATTACAAAATCTGACTTCACCTTGCTCAAAAACATCGGATTCACCGGAGGTACCCGTTGTCTTGTTCTTGGCTTTGTTTTTGGCTTGAAGCTTAAAACATTCTTCCATGGTGTGACCCTTCCGTTTACAAAAGTTACAAAATTTTCTCGGTTTTCCACGAGATTTTGATCTTGATTTGCTTGACAAACTCGAGCATTTTTCAAAAGGTCTCCCTCTTGCATTTAATCCTACGGCCCTTGGTTCATGACCGGGATTAATCTCCTTCATCTTCTCCTTCGAGCTCAAAGCGGTATACACCTCATCAAGAGAGAGAGAATCCCGACCATAGATGATAGTATCCATAAACGTACCAAATGACGGTGGCAAAGAGCACAACAAAATCAAACCCAAATCCTCATCTTCATATTTCACCTCAAGGTTTTTCAAATCACCAACTATCTCCTTGAACTTCGATAGATGGGCCGTAATTGAACCACCTTCAGATCAACGTAAGACATATAATTTTAGCTTCATGTGAAGCTTATTGGGTAAGCTCTTTTCCATAAACATCTTGTCTAGCTTAGACCAAATTTGGTACGACGTTTCCTCTTCCGCAACATCTTGTAAAACATCGTTTGAAAGGTGCAATCTAATCAAGGATTGGGCTTTTAAATCGTTCAATTCTTTTTCTTCCTTCGTCCAAGCACCGGGCATGAATGCCCGACCCAAAATGCACTTATGCAAGCTTTGTTGGATGAGGACATCTCTCATATTTATCTTCCATAAGGTTTAGCGAGTATTTCGCTCCAATAAGGGGAGGTCAAATTTCATCGTTGACATAAATGGAATAGCCTAGCAAATCAAATAATCCCACGAAACTTCTATCGATCACAAAATCTCGGTATAAATAACTTGGGCTCTGATACCAATTGTTGTGAAAATACCGAAACCCAACTAACAATTAACTCACTAGTTGGACCTCACTATAAACACTAATTTCCCAAGAACAATGAACTAAGGTTCTTATACGAGATATAAGCGGAATATGATCAATGAACACAAGATAACTAATCACTAAGCATATGCAACAATAATAACCATATAATGCAAGATAAAGCAAGGTAAAGAGAGACACCGAGAATTTTTACGTGGAAACCCAAATTGGGAAAAACCACGGGCGGAGGACACCGAGAACTGATCCATTATCACTTGATGGTAGTTACAACGAGATGTTACAAGGCTTTACAACAATGGAGAGCAGAGGCGTAGCTAGTAGGGGGCAGGCTGGTGCTCAGCCCCCCTAACTCACAACCCTTATATTATTTGTAGTAGAAATAATAACAGTCTTTTGTGTTTAGCCTGCTGGTTAAAGTCCCCCTCAACTAAACCCTTGGTCTGGAGTTCGAACCCAGCGGTGGCATTTTTAGCATTTTTTTTTGTTTTCTATTTTTCATCATGGTGGCTTTTCTTTTTGTGTTCTATTTTTTTACTTTATATTTTTTAATTTCTATTTTTCAGCATGGCAACTTGTTTTCTTTTGTTTTTATTTTCTATTTTCACTTAGTCTTTATATTTTTTACTATCAACCACTTTTTTACTATATTTAAATTCATAAATATTTTTTTATCAATATCTATAAATATTTTTTACTTTTACAAAAAGTTTTCAATAAATAGTATTACATTAAGATCAAGATAAACTAATTTTAGAGTAATATCATCGTACAAAGTTCAAAAGTATATAATATAAAAAAATTAAGGTTATTTTTGTCAAGAAAACGTCAAATCTACTTTCTCGCTCATGCATATGATACAATATATATATAACTTAATTTTGGTTGTGAATGTGAGTACCATTAAAATCGTGCCACGTAACATTATTCACTTTAAATAACTCATGATATTCAGAGTGAATATTGCCACGTGGTGCTATTTTAGTGGTCCTCACGTTCACAATGAAATATAGGTTCATATTTGAACTTTCCTCTATATTGACATTATTCATGTTATAATTATAAATTTGTAAAAATAAGGTTAGTTTGATGATAAAATATATCTTGAGTTCAATTAGTATACATTTTTTTTATCTCATTTCTAACATTTCACAAACAAGAGTCACAATACTCATGTTTTTTTATCTTGTCTGTCTACACTTATCTTATTGCACTAAAATTTTCTCTCAAAATCTCACGAGACTTGTGACAACAAATACTAATCACATATCTCACATTATTAATTTGCTTGAATATCTTAAATCAACAAGTTAAATTGATTTTGTTTGTCATTTTCTAAGCCCCCGCTAACCTAAAATCCTAGCTCCGCCCCTGGTGCCTATACTATAAGAAATTGTTTTTAACTCAAATCAACTATATTAGCTTTGAAACTTACTTAATCCAACTCAGTTTATACCATAGAATCTATAAAAATGAAGTTGAGAGAGACAAGGATAGTAGGAATTCTTTTTTGCTTCCAATCAATTTGAACCAAATTAATTTTTTTTTGCACATGGGAGCTGCTACTTGTCTTAATTTGCATCAGTAGGTGAACTTTGATTGGTAAGGGCTCAAGGTTTCCTCATTTGGTTGATTAGAATTGTATTGATTAAATTCCAATTATTAATATACCGTTTGCTGCATATTCTGTCATTAAAGATATAATTAGCAATCTTTGCTGTGAACAAGTGTCTAGCTTTCAAGTTTGAAAAAGCATTGTGTTGTAGAACACTATTCAGCTACTTTATTATCTAACATCCTTGTTGAAAACAAATTATTGGTAAATATTATAAATCCGATCAACACTTATTGTCCAAATATAGTAGGTGATAGTGTTTAAATTTATCGGTAAACGCTTACGGGTAAATGTTTATTGTTTAAGTACACGACTTCTTACTTGCTAATAGCTTACCGGATTTAAGATGCTTACCAACAGACAATTTTGATGGCTGAGAATCTTATACAACAAGGTAAGTGAGAATTGTCATTGTGGGTAAGTGCTTATTTGATAAGTGTTTGGTAAATGACTCCTTACTAAGGGGTTGTTTGTTTACCTCTTAACATAGAGAGGTAGTCTTTGAATCGCTAAGAGGTAAATCTTGTTTGATAAAAAAGAATTGCCTCTTAATGGTTATAAATCTCTTTGAATGATTTTGTATTCTGGACATCTCTTAACCATTGAGTGCCCAAATTTCGTTCTCAACAATTTCCAAACGACCATATTTCATTTTACATTATATCATAAGAACCTCTTAATCATTATGATCACTTAAATATCTAGCACCAAATGATTTAGCAATTGCCAAACATTCCGTAAGAAGTTTGACACCTCGCCGCATTGCGCGGGCAAATACCTAGTATTGATAAAATGCACAAATCGATAGATTTAGGAAATATTATGGATATATGGCTTAAATGTGTTATTTGGGCATATATGGGTGGATTAGAGTCCTTAATTCATCATATTATAAGTAAATCACATTGTGGTTAAAATGTATGGATCTCTATGTGGTCTTAATTGTATCGTTTAAGTGTACGTGCAAGGTATGAGTAATATTTGTGCCATATGTGTCTTACTTCAAAATTTATGAGGCGTCACGTATGCCATGGTATGAAATGTGATTAATTGTTATATGAGAATATTGGTAACACGATGATAGTGGTCGTGAGACCCTTTGTAATTAAGACAATGGCATGACACTAGTAGTCGGCAACGACTTAAGTACGGTGTCCCATGAGAGGGTGGCAGTTTGGGTGGATTTTTAACGAGTAGCCCTGAATAGACCGATTCGGGTGGATCATCATCAGGTGGCCCCAAATGCGTTAAGTTGGGTATATTTTCAATGAGTAGCCCCAAAAATGCTATTTGGGTAGATTTTTTTTGAGCAGCCAAAGAGGTGTCACTTCAAGTAGATTTTTCGCCGAGTAGCCCCGAATACGGTTGTTCGGGTAGATTTTCGTCGAGTAGCCTCGATTGGAACATGAGCTTCAACCTTTAGAGATTCCAGTTTGGAAGTGGTAGCACAACACCATGGACTTGATCACAAAGCTACCTAAGACCCCGAGAAATTTGGACGCAATATGGGTTATCAGTTCTGGTCTACCTTAAAACATGTGCGCAAAAGCTTTTATATCCGCAAATTACATGTTAAACAAGGTGCCACAGAAGAAACAGGATAAAACTCCACAGGAGTTATGGACCGGGAGAAAGTCGTCTTATAAATGCTTGTGAGTGTAGGGGTGCTTGGCGAAAGTGGTCGTACCTCCACCAAAAGCAGTAAAGATCAGGCCTAAAATAGTTGATTGCATATTTATCGGGTATGCTCACAATAGTAGTGCTTACCGCTTTCTTGTGCATGAGTCAAAAATTCCCGACATACACAAGAACACTATTATGGAATCAAGAAACGCCTTGTTTTTTGAAAGTACATTTCCTTGTTTGCAAAATGTGGTTGGAAGCATGTCTGGGACTATCAAAGATGATAGTTGAAAGCAGACAGAAGAAGTTGAAGAGGTTGAACCTAGACGATGTAAGAGGGCTAGAGTGGAGAAGTCGTTTGGTTCTGATTTTCTCACCTATCTAATGGAGAGTGAGCCCCAAAGCTTTAAGGAAGCTGTAACTTCGTCAGAAGGACCTCAGTGGAAAGAGGCTATCAAGAGTGAAATTGACTCTATCTTGCATAACCACACATGAGAGCTTGTAGATCCTCCACAAGGAAGAAAGCCACTAGGTTGCAAATGGATTTTTAAACGGAAGATGAAAGCGGATGGGTCGATTGAAAAGTACAAGGCCAGGTTGGTAATAAAAGGTTACAAGAAACAAGGCCTTGACTGTTTCGATACGTACTCGCCAATCACTCGAATCACATCCATTCGTTTGATACTAGCTATTGCAGCTATGAGAAAGCTTGAAGTTCATCAAATGGATGTGAAAACCGCTTTTCTCAATGGAGATCTAGATGAGGAAATCTATATGGAGAAACCTGACGGATTTAACGCCCTAGGTCAAAAACACAAAGTTTGCAAACTTGTGAAATCTTTGTATGGCTTGAAACAAGCACCTAAATAGTGGTATCAAAATTTTGATCAAGTCATGATGGAATGTGGATTTAAGATCAATGAATGTGACAAGTATGTCTATATAAAAGACACAATATATGGTTATGTCATACTATGTCTCTATGTAGATGACATGCTTATCGTTGGAAGTGATGATAAGATGATAAGATCCACAAAGGACATGATAAAAGATTTGACATGAAAGACATTGGCCTTGCTGATATAATTCTTTGAGTTAAGATTTCAAGATTTGACATGAAAGACATGGGTTTGTCTTAAGTCAAATACATTATGTTGACAAAATCTTGGAGAAGTTCAATAGTGGTGATTCTGGTGTAGCTAGAACCCTTATTGATACCAGTCAACACTTGTCAAAGAATAAAGGAGAAAATGTTGCTCAATTGGAGTACTCAAGAATCATCGGAAGCTTGATGTAATTAATGAGTTGTACCAGACCTGACTAAGCTTATGCGGTAAGCAGGTTGAGTAGATATACGAGTAATCCCAATCACGAACATTGGAAGGGCATAACCAGAGTGTTAAGATACCTAAGATACACTCGTGAATATGGATTACATTACATCAGAGGGACATAGTGATGCAAATTGGATTTTAGATATTAAAGACTCCAAGTCAACAAGTGGATTGCAAGGTCTACTATGGAATCTGAATTCATAGCATTGGACAAGTGTAGAGAAGAAGCTGAATGGCTACATCAGTTCTTGGAACACGTTCCAAGATGGTCTAAATGTATACATTGTAACAGTCAATCAACGATTGGCAGAGCACAAAGTAATATGTATAATGGTAAGTCTCGACATATTCATCGAAGACATATCACCATTAGACAACTACTCTCAACTGGGGTTATCTCTATTGACTATGTGAAGTCAAAGGATAACATTGCGGATCCGCTAACCAAATGGTTAAATAGAGAGTTGGTAAGTAAGTCGTCTAAAGGAATGGGACTGAAAACCATGCATGAGTAACGTTATATAAAAGAAACCCAACCTAGTTGACTGGAGATCCCACGATCTAGGTTCAATGGGACAACCTAGTTGTATAGACTAATGTGGATCACTGTGGGGGACGCGTTCTCCTTAAATAGTGATAGCATCATCATGATAAGCTCATGGCTTTTAATGATCATAGTAAGATCATCTATGTGAGAAGAAGTGGGGTCGCTTCTAAAGGAATTGTGGGTGCACAATTCTTAACAGTTCTCACAGAACCAGGCTAGTGTTCAAGACCATAACGAACACACCAGTAAGGGCTTTGCTATGCGAGAAAAAATCTTGTGTGAAGTGTGTTAAAGTCCACATAAACGGCAGAACAGTTCAAAGACATCTTGTCTACTGCTTAGCTAGTTGACTAGATATACTTCATAAGCGAAGGTTCAAAGGGTAACACCTACCTTTCCTTTGCAGGTTTCAACCGCTAAAATCGAGTGGTATTATTTCTTTGATACGAAAACAATTTCCATTCATGTAGGGGATTGTTGGAAAATTATGAGGTGAATGGTAAATGGATGGCTTTTTTCAAGTTATGCAACCTTTGTCGGTTACAACCAGTGTGTTATTATGGGGCTGTTTGTTTTTCAAAAAAAAAACATCTGAATTCCACAGAAATCTAATTCGGTCAGACTTTCACAAATTCAGATTGTTTGATTTTTTTTAAAGAGCTAAAAAGCTCTGAAAATGCACGGAAATGTTCAGTGACAAAACAACCGCTTATAACCTCTGAATTCGCATAAAACTGCACCGACCTCCAGATCTCGCCCCCCTCTCGACGATTCCACCTATCTCTCTATCTCTCTCAACCTGTTGATCTCTGCACTTTCTCATTCATCATCGTGAGCTCTCTCCCATAACCAATTTTAGAAGTTGGAGAAAGGAGCCAAAGAAAAACTCACGATCTTTACAGATGCATGCGAATTAGGATTGGGGTTTTGGTGCTAGATTTCTTGAAATTTTCATTGGTAGAAGTTGTCGATCTTCGTTGTCTTCTTCTTGAATAGATTGATTTGCTAAAATAGAGTTTGATTTCTTAAAATTGGCATGGAAATCGGATTTGGGGGAGATGATAAAAAGGTAAATCAAGAGTTTATTAAAAAATATTGTTTATGTGAAGTAGTGGGGTGCAGCATTGACGCCTTGGAGTTTGTGATAATTATTATTGTTTTTTCTTTCTTTTTAATTTTAATTTTAATTTTATTTTAAATTCAGATTCAGATTTCAGCATTCAACCCTTGAAAATCAAATCTTATACATATAAATTTCAGACTTCAGTACCAATTATCTCTCATCAGATTTGAAATTAGATTTCAGACTTCAGACCTCTTAAAAAGCAAACAGCCCCTATGTCTAGTTAATGCACTGATTGCCAACTTACAGCCCATTTAAGAAGCTGGTGACTTCATTTGGAAAATATAAGAAAGAAACTTATATTCACAAAAAGAGAACTCGAATTTACTGCAGGTATTGCCCGGAACAGAAGTCGTTTTCTGTTTTTATCCGTTGTATCCTGGAAAACAGTCGCACTACAGGGGCGAAACTGTTTTAAGGATACTGTGCTTAGCATAGGCCTTGGACTGCTTGCTGCGTCATTTCTTTTTCCTCTCATTATTTTCCTTCCCGTTTGGAGCTCGCAACTAACATCTAGTCGTTCCTCTGTCAGAATTTGTATATAATTAGGTGTGTTTGTGATGCTTTGTGTATTTTTATTTTTATATAATTGTTGGTGGTTACGGTATGAAGTTTGGTCTCCATTATCGAAAGAAATGAACAGTAAATAATTGTATTGCTTTTCCAATTATCACCAACCTCTTTCATATGTCAATTAAAATGAGTTGTTGAGATCCATCATAATTCAAGGTTCATTTGGTAAACAAATGTATGAATTTATTGATTTGACCTCTGTTAGACATAACTGTTGGAATATGCATAATTGAGAATTTGTAACACAATTTTAATGCTTATTAAATTTATTTATATAAAAGGGTAGGGTTTTTCCAAATACACCCTATCCTACTTTCCAAATGCACCCTAGTCTACATTAATTATTAACTAATAATAGAGTTTGACTAATTTTTATTGGATGGTTCTATATTAATTAAACAATTGATTTAACTTTTTCATACAAATATTACCTTTTATATTTCCAATGTTGTTAAGTCATCATTATATAAATATAATTATATTATTATTAATTAATTTATATTATTCTAATTGTTAAGTTATTGTAATTGTTATTAGAGTTAATTACATATTTGGTCCCTGTGGTTTACATGAAATTACGATTAAGGTCCCTGAACCCTAATTTTCATGCCTATGGTCCTTGTGGTTTGTATTTCGTTACCATGGTAGTCCCTTGCCCTAACTTCTGTCAAAAAAAGCTGTTAAGAAAGGGGTAAAAGACGAAAATACCCTTAAATATACATCTAACCCTCCCTTCCCTTCTTCCCCAACCCCAAACCCACACCCACACCCCAAACCCTAGACGCAGCAGCTCGCCGGTCACCGCCGCCCTCCTCTACCGTCGGCCACCTCCACCACCGCCCACCTCCCGCCTCCAGCCTCCTACCTCCACCGCCGCTGTTGTTCACCATCTCCGACCGCTCTGTCATTCACCATCTATTACAACAACACTCATCATCATCCGACGGCGACCACCGCAGCAGCCATGGCGACGGCGATGGCAACCATCGCAGCAGCGTTTCCATTTCGTTGCTCAGAAGCTTCCGCCGCCGCCGATATTCCTCGATGCTCCACCGCACCACCGCTCCATCATCTTCTTCTCTTCTTCGCTGCTCAGATCTGAAACCACAAGGATGATTTTCAGATCTGATGATTTTCAGATCTGTTGATTCTTAATCTTCTTCATCTTCTTCTTCTTCAGTTAGGGGTCACTATTTGCTGGTTAGGGTTTCGTTTTCTTAAGATTTGGAGTCACGATTTGTAGGTTAGGTTTAGGGTTTTCGTTTTCATGGTGGTGTTGGCAGTGGTGGTGGCGGCGGTTTGGTTGCAATTTGGTTGTAGGTGTGGTGGTGGTGGTTTGGTTGCAATTTTGTTGTAGGTATGGTGGTGGTGGATGTGGTGGTGGCTGTTTGGTGGTGGTGGTGGGGGTGGTTGTAGGTGGTGGTGGTGGTTTGGTTTCAATTTGGTTGTAGGTGTGATGGTGTAGTGGTGGTGCTGGTGGTGTAGTGGTGTGGTGGTGGTGGTGTAGTGGTGTGGTGGTGGTGGTGGTGTGGTGGTGGTGGTGGTGGTGTAAATGGTGGTGGTGGTGGTGGTGGTGGTGTAGTGGTGTAGTGGTGTAAATGGTGGTACTGGTGGTGTAGTGGTGTAGTGGTGGTGGTGGTGTAAATGGTGGTGGTGGTGGTGTAGTGTATTAGGTATTGGGAAGAAGATGCAAAAAATAGTAATAAAAAACAAATTTTTTTTTTAAAAGACGAAAATACCCCTGCCCTAACGGAGCTTTTTAACGGACGTTAGGGCAAGGGACTACCATGGTAACGAAAATCAAACCACAGGGACCGTAGGCATGAAAATTAGGGTTCAGGGACCTTAATCGTAATTTCGTGTAAACCACAGGGACCAAATATGTAATTAACTCTTGTTATTATTATTCTAATTCTTTCTTTAATTTTTTTTAAAGGCAAACAACAATTTAAAATAAATACTACTATAATCTTTTATTATTAATTATATCATTCTTTTAACATGAATCTATTAAGGTTAATTTTAAAATAATTAGTACTTAGAAAATGGCATGAATCTATTAAGGTTAAAACTAAACTTTTAATAGATAATCATAAAATCCAATTGATCTAATGATATACATTTCATTGGTTTTGCTCTCATATTTTTTTTTCATTCGGTCACTTATTAATAAAGAAGATTTAAAATACAAACCATATAATCATGTCAAATGTCTTATATATGAAACTTAAAAAAAAAACTCTCCAAATCTTGAAATTGTAAGCACCTTAATTATAATGATTTAAAATAATGGTGTTTAAAAACAAACCTTATAATTTTGGTTGCTTCATTCAAAAAAATAGTTATGTTATTTAAAAAATAATGATGCATTTATAAACATGTATGTTTTTTGTAACTTACAAATTCATATCTTAATAACTTAAAAATAAATTAATAGTAGAAGTAAAACATACAATAATATTACATTGTTAAAATATACTTTTTTTAAAACAAATATTACTAAAATGAAAAGTAATAAAAACGTAAATATAAAAGAATTAAAATTTTCATTATTTGTTATATATACACTAATAATAATATATTAAAGAAAAATTGGTAAGGAGAGAAAGATGAGAGAGAATAATAATTACTTGTTAATGTCATTAAGATATAAATGATTACATTGGTTTTATAACCTTAGATATAGGCTAGGGTGTAAATGGCAACACCCAAAAGGGTATTTTGATCATTTACCAAATTTTCATTTCAATTTCAAAGCTACATTTGGTGAACCAAACAGACAGATTCAATTTCTTTTAACAGATTCCATTCCAATTCTGTCAACCAAACAGGTCGTCAAACCTCACAACATTCCATTCCAATTCATTCAAAGTCAAATTCCTTGGACAGATTCCAAAAACATTCTACGAACCAAACACCACCTTATTCTCTTAACTATATGATCGTAAAATCCAAAACAAAATAAAACAACTAGTAGAAGAAAGAATGAATTAAGATTTTGGGTTCAAAGTTTTTTAGAGATTAGTGATTTGCTCCGTTACATGACTACATGAGTGGACTAATAATTTGATTAGATATAAACTTTTTCCTAACTGATTTCCGTTCATTCTTAATGGATAGCTTAAAAGAAGTCTTTTCCAAACACCAATCGTACACTCCAAGGGATGATGAGGCATAAAAGGATGAGAACAAGACTTGTTGCATATCCTAACCGCACCCTTGCAAGCCATTACCAACACCTACCCCACCTTTAATTCTCTACCTTAATGGCTCTTGGTTCTGGAAACAACAAAAGAATGAAGAGTTTTGACTTTCTTTTTACATCTTAATATCTCTTGTGTTTTTGGAAGGGTGTCCGGGCCAAAGCCCGATTAATGTCCGATAATTTTGGAGGCTAAAGATGGCCTCAGTTAAAAGTTCCAGGCATGTTAGCATGTATACAAGAAGGCTCAAACTCACTTAGGACACCTGCTATTGACTATATCTTAATATCTTATAAATATACATATTTATATGTTATTGTTATTGTTATTCAAATTAACGATGTAAAAGGCTGTTAGTTTTTCTTTATAAAGTAGGTGGGTTATTCATTTTTTTCTTAACCTTTTAAATAAAAATAGGTTCGGATAAACTACTGTATATTATCTTTTTTTTAATATTCAGTCATTTTATTGAAAGTTTTTTTTAACAAAAACTATTACATATTGCATGGAAATAAATAGTATTTTGTTATGGTTTTAATATTAACAAAAAAAAAATCATTAATCAATATTAATCTTAAATTATTTAAAACTAATTTTAATCATATCAATTTTTAATACTAGTATTTTTTTTTTAATATATTACTCATTAAAATAAAATATTACAATCTTAAAATGATCATGTAAAATATTTTAAATTAAAGATATACTTATTTCTTTTTTCAATTCACAAGTCATACACTAATGAATGATTTTAATAAAATATTTAATTTGACTATTTATTTTGTAAATTTATTAATTAATTAAGATATGAATGTTAATTAATTTTATTGTGTTTCATATCAATATGTATAATATAATATATATGTATATTACATATATATATATATAATACATATAAAAACAATTTAAATGTCTTTTAATCATATACTTTACAATTTGATTTTATTTACATTTGTTCTTTAGATCATTGGCATGATTTATTGTATTATTTTATAAATTTACCATACTTATATCATAAAATATTGTAATCGCGCTCTGGTGAGCCGAATTTCTATTTTTTCTGCCAAAACATGAACCTAGACACTGTTTTAGTCTAGATTCATTTTGCTTATTTGTCACTATTTGCCACATCATATGCATATGTGTCATGGTACTGATTCAAAATTTAAAATTATTAAACTTTATCCTATTAAATATTAACTTTATCAAAAATTTAAAATTATTAAACTTTATCCTATTAAATATTAAACTCCAATCTATTAATTCAACTATTTTATTTTAAAATTATTAAACTTTATTATATTAAATATTAAATCCCAACATATTAATTCAACTATTTTATTCAAAATTTATTAAATATTAAACTCCATCGTATAATATATATATATATACAATTTTAGATTTAGATTATATTAATTCAACTATTTTAGATTCAAAATTTATTAAATATTAAACTTCATCATATATAATCTATATATAATAAAAGAGTAACTGGTCTGCCATGTGTCGTGCTAACGTACCTGGATACTCTTATGGTCTACATTTATTCTCGCCTACATGTCAGTTCTTGACACATGTCATGCATATGTGTCATTTGTTGACATGTCACATTAAAAAATATTCTACAAAATTAATTCAAAATTTAAAAATATTAAACTATTTTATCTCTATTAATTCAAATATTAAACTAATCTACCTATTTTATCATCTGATTATTTGCATAACTAATCTACCTATTTTATCTAATTATCTCCATAACTAATCTACCTATTTTATCATTTGATTATTTGCATAATTAATCTACCTATTTTATCTAATTATCTCCATAACTAATCTACCTATTTTATCTTCATTCCTTTCTACTATAAGAAATAAAAAAAATTAAAATATTAAATATTTATTTTAATGTATCATTTATTTTTGTAATATAAGTTTTATACATGATTTAATTTCCTTTAAATTACTTCGTGACTTCGTGTATTATACGGGATAAAATCTAGTTAGCTAATATTTTTGTTAACTAACAATTTTTAACGAAAATTTCAATTAGCTTTTGTTAAATATATTAGTTCATATTTAACTTATTAGCTACCATTTAATTTATCAACTACCTTGATTAACTGTTTTACATCAAAAACATATTATCTTTATAAAGTCAGGTTTAAAAGAAAACTTGTTATTCAATGCAAACGTGAGAATAGCCGAGAGCGTTGCACATGTCATTTTCATTCTGAATAATCAAATATTATTCACAATGAATATATAACACAACATTCGGTGTTATCCAAATTGAATAATACAAAATTGAATAACATTGAATGTTAATTGTGTTATTCAATGTGAACAATACATGATTATTTAGAATGGATATGCCATGTGATACAATATCAATGATTTTTACATTTATAATCAGCTTTGAGTTTGTATTTAAACTTTTATCCATCCTTATGTTTTGTATGTTAACAAGAAGAAAAAAAATGTTAAATTAGATCCAATGTAATTATAAAATTAAATTTGACAAGAAAAAGTGTAACGTGAAGGCGCCACATCGCAAAATCTATCCATAGACGAACATTTTAAATAAAGAATATGAAATGATACCCAATCTATCCATAATCAATGTCTTCACTGCCACACGAGATCGATTGCGTCCCAGGTTGAAACCAAACGCAATCATCCAAATTTACTTATTTTTGCAAATACATAATTCGATCTCTTGCATTTTCATAAAAATTAAAATAATATAATGGTACAATCTCTTTACCAACATAAGTATTAATCAATGCATTTCATTTAACTATATGGACCAAATATGTTACTGCCCTTAAAAGTACGGTAAAGATTAAAGTAAATTACACTTCTTTTTCTCTCATATTCAATTAAAAAAATTCTTACATTTTTATTTTGTATCTTCATTTAGTTTATAGTACAAATAAGAAGATAAGGTAGTTGATAAAAGTTTGAATGAAAACTCAAATTTGAGTGCGAACGTGATGACCGTTGAGATTACATCACGTAACATATTTTCCTTGAATAATCATGTAGTATTTAGAGTGAATAACACAACATTCAGTATTATACAAAATAAATAAAGCTATGTTATTTACTCTGAACAATACATGATTATTCAAGTGAATATGCCATATGGTGCTCTCGATTATCCTCACGTTCGCATTACAAAATGAGTTTTCATTTGAACATGACCTAAGATAATTATGTACAGAAATTTAATATCTTATATTCACTAGTATCATTTTTGTTCAACCAATAAAACAATAATTAATAAATCAGATTTTTATACGTTTTTATATTTTATTTAACTTTGATGATATGTGTTCATTTGAGTAGTCATCATAAATGAGACATGGTAGTTTAGAATTCGGTTACTATTTTTATTTTTAGTAATTCTATTTTTATGCAAGGGAGTTCAACATCATAAAGTAATTTAACTGAAAAAGCAAACAGAAAAACTCGGTTGCTTCTCTAAGAAGTAAAACGTGCTCACCAAGCTCAATTTGCACATCTATATATAAACACAACAAAACTACTCCAATTTGAAACCCACAAAAATGGTGGAAAAATCATCAATCCAAAGCCAGGGGAGCAGTGTTCACATCCAGATTAACGACAACTCCGCCATTTTCGAACCACAAACCAGCCTCCAAACAGCAAGCAGCAATAATACAGTCTCAGGGATTCGACAACGGCAAGCCAACCGAGCACCCGAGAAAAAACTAACCCTCTTCGCCCTCCGCCTTGCGGTTCTCGAGAAAACCGCCACCGGGCTAGGGACCCTCGGGTTCATCTGGGCCACGGTGGTCCTACTCGGCGGTTTTGCCATCACCATCGACGAAACGGACTTCTGGTTCATCACCATCATTCTGTTGATCGAAGGAACCCGGATCTTCAGCCGCAGCCACGAGCTCGAGTGGCAGCACCAAGCCACCTGGTCGCTAACCGATGCCGGAATCAACAGCTTCCGTGCAGTGCGGTCCAGCTCGCACGTCTTGGCCCGAGCTTGTAAGGCCGCTTTCCAGTGGAGCCCCGACCGAACCGGAAACCGGGATGTTCGAGATGGTCCGCATCTGCGAAAGCTGAACCATAGAAACTGGGAGAAGAAGAAGACGCTAACGCGAACGTGGACCACTTCGGACGTTCCCCTGCTTCCATACGGCCGATGGGTGTTTTTGTCCAGAAACATCAGCCGGCTCCTTTATTGGCTGCAATTAGCATCCGCAACGGCCTGCGTGGTACTATCGTTGTTAAAACTCGTAAGACAAAACTATGGTGAAATCGAGAAAGGAGACACGGACAAGAGAAACCGCAAATCGGCTTTGACGATATTCTACGGATTGGCGTTGGCCGAGGCTCTGTTGTTTCTTTTGGAGAAGGCTTATTGGGAATGGAAGGTGATGTACAAGAAATTGTTGGATGAGATAAACGAAGAGTGCGAGTTGGGACCGACGGGAATGGTTTCCGTAAGGAGGTTTTTTTACGACGCGTACTCTAAATGCGTTAACGGAAGCATCTTTGACGGGTTGAAGATGGATCTGGTGTCGTTCGCGATGGAGCTCCTGGATTCGGACTCCTTCGACGAGCAACTCATTGGGGTCCGAATCCTGGAGAACTTCACGAAGAAAACGCAGTTTTCCGAAGACACCCTTCAGAAAATAGGGATCACGATAACGGTTATAGAACGGTTGGTTGAGATGCTCAACTGGAAAGACCCACAGGAGGAAGAGATTAGGAAACTAGCAGCGGAGATTCTCGCAAGATTGGCTGGCAAGAAACAAAACTCCCTTCGGGTTGCTGGCATTCCGGGTGCAATGGAATCGATATCTTCTCTGCTGCACGTCCACCGTAACGCTAGCCGCACCAGCAGCGCCGTCTGCGGTGAAATCTCGAAAACCGAAATCACCGGTGACCAAAAAGACTACGGGTACTGGATATTCAACCAACTGGGCCTCCAAATCCTGAAGAAACTCGCCCGTGATCACGACAACTGTGGAAAGATCGGAAACACACGCGGTCTCCTAGCGAAAATCATCGATTTCACGCACGCAGGAGAGCAACTGTTGAAAAACGATCGCGCCCCGGAGTCCCAGATCGTGACCGTGAAACGGTCTCTACAGGTGGTGAAGATGCTGGTGAGCACCACGGGTGGGACCGGGAGGCAGCTTCGCGCAGAGACATCAGAGGTCGTTTTCACGATCAGTTACATACGGGATATATTAAGGCACGGGGAGAAACACCCGACGATCCAGACACTTGGGGTCGAGATCTTAACGAGTTTGGCGTTGGAAGGCGATGCAAGGGAGAGGATAGGGGGCACAGGAGGAGTTCTAAAGGAGTTATTCAGCATCTTCTTTAGAGAATCAAAAGGGGACTCTGGAAATCAGGATCATGTGAGAATAGCAGCTGGAGAAGCACTTGGGATGCTGGCATTTGAGAGCAGGAACAATTGTCAAAGAATTTTGAAGCTGAAGGTCGTTGAGAAGCTTGTTGATGCTTTGAAGGACTCTTTGCTTCGTATAAATGCAGCAAGAATTTTGAGAAACTTATGCAGTTACAGTGGACCAGAGTGCTTTCAACAACTAAGAGTTGTAACTACTGCTGCACCAATCGTAAGTTATCTTCCAAAGAATGTGTTTATTTCTGGTCGTACCATAAGTCGTTTAGGGGGGGGGTCTTTTACCGTATTCTTACACATTGAACTATCTTATCGTGTAACATTCTTGGCCTTTAAAATTGATTGTTGGTAAGCATTTTAAACCAGTAAACACTTACCGGGTAAGAGTCATTACCGATACTTACCATGGTGAGAGTCTTGGCCCTGGTAAGCGTTTAGTAGACAGTAAACAGCGCATTGACTAAACGGCCCATTACTTGACAAAAACAACCACTCTATTCCCATGGGCTCATTTGTTTGGTTTACTATAGGTCGTTACTTCACATAAACAACGCTCTATTATTCGTTGGACACAAGGATGGTCCCAATATTTTTTTTCATACGCTGGCACCACACGGTTCTAATTGTAACATCCCGCCTACTTCAACAACAATATTGTCCACTTTGCCCCACTGACTCACGGCTTAACTGCAGCGTTCTAAGAACCTGCCGTGCATTAGGCCCCAAAACGCGTTGTTGTTAGGAAGGCCAAGATATTACTTATAACACCCAGCATCACTCATGTCCACGGCTGATATGGGATATGCCTAAGGTGTTACACTAATCAACGTGTCTTCATCTATTTTCCAACTTTCAGTATCACCTAATGTATTTTTAGCTTAATTCCACCGTTTCAAAGGTTTTGCTTAATTTCAAAAGATTTTTACATTTTTTTTATGAATTTCAGCAGGCATTTTCATTTTTTTGGTTGATTTCAAAAGTTTTTTCTTTTGGTTTTTTGGTTAATTTCAAGATTTTTTTTCTTTTTGGTTTTTGGGTTGATTACTAGACACGGTTCCACCTTTTTGAGCTTTTGAATATCATATGGTGACACCTTCTGAAACGATACAATTACATCTTTCGTAAACGTAAAAGATTTAACCCTTTGGCGAATAGATAATACGATGGCACGTCCCACCTTTTGCCCTTCTGTTGGCCCGTCCATGGTTGGATATAGGTCAACTCTATATATCTCATTCCCAAACCCTACCACTTGACAGGGTATAGTAACTCGTTTCATTTGGTTTTGTTTACTAGAAGTCATTACTTTACGAAAACAATCGCTCTATTTTTTAGGTAGAGTTAAGGTTTGCCTACATTTCACCCCTAAACCCTAGCATTGGGTAGGATATACTTTGCTATAAGTCATTGCTTCTAGGAAACTTCCATTTTAGGGGTTGTTTGTTTACCTCTTAATAATTCCATTAAGGGAAACATCTGAATCGCTAAGAGGTGATTCTTGTTTGACAAAAAGATGTCTGCTCCTGAATGGTTTTGTATCTTGGGTGTCCATTAACCATTCCATGCCCATTTTAAATAATTACCAAACAACCGTTTCTCATTTTGCACTACATCTTAACAGCCTCTTAATCATTCTGACCACTTAATCATTTTGTACCAAACCATTCAGCACCTACCAAATTTCTTAGGGTAAAAGTGAGATCCGGTATCGAAACCCCACCTCTAGGATATACTACACTTGTTTGGTTTGATTTGCTATCAGTAAGTAGAAAGTAACCGACCATTGGTTTTTGTAGGTTCTCGGGGAAATCATGGGAGAAGAAAATAAGTTGCAGGAAGTGATGGTTGGACTAGCATCACATGTGTTCAAATATATGACATTGGAAGAAGCTACTGCGATGTTTAATAGAAGTGGAATACGAGAGGCTGATTTAGCTACGACACTGGTGCAAATATTAAAGAGAAACCCGCAACCACAAACCAAGACACCACGAATAAGAAGACACGTAGTCGAGTTGGCAATTTGGATGATGCAAGATAGAAGAGCAAATGTTGAGACTTTCAAAAACCTTGGGATGGTAGAATATCTCGAAGGTATTACAGAGACTACATCAGAGGTAGAAAGCTTTAACATTTTCTCTGGGGCGATCGGATTGAGCAGGTACAAGACATCGATTCATTCACTAGTTGAAACAGCAATAAACTTGCTCACAGATGAGTAATGGACAATAAACTTCTACTTGGTTTACATAATCTCAATACGTTGTTGAAAACTTTGGAAGTTTGTAACAAATGTACATTCATGTATTTATACTAATTCATTGGTGCAATATTGAAAGAGAAATGGATGAAATCAAAAGTCTTGAAGGTTATTGGTGAGAAGGTGGTGGTAACTTCTAGGTATTTGCCATGATAAATGAAGGGTCATTCCAAAGGGAAATTTATCTATTTACCAGATAGACACCTATCTACTAATAATTATTATGTTTTTAATTTTTATTCTTAAATACATAAGGGTCATTCTAATGAGACACCTGTCAATTTACTAAATAGACACCTATCTACTAATAATCATTTTTTTATTTTTATCTTACATACATTAATACAAAATCTCACTTTTTACATTTTCAACACTATTAATAAAGTAATCATTATATAATTATAGTTGAATTATCATTATTATTATTTGACTTATATTAGCTATTAGTTAAGTTTTTATTGTTACTTTATTATTATTTATTACACTATCATAACATCAATAACAATTATTACATTAAGATCAACTCCAACCCATAACACCAAAAATAATACCAAAACACCAAAATTTAGTGGGACCATTGACACTGAAAAACCATTCAACTCCAACACTACTTGAAAAAAAAAACAAATACAAAAAAACATTTTTCTCTAATGTGTATTAATTTATGTTGTATAATATGTATTAGTTTGTTGTAATTTATGTATTTATTTATGTTATTTAATTTCAAGTATGATATAATTTTAGTTTGATATGAAAATAAAAATTTTTCAATTTTCTTTAATGCTATTTTATTTATAATTTAATTTAAATAAGTGAAATAAATGTTAACATTAAAAATATTTGCAGTATGTTGATTAGAATCATTAATAATTGATATATTAATATCATTAAACGAATATAATATACATTAATGGTGGACCATCTTTATTTGGTGGGATGAATAGTATACCATTAAATTTGGTGGGTTTTGCTTGGAAGAAAAAGAGAATGACAAATTTTTAAGAAATATGAAGTATGGTTAGATCTCCTCATTTTGCAAATCATCACATTGGCAGTATAGTTAGAGATGCTCTAAGTATAATATAAGTAATATTAGCATATTTTTAAGAGTAAAATACATTTTTGGTCCCTGTAGTTTGACAAAAGTCTCATTTTTGGTCCCTACAGTTTAAAAAGTACACATTAGCCACTACAATATGCGATTTGGTCCAATTTTGGTCCCTCTGACTAACAGCCGTTAAATGAAACCGTTAGTTTGGGGTTAATTTGATTTTTTTTTTTCATTGTTTCTTGTTTTTAATTTAAGAATAACCACAAGGACCAAAAGTGTAATTTACTCTATCTATGATATGCACATACAAACATCCTTCATCTTCATCTTCTTCACCATCCACCACCACCCACCACCTACTACCCACCACCATCGGTTCAACCGGTCATCCCTATCCTCTCTCTCTCTCTCTCATATAAAACCCAACATTCACCCATTCTATAACTTCCATCATTTCTTCCCCAAATTTCCCCAAATTTCATCCATCTAATTCTCTGATAAATTCTTCATAAATTCTCTGATAAATTCATCATAATGTTTATGGCTTGCAGTAATCCAAAGAAATCATCATCATCATCGTCATCATCTATGGATCGAATCAAAGGTCCATGGAGTCCAGAAGAAGACGAGATGCTTACACAGCTAGTCGATAAAATACGACCCTAGAAACTGGTCGCTGATTGGAAAATCTATTCCCGGCAGGTCCGGCAAGTCGGGCCGGCTGCGGTGGTGCAACCAACTCTCCAGCAGGTGGAGCACCGTGCGTTCACGGATGGTGGAGGTGTTAGGGTTAGGGTTGTAGAGGCGGATGGTGGAGGTGGTTGTGGTCGGCGGAGGTGGCAGTGTGTGGTGTGGAGTGGGCAGCGACAGTAGTGGTGGGTGTGTGGTGGTGGTGGTGGTGGTGGATGGTGGTGTTGAACTGTTGGTGGTGGGTGGTGGGTGTGTGGTGGTGGATGGTGAAGAAGATGAAGATGAAGGATGTTTGTGTGTGTGTATATCATATATAGAGTAAATTACCCTTTTGGTCCTTGTGGTTATTCTAAAATTAAAAACAAGAAAAAATGAAAAAAAAATCAAATTAACCCCAAACTAACGGTTTCATTTAACGGCTGTTAGTCAGAGGGACCAAAATTGGACGAAATCGCATATTGTAGTGGCTAATGTGTACTTTTTAAATTGTAGGGACCAAAAGTGAGAATTTTGTCAAACCACAGGGACCAAAAATGCAATTTACTCTATTTTTAATAATACCTTATACTATTAACTTACTAAAAAATTAGAATTTTAAAATTATAATTTAATAGTATCTTACATTATCTAACTTTCCTTTACCATTTCATTAATATTTAAAAATACAAGATAAATTTACAAAGTAGTTTATCTAACTTTGGATTTTATTTGAACACATCTCTATTAATTATGAGTATTTAATAATTTGTTCTATTAATTTTATTAAAATTTTTAGCGAAAATTTCACTCATATTCTTAAAAACTTACAATATTACTTCAATATCCTTGCAAAGTTTAAAACTACATATATATTCTTTTAAAACTAAAATAATTACATCTATATCCAAACTCATATTTTAATTAAAATTAAATCAATTTAATATTAAAATAATTATCTAAAATTTAAGGATGCATTTGCTTAAAAAAATTACATTTCAATTTAATATTGAAATTCTCCCAAATTTTTATTACAGTCAATATTTAATGATGCATTTGCTTAAAAAGTTACATTTCTTATGAAATTTTGACATTATTTTTTATCAAATAATAATAAATATTTATCAAATGTTACTATTAAAAAAAATCTCCATGTGCGTTGTATGTTCGACTTTGTTGGTTAAATAATTCATTCACGCTTGGTTGCGGTTTCAAGTTTTGTTTGGTTCATGGTTTAGTTCGTTTAGGTTTTGTTCACGCATTGGTACGGTTCGAGTTTTAGAAGTGCAAATGGTTGGCATATATGGAACGACAATTACATCCTACATGTTTGCAGATCTTGAGGATTTAAGCAAAACCTCAAAAGTAGGAAGTCAATACAAGGCTTGTTTACCAATATTTATTCTGGACCATGTTACTTTATCTTTCTGTATGAATATGACTAGGATCCATAATTTTAACATCCAAAGAAAGTATTACCATAATTTAAACATCCAAAGCAAGTATTACCATAATTTTAACATCCAAAGCAAGTATTACCATAATTTTAACATCCAAAATATGACTAGGACCCATATTGGAGAATTTACCCGGTAAGCTCTTACCATTTAAAAGTAGTTATCTAATTTTAAAAGTAGATTTTTATTTGAATGCATCTCTATTAATTATGACTACTTAATAATTTCTTGTTCTATTTTTTTCTAGAATTTTGTTATTGTCAATGTTTAGGGATGAATTTGCTTAAAAAATTACACTTTTTATATATCTTTTTATTTTATCAAATAATAATAATATGTTTTATTTTTATTTTATACGTATTATGTTTGTTTATAAGTTAAGTTAATTTTTTAAATAATAAGTATTTAAAATTGTTGTTTATAGTTTTAACCTTAAATTAAACAAGTTGATTTTTGTATCATCACTTGTTAACGACTAAGAATGACATGATTTATAACTTTTATCGATTTTCTTATACAAATAACTAAAGAACTAATATGATTGATAAGTTAAAAGTTAATAAAAATATTTGACACTAAAATTTCATTGTATACATACACATACACAGATATATATATATATATATATATATATTATTGATTAATTGAAATAAAATAAATCATGTTTAAGTTTGTATCGCTCATATATGTTTGATATATAGTCATATTAAATTATTGTTAAATATTTTATTATAATTAAATTTATTGTTATGTTTGATGTGATAATAAAAAAATAAAAATAAAAATAAAAAAAGTAAGAAGGATAATTAATATAAATATTATAAAAAGAGAAAAATATTTAGGTAAATGATATAGTTAATGATAAAATTAAATAAGTACTCTCATTAATAATAATCTATATAGTCTACAAGAGGTAGATAGGTGTCTAAATAGTAGCACCCTAAATGAACCCCTTTGCTTCCTACAATTTCCACTTTCACACGTATCAATGTCAACCATCCTCTTTTTACTTTTTCAACATAGGAATGATCCTAATTCAACTCAAAATGGCTTATTAAACAATATCAAACAATGTTTTCAACATATTCATTGTTTCATGAAAGATTTCTTTAACATCATCATGTATTCATATTTGACCTTATTTAGTGGCAATGTTTACATTTACAAAGAAATAATTAAGTAAACAAGAATTGAATTTGGCATTGAACTAGGTATTGTTTTTGTGGGATCATGAGTACGATGGTATATATTGTAAGAGAAGAAGATATAAAAAGGGGAAATCGCCTTAACTAACCAAATCACACAACATAATTGGTCTCCTAAGCATCTTTATCTCGATTTTACACCAATGTAACTACTCCTAAGCATCTCTATTTGACCTCATTTAGTGGCAATGCCTTGTTTTTTTTTTAATTTGGCTACAACCTCAATGGTACATCTGCGTGTCTTATGTCGGCTCCCCGTGGAACCACAGTTTGATCTACTAAAGCGGTAGATCTGTAACTGACATTACGAGAGGTTTGTAACCATGGATCCATAATCGTCGACTAACAAATTTTTTTGATTTCTTTTACTTTGTTAAACCAACAACCCCCTACCTACCCAACCTTTTTTCTCTTTTATATATTATATTGATGGGGGACCATAAAACTTAAAAAGTTAAATTATAGTGATTGTTCTCCTGTGAGTACTCTCATGGATCCTAGTGTAAAGTTAATGTTAAATAAGGGCATGGTAGTATCACAATTGAAATACTCTCAGGCCATAGATTGCTTGATGTATGCCATGACAAGCATGTACCTGGACATCGCTTATGCGGTTGAGAGATTAAGTAGGTCTACTAGCAATCCTAGCACTTAACATTGGCAAGCAAGTCAGATTGTATTCAAATAGACGGGGAACTATGGATTATGGTTTGTGGTTTTGGGGTATCCTTCGGTTTTAGGAAGGTATTCTAATGCAAGTTGGATAACCCATGTTGTTGAGGATCATTCTTCAACAACTGGTTAGGTATTCTTACTTGGAGGATGCACTAGAAAGCAAGCCCATTACAAACCCAACGATGGTGAAATGGAATTTACATATTATCAATGGAGTTATAATGTTGTTTTTATCAAGTTAGGTGTTGTAGAGTGCATGCGTGTATTAAAATGTGTTTTAATCTTAGTTCCACAAAGTGGAGAGGAATAGGCGGGTTGTGGGCGGGTGTGGTCGCTTCTAGACTACCAAGTACATTGTTGTATGCGACTCCAAAGGACTAGGCGGGTTCTCGGTGGGTTTACCCACGTGCATACACATCTAGTACACTGTGGTATGCGTTTCCAAAAGGTTTGGCGGGTTTACTCGCTTACATACCCGCCCGCTTTGTTTTGAGCTCTGCATGAAATTTGGTTTCAGATTTGGTTTGCTATATCTTGCACTTTATTAGGCATAATATTTAGGGTTTACTTCACCGGAGTGTATCCAACTTGTCACGAAAAGTTATTGTATGTATTGAACTTCCATTTTTTCTATTGTATGTATCAAACTTATAAAAACCTACCATTTGATGTATTTTGATACACTTTTGTGATAAGTTGGATACACTTTTGTGACAAGTTGGATACACTTTCGTGGTAGGTTTTGATAAGTTTGATACATACAATAACTAGTTTTGATATGTTTGATACATACAATAGAAAAAATGGAAGTTCAATACATACAATAACTTTTCGTGACAAGTTGGATACACTCCGGTGAAGTAAACCCTAATATTTATAGATAATTAGCTTGTATAATTATCCCTAACTATGGGATAAAAATCAGTTTTAAATATTGATTGATATCATCTTTGATAATCAGAAGAATGTGAAAAATCTATAAAACCCTTATTTGTGGTGTCTTCTTGGTGCCTTGAAAACGAGATTGTTCCTTGAAGAATTATCCCTATAATCTGAATTTCGTGTAACCAAAACATAGGGTCAAAATATCATATTCAGAAAGTGATTTTTACACGATCCGTCAAGAAAATGCAGACATTTAAAGGTTTCTGAATCAAATTTCTCCTCCCCACACACCAACAGAAAATTGATTTTGAAAAATAACTATGAAGATTTGGACCAACCCGTGATCTGAACTAAGAGTAGGATTATGACCTATTGTAGTGCCACACGTCTTTATCACAATCATGTATGGAGTTGCAGACCTTGAACACACAACTACCAAGGTTAGAT
Organism: Centaurea solstitialis; assembly: GCA_030169165.1. NCBI lineage: Eukaryota > Viridiplantae > Streptophyta > Magnoliopsida > Asterales > Asteraceae > Centaurea > Centaurea solstitialis. The sequence goes on along the minus strand of CM058042.1, from coordinate 45,526,873 downwards.
ACATGTAAATAACATTAGGGATTCTCTTAACCTTAAACAATTATGTTTACACCAAAGAGTTTCCCTACTATCATTAAATGTCAATTTGTCTTTTTGTTTTTTACACACCTTTCAAAAGAGCTCATGTCAACAACATGTAGCTTTTTAATACAAGGATATGCTTTCTATTATTTATTTTTTGCTATCTTCTTGTATAGATCAAGATAGAGGGGATCCAAACGATGATAGAGGGATCACGGAAAAGATAGAGGGATCAAGAAAAAGAAAAATGGAATCAAAATGAAGAAATTGGGAATACAACAACATCCACAAAGAAAAAGGTTAGGGTTTAACATGGTTAGTAAAAATGCATAAAGAGTTTGAGTATTCCAAAGGGGGGAATCATGATGTAGAGTTTTGATAAATGGGGCAGATTGACTGAGAAATATAGATTTGTTGGTCCTAATGAGGCGACCTTCAAGTAAGGATAGTGTTCGGGATTATAGAAGGGGGGTTGAATATAATCACACAAAATTTCACTTTTAAATTCTTTGTTATATTAACAATATGAATTTACAGATTGTTGCGGAAATAGAAAAGACAATAAGTCTAAACTAAACAATCTAAGCTTTCTTTCACTATGCACTAAAGTGAGAAGATAAGAAAAGAAAGAAGATAGAGGAAATAAGAAAGAAAGGATTAGGGTATTTTTAGGATGAAGAAGAAGTATGGAGAACATCTCTTCAAGTCCTATTTATACCCAATGCATTAAATGCATGCAGACTCACTTTTGTGTACGTGTCACATTATAAGTGGTCCTTTGTACTATTTACTATAAACAAATACTCTTTGCATGGTGTGCAAAAGAGGATGTGAGTAAACAGTTGCCTTGAGGTCTGATAAGTACGGAGGGAACAGCAAAGAGACTGTCCTTATGTACTTTTGTGTCAGTAAAGGCGGATAATCCTTTTGTGCATTAGATTAAGACATTACACTAATCCTTCAGGATCAGGATACTGATCAGTGAGTAGAGTCCTGAAACTGATGTTGTTCAGGGTCACTTGTATCCTGATGAGTCTTCAGGATGTCATACGTAATTGAGCAGCCTGCTATCACTGAGTTTCGTCTTCAGATCACGAGCATGCTGGTCCTGTCATCAGCTAATTCTTCGACATCGCTGATGGTTCTTTGAGTATGATCTTGATGTCTTCAGAAGGTCTTCACTTCGGTGGTCAGGATCAGTAGACTGCAGAACAGGCTCGTTCATCTCCTGATCCTGATCCTGATGATTATAAAAATAAGTTACAGCATAAGTAACATGGAATAACACTGAACAGATTCAGTGATAATTCCTCAAGCTATAACAGAAGTAAAAACCTATTCACTAAGTAAAGTAGCAGGATCATTATCATTTCATCAGGTCTTAGGAGAGCTGGATCAACAATCTCCACCTAAATGATAATGATAAGACAATAGAGAAAATTGTCTAAGTCTAGAAAGAAAAAAAATTTCTAAGTCTAGATGAAACAGTAGGAAATAGAACTCATAAAGGTACATGTCCCATTTACTGTTTTGAGGGATCTTTTTCAGTACTATGATGGAGTAAAGTACAATGCACTGAATTGCATTTTCATTAATCTCAATAAAGGTTACAAGAGTAAAGAAAATACACAAGTACATAAATGATGTACTGAAAGGAAAATTACAAAAATTCCTAACTATCAGAGTCTTCACTAACTACCTCAGTCTTGACTTGAATGGGTAGAGGAGTTTCACCGAAGGCAATTCTTTGATCGAGGATAGCTCTGACAGTGCGAATGATTTCTTTATTGTCTTTGTTTTTCTTTTCTTTTTGAGCGATAAAGAGAACTGATACCAAGTGTTCATAGGGTGCTTTGTGTAGCTCGCTGAAACGCTGAAAGCGAAGATTTTTAGAGTTGTCGCTTACACAAATACCATGAACAGGTTCTCTGATGACTTGACCTTCAGAGAGAGAAACTCCTGAGGGAAAAGAAAGATCAAGCATCGAGAGATCCAGTGGCTTGATAATAGTCCTGGGCATGCAAGGACTGGGTCTCCTTGTTGAAGTGCCTGCTGATCTTCGAACAGGAGGCTGAGGCAGTGCTGATGAAGGTTGGAGTAAGTCATCAGGAATTTCGGTTGTTCTTTTGATGCGTGCTATAAGTCCATTTATGACTTCTTCTACTTCAGCCCTGTAGTTTCTGTTGGCTTTTGGAAGTAGGCTTCTAATTTCGTTCCACTCTGACAAGTTGTATCTGTCCAGCTTGTCAAGAGTGTGTTGCACATCCTTAACTCCTGAGCGTTTGACGGTGATCCAGGTTTTTGCTTTCTTGCCGCACGTTCGACTAAGATGGATTCCTGAGATAGCAGCACCATGTTTCCTGAGATGTAGACGATCTCGGCACCAGTCAAGCTCTGAGTTCACTTCTTCAGCCTGTTCCTCTGCATTTCTGTTGAAGACCTTCAGCACGGCCTTCTGTGCTAGAACATGATCAGCACTTATTTCGTCGTCTTCATCAACAAAATTATACGCAAGCCGTCTTGCGGCTTGAGCAGAAAGAAATGCTTCCTTCTGCTTCTTATTATGTTCCTCCTGAGCCTGTAAAGCGAGGTCGTACTCCTCCTGTGATAGATAGGCGAACTCGGAGTCCCAAGAGGTACAAAGAGGAATTTTTACTCTTGTACTCTCGAGTCGCTCTATCACAGCGTCTAAACGCCCATCCCTGTTCACAGCAGCAGAAGTGTCAGGGTAATTCTCTCCTTCAGAACTTGGAGAATTAGAGGGAGGAGATCTAGGGGAAGAAGCAGGAGTGGAGAAATCATCAGAGATGAATTCATCATCTGACGATAGGCATATAGTCTCAGGAGGGGCTTGGATTTCAGGGGTTCTGGAGGAAGAAGCTTCAGAGTCAAAGCGGGTTGGGTTTGAAGGAATGGGTTCATGGTTTAGGGGAGTTACTCTGAATGTCATTCTGCTCAGTTCGGCTCGTGTCCGTTCTGATGGACTATTCTCCATAAGGCGAACAATCTCACCAGTGACAGAACCAAAGTTAACATCCTGAAATTTAGAGTCGGCTTGGTTTTTAGGTTCAGGGGTTGGTTCAGGAGTAGGTTGAGGTGTTGGTTCAGAGGTAGGTTGTTTGGGTGGTTGGTAGATAACCAGTTGTAGGTTGTTTGTGGGTGAGTGTTCAGAGGAGGTGTCAGTAATGGTAATGGTTTCAGGGGTAGGTTTAGATTTAAGAAGAGAAGATATGGGGAGGTTATCAGAAGATGAGGGAGAGGATGGTGGAGGTAACATACCAGGTGCACCGGGGTTCTCCCCCTGAGACTGTGCAGGCCCTGGAGTGGGCGTTGAAGCTGGGATCTTCTCGACGATGAAGTCGTCGTCTTCCTCATCATCATCATCATCATCTTCATCATCCTCGTTCGTTCCCCCTTGTTCATTTGTTCTCCAGTTGGTGGAGGGGGAATAAACGGAATGGTCTCGCTGCAGAGGCTGTCTCTCCCCCTCAACAGGTGCCTTGGGAAAGGCAGCTGTTGATATACACCTCTGGAGGAGAGAGGCCATATCGGTTTGAAGCTTGGCGGAGACGATGGAGGAGCTGACAAGGGATTGAAGCAGATCCCTGTCAGCGTTTGAGAACGCTGGTGGCGGAGGAGCAGTGGTGATGGTGTTGACGGCGGTGGTGAGTTTAGTAACCTGCTCCTGGAGAGCGCGGAGCCCTGCCTCTTGAGCATCCAATCTCTGAACCACTGTAGTTTGGAAAGTGGTGAGAGAGTTGGTGTTGTTGGTGACCGCAGTAGAGAGAACAGGCAGGGCGGTGGCCTTCAGGTCATCAATAGACGCCTGAAGGGAGTTGGAAGATGTAGCCACTTGAGAGACCTTGTCATGGATAGTATCCAGGCAAGGAATCGTCAATGTCACAGCCGTTGGCGGCGGAGTGGCAGCGGTAGCAGCAGCAGTGGCAGTGGCGGCGGCAGCTTCAGCGGCAGCAGCAGCAGCTTTGGCAGAGGCCAATTCCAGCTCCAAGGCCTGGAGACTGGCCTTGTGCGCATCTTCCTGCAGTTGCAGGGCAGCTCTGGAGTCCTGGAGCTGTCGTTCAGCGGACTGTCGCCTGAGCTCTGCTGCGTTCAGATGTCGCTCAGAGTCCGTGAAGACGAACTCGTCGAAGCAATCATCCTGAAGCTGAGGATGATCCTGAGAAGTAGCTCCAAAAGAACCTGTAAAAGAAGTAGCTAAATGAGCACTAGAAGACTCAATAGCTTTCACAGAAGAAGAAATGGAAATAATTTGCTTAAAAGTATTACCTGAGGCTAGGAGGGTATCAAAGCGATTACCCTCCACATTCTCTGAGCGTTCGAGATGAACAACCTCAGGTTCTAATTGTTGAGGTGCAGGAGTATCTGCGGGTAGAGAAGATTTAGATAAACGAGAGGTTCTATTAAAAATTGCAGGGAGAGTGAGGTAATATTTCTTACCAGCAACCTGCTTCTTTTTCTTCTGCGCCTTAGATTTGGCGCGTTTGGGTTGAGGAGGAGGAGTGGATCTAGAAGGAGGTGGGCGCTTCAGGAGCGCGGAAGAAGTGTTTGCAGCTGGGGAAGTCAGTAATGGGTTAGCTACTGACATAGCATGCAGGGAAAGAGAAGAAGATGGTTTGGATGAGAGGGAAGAAAACATACCTTGACCAGGAGGAGAGGTGGGTTGCTCTTCTGCTTCTAGATCTGGTTCAGGGACAACCAGAACTGCAGAGAGAGGAACGTCTTCAGGTTTTGGAGAAACCTGGTCTAGGAACTTGGGCCCGAGGGCGTAGTTGTTGAACGTTCCTTCCTTGGGGTAGGCTGGCCCCATATGGAGTTCCAGAACAGCCGAGAAGAACCGAGTGTAGGGGACGTTGACCACCCGGGTTCTGTTCTTGATCTTCTTGACCATGTCATCCCATATGCAGCGAACATAGTCAAACTTGCGATTTTTGATCGCAGAGTAGACCATGTTTTGGATTGCAGTGGGGAATTGTTCTGTGCTCCCCGTCTTCCCTGTCAGACAGAGACCGAACGTGTTCCATATGTAGTAGAACGTGGCGTTCAGCCCTGTCTTGTGGACAGTAGCAGCAGTCTTGACTAGAGGGACACCTTCCCTCTCAGGCCACTTGTAGCCAATCGCGTCGAGCAGAGAGATGACGTCGTCAGAGGAAGGAGGAGGAGGAAATTTCTTCTTCTTGGGGAATTGCAGGACGTTCCGCAGGGTCCCAATTCCAAAGGAAATGATGTCTTCCTTTATCTGAAACTTTATTACTTCATGCATTTTGCCCTTGGAGTTTCTCTCCTGGGCTACTGTGGCAGTTGACCACAGTTGGAGTAGCAGAGGTTTGTTTGGCTTCGGGTTGAGGGTGAAAGTCGTCTTCAGGGGACAGCTGAGAAGAAAGTCCCTAGCAGGCTTCAGATAGGCCTTGCTGGCAGGTAAGTCGAATTGGCCAATGAGATTGTTGGCCTTGAATTGGATGTCATGCTGAGGGATGACAACCGGCAGGCTTCCAGTAGCAGTGAGTAGAGTGGTGGCCTCAGAGGAGAGCTGGGCGTCTAGTGATGTAGAAGTAGTAGCAGCCATCCTGTTAAAAACAAAAAATAACATATGTGGATGATTAAGAATCCAAAATATGCATTTTTCTTCACTTTTCAATGAACACAGAATATGTTCATAAAAGTGGTGAAATCCTTTATACTTGGAATAGATTGGATACCAAAATGCACAAAAGGAATGTGTTTTGGTATTAAAGAGAACTTCTATTTTGATGAAGTTATATCAAAATAGGAGTTGATGATTGTTCTTAAAAGAAAAACTAAGATCAAACGAAGTGATCTTAAGGTTTTTGGAAAAACGTTTATCAAAATAAGTTGTTTAAGAGAAGAATATCAACTTAGTTTGTAGAAAGAACAAGGAATATAAAGACACTTACGATGATTCTGTTAAGAATGTGGTGAGTGTGTGTTCTTGGTGTTCTCGAGAATGCAGATTCGAGAGACAAATCTTTTCTTGCTTTGAGTTCTTTGAGAGAGAAATGTGAGCGTAAAGAGTGAAATGGAGTACGAATGAGGTTTTTATACCTCGTGGTAGGAGAGAGAAAATGGATGAGAGAGAAAAGAGCGGCTAATTTCAAACGTAATGATGAAAAAAGAAGTTCTACGCGCGTTCACGCGCCTGACACACGTCGTGGGGAACAGGAAACGTCCCATTACGTGTCATTGCAGATGAAAAGTTTGTTTTATTCGAAAACTTAAAAACCACCTTTTCAGGGGATAATTCCATTTTGATGAAAGAAGAGTTTTCTAGGAATTTGAGTACTTATCAGATAAGTACTGTTTTGGGAAAATCCTCTTATCACATTTAATGCGATAAGGTTTCAGGAGCAGAGGTACTTACCTGAGAATTATCAGTATTCGGATTTTGAACAAAGATTTTGTAAGTACTGAATAGAGTTATCTCCTGATGAGAGTTTTATTCAGGAGTTGTTAAGAAAAGAGTCCTGAGAAAAGTTATTCTATAGGATTTAACAACTGTTTGTCCTGATAAACTTCAATCATCAGGATTTAACATCCCAAGTTCACTGATGAGCATATTAAAACGCGTTACATCCTGTGGTTTGGTAAAGAGGTCAGCGAGCTGATATTCAGTAGGGACAAAATGGAGTTCAATATCACCATTCATCACATGATCCCTGATGAAGTGATATCTCACTTCAATGTGCTTTGTCTAGGAGTGTAAGACAGGATTGTTAGCGATGGCGATCGCTGAAGTGTTGTCACAGTAGATAGGAATTTTAGAGAGTTGTATGTCATAGTCCTGAAGTTGATTTCTCAGCCACAGGACTTGAGCACAACAGATTCCTGCTGCAACATATTCAGCTTCAGCAGTTGATGTGGACACAGAGTTCTGTTTCTTGCTAGTCCAACTCACCAACTTGCCACCTAGCAGGTGACACCCACCAGTGGTGCTTTTCCTGTCGATCTTACATCCTGCAAAGTCACTATCAGAATAAGCAGTTAGATCGAACCCTGAGTCCTTGGAGTACCAAAGACCCAGATTAGGAGTTCCCTTCAGATATCTAAAAATTCGCTTTACAACGGTTAGATGGGATTCTTTGGGTTCAACCTGATAACGAGCACATAAACAAGTAGAATACATGATATCAGGGCGACCAGCTGTGAGATATAGCAGAGAGCCGATCATTCCTCTGTAGAGAGTCACATCAACAGGTTTCCCTTTGGAATCCTTGTCAACTGATAGAGGAGGAGCCATTGGAGTCTTCATCGGTGTACAGGATGTGAGATCAAATTTCTTCAGCATCTCATGTACATATTTACCTTGATTGATAAAGATTCCCTTTTCAGATTGCTTGATCTGAAGTCCTAAAAAGAATGTTAGTTCACCCATCATAGACATTTTATATTCAGATTTCATGAGTAACTCAAACTTTTCGTAGAGTTTGGGATTGGTTGATCCGAAGATAATGTCATCGATATATATCTGGACAAGAAGGATATGCTTAGGATATTTCTTAAGAAATAGAGTGCTATCGATCTTACCACGAACAAAACCTTTAGAGAGAAGAAAGGTTGGCAGGGTATCATACCAGGCACGAGGAGCCTGTTTTAACCCATAGAGAGCCTTGTTTAACTTGTAGACGTGATCAGGGAACTTAGGATCTACAAAGCCAGGAGGCTGAGCCACATAGACTTCTTCGTTAAGTTTTCCATTCAGAAAGGCATTTTTGATGTCCATCTGAAAAACCTTGAAGTTCATATGTGCTGCAAAGGCTAGGAAAAGTCGAATTGCTTCGAGCCTAGCCACAGGAGCAAAGGTTTCATCGTAATCAATGCCCTCTTCCTGCCTGTATCCCTGAGCCACAAGGCGAGCCTTGTTTCGAATAATCGTACCAATCTCATCAAGCTTATTTCGAAAAATCCACTTGGAACCAATGATAGTACGTTTTCGAGGCCTAGGGACGAGAAGCCAGACATTGTTTCTGATGAACTCTGCTAGCTCTTCCTGCATGGCTGAGACCCAGGCAGGATCACGCAAGGCATCATCTATTTCTTTAGGTTCATTTTCAGAAATGAAATTAACATAAAGACAGATGTTACCAGATTGGCGTCGAGTTTTAATGCCAGAGGAGGGATTACCAAGAACTTGATCAATGGGATGATCCTTGGTCCATCGAAGAGCAGGTGGCTGATACACCTGTCCTGAAGTGGAGGCTTCATTTACTGATGGATTAGGGAGAAGATTAGTAGGAGCAAGTTCACTATCAGTGGTTTGAGAAAAGTCTTCACTGTTAGTGGGTTGATCAAGTTCAGTTGGTGTGATTTGGGTAATTGGAGTGGCATTTATCAAAGGTGGAGTGGGTATTTCAGTGGGTGGTAAAGGATTTTCTTCAAAACCATCAGGAAGGTCTTGAGGAGTTGGATCAACAATGGGAGTTTCAGGGATTTGAAAGAAAGAGTCAGCCCACTGATTTATTTCAGAATTTTCATGAGGGTGAGGAAAGGTAGGATCCGATTCATCAAATTTGACATGAATCGTTTCCTCTATGGTTTGTCTTTGTTTGTTAAACACACGGTAGGTTTTAGAAATAGAGGAGTATCCAAGGAAGATTCCATCATCAGAATTGGAATCGAACTTTCCAAGGTTATCTTTGTTGTTCAGGATGTAGCAGACACAACCAAAGATATGGAGATGTTCGATTGAGGGTTTCTTGTTACGAAAGAGTTCGTAAGGAGTTCTTCTGAAGCGTTTTACTATCAGGGATCTGTTCTGAGTATAGCAAGCTGTGTTGACAGCTTCAGCCCATAATTGAGTGGCAAGGTTGGCTTCACTCAACATAGATCGTGCAGCTTCAACCAGGGTTCTGTTTCGTCTTTCAGCAACACCATTTTGCTGAGGAGTTCTTACAGATGAGAAGTTCTGAGAGATACGTTTCTGATCGAAAAAGGTTTCCAGGGTACTGTTTTTGAACTCAGTTCCGTGGTCACTCCTGATTGATCGAACAGTAAGGTTGTTGAGCCTTTCCATCTTCCTGACGAACAAAATGATTTCTTCAGGAGCATCACTCTTGGATCGAAGAAAGAATACCCAAGTATATCTGGAATATTCATCAACGATTACCAGAGTATATTTCTTTCCAGAAATGGATTGGACATTGACAGGTCCAAAGAGATCCATGTGGAGAAGTTGTAGAGGAGAGCTGATGGAGGAAATCTGCTTGGACTTAAAGCTAGCCCTGGTCTGTTTTCCTTTCTCAGATGCTGAACAAAGAGATACCTTTGTATAGCGAAAGTCAGGAAGACCAACAACAAGATTGTTGATGCAGAGTTGATTTATCGTCTTGAAGTTGAGATGAGAAAGACGCTTGTGCCAAAGCCAATTTGTATCAGAGGAAGCACGAGATACAAAGCAGAAGTTGTCAGTGGAAGTATTCATGTTGATGATGTAGATATCAGCATGTCTCACTCCAGTGAGAATAACTTCCTTACGTCTGTTTTTGACTTTGCACTTTTTCTTTGAGAAGGAGACTTTGTGATTCTTATCACACAGTTGACTGATGCTCAGAAGATTATGCATCAGGCCTTCAACATAAGCAACTCTTTTGAACGTAGTTACTCCGTTGGTCAGTGTGCCATACCCTCGGGTTTGGCCTTTACCGTTTCCACCAAAGGTCACAGCAGGACCTCTTTCTTCACGGTAGTTAGAGAGGACAGATTTAGAACCAGTCATGTGTCGAGAGCATCCACTGTCCAAGTACCAGATGCCCTTATCCTGTAAAATTTAGAGTTTAAGTTTTTCTTGGTACCCATAGGACTATGGATCCAGAATTATCAGTAGGACTGGTGGAGTTAGTGGCAGCCTTTACTGAATTACCAGTACTTGAGGCTGGAGTCTTGACTGAGGAGACAGTCTTGACAACCTTCTTTCCTTTGACTGAATTATCAGTCTTAGGATTTTTCTTTACCTTAGCTGATTTTTCAGCTTTGGTAGCATCAGGACACTTACTCGCAATATGGTCATTTAATCCACAGTGATAACATTTGCGATATTGAAAGCGTTTAGTGGGGTCCAGGAAGTCTTTGAACTTCAGATGAGCAGGACCAGTACCAAGTATGCCTTTAGCATTGGACAGAGGAGGAATTGGTTTCTTCTCCAGAGTCTTTTGCTTTAGGTCGATCTTCAGTCTGGGAACAGGATTTTGAGAAAAAGATTTTAATCCTGAGACTGAAGGACCACCACCCAGAACTTTGTTCTTGGGTTTAGGACTCTTGGTCTTTGAAGGTGTTACAGTTTTGGATTTTTTCTTGACTGTTTTCTTTTTGCTCTTAGGAGCACCTTCAGTGTGTGTGTTGGAAGGAGAAGGGATGTTTTCAGGAGCATTAGGATCAGGAATAGAAGAAACAAACATTCCAAATTTAAGCATGGAACGATCAGGTCTAGGACATCCACTACTGAATCCAAGACCCTTTTTGTTTTTGACATTTCTCCCTGAAGCTAAAATTTCATCAACTTTCTCAGAGGCGTCACTCCATCCTTTGATGGTGACTTTTTCAGCATTTAACTCAGCCAGGGCTCTTTCTTTGGTAGCAAGAGCCGTTTCTCTTTCAATACAGAGGGTTTTATTAACAGTGACCTGGTCTTTATAGTTTTCTTCCAGAATAGTAAGTTGTTTTATTTTTTCTTGGCACTCTCTGAGTTGATCACGAAGATCAATATTCATCTTCTCAGCAGAGGTTTTACCATTCAGGGCTTTGTAGAGATCAAGAGTAACCAGGTCCAGCTGAGTCAAGCTTTCAAGAGGGACAAAAGGAATAGGTACCTGACTGGGAGAATCAGTCGCAGAGGTAGAAGCTTCAGGAGTCGTAGAGGAAGAAGCTTCAGGAGCTTGAGTAGGAACCTCTTCAGGGACCTCTTCTATCTTAGCCATGAGAACTAAGGTAGGTTCCTCAATAATGGCCATCAGTGCCACTTGAGTATCTTCCTCATCAGATGAGTCATCAGAGGAGACATCATCCCAATCGCAGTCTTCTGCGATAAGACCTTTACCTTTGCGCTGAATTTTCATCTTCTTGTATTTCTCTTTCAGGCGCTGGTATTTGGGGTTCTTAGAGGAAGATTTGGCAGAAGAGGGAGCAAACTGACTTTTCCTGTACCTGCAATCATTAGCAAAGTGTCCCTTGCCCTGACAGTTGTAGCATATAGCAGTAGCCCTTGTCAACAGGTTCTGATTTAGGCTTGTCAGTTATAGAAAGAGGTTTCTTTTTATGGAAGTTTCCCTTTTTGGCAAACTTTTTAAAAGATCTAGTTAATAAAGCAAGAGATTCATTGAATTCAGGATCTTCTAACATGCCAGAGTCAGAGGATTCTAATTCAGTAATAGTTACCGAAGAAGGAGTAGCAACAGTAGGAACTGAATCAGAGACCAGTGCAACAGAGTTACTTTTGGTATCTTTAGTATCTCTTATGAGATTCTTTTTCAGTTTCTTCTGTTGTTCACGGTTTAGAAGAATACCGTACAACTCACTTAGTGTGAGTGTCTTTATGTCTTTTGACATAGTTAAGCAGGAGGTGTAGATTTCCCAATGTTCAGGAAGAGCTTCCATGAACTTGGTAACCACCTCAGAGTTAGGATAGGTAGTACCGATAGTCTTCAGGTCAATCAGGAGACAATTGAATCTTTGATGTAGCTGGGAGAGAGTTTCATCCTTCTGATGAATAAAGCTTTCGTACTGACGAACCAAGAAAATCTTTCTTGATTCCAAGAGAACAGCAGTACCTTCATATTGAACACAGAGGGTGTCCCAAATCTCTTTAGCAGAGCGAAGGTGACAGACTGAGTGGAATACATCATCAGGGAGTGACATGGCAATGAGAGACCTAGCCTTAGTGTCAATGTTGACCAGGCGTCTGTCTTCATCATTCCAGTCAGTCACAGGCTTTACCAGTTCCCTTTCAGGTAAAGCTGGTTGGTTGCCTGCAGCAGGAATAGCATGAACGGTTTGTGTGGGCACATGTGGTCCATTTTCCAGAAAGTAAGGAATCTGGGGATCAGAACCAGAAAGAAAGAGTTCCATCCTGGTTTTCCAAAGAGAAGTTATCTTTGTTAAACCTTGGAGGTTTTCCAGCAGAGCCGGTATCAAAGTAGTTATCCTTAGCTTGAAGAGCCATGGATTAAGAGAAGAGAGGATCACAAGATTTTTCTTAGAGAAGAAAGTGAGAGCTTGTATCTGCTCTGATACCACTTGTTGGTCCCAATGAGGTGACCTTCAAGTAAGGATAGTGTTTGGGATTATAGAAGGGGGGGTTGAATATAATCACACAAAATTTCACTTTTAAATTCTTTGTTATATTAACAATATGAATTTACAGATTGTTGCGGAAATAGAAAAGACAATAAGTCTAAACTAAATAATCTAAGCTTTCTTTCACTATGCACTAAAGTGAGAAGATAAGAAAAGAAAGAAGATAGAGGAAATAAGAAAGAAAGGATTAGGGTATTTTTAGGATGAAGAAGAAGTATGGAGAACATCTCTTCAAGTCCTTTTATGATTGCTCTTGCCCAAGGATTGTTCTTAAAAGAAATAAGAACATCATATTAACTGTTTTAACAAAAATCTTAGAAGATTTTGGAAAAGCTAAGATCAAACGGAGTGATCTTAGGGTTTTTGGAAAAACGATTAACAAAATAAGCTGTTTAGGTGAAGAATGCCAACTTACAATGTAGAAAGAACAAGAGTAAAGAAACACTTACGATGATCTTGTTAGAGAAAGTGGTGAGTGTTCTTGGTGTTCTTGAGAGAAAAGAGAAGTTCTTGCTTTTTCTTGCTTGAATGCTTACAGAGAATTATGTGAGGGTAAAGAGTGTAATGGATTACGAGTGAGGTTTTTATACCTCGTGGTAGGAGAGAGAAAATGGATGAGAGAGAAACGGGCGGCTAAATTCAAACGTAATGATGAATAAAGGGAGTTCTACGCGCGGTCACGCGCCTGACACACGTCGTGGGGAACAGGAAACGTCTCATTACGTGTCAGTGCAGATGAAAAGTTTGTTTTATTTGAAAAGATAAAAACCGCCTTTTCAGGGGATAATTCCATTTTGATGAAAGATTTGTTTTCATGGAATTGGAGTACTTATCAGATAAGTACTGTTTTGGGAAAATCCTCTTATCACATTTAATGCGATAAGGTTTCAGGAGCAGAGGTACTTACCTGAGAATCATCAGTATTTGGATATTGAACAAAGATTTTGTAAATACTGAATAGAGTCATCCTCTGATGAGAGTTAGTTCAGGAGTTGTTAAAGAAAGAGTCCTGAGAATAGTTATTCTATAGGATTTAACAACTGTTTGTCCTGATAAACTTCAATCATCAGGATTTAACATCCCAAGTTCACTGATGAGCATATTGAAACGCGTTACATCCAGTGGTTTGGTAAAGAGGTCAGCAAGCTGATATTCAGTAGGGACAAAATGGAGTTCAATATCACCATTCATCACATGATCCCTGATGAAGTGATATCTCACTTCAATGTGCTTTGTCTTGGAGTGTAAGACAGGATTGTTGGCGATGGCTATCGCTGAAGTATTGTCACAGTAGATAGGAATTTTAGAAAGTTGTATGTCATAGTCCTGAAGTTGATTTCTCAGCCACAGGACTTGAGCACAACAGATTCCTGCTGCAACATATTCAGCCTCAGCAGTTGATGTGGACACAGAGTTCTGTTTCTTGCTAGTCCAACTCACCAACTTACCACCAAGTAGGTGACACCCACCAGTGGTGCTTTTTCTGTCAATCTTACATCCTGCAAAGTCACTATCAGAATAAGCTGTTAGATCGAACCCTGAGTCCTTGGAGTACCAAAGACCCAGATTAGGAGTTCCCTTCAGGTATCTGAAGATCCGCTTTACAGCGGTCAGATGGGATTCTTTGGGTTCAGCCTGATAACGAGCACATAGACATGTAGAATACATGATATCAGGGCGACTAGCTGTAAGATACAGCAGAGAGCCGATCATTCCTCTATAGAGAGTCACGTCAACAGGTTTCCCTTTGGAATCCTTGTCAAGGGACAGAGGAGGAGCCATTGGAGTCTTCATCGGTGTACAGGATGTGAGATCAAATTTCTTCAGCATCCCATGTACATATTTACCTTGATTGATAAAGATTCCCTTTTCAGATTGCTTGATCTGAAGTCCTAAAAAGAATGTTAGTTCACCCATCATAGACATTTTATATTCAGATTTCATGAGCAACTCAAACTTTTCGCAGAGTTTGGGATTTGTGGATCCAAAGATAATGTCATCGACATATATCTGGACAAGAAGGATATGCTTAGGATATTTCTTTAGAAATAAAGTGCTATCAATCTTTCCACGAACAAAACCTTTAGAGAGAAGAAAGGTTGAGAGGGTATCATACCAGGCACGAGGAGCCTGTTTTAACCCATAGAGAGCCTTGTTTAACTTGTAGACGTGATCAGGGAACTTAGGATCTACAAAGCCAGGAGGCTGAGCCACATAGACTTCTTCGTTAAGTTTTCCATTCAGAAAGGCATTTTTGATGTCCATCTGAAAAACCTTGAAGTTCATATGTGCTGCAAAGGCTAGGAAAAGTCGAATTGCTTCGAGCCTAGCCACAGGAGCAAAGGTTTCATCGTAATCAATGCCCTCTTCCTGCCTGTATCCCTGAGCCACAAGGCGAGCCTTGTTTCGAATAATCGTACCAATCTCATCAAGCTTATTTCGAAAAATCCACTTGGAACCAATGATAGTACGTTTTCGAGGCCTAGGGACGAGAAGCCAGACATTGTTTCTGATGAACTCTGCTAGCTCTTCCTGCATGGCTGAGACCCAGGCAGGATCACGCAAGGCATCATCTATTTCTTTAGGTTCATTTTCAGAAATGAACTTAACATAAAGACAGATGTTACCAGATTGGCGTCGAGTTTTAATGCCAGAGGAGGGATTACCAAGAACTTGATCAATGGGATGATCCTTGGTCCATCGAAGAGCAGGTGGCTGATACACCTGTCCTGAAGTGGAGGCTTCATTTACCGATGGATTAGGGAGAAGATTAGTAGGAGCAAGTTCACTATCAGTGGTTTGAGAAAAGTCTTCACTGTTAGTGGGTTGATCAGGTTCAGATGGTATGATTTGGGTGATTGGAGTGGCATTTATCAGAGGTGGAGTAGATATTTCAGTGGGTGGAATAGGAGGATCTTCTTCAAAACCATCAGGAAGGTCTTGAGGAGATGGATCAGCAATGGGAGGTTCAGGGACTTGAAAGAAAGAGTCAGCCCACTAATTTATTTCAGAATTTTCATGAGGGTGAGGGAAAGTAGGACCCGATTCATCAAACTTGACATGAATCGTTTCCTCTATGGCTTGTCTTCGTTTGTTGAACACACGGAAGGTTTTAGAGATAGAGGAGTATCCAAGGAAAATTCCATCATCAGACTTGGAATCGAACTTTCCAAGGTTATCTTTGTTGTTCAGGATGTAGCAGACACAACCAAAGATATGAAGATGTTCGATAGAGGGTTTCCTGTTACGAAAGAGTTCGTAAGGAGTTCTTCTGAAGGGCTTTACTATCAGGGATCGGTTCTGAGTATAGCAAGCTGTGTTAACAGCTTCTGCCCAGAATTGAGTGGTAAGGTTTGCTTCACTCAACATTGATCGTGCAGCTTCAATCAGGGTTCTGTTTCGTCTTTCAGCAACGCCATTTTGCTGAGGAGTTCTAACGGATGAGAAGTTCTGAGAGATACCTTTCTGATCGAAGAAGGTTTCCAGGGTACTGTTTTTGAATTCAGTTCCGTGGTCACTCCTGATTGATCGAACATTAAGGTTGTTGAGTTTCTCCATCTTTCTGACGAACAAAATGATTTCTTCAGGAGCATCACTCTTGGATCGAAGAAAGAATACCCAAGTGTATCTGGAAAATTCATCAACGATTACCAGAGTGTATTTCTTTCCAGCAATGGATTGGACGTTGACTGGTCCAAAGAGATCCATGTGGAGAAGTTGTAGAGGAGAGCTGATGGAGGAAATCTGCTTGGACTTGAAGCTAGCCCTGGTCTGTTTTCCTTTCTCACATGCTGAACAAAGAGATACCTTTGTGTAGCGAAAGTCAGGAAGACCAATAACAAGATTGTTGATGCAGAGTTGATTCAGCGTCTTAAAGTTGAGATGAGAGAGACGCTTGTGCCATAGCCAATTAGTATCAGAGGAAGCACGAGATACAAAACAGAAGTTGTCAGTGGAAGTATTCATGTTGATAATGTAGATATCAGCATGTCTCACACCAGTGAGAATAACTTCTTTTCTTCTGTTCTTGACTTTGCACTTCTTCTTTGAGAAGGAAACTTTGTGATTCTTATCACATAGTTGACTGATGCTTAGAAGATTATGCATCAGGCCTTCAACATAAGCAACTCTTTTGAACGTAGTTACTCCGTTGGTCAGTGTGCCATACCCTCGGGTTTGGCCTTTACCGTTTCCACCAAAGGTCACAGCAGGACCTCTTTCTTCACGGTAGTTAGAGAGGACAGATTTAGAACCAGTCATATGTCGAGAGCATCCACTGTCCAGATACCAGATGCCCTTGTCCTGTAAAATTTAGAGTTTAAGTTTTTCTTGGTACCCATAGGACTATGGATCCAGAAGTATCAGTAGGACTGGTGGAGTTAGTGGCAGCCTTAACTGATTTATCAGTTCTTGAGGCTGAAGTCTTGACTGAGGGGACAGTCTTGACAACCTTCTTTCCTTTGACTGAATTGTCAGTCTTAGGATTTTTCTTTACCTTGGCTGATTTTTCAGCTTTGGTAGCATCAGGACACTTACTCGCAATATGGTCGTTTAATCCACAGTGATAACATTTGCGATATTGAAAGCGTTTAGTGTGGTCCAGGAAGTCTTTAAACTTCAAGTGAGCAGGACCAGCACCAAGTATGCCTTTAGCATTGGACATTGGAGGAATTGGTTTCTTCTCCTGAGTCTTTTGCTTCAGGTCAACCTTCAGTCTGGGAGCAGGATTTTGAGAGAAAGATTTTGATCCTGAGACTGAAGGACCACCACCCAGAACTTTGTTCTTGGGTTTAGGACTCTTGGTCTTTGAAGGTGTTACAGTCTTAGATTTTTCCTTGACTGCGTTCTTTTTGCTCTTAGGAGCACCTTCAGAGTGTGTGTTAGAAGAAGAAGGAATGTTTTCAGGAGCATTGGGATCAGGGATAGAAGAAACAAATTTTCCAAATTTGAGCATAGAACTATCAGATTTAGTTCCACCACGAGTGTATCCAAGACCCCTTTTGTTTTTAACATTTCTTCCTGAGGCTACTATTTCATCAACCTTTTCAGAGGCGTCACTCCATCCTTTGATGGTGACTTTTTCAGCGTTTAACTCAGCCAGGGCTCTTTCTTTGGCAGCAAGAGCCATTTCTCTTTCAATACAGAGAGTTTTGTTTACAGTGACCTGGTCTTTATAGTTTTCTTCCAGAATGGTAAGTTGTTTTATTTTCTCTTGACATTCCTTAAGTTGACCACGAAGGTCAATATTCATTTTTTCAGCAGAGGTTTTACCATTCAGGGCTTTGTAAAGATCAAGAGTGACCAAGTCCAGCTGAGTTAAGCTTTCAAGAGGGACGAGAGGAATAGGTACCTGACTGGAAGAATCAGTCGCAGAGGTGGAAGCTTCAGGAGTGGAAGAAGAAGCTTCAGGAGCCTGAATAGGAATTTCTTCAGGGACTTCTTCTATCTTAGCCATGAGAGCTAAGGTAGGTTCCTCAATAATGGCCATCAGTGCCACTTGAGTATCTTCCTCATCAGATGAGTCATCAGAGGAGACATCATCCCAATCGCAGTCTTCTGCGATAAGACCTTTACCCTTGCGCTGAGTTTTCATCTTTTTGTACTTTTCTTTCAGGCGCTGGTATTTGGGGTTCTTAGAAGAAGATTTGGCAGATGAGGGAGCAAACTGACTTTTCCGGTACCTGCAATCATTAGCAAAGTGTCCTTTGCCCTGACAGTTGTAGCAGATAGCAGTAGCCTTATCAACAGGGTCTGATTTAGGCTTGTCAGTAATAGCAAGATGTTTCTTTTTATGGAAGTTTCCCTTTTTGGCAAACTTCTTAAAGGATCTAGTTAATAAAGCAAGAGATTCATTGAATTCAGGATCTTCTGACATGTCAGAGTCAGAGGATTCTAATTCAGTAATAGTGACAGAAGAAGGAGTAGCAATAGTAGGAACTGAATCAGAGACCAATGCAACAGAGTTACTTTTGGTATCTTTAGAGTCTCTTATGAGATTCTTTTTCAGTTTCTTCTGTTGTTCACGGTTAAGAAGAATACCGTACAACTCACTTAGTGTGAGTGTATTTATGTCCTTTGACATAGTTAAGCAGGAGGTGTAGATTTCCCAATGTTCAGGAAGAGCTTCCATGAAATTGGTAACCACCTCAGAGTTAGAGTAGGTAGTACCGATGGTCTTCAGATCAATCAGAAGACAGTTGAATCTCTGATGTAGTTGGGAGAGAGTTTCATCCTTCTGATGAATAAAGCTTTCATATTGACGAACCAAGAAAATCTTTCTTGATTCCATGAGAACAGCAGTACCTTCATATTGAACACAGAGAGTGTCCCATATTTCTTTAGCAGATCGAAGGTGGCAGACAGAATGGAATACATCGTCAGGGAGTGACATGGCAATGAGAGACCTAGCCTTGGTGTCAATGTTGACCAGGCGTCTGTCTTCATCATTCCAGTCCGTCACAGGCTTTACCAGCTGCCTTTCAGGTACAGCTGGTTGGCCAGCAGCAGCAGGAATGGGGTGGACGGTTTGTGTAGGCACATGTGGTCCATTTTCCAGAAAGTATGGAATCTGGGGATCAGAACCAGAGAGAAAGAGTTCCATCCTGGTTTTCCAAAGAGAGAAGTTATCTTTGTTGAACCTAGGAGGTTTTCCAGCAGAGCCGGTATCAAAGTAGTTATCCTTAGCTTGAAGAGCCATGGATTAGAAGAGAGGATCACAAGATTTTTCTTAGAAGAAAATGAGAGCTTGTATCTGCTCTGATACCACTTGTTGGTCCCAAGGGGGTGACCTTCAAGCAAGGATGGTGTTTGGGATTATAGAAGGGGGGGGGGGGGTTGAATATAATCACAAAAATGTCACTTTTAAATTCTTGTTTTATAAACAATATGAATTTACAGATTGTTGCGGAAATAGAAAAAACTACAAGTCTAAACTAAACAATCTAAGTTCTTTCACTATGCACTAGAGTGAGAAGATTAAGAAAAGAAACAAGACAGAGGGAATAAAGAAAGAAAGGACTCGAGTAGAATTAGGATCAAGAAGAAGTATGGAGAACATCTCTTCGAGTCCTATTTATACCCAATGCATTAAATGCATGTAGAACCACTTTTGTGTACGTGTCACAATGTAAGTGGTCCTTTGTACTGTTTACTATAAACAAATACTCTTTGTATGGTGTGCAAAAGAGGAAGTGTGTAAACAGTTGCCTTGAGGTCTGATAAGTACGGAGGGAACAGTAAAGAGACTGTCCTTATGTACTTTTGTGTCAGTAAAGGCGGATAATCCTATTGTGCATTAGATTAAGACATTACACTAATCCTTTCAGGATCAGGATACTGATCAGTGACTAGAGTCCTAAAGCTGGTGCTGTTCAGGGTCACTTGTATCCTGATGAACCTTCAGGATGTCATACGATATTGAGCAGCCTGCTATCACTGAGTTCCGTCTTCAGATCACGAGCATGCTGTTCCTGTCATCAGCTAAGTCTTCGACGTTGCTGATGGTTCTTTGAGTATGATCTTGATGTCTTCAGGAGGTTTTCACTTCAGTGGATAGGATCAGTAGACTGCAGAACAGACTCGTTCGTCTCCTGATCCTGATCCTGATTACTATAAAAATAAGTTACAGCATAAGTAACATGGAATAACACTGAACAGACTCAGTGATAATTCCTCAAGCTATAACAGAAGTAAGAACCTATTCACTAAGTAAAGATTCAGGATCATTATCATTTCATCAGGTCTTAGGAGAGCTGGATCAACAGTTGTATAAGCAGTTTTACAGTTCATAGAAAAGGAGAACTGCTAAAGAGGAAGAGAAGGAGATCAAAGTTGTATGAACCAGCTGTAATGACCTAAATCCCATAACACGACAGTAACATCCTAGTGATCTAACACAACGGAAAAGATACAACAATAGACACCAAAGTTCGACTCTGGGCCTGATTCATCATGTCAAAAGTGGTGACCTATTAGCACTGCTAGTGGAACTACCGTCCACAGCTGAGATAATCTAGAGTTCAAATTAAAGGTTTAACTAATGATAAAGTACACCGCTCTTCTAATTGTGCATCTCCTCCTTACCACTTTCTGAACTAGAGTAACGCGCCATCCCTGAAAATGTTTTAAGAAGGTTTGAAAGGGAGGGTTAGCTAGACCATGAGGTTTAGTGACTACAAGAAAATGCACTTTTACCGGTGGGTTTCGGAAGTCCGTCGGTAAAAGTAAGTTTTACCGGCAATTTGGATGAAAGCCCCCGGTAAAAGTTGGACTTTTTGCCAAAGGAAAATGTTGCCGGCAAAAATGCACTTTTGCCGACGAATTTCGTACAAGCCGTCAGTAAAAGTTATTTTTACCAACGAACTTCCCAAATCCACCGGTAAAAGTATATTTCAAAATTTGATTGATATTTTCACCAACGAATTTGATTAACTCCCCGACAAAAGTTATTTTATTTAAATTAATATTTTTTTACTTACACTTTTACCGACGGAGTTTTCAAACTCGCCGACAAAAGTTATTTTATTAAAATCGATATATTTTTAATTACATTTTTACCAACGGTTTTTCAAACTCACTGGCAAAAGTTATTTGATTAAAATTAATATTTTTAATTACATTTTTACCAACGGATTTTCAAACTCGCCGGCAAAAGTTATTTGATTAAAATTAATATTTTTTTACTTACACTTTTACCAACGGAAATTTCAATCTCGTTGGCAAAAGTTATTTGATTAAAATTAATATTTTTATTTACTTACATTTTTACCGATGGACTTTCCAAGCTGGCCGGCAAAAGTTATTTTATTAAAATTAATATTTTTTTACGTACACTTTTACCGACGGACTTTTCAAACTTGCCGGCAAAAGTATATTTGTATTATTAATAAAAAGGAACTTACATTTTTGTAAGCGGATTTCTTAGATCCATCGGCAATTGTATTATAATATCATTAATAGTTATAACTTATTTTTACTAAATTACTTCTTAAATCAATCTATTTTGGATTTGATCGATCTATTTGGGCTTTAATCGATCTAGTTGGGCTTTCATCGATCTATTTAGGCTTAAATCGATTTATTTGGGCTTTAATCGATGGGGCTTTAATCGATCTAATTGGGGGCTTTCATTGATATATTTCTCATGGATCGATCTAATTGGGCTTTAATCGATCTAGTTGGGATTTAATTGATATACTTGGCTTGGATCGATCTATTTGGGCTTTAATTGATATATTTGGCTTGGATCCATCTATTTGGGCTTTAATCAATCTAGTTGGGCTTTAATTGATATATTTGGCTTGGATCCTTCTATTTGGGCTTTAATCGACCTAGTTGTGCTTTAATCGATATATTTAGCTTTGGATCGATGTAGTTGGGCTTCAATCGATATATTTGGCTTTGATCGATTTAGGTGCTGTTCGGTTCATTTTCTATTAAGACCTGTATGGATATAGTTGTCTGTCTGGATATACTTAGCTGTGTGTTAACAGATAAGTTATTGTTCGGTTGTTGTGCTGAATAAATAGTCTGAATAATATAAATGACTGTTTTACCCCTTCTAATTTTTTATTAGCTTTTTAACAAAAAAAACTAATTTCTTGTTCTTCACCCCAAGTTCCCAATCAAGATCAAAACCATGAACATCCAAATTAATATTAAAAAAGAAAAAACTGGAACCTATCTATATTTAACTCATTTTGATTCCCACTCACAGCAAAACCACTTACCTCTTCAACCCATTGTCTTGGACGAAGCAGCAAGAAAAAAGATTTTTTTTTTTTTTTTATAAATTTCAAACCATCGCTTCCATTACACCATCTCTGTTGAAGAAATCCCTAAAATAACCATCCCTAACTGTTGAGTACAACAAAACCCAAAAACAACCCCAATGGGGCAGCCTACCAGTTAAGGCTTGGTGTTGGGGAAAAACCCACCCAAGTTCGAATCCGGGGGTGAGCAACCAGGGGCCACTGAGTGTTAATCTCAGGGGAGCATGCTTTAGCTCTCGGTAAAAATTGCCAAGGATGTAGTCTGGCCAAAGTCCAGGTGAACCTTCCAAAAAAAAAAAAAAAAAAAAAAACAAAACCCAAAAACGAGAACCAAGAAAATCTTCCTTATCTTTCTATCTGACCTCATCTCACCATCTCACACAGAAAATCCATCTAACCTAATCTCTACGCATAAACATAAAAATAGAAAAATCGCTGGAGAAATGGATAGGGAAATCAAGAAATGGATAGACAAATCGATTCCAGTGGTGTACAGATGGTTGACATCGATTCTAGAAATGGAGAAGAAAAAATGGATCTCGTTGAAGACATGGAGACGGTGATGGGTGAAGAAGAAAAAATGAAGGGTATATGGGGAAACTTTATGAAATTTAGTGGCTGAGTGTATAGGAGTGGGTCTTTTTAGCTGACCGAATAAGCTTCTACGGAACAACCATGTATGGCTGAGCGAATCAGCCATCCCTCTTATAAAGCTCATTCAGCTATTAACGAACAGCCCCTTAGTTGGGCTTCAATCGATCTAGTTGGGCTTTCATCGATCTATTTGGGCTTTCATCGATCTATTTGGGCATTCATCGATCTATTTGGGCTTTCATCGATCTATTTGGGGTTTCATCGATCTATTTGGGGTTTAATCAATCTAGTTGGGCCTTCATCGATCTATTTAGGCTTTCATCGATCTATTTGGGATTTCATCGATCATGTAGGCTTTAATTGATCTAGTTTGGCTTTCATTGATCTATTTGGGCTTTCATCGATCTAGTTGGGCTTTCAGCGATCTAGTTGGGCTTTCATCGATATATTTGGGCTTTCATCGATCTAGTTGGGCTTTAATTGATATATTTGGCTTGGATTTATCTATTTGGGCTTTAATTAACCTAGTTGTGCTTTAATCGACATATTTAGCTTTGGATCGATGTAGTTAGGCTTTAATCGATATATTTGACTTGGATCGATCTAGTTGGGCTTTAATCAATCTAGTTGGCTTTCATCGATCTATTTGGGCTTTCATCGATCTATTTGGGCTTTCATCGATCTATTTGGGCTTTCATCGATCTATTTGGGCTTAAATCGATCTATTTGGGCTTAAATCGATCTAGTTGGGATTTAACTGATGTATCTAGGCTTGAATTGATCTATTCGGGTTTTAATCGGTTTAGTTGTAATTTAATTGATACATCAGGATTGAATCGATCTAGTTGGGCTTTAAGCAATATCCCGACAAAAGTATTTTAGTATAATTAATAATTTTTCTCTTAACTTTCTTCGACGAGTTTCCCAAAGTCGCCAACATAAGTATTTTTATATTATTAGTAAAAAAAGTTCCTTTACACATTTACCAACGAACTTTCTAAATCCACTCGTAATTCAGTAATTGTACTTTAGTTTCATTAATATTTTTAATTAAAAGACTTTATTTTTAAAGTTATATCAGTAAATTTAAATCCAAAAGATTTTATTGAAAAAGTAATTAAAAGTTTCCCACCCTTTTCTCCCTCCTTTTCTTTCCCGCGTTTTTTTGTTGAAATTCAAAATAACAAGTCCTAAAATTTCTCTTTATCTTTTTGACTCTTTCTCTACTTTCAACATAAAACTAAAACCATATCATTATATTTTTCATTTGCCTTCTTCACATTTCCAACTTCCCATTATTCTGAAACCAAAAACCAAGAATCTAATGATGCTCCTTTTATCCTCAGTTTCATCCAGGTACTTTTCTAATCGTTTCACTTGGTTTGGTTTTTTGTTTTTCATTTCTTATATTTTGACTATTATTTTTTGTTCTAAACATAGACAAACCGTTGGTGTTGATTATATATTATTGTTTCCCTTTTTGTGGTAGGTTTCGATTATCCAAATGCAAAGACACAAGAGATGAGAAACATGGAAGAGACATACAAGATATGAGAAATTTCTACAGAAACAATACGTTTTAATGATTTTCTGATACAAAAAAAGCGGGAGATACAAGAGAGAAGAAAAATGTTTTGATGGATTCAAGGTGTTTTATGTTGATCCGACATGTTGTAAAAATTTGTTGTGTTCAACTCTACATCCACATTTGCCTCCACCGTTGGTTACATTCGAGGTTAAGAATAGTCGTCAACTATCCAAGTCGGTCCATGAGAAAGTCATGGTGCATGAACATTTATTAGTAGATTTTTGTTATTTATTTTGTTAAAATATATCTAAAAGATATATTGGTTTGGTTCATATTTGAAAGATATTTATGTAATGTATTTTGTTATTGATTTGTATATTTATGTTTTAAACTTGTTTAATTAATCAAAATAATACAAAATTGTTGGGAATCGACGGGCGATAAACACGCAGCGGAAAACAAAAACTGATTCCCAAACAAGATCCAACTGAAACCATAACAGACACAAAACGAGGGTGTTTTAGTTTGTTTACCTTTTAGGAAAAAATCTCCGGAAGGTTGGTGAGGAATACACCGCTACTGACACCACCAGGAGACTGGTTGCTAGACCACCCGAGGGTTTGCACAAAATCGATGGAGAGAGAGTTGGGAGGGTTTAGGGTTTTTCTCTGGTTTTTCTTTTGATTGAATGATTGGAATTAATTGAATGATCAGGGTTTTACCTATATTTATAACTCTAAATATGGTAATACCCAATTAAGAAAAACCCATCTAATTAATGAGTCCATTAGCCCATTTAATTAGATTAAAAACCTTTTATTTAATTAATTAAACTATTAATTAGATATAAACCCTTTAATTAATTAATTCACTATGAATTAATCTAATAAAATATACCAACTGATATTTTATTATTCTATAAATAATAAATAACTATTTATTATTTATTTCTCTCAATAATTAATTTTACACTAATTAATTATTCCATCAAACTGGTAAATCCAACTGGTCTTTAATTGGGTGTGCAGTAGTGTGACCCACTAGTGTCGTATAAAATTGGATACGGTAATCCCTGTTACTGTCTTGCACACAATCCTAACAGACTCCCACTTGTGCCAGACATGTAACTGTACTATTACCATTAGCCTAAGGAGGTCCCTAGCCAGACACTTAGGTTAACAAGGTTATAAGACTCTTATATCCAGAGATACAATTCACGCTTGAATTTGTACACAGGTTCATTCCTTTTGCACATGATATTTCTAAAGTGAATTTGAGACATGGAGTGGAGGATTCATTTCTCGAATTCAAGTATTTCTTGACTCTGATGTCGATTGCCTGCAGTAACGGATATTACTAAATAACACCTGTTATTCTATCCGAGCGTGGCCACGCATTTTCTGCCAATCTTAATCGCCAAGGGGACCCGGAAATATCTCTCTTTTGAAAAAGAGGTGCAAATCCCTTCTTGACTATCTGCATTTGGGTCCACAGCTTCCACTGCATCTAGTCGCGTTCCGTATGGCCGCCCTGTTACGGTGCAGCGTTAGAACGCGTTAAGAGTACAGTAGTCCTCATGTTCCCAAACCAAATATCTCAGGTCTAAGGACAACCTATCATCAAGTCGATGCTTATGACTGGGGCTCCATGAAGCAGTCTTGAAACTGGTAAATTCCAATACTCAAACACTCTGATGAGTATCTATAAATGCTTGGTCACATCACTTGTGCCTTTATTCTTTACATTGAATAAATCATCAAACATTTATAATAGCATTAAACTCCCTATTGAAATTCCCATCTCAATAAGTAGCTACGGAAATTTAGATTTCTTACAAAAACTTTGCACAAATCATGGATACATTAAATATGCGAAAACAATTAATTTTGAAACAATCATGAATTTAAAACCTCCAATATTTCAATCACACTGTGAAATAAAACTTTACATGATACATTGTTTCAAAAATAAACTACAGTTATAATTAATAAACTAAAACTAGCTACTGGTGTCCAAGTACTGCATCCCAATGGAACATGCATGAGCCTCATGCTTCACCCTCGCTAGCGGCTTTGTCAGCGGATCTGCGACATTGTCATCCATCGGAATCTTGCATATTCTTACATCTCCTCTTCCAATGATCTCTCGGATGAGGTGATACTTTCTGAGCACATGTCTTAACTTGTGATGCTCTCTAGGTTCCTTTGCTTGCGCCACGGCTCCAGAGTTGTCATAGAATATATCAATCGGTTTAGAGATACTGGCAACCACTGTAAGATCCGAAAGAAAATTCCTCAGCCAGACAGCTTCCTTTGCTGCATCAGATGCTGCAATGTACTCTGCTTCTATAGTTGAATATGCAATCGTGTCCTTCGAGCTCTTCCATGAGATCGCGCCTCCGTTTAGGGTTAAGACGTACCCTGACTGTGATCTAAAATCGTCTCTGTCGGTCTGGAAACTAGCATCAAAATATCCAGTGACACTAATTTCATCCTCAGATCCTCCAAAGACCAAGATCATGTCTTTCGTCCTTCTCAGGTACTTGAGAATGTTCTTGACAGCCACCCAATGAGGTTCACCTGGGTTCTGTTGATATCTGCTCGTAACACTTACTGAGTAAGCAACATCGGGCGTAGTACATAACATGGCATACATGATCGATCCAATTGCTGAAGCATATGGAATCGATTTCATTCTGTCCTGATCTTGACTAGAAACAAGACACCGTGTTTTACTTAACACTATGACATGCTGCATTGGGATAAATCCTTTGTTGGATTCATCCATCCTGAATTTCTTCAGGATTTTGTCAATGTATGTACCTTGACTAAGTCCGATAAGCCGCTTAAATGTATTTCTGTATATCTTTATACCAAGTAGGTAAGCGGCTTCTCCAAGGTCTTTCATCCGGAAACATTTGCTTAACCAATCCTTCACACTTTATAAAGTTGGTACATCGTTTCCTATGAGTAGAATATCGTCTACATATAAGACTAAGAAGGTTACTATGCTCCCACTGAACTTAGTGTAAACACACGGGTCAAACTCACTTTTGGCGAAACCAAATTCTTTGATACGCTCATCAAAATGTAAATTCCAGCTTCGAGATGCTTGCTTTAACCCATAAATGGATTTTAGCAATTTACACACTTTATTAGGATTCTTAGGATCTACAAAACCTTCCGGTTGTTGCATATAGACGTCTTCTGTTAATTTTCCGTTGAGAAAGGCTGTTTTGACGTCCATCTGCTAGATCTCGTAATTAAAGTATGCTGAGATGGCCATTAGAATCCTAATTGACTTTAACATGGCTACTGGTGAAAAAGTTTCATCATAGTCAATACCATGAATTTGCGTGAAACCTTTTGCGGCTAGCCTTGCTTTATAAGTGTGCACATTTCCATCCATGTCGGTTTTCTTCTTGAAAACCCATTTATGCCCAACAACTTTACAGTGCTGAGGCAAATCTTCCAACTCCCAAACTTGGTTGTCGTACATGAATTGCATCTCTGCCTTCATGGCTTCCTGCCATTGTTCAGACTCACTACCTGAAACAGCTTCTCCATAGGATGCAGGTTCATTCAAATCCCCATTACTTTGGGTGATAAGAAATCCAAGATACCTATCTGGTTCTTGCCTTATCCTACTAGATCTGCGAAGGTCCTGTGTTTGCACTTCCTCAATCGGCTCTGACTGAGGTTCAACACTTTCATGTTGAATTTCTGGCTCAACAGTCGGTGTAGTGTCATTTTCGTCTACTATCTATAGATCTACATCCTTTCCGGTGTTTCCAAAACTGAGAAACTTTTCTTCCATAAATTTTCCATCTCGAGCCACAAACACTTTGTTCTCTTAAGGGTTGTAGAAGTAATATCGTCCACGGTGGACTTGGGATACCCCACGAAAATACACTTGTCAGATTTGGGTTTGAGTTTTTCTAAGGTAGGTCGTTTGACGTAAGCCTCACAACCCTAAATTCTCAGAAAAGACATTTTGGGTTTCTTACCTTTCCATAGCTCGTATGGAGTCTTTTCTACCGACTTAGTTGGCGCTCTGTTCAGTATATGTGCTGTTGTTTCGAGCGCGTGTCCCCAGAATGATACTGGTAGCATAGAGCAACACATCATCAATCGTACCATGTCTAGCAAAGTACATAGTATTGGTATATAGTATAAAGAAATAATGTTTTACAATGCTTGTTTAAAGAGGTAAGCTTTTCAAAAAGAAAAGAATCTCAATGCACAACCACTTCCCTTATATTGTTGCTTAGTTCCCTTGGTTTTTTTAAAAACAATTGATGTGGGACAAAGGATGCCACATTCTTGCTCTTTCACCTCTACAAATCTGATTCCCTTTTGTCCCACATCGGTGACATTAACATAAATTTTCTTGATGCTCCCTCTCTATATGTGTGTGTGTGTGTAATCCTCTCTTTGAGCTGTGTCTCTTTTGGCTTCTTGTTTGTTGGTTTGGCCTTGTTTCTTTTTTCGTTTGTAATCGTTACTGGGCTTGGACCTTTGTTGCTTTTCGGTTTTCCTTTTTTGCTTTATAAAATTGCCTGATTTTCACTCAAAAAAAAAATATTTTGCAGTACCCAATTGTAAATTGGGTGCATCAGTTGCTTCATTAATTGATCTTTTGGTTTGAATAGGCCTATAAACGAATTAATCCTAAGCTTAGTTATGTTTGAAAATGAGCTCCGTTTGTTTGTTTGGTTTGGGCTTGCTTGAAACAAACCGAGCTCGAGCTTATTAAATATCTGACGAGCCGAGCTCAAGCTTGAAAAACAAGGCTTGAAACGAGTCGAGCTCGAGCTCAAGCTTTATGTTTTAAAACTAGTAGAGCTTGAACTTGGCTAGGCTCGGGCTCGGCTCGGCTCGTTTACAGCCCTACGTCGACAGTGGAGAAGGCAATCTAGACGCGGCCTGCTATGAGAACGAGAAGGGGATCTGGGCTACTGACTGCTTCACGAGGGCTGCTGATCTGGGCCTCTTTTTTTTCTTTCTTGCATTCACGTGGGCTCCAAACACTAAACCACAACACTTAATACTAGTGAAAAATAATGGGCTTTTCTTTTATATTTTATTTTCTTGGTTAATTCATAGCCTACAAAACCAAAGAACAACAACTTAATTTTAAACTGTTTTTTTTCTTTCATTCTTCTTTTTAATCGCAAACAACCAAAATGATTGAATTAGGGATATTTCGAGCATTCAATGGACACTAAGTGTAGGGTAATTTAACATAAAAATGTACAAATTGACGCTTATCAAATTCCCCCACACTTAGATCATTGTCCATCCCGACGATGACTTAAGTTAGCATGTCACATAAAAAACAACTCTAACGAGAGTATCAACATGTATAGCATTTTATGAATATGAGATTGCAATTTGACATCGATTAGTGGGTCCAGAAACAACCAACTAGACGTATGCTAATGACGAGAACTCTCACGAAAGGATAAACGAAACGTCACACTCATTTCACTCCTTGGGGTTAAAGTGTGTCGCTCAAAATCGTTATCACTCTAGTATGCACCTTCCATAGGCCACGTCTCTCACTCTCCACTACTTGATAAAATATATTCATTTCTTTCTTGATGACATGTTTTTATTCTTTCTCACATACTTCTGTTTCGCTTTGATATATATAGAGGGAACTTAATTTGTAAACCACAAAAAACGTGTAAACTCATGGTTGCATAGATTAAATCAATGAAATTGATTCACGGAGTTGTTTAATATGATGAAAATGTTTCATAAACATCAAATTTTGATGAAAATGTTTCATATTTTGGTGTTTTTATTCATATGAAACTTTTTTCTCGTTTTTGTGAAACTTTTTCATTTCTAGGTAAATAAACACCTTCATATGAAACAATTTCATCAAAAAATTTAGTATATCAAACATTTTCATCATATTAAACAACTCTACAAAAGATTTTTCATTGATTTACGTATGCAACCATGAGTTTACACGGTTTACACGTTTTTTGTGGTTTACAAATGAACTTCCCTCTATATAGATATATATATATATATATATATATATATATTTTTCATACTTTCTTTCCCAACACATAAGTTTAACTTGTCAAGCATATGGGAATGTCGGTACCACTCCATCGGTGATTGGTCGGGTAGGGTGTGTTTAGGTTTCGGTTCATGATGAGGTGACAAAAGATTAGGCTAATGCTTAAAGTGGTACGGAAAGTGGATAATCATGGTATGAGGGTGGGTGATAACTCTCTATTTTGAGAGCTATTTATTGTTTCAAATCTCCATTTTTATAGAATTTTACACCCATTTTGTTTCCTCTCTACTTCTTTTGTCCAAAATGCTTTTAAATGGTGATGATACATCCAAATGATCAAGTCTTGAAAAAATAGCCCAAAATTGTAGCAAAAAGCTCAAATTCCAGCAAACAATCTAAAGTCCAGAAGTTAAAGTTACAGTCGAAGACCCCTTAGACCATCTCCAACCTTGACACCAAATAAAACACCAAAAACACCAAATCTGGTGGGCCCAGTTATATCAAATAAAATTTGAACTCCAACCATAATCTAAAAAAAACACCAAATTTATGGACCACACATTAAAATAATATATGTTACTTATTATTAACTATTTTAAATAACAATTTTATAATTTTATAAATACATATTATAATGATAATAAATTACTAATTAACTTATTTAATAAAGATTTGTTAAAATAAAAATGATAATTTTTAGTAATATCATCATATTTAATTTTTAATTTTTAAATATTATTTTTACTATAAATAAAAGAAAAGAAATAATTAGTAAGTAATATATTTATAATTAATATTAAAACTAAAAACATATTTTAAAAACAAATAAAACAGTTTTATGGTGGGTCCCCATGTGTTTGGCGTGTAAATTCAACACTGCATATTTGCAGGTGGGTTTTCATGGCCTCTAAAAAAATTTGGATTTTAGGGGTTGGTTGGAGATATGCAAACGTCAAAAATAAAGAAATGGAGGTCCATTGGAGTTGCTCTTAGTGGTACCACTAAGGGGACGAATAAAAAAACGAATATTAAGCATATTCTATTCCTTGCAGCTTCAAGTGGGCACATGACTGGTACACGTATAATAATTGAGGAATATTTGTTGTGCATTGATAATTGGAGGAGAAAATGGGTAAAAACCCATAGGTCAAAATGGATATAAAAGAGACTTTTTTACCTTCGTAATTTCCTGTACCTTCTCTTCCAATTTCTCCCCCCACCTAGGTCCTCCATTTTTGGAGGAGCTTAAAGGTGTTTTTCCTTCTTTTTTTTTTTCTTTATTTCTTGTCTTTATGTTTTTCCTATTTAATTTCTTGTACTCTAATTTACATTCTGGATTTATTTTTATGCAAGTAGGAGTTAACTTTATATTTATTATGTCGTTAATTATAGGCTAAAACCCTTAATGGGTGTGGGTGTAAGTCCATCTTAAGACCGTATAGGCAACACCTGGGTGTTGTCGTTATTTTCGGATCTTAAGATTGGTCCCGTTAATCGAAGCTTCATCTCAACGATGATAAACTGATCACTTTAATGTGTTAATGTTAGATCTTGACCTAGAGATGGGAGGATTCGAAATACGATTTACGGGATGCACAAAGTGGCACACATGGTTTTCTGCTATCAGGTTTTTTGCGCCGTTGTCGGGAATTGACATTTTTCTAGAATTTCTTGAGTTAAGGTGAATTTTTCATTGGTTTTTCTATCACCATAAATGGAAAGTTTTAGTTGGGATGCCCCGTATTTTAATACTTTCAATCATTCGTGTGAACATCTTAACTTTTTGACAAATCTTCAAGATGATGGCACCTACACGTCATTTTTACCCCCTATAATGATTGGAACGACATGTCTATAAATACATTTAACCAATCATGGAGAAGAATTTTGATTATTTTTCTGATTTTCAAGGGAGTGATCCACACCATGGATTACGTCCTTTGTTTCTAACAACTCATCTGAGAATATATTTGAACAACCCAAGCCATCTTACTCTTTTAAAGAATTTTCCGTAAGCATTACAGAGACTCTTACTAAAATTTTAGAAACTTTTACATCCAATTTTGAAGCCTTAAATGATAAGATCGGACAACTAGTCAACGAGTTGCAGATCAAAATCAAGGTCCGTTACCAAATGATAATGAAAAATCAAAATATGTTGGCAAGGAAGAGAGTGATGTCAAGAAAGAGTTAGAGATTTGTGAGCCTTCTTTTTGTGATCACAATGCTTTTATGAAGTTTATGACTTTGACCATTAGAAGTGTTTGTTTTATCAAAAGTTTGGGAATTTTGCATGGATCGTGTTCTTTAGGTGATGTTGGAAAAACCTTTGGTATTGTGAAGGTCACCGTTATCTTGAACCCACTCCACTTTCCGAAAATGCACACGTGGATTGGTGAACCTCATCCTACATAACATTGATGAAAAAGCTTGGAGAAAGAAACTGTAAATAATTTTATTATTGTTTATTTCTTGTGTGTTGTTTTAGTGTAAAAAGAAAAAGAAAAAGAAAATAAAATATATTAAAATTTATATAATAGTAATAATGTATATAATGTGTATAATATATTATATATATAGGTAACATAATATAATAGGAGATAAGTACATGTAGTATATAGAGGTAAAATACTCTATGTACTTGTGTTTCAAAGTAGGGGACAACATTTGCTAGCAATATTTTCAAAATGTTGGGTTTCCTTTGGCAAATCTCAACATATCTCTTGCAATCTCTAAAAAGAGATATTTTGGAAAAATGTAATCATTGGTTGTATTATGAGAGAATATTTTCAGGTTTGAGGTTGTGTCAGGGTCAAATATGAATGAATGTGGTGTGGAGTCCGTAGGTATCAATTGCTGGAGGTGTTTTTTTGCAAAACTAAGTTTTATGAGGTAAGGGTTTATTTGGAAATAGTACCACTTTTTAAATAAGTTAAAGGAAGTTAGAGGGTTTATTTGTAAATCACCTAATTTTACTTTATAAAAAAACCCACCTCTTTCATCTTCCTCATTGAGAAACTCGACACCAACACTCTCTTTTTATTGTTCCAAATCCCTATTTTTTATATCATTTTATACCCATTTTGTTTCTTTTGTAGTTCTTTTGTCCAAAATACTTTTAAAAGGTATTGATACATCCAAATCATCAAGTCCTGAGGAAATAGCCTAAAATTGCAGCAAAAAGCTCAAATTCCAGCAAAAAGTACGAAGTCCAGAAGTTGAAGTTATAGCAGAAGACCACTCAGTGGCACCACTGAGGGGAGGAATAAAAAAACGAATATTGAGCATATTCTCTTCCCTGCAGCTTCAAGTGGGCACATGGCTGGTACAAGTATAATAATTGAGGTATATTTGTTGTGCATTGATAATTGGAGGAGAGAAATGGGTAAAAAGCCATGTTCCATTGAATTAATGTTGAAATTTGTATTCATCTTCTTCATAATGAATCAAATACATTTGGGAGCAATTTGTTTATCAATCTGTATGAATTGCTAGCTTATATATCTATCTTGTTCTTAAAGTTTATTCCGCTGCATTTAATTTGAGTTTTAAGCTAGATTTATCTGTTTTTCAATACCAGTATTTGGAACTCAACGATCCAACAATTGGTATCAGAGCAGGATTTGAATCTTAATTCAAATTGTTCTTGTTCCTGGTATTGATTTGATTGATCGTATACAGATTAGTTTATCGTTTTCGTTTCTTTTGATTTGTACTCTGTTTTTCTGTTAAAAATGGCAAATACTGCAAATGCCTTCATGAGTACTGGATCACAATC
Organism: Centaurea solstitialis; assembly: GCA_030169165.1. Taxonomy (NCBI): domain Eukaryota; kingdom Viridiplantae; phylum Streptophyta; class Magnoliopsida; order Asterales; family Asteraceae; genus Centaurea; species Centaurea solstitialis. The sequence goes on along the minus strand of CM058042.1, from coordinate 45,492,825 downwards.
CAAACCTCCCACCTTGGTCAAAGATGGTGAGATTTCTAGAAGGAATTCATCCAAGGATTTGTGAATTTGTATATAATCCTCCATATGTCCCTATAAATTTGATCCCGAGAGTTCCTGCAACTGAAACTACTCCTGAGATTCCAGCGCATCTAGAGCCAAAGGAAGTCACAAACTAGAGTGAATCTAGGTCTAAGGGAGAAAAGGAGGAGCCAGCAGTGGCTAGTGAGCAAGAGTTAGAAGGTGAGGAAAATATGCCACATAGAGTATCTAGAAGTGAGGATCCCCAAGCCAAAAGACTAAGAAGAAGTCCAAAAGGAAAGCACCAGAGGTTCCAGAAGTAGCAATAGCAGAGACTCCAGCTACAGAGGAGCAGCCTCCGAAGAAGAAACACAGGCAATCCAAGCATAAACCCTCTGAAACAACACCAGAGAAGTCTCCTTCTAAGAAAAAGTCTAAAAAGACAAAGAAGCACAAGCATCCCAAGGAGACTTCACCAGAGGCTATAATCTCTGAGAACATTGCTACATAGGCAGCTTCACCCTCTCCTGTGCGCAGAGTAGAACCATCCTCTGGCGCTCTCTCTCCCATTCAAGAGCATGCCCCTCCTTCTTCTCCTACACAAAATTTGAGAAGGATCCGTAAAGCTCTGGACCTTGGCACTGATGCCCTTTTGACCTTTCCATCTCAACAAACAAAACAAGCTCAGCCTCATGATCAAACTCCAGAGGATCTCTTTGAAATGGGAACTACAGTTATTCTAGATGTTCCTCAAACCAATTATCCAGAATGGCCAGTTCCTCAGATGCCATCATCAAAGCTGCAACCACAGTCTTCAAGACGATCTCTTGAGTAAGGAGGTGGTCATTGTAGACGAAGATGAAGACGTACACAACAGGAAACGAAGAAAGCCTAATAGTTCATCATCAGAGGGAGTTGAGTCAAAATCATCCAGTGCAAGAGCTTCTAGGTTTGGAATTTGAAGGCTGGATCGCAGTAGATCAATGTTTAAGTGTAGGGTGGCATAGGTTTTCTTCTTGGGATGGAGAAGATAGCCAACGATAAAGAGGCCATAGTCCTCATGGTTGCATACATACAAACTGAGGAGAAATTGGGTAACATAGGTTTCAGGGATAGGAGTGGTGGCTGATAGGGCATATCCAATTGGGTGGTTTCGGAGAACTTGTATCAAAAGATCAGTGTATCAGGAAACCCATTTACCTTAGGAGCAAGGTAGTGATTGTTGGATTTCTTAAGAAGGGTTACGTTCTCAAATCCACTGCTGAGGAACTGTGCAGCAAGGGTTGAAACATGGGTTTGATCAACCTCTTCATCATTGGGGTGTTTGTTTCCAGAAACAGATCCAAAGGAAGATATGGTTTTTGAAGAATTAAGGAATTAGAGAAAAACTTAAGAGGAAAGTTGCAGGTTTGTTGGGGAATCATTGAAGGATAATATGGGTTTTGGAAAGGTTTATCGTGGGAAAGAGATGAGTATTTATAGAAAGGATTCGAAATCAAGGGTGGGAAAAGTGGTTGATTGATCGTGATGATGGTCTATAATGGCATCGGTGGGGCTATGACCAATTAAAATGTGCCACGTGGTCTGAGAGACGCACGATTGGTAGCGTGCGCCCCCAATCGTATGACATGCATGTGGTGCATTTATTACCCTTATCCACAACCACTCGCACTGGTTCAGATTCAGAATCCATTAGTGGAATTCTGCAGAGGTCTAAGGGTCTCACAAAGCCTCTGAGAGCCATGCGGGGTATAAATGTTGCACCTTATTACCTAAACATTTGAAAACCCACTAGAAACATCAATGAGAATTTAGTTCAGGTTTAATGGAATCTCTGGGAAAAGCTAACAGCGAAACCTTAGATTAAACAGGATCAAAATTGAGTCATTAAAAGCTTTTGCATGATCTAATGGTTTTAAATGAAGTAAAACAGATTAGGAAGACTCCCCCTAGAAGCTAGCTTTTATAGCTCCCCCTCAAACAAAGATATATATGAAAATCCTGAGTAAACGAGGTCACAGAGTTATCAGGCAGAGGCTCTAGGACAGGTCACTGAGGCTCTGAGAGATAAATACTCTACTAAAAGATTTTGAGTTTAACTGCAGGTTTTAACTTTTAAAGAATATACTCCCCCTCGAATCAAGCATACTTTCTTGATGATTTCCTTTTAAAGCAAAAGAACAAGTAAAGGTTAATCTAGAAAAGAGAAAATATTTACAAAATACTAAATTGAACTTTAAGAATCAGGATATGCCATGCCAATCTTTTCAACTAGAAAATTAAATCTTTTCTCATCAAGTGCTTTAGTGAAAAGATCTTCTAACTGATATTCTGTAGTAACAAAGTACATTTCCACATTACCTTCTTCTACATGATGCTTGAGAAAGTGGTACCTTATGTCAATGTGCTTTGTTTTGGAGTGCTGTACAGAATTAGCAGAGATGGCAATGGCACTCTTGGAGTCACACATAATAGGAATTTTGTCAAGTGAGTACCCATAATCTCGAAGTTGAGTCTGCATCCAGAGAGCCTGAGAGCAACAACTTGCAACAGCTACATATTCATCTTTTGCAGTTAAAGCTGATACACAGTTCTGTTTCTTGAAAGACCAACTGACTAATTTGCCTCCAAGGAATTGACAACTCTCAGAGGTGCTTTTTCGATCCACTTGACATCCTCCATAGTCAGAGTCTATGTATGCCACCAAGTCAAAAGATGAGTGCAGAGGGTACCAGAGGCCAAGAGATGGTGTTTTCTTCAGATATCTCAATATTCTTTTCACGGTACTGAGATGAGACTCCTTTGTATTGGCTTGGTACCTAGCACAAATACATGTTGAAAACATTATGTCAGACCTGCTTGCAGTAAGGTATAGAAAGAGCCAATCATACCTCTGTAGAGTTTACACTTTACAGATTGACCACTTAAGTCTTTATGAAGTTTAAGACCAGGGGCCATGGGAGTTCTCATTGGAGATGCATCATGCAATTGATACTTCTTAAGAAGGTCATGGACATATTTTGATTGATTTATGAAAATTCCTTCTGAAGACTGCTTCACTTGTAGACCAAGGAAGAAAGTTAGCTCTCCCATCATACTCATTTCAAATTCCTTCTTTATCAGAGACTCAAAATCCTTGCACATAAAAATGTCAGTTGAGCCAGCGATAATATCATCAACATAAGTTTGGATAAGTAGAATATCATCATGTTTCTTATAGAAAAGAGTGATATCAGTTGTACCTCTGTGAAAATCATTTAAGGTAAGAAAGGTGGACAAGCTTTCATACCAAGCTCTCGGGCCTGTTTCAAACCATACAGAGCCTTGTCTAGAAAGTACACATGGTTGGGATACTTGGCACTTTCAACACCAGGGGGTTGGTTGACATATACCTCTTCTTTCATCTTACCATTCAGAAAGGTTGATTTGACATCCATCTGAAACACTTTGAATCCTCTATGAGCTGCAAAAGCTAGGAATATTCTTATGGCTTCTAGTCTTGCCTTTTTGATTTCCTCCAAAGGCAACTGAACTGCCTTCTTGTTTTATGTAGGATGATAGAAGCTTTAGAGTTCCTGTCATGTGTCTCGAGCATCCTGAGTCTACTACCCAGGTAGACACACAAGGCCTTTTCTGCAATCAAGTGACAGAGGATTTAGGTACCCATTTGAAGTTGGGTCATTTCCTGATTAGCTTGTTTAAAGTATGCCAAGGCATTCTTTGGTTTGGTCTTACTTTTCTTTGGCTGAGAATTGCTAAAATGTCCATTATGCATCCTAGAGCCATTTGATTTGGGATGAGTGACCAGACAGGAAGAATGATGTAGATGCTTAGATAACATGTGCATGATATAAAAAAATTACAGAAGTTAACTCTGCAAGCATGTTTCTTAAATTCTTCATTAAAAACTTCAAAGAAGGGTACAGAGAAATGATTGTTTGAGCCTTTTCTAGGATTAGGCTTCTCATTACAAGAATTTTGTCATATTCTAGGCTCTTTATTGAAATTGTTTTTATGCCTCTGTTGTTTAATCCCCTTCTTTGATCTTCATGCATTCACTGTCACAAAATCAAAGTTAGTTTGTGGCCATTTTTCTTTTTGCTTTCTTGTAAACTTAGGTTTCAGTCTTAAGGAAGATTGGTCATTCAATAAGAGTTGTTGTCTCTGTTCCTTTTCCCTTCTTTCAAGATCCACAGAGGACATGATAGTTATGTTCATGTTTTTGAAAGATGGACAGATTGGTATATCTATCCTTGGATTTGATAACACCATAGGAGCATTATTCAGCTCTTGTTTTATTGGAGTATGAACATAAATATCAGTTGCTATGGCTTGAGTTGGACTTTCTTCAGAATCTGACATAGAATCATGTTCAGAGGTATTTGAAGTTGAAAATTCAGAATGTAAATCATTTGATAGAGATTTTGGCATGGATATCTGAACATACTTCAGATTCTGAATCTGAGAAAATCTCATCTTCAAAGTCTGAGGTAAGAAGATCTCTGTCAATTAAAACAGGTTAATTTAAGTTACGGGAAAAACTTGGTTTATTCAAAGATTGTTCCCAGCAGAAACTTTCAGGGTTAGGTGTTTCAAGAAAATCTGAGTTATCAGAGGAGTATTCAAACATGTATCTTGGGATAAATTCAGGAGCCTCAGAGGATAGTTTTCTTTCCAGAGGTCTCACAATACAGACAAAAGCACAATTTTCTTGTGTCTCTGAATGTCCAAATCTAAAGATTCCTATTTGACTCTGACTCATAAATTTCCTTGGAATGGAATCCTTCTCTTTAGAAGGTGAGAAAGAGTCAATATAATCTTCAAAAGCAACATTTGTGAAGACTAATGGAGTTCTTGATTTTTGAACATTCATGTCTTCTTTTCTTAAAAAAAATTTTGGAATCAGTAATGTTACTTCTAAGATTGTTTGCAGACTTGAAAATATCCTTTAAGGATTTGTTTGTTTTGAAACCAGGTTTACTATCAAATTCTGAAAAACCTAGACCCCTTCTTCCCATGTTAACTCTGATCTTTTTGTAGACATTTTGAGCATCTTGAAACTTCCTAATCTTTAGTTCTCTGTCAAGAATATCTTGATGTAAGAATTCTCTTTCTTATTGGAAAAATTCCTTCACAAAGACAGCATTACTCATTTCATGTTTGATCTTCCTTAATTCATTCACCTTATCTTGTAAGTTCTTTTCAACTTTGATTAGCTTCTCTTTTGAAGATTTTTCAAGATTGACAAACTTATTTTGAGCTTCTGTGAACATTTGAAAGAATCTTGTCTTTTCTTCTTTGAGAAGTGGTACTTCTTTCTCATAGAAGGAAAGTTTTTCTTTAAGCTCTTTTCTTTCAGAGTAAAATATGTCAAAACTTTCTCTTATCTCTTTAAAGAGATCTGATGATGTAGGTGAATAAGTAGATACCTCAGAGGTTGCTATATCAGAAGCATCACCATCAATTCTGGCCATTCCACAGAAGAGCTCATCTTCTGTATCTGAATCTTTCCAAGCTAGGAGACCTCTCTGTGCTTCATCCTCAGAAGATTCATTAGTGACCAAATCACTTGTCTGTGCTACCAGAGACTTTTGGGTGTAGTATTCTGTTTTTCTTTTGAAGTAAGCAGCATCTCTCGGCCCTCTCTGGGATGTCTTGGGAGCCTTAGACCAGCAATCTGCTGCAAAATGACCTGATTTTCCACATTTATAGCATCCCTCTTTGGCTTCATCTTTCTTCTGACCATCACTTCTTTGTGTGATCTTCTTCTCTTCTTATCTTTTCTCTTCATCATCTCTTCTGATGTTTTCCTCTCTTCTGTTGACTTCTCTGACATTTCTTCTCTCTGTTCCTCTATACTCTCTGCGATCACCTTCCCTTCGATATTCTCTGGTCATGAGTGCCAGAGCTTTGACTAGATCTTTCATAGAAGGCTAATCCTAAGAGCTTTCTTCACTCTCTGCCACTAGAACCTTCTTTTTTTTCTTCTTTTCTTTTTCCTCTTTCTTCTCTTCCTTTTTCTTCTCTGATTCTTCTCCTGCTACAAGGGCTAGAGGTTCTCCATAACTCTTTTTCATCTGCATTACCTGATTCTCCTAACCTTTCAGAGATCCAAATATATCAGCTAAAGACCATCCTTCTAGATCCAGAGTGGTTCTCATGGACATTGTGAGATGTATCCACCCTGATCCCAAACTCCCAAGAAACACAAAGTTGTTATCCTCTGGGGATCTTACTATCCCATATCTCTTGCAAGTATTGAACCTGGAGTATGTATCAGACAGAGATTCCCCATCCAGAGCTTTAAAGTGTGGTACTCATTTATGCATAATGCTCTGTTGTTCTTTAGAGTCTTTCTACCTCCTTCAATCTGCCTTTCAAGCTCTGCCCCGTTGTCTTTTGACAGATAGCAGTGATCTACATTCTTGAAGATTTCATGGGGAATGGCCATTATCAGAAGTCTTTTGCATTTGTGACCAAGATCAACCAGAATTTTATCCTCGTCACTCCAGTTTGTGATATCCTTTGGTTCCAGATGCTCTGGAATCTTTGGAGTTGTCTCAGTTGCAGGGACCTTTGGAATCAGATTCATTGGTACGTAGGGAGGGTTATAGAGAAACTCAAATTCTAGGATGGATCCCCTCGAGAAAATTTACCATCCTCACCTTCCATTGAGGATATTCCTCTTTGATTAAGGTGGGAGGTTTTGACTGTGAGCCAGTGCTCATGAAGGCATTCGCAGTATTTGCCATTTTGAGTGAAAAACAGAGTAAAGCTCCAAAGAAATGACAGATAACAAAGAGATTTGTATGCAAGCAAATCTATACTAGGAACAGGAATAATTTGAATTAAAATTCAAATCCCGCTCTGATACCAATTGTTGGATCGATTAATACCAAATTCAGGTATTGGAATGAATTAATCTAGCTCTAATTAAATAGGAGTAAATGCAGCGGAAGTAAATCAATTGTAGAGCAGATCAATTATAAACAGTTAAGCATTCATACAGATGAAGAAGATGATTGCTCCAAAGGTGTTTGATTTGATATAAGAACAGTGAATACAAACTTGACTATAATAACAATGGAACAGTGAAAGTTCTTTCTAAAATCGGTGCTTAATACAGCTGGGAAACTACGTATTTATACTAGTTCCTAACCGACTAAATGATGCCTTTCCATGTGGACCAATCTCGGCCCTTGAATGTAAGTCGGTGAGTAACCAACTGCACGTGCCAGGCATGTGACCGGGAAGATCCTTGAAGAAAGTCCAAAGTTAGCTTTTCACAGAGGTTGATATCGTAGAGTCTCTGTCATTGCTTCCAGAGGCTTTGTGGTTCTGTACTTGTGATGATCTGCGACCTTTGGTGAACCTCTGAAGAAGAAACTTCTTAGCAAAACTTGGATGTCATGTTTCATACTTGATTACAGTGCAAGGCAGGAGCTAACATACTACCAGAAGGAAACCTCCGACCCCTGCATGCATTAGTTATGCTAGAGGAAAGTGAGCACAATGAAATGTAGGTGAGAGTGGAGTTAAATGAAAATGTGAGAAATCCAACAAAGAGAAGTGAGTTAAAGAGACGTGATTTAGATAGACATAAGCTTGAGGGAGCATAGGCAGATTTAGATGAAGAGGGTGAGCCAACGTTGGTAAAACTCAGAGAGAAAAGAAAGAGATTGTGAAAAATCTGTGAGATAGAGCATGAGAAGGAGATGAGAGAAGTAAGAGAGGTAGAGGAGAAGCGAGCAAAATCCCTTTAGAGCTCAAGCAAGAAAATATAAGTGTCCTTTTGGCCCAAAGCACACCACCAATCCAAACAGAAGCACTTGTTGCTTCTGAACACGAAGTAGAACCCAATGCTCGTCCAATGAAATCCTTAAGTGCACACGGTGACAAATATTCTGGTCCAATCTCGTGATCATCTTCAAGGCAAGAGCCCATTTGTCTTTGCAGCAAGTCTGGGAACCCTCTTTGACATAAACTTTAGAGTATCCTCATCTGATGAAGATGAGATTTCCCTCTGTTCTATATGCAAAACCAAGGATGTTAGAGGGCATCTTTGGAACGCACAAGACTTACTCTTGTTCATATGTTAGAATAGACTACAAACTCCAAAATTTCGTAACGGAGATTCAAAGCATGATTCAATATACCATGGTGCCACCTAGAGTTGTCCCTAAAGATTATGTGAATAGAGCGTACGTCAACCGTTTGGGTAACATACTTGTTCAAAAGGTACATGAGAGAACTAGCAGATATGCTTGCCAATCCTAAGCACCAGTAGAAGAAGAAGTAAGGAAATCGAATGCCTGATTCAAGTTCAGAGCATATGTCGAGAACATTATGTTAGCGGGAGCGATAGACGACATTCTTGACAAAGTAAAAGGATATATTTTGAAAAACTAAGAGAAAAGCCCCAACTCCTTGCCAAGCATACACACACATCAAATAAATAGAGGCATGATGACTAGGAACCAGATGGCTCTGACCATGGAAATCATGAGGGGGAGAAGGCACTTGAGACAACAATAAGAGAAAAATACCAAACTACTAATGTCTAGCCCAGCAGTGCTAGGTAACATCCTTGCGCTTGCCTTGAGAGATAGGTTGGTGCGGGTTCAAGCCCCGCTCGGTACAGAAAAGGCCGAAGGCCTTATAGACCTCTTTTGCGGTATCCAGCTCTTTCGGCCTTCGGGTCGGTTCAGGGGCGAGTCCATGGGTTGGCCTTCGGGTCGGCTCATGGGCGCGGGGATTAGTCGTGCCCATATGGATCCGGATACCCCCGGAAACGTGTGTGTGAGTTAAAATGCCGTTCAAAAAAAACTGCTAAGCTGATTACTATTGTGCCCTTTGCCTCTAAACAAACTCAGATGGAGAACGAGTGTGATCAGAATCCCTAGGAACCAAAGAGGAATCAATCCTATGTTGATGAGTCTGTATCTGCTGATGAATAAACTCGAGAGGTGGGTTGGTGATTGGAGGGATAGGACAAAGGTAAGGTTGAGGTAGTGGGTGGTTTTAGGGTGGTTCATGGGCTTAGGGAAATAGGGTGGTTGGTAGTAGGTGGTGTGGGAGGTTGTTGGTGGGTGAGGGTGGTGGTTGGTGATTGTTGGATGGTGATAGTGGTGGTGGTATAGTTTGGGTGGGTTTGTAGAAAATAGTGGGATGGGTGATGGGTGATGCGTGATGAGTAAGTAGATTGAGGGGATGTGAGTGGTGTTATACGGGGGTGTGGGGTTGCGTTCCGGTGAGAAGTTGAGGTTAACGTAAAAAGCGTGAGAAGTGGTTATCAACCATTAGATGAGAAGTAGATGCACATTAGGATGAGATGCGTTGAGATAAGATGCACCAAGATGCATCGAATTGATTCCCTTATAAAACGTAATGCATGGGAGGGCATGAAATTTAAAAAGTTATCAATGGTTGAGATCCACTTCTCACGCTTCTCATGTTAAACTCAACTTTTCACCCGATTGTTCGCCAACATATATACGTATGTAGACACATGTAAACAAATAAACGCAAAGCCTACAAAACCTTTGTGCGCCTCATCGTGTCTCCTACATCCAACCAATTAGCATGTTTCTCAAATCTACGTCCTCCTAGTACATCACTATCCTCCTTATAAACGATTTAGGATAACCCATGTCGTATTTAGGATGAACAAAATTTGGGTTTTGATTTGTATTTGATAACTATTTCAGTAACCGATTTCAATCTCAAATTCCTATTTTCTTTATTAGGTATGAAGATATGTTGGATGTTTTCTCTATTTGGTCTTTATTTTGGTGATCAGATTTGGATTTAAGTTGATTAAGGTTGAGTTCGGATTTGTTTCGATTTGGATTGAGTTTTGGTGATTGTGGGACGTCTTTGAGTTGATTTGGTACATATGTGATTTGGTATATGTGGTTGAATATGTGTAGTAGCCAAAAAAGTAGGTTTTGTTTTGCATTTTTATTATAAAATGTTTTATCGCCTAATACATAATGCATTCAAAGTTGTACAACAAAAATTATACTGACCAAATGGGTAAAAGGAACAAAATACATGATATTTAACAGAACTAAATTTAATAGAGGTAGGCCTAGTCCATAACAAAATCGAACCACAACGATTATACCTGCAATAATTTCACTCAGATGACCCGATCCGTAATTTACATATAACCATATAGACGAAATGATGCTATGGACCATACACAAGCATTATTGAAAAATTTAATTTGCCAAATCATCACGGTCGTGATGACGACTGCGTCTAGTGTTGGTGATCACTAAAACAAATATCATATTAAGGTTTTAGATTAAACTTGTATCATGTTCCATCTATTTTAGTAAAACAAAATATTTTTTTGGTTTCAAGCTATCCCACTTATCTCAATTCTTATCACAATCCCATGTCTCACCAAACATGGGACGTTAAGTTCTTGATTGTCCCAAGTTATGCTAAGCATAGGACAATGAGTTTCAACTCGTCACATCCTGTTCTATGTATCAAACATAGCCTAGGGAACAACACACATGCCAAATAGGTAACCCAAGCCACAAATTGTTTCAATTTGAAGCAATTTGCACAATATTACTTGAATGAAGAGAACATTTTATTTTAAAAAAAATTGAAGAAATACTTAATCTATTAAAAGAAAGAAAAAAAAAACAAAACAAAACATAAGGACTAATTAAGGTATAATTTTCTGGAAACGAGGCTAGCTAAGTAATGGCAGTGGGATTATGCGTTATGTTCAGACACACCCATGAGTAGAAACCCATGTAAAGTATGGTATACAAAAACATTTCAGAAGGAGAATTAACAGTAACAGAGTTAGGTTATGTTACAATAATCTGAGGTTTTCACTTAAAGGCATACATACAACATATTAACATCAGTAGATCCTTTGTCGAACCCGCCTCCCATCGGCGCCACTGCCATCATCGTTCCCACCCCCACGTCCATAAGACGTGACCGAGTGTTCTCGAATCCTAGCAACATATTCCAACAGCTCCGTAATCACACAAGGGCAGCTCTGTGTTAAGTAATCGAATCCATCGCTTTGCATCACGGCTGAATCAATAAGTAACACCACTCGGTCAATATTTATGTCGATTCGTAATTTTGGAAATTCACGATAATTATCATAGATATATTAGGTATAAACAAGTTAAAAATTTCTCATAGTACCTTTGAGGTTTTCAGGCTCAGCAACGAATTTGAGGCAAACAGATTTGAGCTGAAAACAATGATGCTGTTCAGCCAAAGCTAAAGTTGTGGCTACCGTGTTAATGGCAACATCCTCACAAAGTTTAGTCTCACAGAGAAACCGAAGCCTCTCAATGCCATACTGATCGGCTGCTGCCAGCAGATGTTGGGCCATAAGTGTGGAGGCCAATTTCGGATTCAAACCTAAAACTTCTTCCATGTCTGGGAGCTTATCCCAGTATATGAAATGGAGCAAAGCCTGCCAAACATCACGGTCAAACACAGTCAACCCACACCATGCTTCAAAGATCAAACCAATTTAATATAGTCTAAAGCAACTTTTTTTTCAACACAATAAATTCTAGTACTACAACAGACTTCATCTCCCTATATATATATATATATATATAGGTGAAAGTTCAAATACAAACCACTTTTTCATTGTGAACGTGAGGACAACCCAGAGCGCGACACGTGGCAACAAATTTTATGAGACGCGCGACTTTTCCCGCGACCTAGTGTTATTCAGTCTGAATAACACTGAAAAATAGTGTTATTCAGACTGAATAACACTAGGTCGCGGGCTTTTTGGTTACAAGTCGCGCGTATCACTCTGAATTTCGGCGACTTAGTGTTATTCAGACTGAATAACGCTATATTCAGTCTGAATATAGCGTTATTCAGTCTGAATAACACTAAGTCGCCGAAATTCAGAGTGACACGTGGCGCGCTCTCGTTTGTCCTCACGTTCACAATGAAAAAGTGGTTTGCAATTGAACCCACCCCTATATATATATATTATATATATATAGGGGCAGGTTCAAATGTGAACCATTTTTTGGTTGTGAACGTGAGGACAGCCGATAGCGCGACACGTGGCGGAGACTAGTCAATAAAGGCGGCTTTGAGTGTCGTCCCCCCTTTAATTCAATGCCCTCCCATGAATCGCCCTAGTCATCCGCCATGGACCTGACGTGGCGCCTAGTCATCCGCCACGTGTCACGCTCTCGGTTGTCCTCACGTTCACAACCAAAAAGTGGTTCACATTTGAACCCACCGCTATATACATATATATATATATATATATATCTAGTTTAAAACAGAACATCTTATGTGCATGTTTTGCACATTAGTTATTTGATGTAATCTTGTAAAAGAGATGGAAGGAAGTCTTGGCCATATATAACATTGATATGGGACGTTCTAATGCAAACACAAATAACAAAACTGCCATCAATGTTTTGGCAATTGGCAGCAACCCCTGGAGCTAGATAAATGAAATTAGAAGATACCAAGTTGCATATAAAGTAGTTCCAGGCGCCTTTAGATTAAGTGCTAAAGCCCGTATAGGTTGGACCAGACATCTTGTCAGCTTGTCTAGTTTTCGAAAGGGTTTCAATTCATCAAAAAGAGTTTGACTCATTTTGGCAGTGTTAGTCGTATCAAGTTAGAAACAATGACATCTCTGAATATAGCCCCTTTACGATGTAAAATAACCTTTGAAGTCTGAAAGCTCACTTGACTTGACAGTAGTTGTTTTACCAAGTGGTGCTCCCTCTCTCTCACACAAAATCTTTTCACATGCTGCTGAACCACCACAGCCACATCAAACGAACAACTAAGGTGTGGTTTGTTTTTTAAGAGGTCCGAAGTCTGAAATCCAAATTCACGTCTAAAAAATAAATGGATGGTACCTCTTAAAATTTCAGAGGACGCTAAGAGGTTTTCACGCATTTTCTTAAAAATAAAACAAACGGTTTCAAATCTACAGACCTCTGAAGTTCCATACTTATGATGTTTTAAGAGATAACTTCTAAAAAACAAACCGCCCCTAAATGTAATAACAAATACAGCTAAGTCCTCTGAACTCAATCCAAGTGGGTAACAACGCATACTTCACCCAGAAGGCCATCTATCATTGCTAGACGTCATGATAATCTGCCTATGATCACTTCAATGATAGGAAGACAAACATCATCTATTTCCATTGTATTTGGGTATTGAACATGGGGAAGTTTGACCGAAAAATAAATGAACTTTTGTTGGCTCATCTGTGACCTAAAAAGCTTTTAGTGTTTTCAACAGAAGACTGAAGACCATCAAATAAAACCCATCAATATTTTGCTATATACAGTAGCACCAATTTCCGCAGCAACAACTTCTGAACAACTCGGTCAAGAACTTGAACCCATACTCCTGCTCAGAGTTATGCAAGATCCAAAAATGGAAATCTCAAAACGGATGATTTATCACAATTAGTACTAAATGTCATTATCTGAGAGAAGAAGATAGTGAACTTGAACGCCTGATCCCATGGAGAACTCATGCAGTAAGAAAGCAACTTGCACTTGCTAAAAACTGTTGAGCCTTTATTAGCAAAATGGATGGTTGTAGAACACATTAACCATTCCACACGCACTAATACCTGAGTGTCGACAGGAAGCTTAGGGTTTATCAACATTCAACTTATTCAGATGCTCCCTCAACTATTTACGCAGTTTACTTTTGACATGACCGCAGGTGTATGCTCTATTGATTTACATGAAGCTCAATCTATTCAGCAACAAGAAAATCATATTTCATATCCTATTTGCCTCAACCTCATCACCTACCACTAAATGAATGGAGGTCGCCCCACCAAATAGATTATTGATGACAACAAAGTTGGTGTCAAAATGAGAAGTGTGACTCAAAATGAGTATTCCTGTGTTAACCATATCCACGATAGAGCCCAAGAAGGTTGATAAACCATTGGACGGTCCTAGTTGCGTAGATACCATGCAAGAAGAGTTGTCTCAACTCGAAAAACAAAATGTATAGAGATTAGTACCTAAGCCAAATAGAAAATCCATTATCGATGCAAAATGGATGTTCAGCAACAAGAAAAAAGAAGCTAGAATTGTTGCAAGAAAACAAGCCAAGACCTCTTGGCTACAGACAGAATCAGGAATTGACTACAACCAAAACCTTGCTCATGTTGCAAGACTGCAGACTATTCAAAATTTTCTAGCCTACGCCATTCAATGATTTCAACATGTTTCAAATGAACATCAAAAGTGCTTTCCTAAATGGATAAGAGCAAAAAGAAGTTTGTGGAACAAAGATTCATAACATCAAGAGCATGTATACAAGTTGCATATACTTCTATATGGAATGAAAAGCACTCAGTTTTGGCAAAATCGCACACAACTCAACCTAAAAAATATTGGTACTGATCAAGGACGTAAACAATGGGATTCTTCTTGCTCCGGTTAGGCCACTAGAAAGAGTTGACTAAAATTCCAGTTCGATCAAAGCATGATATCAGAAGTACATAGTTGACAAGTATAATAATGTTATTGCCCAAAAAAATGGAGGGGTATGACAGAAGCTATAATAGACGAAACACAAGTAGAATATGAAACGTCATTGCAAGCTAAAAAAAATTATAAAGGCAGATAAAAGTAAGCTAGAACTTGAACAAAAAAAAAACCTTAAAAACTGGAGCTTTTATTTCCTGTATGTTGATACAATCTGTGTTGTTATCCTTCATTGGACCAAAAAGTTGTGCTTTGAACACAGGGGAACGTGCAGCAAGCACCAACTTGTGTGCCCGAAACACTTCCCCATCAACATTGAGGTTTACATCTGTCAGCTCTCCACTTTCCAAGAGATGTCCAAAATGCTGACAGATATCAGATGGTGGTGAAGATATACTGAAAATCTGAGGTCCCTCTGTACATGATTTGACAACACCAACAGTGCACTTAACCAAGAGACAATCGTCCTTGAGATAATCTGATGTTTCCAAAACAGCTCTTCTTAGAAAACGCTTGTAACCCCTGTGCCATAAAATAGATTCTCCAGTTAGACATCAATGTCTTGCTCCACAAATTTGAGGGAAGAAGAGAACAGTAGAACATGGGTTTGGTCTGACAGGACTGCAGCTAACTAAAGAACATGATAACAACGTAAAAATGTGCCAAGGTAGAACATAGGTGCAGCTAACTAAAGAACAACCAATTCATTATATAAACAACGTTAATGTGCCAAGGTTCTCCTAGCTAGACAGGACTGCTAGTAGTTCAAGTTGCATAAACATTATCATATGAAACTGTATACGTATTAAATCTATAATGAGCATGTTATTCATGTATCATCATCTAGACATACCACCCCCATTCCATCCACTACTACTCTGCCTAAAATCCCTGAGTAGTTATAGTAGTGGCATAAATAAATAAAAATCATGTTTCATTGAGAACTTTAGCACAACTTTCATGTCTATCATTACAGAAACAAATAGCAATCTAGTTCATCACGTTATCACATCATCATTATTGTTTGAATGCATTAAAGTTGATTTGTAACACATGCTTCAATTAAGAGTCTTATACTTGGAAAGAACCATAAAGCAAAATTAATTAGCGTATTTGGTTCTGTTTCTATTGAGGGCTCAATTTCCAAGACCGAGCAAATGTTCAACATATGCTTCACTAATTTGATGAAAATAAGATCATTGTCGCAGCTACATATCCACATTCACTCACACACAATCTACAAAGCAGTGGACGACAAATGAAAACCTCCCACAAAGCAGCCAAAGAGTGACAGACAAGTTAACAAATAACAAGAGCATTCCATGCACTAAGTAGGTTTTTTAATACAATTTGGAAAAAGAGAACAAACAATCTGATTCTAATGCCAATCACATGACGTGGGAACTGCTCAGAAAGAAAACAGTCAAATAGTGGTACAACTGTCCTTATATAATATTTTAATAAGGGGAAGGATGCCCAAACAGCAATTCATTACAGTTGACGAAATAATCAAGACGTCAAATTCTTCATAGTGAAAGACTATGAAGAATTTTGTTGGACCAAACTTAAACATAGATAAATAAAACATTTGGATAATAATAACATTTAACAAAATAAAATTACATAAGCAAAATTTTAAAAGAAAAACATAGAATTGGCTATAGTTTTGTGCCAAGATAATAACATAAAACTGAATACAATCATGTATATTCATTGACTTTAAAATATCAAGTGGTATTTATTTATTGGTTATAAAAATTAATTATTTATTACAATTATTATGCTTTTATAAAAACAAATAATAATAAAATAAATATATTATTTTATTATAATAATTCTGAAGATGTTTTTTTAATATCTTTTAAGTGTGTGATTGGCGTTAATTTTTTTAGTGTTCAATGTGTTTCTTAGTGGTTGGGTTAGGGATGTACTAAGCATGTAGGAGTCAGATCCTAACCCCTTGCTCTAAATCGTCATTGTTGGTAAAGACTCAGTAGGGTTGTCACCGCTTGTAAGCCTGCTTGCTTCTCTGTGTCGCTTTGTAAGTCATACTCAAATCATTTTCTTTTATTTCTTGTTGTCTTTGTAATTCAAGTTGCTTTAATCATCATCTAGACTGAGCAGGCCTAGCCTTTTGCGGGTTTCAAACTCTTGGAAGTTCCTACTTGTTTCTCGGTTGTTTTAAACTCATGTTACTGCTACGTCTAAAAAGCGTAGCTACGGATTTAACAATCAGGTTGTTTGGGTATCTCGTGTCCTTACATGAGCGACTATTGCCACCCCAGCTGCTTCAAAACATAGCCTGTTGTTGTTTATTCCTACTATCCCACATCACTTGCACCCTAGTCAACATCATCTACGAACCAAAGCTAGTTCAAGATCACCTCTATTCCTTTAAAAAGGGGGACAAAAGAGATTCAAATTTCCTATTTTACCAACTCTAATTGAAATCTATGTGCTGGATGTTAGTTCAGTGCAGCGTATCTCTCAATATTGTGATACCAGCTTTACCATGACTGATTCTACATACAATAGTTCCACAATATCGGTGACAACTTCCTATGCTAATCACTCGTAAAGTGATGATTCTTATGCGGTCATCATAATTCATGCATTACAAGTTTAATGGAAACCCCCGTCCTGATCTGTTCTAATGGAGTAATGGTCACTCGTGATCAAGAAAAGATCAGCTATCTTACGAGCGATTCACCTAGTCTGGCCGACATAGGAAACTTGGGAACTCAACAACTCAGTTGCCATGGCATCACTTATTATTGGAATCCAAATCAGCCACACCTATTTAATTTACAAAACTGCCACAGAAATCTGGGATGTTGCCAAAGAAAATTATTTCGATACTGAGAATTCATCCCATGTTCTAAAGCTCATACTTAAATTGAGGGAGATTTAAGAAGTGCATATAAAGTTATCGTTTATTATAATTCCTGAATGTAGCAAGAGCTCCATCTTTTTTGGTATCCGACCGTGGAGATACTGAAGCACTCCAACAATTCAAAATACCCTCAACAAGGGAAGACTTATGATATTCTTGTAGGTCTTCACCCTGATCTCTAACAGTCCAAGGTAGTGCGCTAAAAACTGTTGTCTCAGTTAGTAAGAAACCTGCAAGTTGAATTTTAGACTCGGGCGCTTCAATCATATGAAGGGTGACTTGTCTTTATTTAGTTCATATACACCATGTTAAAAATCATCATCCACTCGGATTGTTGATCCTACCCTCGTGTAGTTGGCCTCAGGCTTGGATCAATACACTTTCATCTACACTAACTAGTAAAGTTGTTTTTCATGTCCCAAAATTATCTTGTAATTTGCTATCTATTGGCAAGTTGACTCACATTAATCATTATGTATCTAGTTACTTCTTAAACATGTGCTTTGTTAAAGAACAATTGAAGAGGATGATTCACAATTATAAGATGCTGATATTCTCACAGAAAACTCTTCAAGTACCGAGCTTTGAAACTCTACATTCCATGCAACAGCTCAAAATGGGATGTCATACGCCTCAACGTGAGGCGCTCATGAGGTGTCGCCTCTCACTGCTTGTATCATATATTCATACGTACGCTTTCAAAGCCGTGGCGATGATGGAGGCAGGGAGCAGTAAGGACTTTGAGATGCGTGCATTTTGTTTGGAGACAAGACTTTCACAATTTCCTTATTTATTCAACTTTGTCACGGTAGTGGAAGACCGACATAGTATCTACATAGTGTCTAAAATATCAACTTTGAAGAATTGGGGTGAATATGTATATTATATTTCCTTCATGGCTAACTCCACCCTCTCTCACAGCCTACTTTCTTAACCTTTTTCGAGGGACGTATCCCTCCCTCTGAAAACCCACTTACTATATTCCTTTGTTAATCATAATGGCAAATATATATATATATACATCTACATAATATATATATATATATATATATTTCAGTGGTATTCTACATTTCTTCATTAGTAGTGGCAATGGCAGATCACTAGTGTACATGTATGCATATATACATACAACAAACACACACACACATAATCCAGTGATAGTCTATATTTCTTTGTTAGAAATTAGACATAATGTTTTGTGCTTAAACCTGCTTCCTGCTACTATTTACTCATGTTGCATCCATTTATTTAGTAAATATTTTGTGTTTGTATACTATGTTGCTACATACAACTTTCCAAGTATATATATACATATTGTTTATTTGTCATTTGTGTATTATGTTGTCACATACAAGTGTGCAACTATATATATATAGAGGAAAGTTCAAATGTGAACACTTTTTGGTTGTGAACGTGACGACAGCCGAGAGCACGACATGTGGCGGAGACTAGTCAACAAAGGCGGCTTTGAGTGTGGTGCCCCCCTTTAATTCAATTGCCCTCCCATGAATTGCGCCTGGTCATCCGTCGTGGACCTGACGTGGCGCCTAGTCATCCGCCACGTGTCGCGCTCTCGGCTATCCTCATGTTCACAACCAAAAAGTGGTTTACATTTGAACCCACCCCTATATATATATATATATATATATATAGGGTTAGGTTCAAATGTGAACTCAATTTTGGTTGTGAACGTGAGGACGAATCTCAGCCACACATCTTCAGTTACGGTGGACGCGATCATGGAGGATTGACACGATTCATGGGAGGGTGGAGATTATTAAAGAGGGGGACCGGTCAAAGCCGCCTTTATTGACCGGATGAGTGGCTGAGATTCGTCCTCATGTTCACAACGAAAATTGAGTTTCGCATCTGAACTTTCTCTTCGCTCTCTCTCTCTCTCTCTCTCTCTCTCTCTCTCCTCTATATATATATATATATATATATATATATATTAATTTTGGTGTAGTATGCTACCACGTGAAGTTCTATATATGGAATTATGTTTGTTTGTTAAGTGTTATGCATTTATGAATTTTGATTGTTTTAATTTTTGGGGCTTATGCATTGACCACCTCAAGGCTTACGATTTACGTACCTAACAAGAAACGCCCTGAGGCTCGTTTTCGTTCATTAAAACCTTGGCCTTAGGAAAGTAATTGGCCTCTCAAAAGCCAAGATGTTCACTCAATACCTTCTGTAGTCAGTTAATACACTCGAGTTAGCATTTTAGCATTTGATCATCAAAAGTATTTACAAGGGGGGGATGTTCGCATATGAACAATTAGAATTAGGGTAGATTGTTAGCCTCATGTATGTATATCAAATTAGCTAGTTAATGTTAATCAAGATTTGCCGCATAATGTTAATACCTATTATTGGGAAGTTATTATGGTAAGGAATCTCATAACCTAGATATATGGAAAGACTTAGATCATTAACTATATACAAATAAAAACTAGATAGAACTAGAAGCACATCAAGTTACATTATGGAAGCGAACATAGCTTAAAAGGCAATACCTATACTTATGCTTATTAGGTGGCATGAGGCATCTAGAATGTTTAAAAGCCATTCCATGAGATGATTTTTTGGTGATTTTAGTGTCATCTAGCCATTTAGTGTAGTCAAGATTAATGTGAGACAAGTGGAGTTTGGTATTGGCCACAATTCGAGTTTAGAGGTGCGGAGTGCAGACTCGGATAAGCCGGTATGAACTTGGAAATAACAGAATTAACTGCCACTGTTCCAAACATGTGCGTCTATTCCAAACAGATGCGTCTATTGGTATTCTATATATATGCTAGTTTGATTTCTGCAGAAATATATACAAATACACACTATTATTCTGCCGAAACTCTGTCTCAATAAACATAAATTACAACAAGGTATTTTGTGTTTACCAATCTCAGATTTGCCTAAAATCTAGATTGATTTGTTGGATTATCCCAAATCTAAATTCGTGTAACCCCGGGTTATAGAGTCGAATTACAGATTCTGGAAAGTGTGCCATACACAATCCAATTAATTATCCAAGTTTTATTGATATTCTGAATCCCTAAATTCTAACATGATTTGGCAGCCAAATCATGGTGATTTGATGCGACACTTTGAACATGTTAAATGATATGTACTAATATTTGTAACCAAGCTTGTTCGAAAGAACAAAATTGCCACAAGCAATTATGATTGCAACTTATTGCAGCATGACACCATAAAAACATGAGAAGTTTTATTGATATTGCTAAGCAAAGGGTTTACGAAACTAAGAAAGCAACGTGGCCTAGCGTCATGGGGTTTTTTATGCTTTAAGCAACTATGCAACCTTCGCACTCGAGCTCCTTGTTAATCCTAAGTCAACCTCAAGTAGTGACATTGGTGCAAATAAACTCTTAAAGGTTGTTAGAGAGGTTGTAGGAAGATTTGTTGTATAGATTCCTAACCTTCTTGAATAAATAACATAAAAGGGACTCCTCACCTATTCACAAGTGTTTCAACCTCTATAGAATGTCCTAGATGAGAAAATTCTAGATCGTACAAGCCTTCTAAGTTCTACATATAAAATGCATAGCTACAACAGCTATTAACAGCACTTTTAGAAGTACTCTAGTCTATAGACAATGCTACAAGGTTCAAGAAATCCTATAATGTTGTAGGAAAGTCTATGATTCTATTACCTCAAGCAGCCTTTCCAAGAGAATGCTTTGTAGGTTAAACCAATAGGTACCAAGCACAATAATACACACTGATCTTGTCGCTAAACTAAACATCATGTCAACCAAGTCAGCTCAACTTGACACACATTACGTTCTTGACAGTACCCGTCACACAAGCAAATATAATAAACAATTTCTTAACAGATTGAGAACCCATATCATGCTTTAAGTTGATAAATGATCCTGTCGATTGGCAAATCTATGGAATCCACCAAAACATACAAGTTAATGGCTTTCTTTATGCTTGTAATAAAGCTCCCTTCTCACAACCACCACGCACCTCAATTAACTTTACATTACTTTTACGACTAGGGGTGAGCATAACCCAACCCGGCCCGCCCAACCCGACCCGAAATTTCACCAAATAACCGAACCCGAGAAAGCGAAACCGGATTTTTTGTGTTCAATTTGGGTGCTCATCTCCTAAACCCGAACCGACCCGACAACCGAAATTCCATTTTAAATTTAATTTTTTTTATATTTACCCCTAAATACTAACAAATAATAACTAAAATACTAAATAACTTTTCTATTTTCCTAATAAGCCGCTCAACTCAACTTATCTCTAATATCTCAATCAGAAATCGAGTCTCCACTCTCAAACCCTATGTCTCGTCTCAAACCCTCTCGAAATCAAAAAAACAAAATTTTCGGATATTCACCCGAACCAAAACCCGAAATTCTCGGATATCCGAAAACTTCTGTCGGATTGCCATTTTCTCCCCCGAACCCGACCGTCCGATGCACACCCCTAGTTACGACAATCTCTTCTAACAGAACAAAAAATGTTCATTTTGGCACTTGGTTCTCCATAATTCGTTGCAAATTGGAACTTAAAATGTAGCTCATTTTACGCGAAATTCAGAACAAAGGGAACACATATCTTTCAACAAAATTCAACAAACAAAAGCAAATGAAATGAAGCTAAAGCTCACCACATGCTTCCACGGTACTTGAGTGTATAAGGACCAGCATCCAACACCCTCCCAAAATGGTATGAACCTTATGCCTACCCTTCCCGGTCTGATCCATCAACGACAACTCGAACAAAGCCCGAACATCGGTCGCATCGCTCGCCAACGCAATAAACAAAGAGACGTAGGTCGAGTTGTCCTCCGGGCTCTTCCCATCCGGATAGAAATATATCGCCCACGTATGGCCGCCGACGGTGAAAGATTTCCGACGCTATGTACTTTCCGACGCCCATTCCTTTGGAGGATCGTAGCCGGTGATCTTGAATTCGTGCGATGCATTTACAGTGTCGGTTGAGGAGATGGAGGAGCTCGTTGTTGATGGAATTGAGGTCCTTGGAATTGGGGTTTTCGATTTGGAAAGCCTGATGATCGTGCCCATCAAATTCGTGAACCGAATTTTGATAAATGGATCAGAGATTTTGGGGAAGAGGAATTTGGAGTTCTTGAAGCTAGGGTTTTGAAAAGAACTAGGCTTGGTTGATTTTCCTTTAAATGGGGAAAGTTTTGTCAAATTGGCCAAACAACATAACAACACCCCACCAAAAAAACCCAAACCAATTAATTTTTTGTTTTTACAATGTGTTGCTTCAATTATGAGCAAATAAGTATTATGGCCATTTCAAAATAAGTAAGCTACCAACTAAGCTCATCTCTAAATCGATCACTAAAAATAAACACCATAAACAAATCGTGGGGCGACTGGCGTCAACAAAAATAAAGTCCTCCAATTCCACTTTAAGAAAAACACCGAAGTTGCCCGGGAGTACCCCGACGACTTCAATTACAAATCAGTATTATCTATTTAATAACATTAGTTTGTCCTGACTATATATGATCATGCATAATAAATAAATAATAAATAATTAATTTATTTAATATATCTCTATTTTATATTAATATTAAATTTGTATTTTTTTTATTTAACATTTAATAACTAAATATAAAAATATAAAAATTAATATTTAATAATTAAATATATAAAACTATATAATAGTTAACATATTTACAATTATTTAACAGTGAAAACAAATATAAAAAACATAAAATAATAGAGAGTGGGGTGGGTCCCATGTAAATGGTGGGAGAAAAAACCACCGCCAAATATGGCGGTCACATTTGGCGAACACCAAATTTTTTTGCAAAATGGAGGTCGGTTGGAGCACAAAAAACACCAATTCTTTAAAATTGGAGTACGATTGGAGATGCTCTAACTCATCTCTTTCATCGATCACTGAAATAGCCATAAGAGTCGTCCCAGAACAAGTCGTCCGGGGCGACTTACGCGTTTCCGACGAAAAATTGAAGTTTCCGGCCACTTTTTCCACTTTACGGCCAAAATCATCCCAGAGTAGCCCGAGCGACTCCCTCAATTTACAAAACGGCCCTTGTATCTCAACTTTGGAAGAATTGCGAGTTTGGTCCCTGCACTTAAGTCGCCCCGGCATAAGTCGCCCGGGGCGAACTTTGACCCCTTTGACCGACATCTTTGACCACATTTGACTACAAGAAACCCTAATTTTCACTCACACTCACTCTCTCAGCCAACACCCCATCTCCATCCTTATTTCAACTCTCTTTCAACCATCTTCTTTCCTCTCTTTCTTTCATCTCTTTCATCCTTTTCTCATTTCTTCCTTATTAAATTAGATTTTCAGTGGACAACCTTCATACTTTCATTTAACAAAATTTTTAAGAATTTTCCAAATAGCACCAACCGAAGGTGCGAACACGTGTTTTTCTCAATGGCATCATTAACTACCAGGTTCTAGTATTGGTTACTGTTTGGTGAACAAATAGTTTATAGAATATTTTTAGTTGAAGTTACAAAATAGTTTGAGGAGCTTATGTAATTTATTTATTTTTTAAAAATTCCTCATTAATTTCTTTAATACAATATACCAAGATTTTTACAAAGAACTCATCAAATCCAAATACCCTAGTCTAGATGGTTTACAATTTTATAGGTTTTTCTTCCTTATCAAATCCTCACAAATGTGATTCAATATGAGAAGTAAAATTCACTTAAAATGTAATATTTGCTCATCAAGGTAGCTCTTATCTTATATTTGATTATTATAAATTCCTTTTGTAAGTGTGTTCTTCATCTACAAGTGAAATTCGTTTTATATGTTTTTTAGTAAGATGTGTTTTGTTAAACTTTTGAAGCATCATCTAATATGTAGATTATATTTGAGTTGATTAAAACTATGTTTTGACATAAGTTTGATAATGCACAAAGAATTTGTATGTTTCTGTATTTTCCATTAAATCATTTTGTTTTTTTGTTTTGGTTTTTTAAATTTGAATTATTTCTTAGTAGAAGTGTGTACATTGATTTTACTATTTTTTTTTACTCTAGTATTTTTATTGCATCTTTTCGAGTTCTTTTTATGAATTTGTTTATTCTTCTTTTATAATCATTGATAATTGTGAACAAAAATATTAAAATAGTTTTTTAATGAAAATATATTATAATAATTAAGTTTATTTGTTATTAATTTATTCAATTTATAAGATTGATAATCATCTAAATGTTTTTATTTATTAATTAGGGATAAAATTACTTAAGGAAATGATGAGTTTCCGGGGTATAAAGTCCAAGTTAAATATACCGTTTTGGATGTTTGTAAATTCATATCAAAAATGGATTGGCTCAAAAGATTTAATGGCGGATACAGAGTAATTTATAAATCTTGACAATGTCAAAAAAGGCCATGGAAAACTAAATCGATGCATTTAATATAGATTGCCTTTGCGCAGTATTAAAAAGAGGAGAAACGGTTCAGTTGGAATTCCACACCGAACTTTGTCAACGCTCGATACTATGGTGGAAAATAGTTTAAGGTCTATTATTTTCATCATATTTAATACCTTAATGTGAACATCATTTCGATTATGTTGATTAATTTATTTAGGGAAACAAAAAAAAGTTTCGATTTAAGACTTGCTTTCTTTTGAAGTAATGTGGATGGACAATGTTGTTTTTTGATAGCGTACAACAGGTGAGAGTTATGTACATTCTTTTATTCTCCAAATTTTAATCAATTCTTTCAATGAGAAATTAAATCTAGATGTGTTCAAGAAAAGATGACTATATCCTAAACCCAAAAGTCAGATTGTTTCTCACTCATGGAATTCTTATAGGCTTTTTCTTCCTTCATCAAATCCTCAACAAAAATCGTGATTCCAAAAAGAAGAAGGCAAATCAACTTCAAAAATTAGATTTCTCCAACTAAAGGTAACATTCTTTCTTCCTTTTCTTTGAATTTTTTTTCTCATTTTTTGGTAAATTGTTCTTCATCTACAAGATGATTCGTTCTATATTTTTTTTGGTTAAAGATGTGTTTTGTTCTAAACTTTGTGATAAGCATCATCTATAATATGTTACATTATATATTTTCTTGAGTTTTTCCTCAAATCTATGTGTTGCACATAAGGTGTTCGATGAAATGCCACAAAGAATTTTTGTATGTTTTCTTGATATTTTCTCCATCTAGCTTTCTTCTTTGTGTTTGTTGTTGTTGTTGTTGTTGTTGTTGTTGTTGTTGGTGTGTTTGTAACTATTGAATCTATTTCTTCAAGTTATGAAGTGTGTACCATTGTGATTTGTGACTATGTTTTTGTTTACCACTCCCTAGTATTTTTATTGCATCTTTTCGAAGAATTCCTATATTATATTACAAGTTTTGGTTTATTCTCTTTTATAGATCTGTGATAATTGTGAACCAAAAAAAAATATCAAAACTAGTACTATATTCACATATGAATATAACAAGTAGAATACATGCTTTATTCGTCTTCATTTAAGTGTTGCAATTATAAGATACTTAATTATTCTCAAATGTGTTTTATTTATTTAATATAGGGATAAAAATATGTCTGTTAAAAATGACGATGGGGTACCTATTAGCTGGACCGATGAAAATACTATCCTTTTTTGTGATGTGTGTATCAATTTCATCACAAAAAATGGATGTGCTCAAAGTTTTAGATGGCGTGATATACAAGAGCAATTTATGGAAAAACTTGGTACAAAATGTCAACAAAAGAGCATGAAAAATAAATACGATGCACTGAAAAAAGATTGGCGTCTTTGGAAGTATTTAAAAAGAGGAGAAACCGGTTTAGGTTGGAATTCCACAACCGGAAAGCTTGAATGTTCGAATGAATGGTGGGAAAATAAGTTAAAGGTACTACTTAAATATTTTTAATCATATTATTACTCGTTTAATTGATACATGAATCTTCATATATGTTATTAATTTATTATTTAGGAGAAACCCGAAGCCAAAAAGTTTCGATTTAAGGGACTTTCTCCTCTACTTGAAGAAAGGTGGGATCATTTGTTCGGAGATGCTGTGGCAACAGGGGAGAGTTGTGTAGCACCCTCGTTAACTCCAGAATTTGTAGATCAATCGGTTAGTCAAGTGGAGGAAATTGAAAATAGAGAAGGTGGGATTCAAGATAAAGATGGGACTAGTGATGCTTATAATGGTTGTTCTCAATATTCTAAAAGATTGGAAGGTCTAGATTATCAAGAAGCTAGTTTTTGGGAAGGTTTTATAGAAGATGTTAGAGATACTATCGCACCAAACAGTAACCTCCCAAATACTATTGCACCAAAGAGCAACCCCCTAAAGACAAGTGATCAAAATCCTACTAAAGGAGTAAAGCGCAAAAGAAGGGAGTCTGGGGGGTCGGCTTTTCTAAGGCAACATCTAAAAAAGGCCGATGAAAGACATTCTGAAATTATGGACTTGTTCAAGCAAGGGACCAACTCTAAAAAGGATGAGGTAAGTATTGATCACATTATGGAGATTATGAATCGAATGGCAACAATGAGTGATTTTGAGATTGGTGGACCTACTTGGTGCCATGCGATGCTTATGTTTCGGGATCCCACGACTAGGGAAATCTTCTTTAAGATGCCAAGTGATGATGCTAGGTTGTCTTGGTTGGAATTTGCTCGAACACGAAACATGATTTGAATATCTTAGGTTTGTATCTTTTGGTGGTAGGTTGGTACCTTTTGTACTTGAATGGTAACTTTTGTAGTAGGTTGATATCTTTTGTACTTGAATGGTTAACCCTTATAGTAGGTTGGTATCTTTTGTATGTGAATGATAACTTTATGCGATGGTACTATTTTGGATATGAAAATGGCAACTTTTTGCGATGGAATGATATATCCGTTAGTTGTATGTAATGGTAATATTTTGTACTTAAATGGTATATCCGTTAGTTTTATGTGATGGTAATATTTTGTACTTAAATGGTATATCCGTTAGTTTTATGTGATGGTAATATTTTGTACTTAAATGGTATATCCGTTAGTTTTATGTGATGGTAATAATTTGTACTTGAATGATATTATGTTTGATTTTATTGAAATTTAATATGGTTGTAGCTTGAAATGGATGACAATCAAAGGAACCAACTTCTTTTACTTTTGGACTTGGCTAATTTGGAAGAAGATGTAGCACTTAGTACGTACTACTACACTCGTATTCACAAGGAGCCATGCATGACATCGACACAAACAGGACATGCATGGATGGAGGAAATTTTGAATGGTCATCCAATCCGGTGTGTTAATGCCTTTCGAATGAGTGCAAGTCTATTTATGCAACTTTGTAAAGAGTTGCAACAAAAGTATGGATTAATGCCAAGTCGTAAAATCTCGGTGCAAGAAAAGGTTGGTATATTCTTATATACACTTGCTTTAGGTCTTTCCAACAGAGATGTTAGTGAAAGGTTCCAACATTCTGGAGAAACAATTAGTCGAGCTTTTCATGATGTGTTGGAATCCATATGTGAACGAAGCAAAGGATTCATGGGTCTTGCACGTGACTATATTCGATCAAAAGATTCGACATTTCAGTGCATACCATCACATATTGAAAATGACAGTAGATATATGCCATATTTCAAGGTAAATGCTTATTTATATATTAACTATAATTATATCAAGTTTATAAATAGTAATTTAATCAATTTTCTTTACAGGACTGTATCGGGTGCATTGACGGTACTCATATAGATGCTTGTATTCTAGTTGCAGACCAAATGAGATATAGGGGTAGAAAAGGAGTTCCCACTTTTAACGTAATGGCCGTGTGTGACTTTGACATGTGTTTTACGTTCGTATCGGTTGGGTGGGAAGGATCAGCACATGATACCCGAGTCTTTATTCATGCAATTGAGACACCATCTATGAATTTTCCTAAGCCACCAGAAGGTACAACTAATTTGACACTCTTTCATAAATTATCTGTTAATAACGTCAATAAATTTGTTCTCTCTTTCTTGTAGGAAAATATTACATAGTAGACAAAGGATATCCTGACCGAAAAGGGTATCTTGCACCATATTCTCGTATTAGATATCATCAATCACATTTGAACATGTGCTTCCAACTAATGCTAAAGAGGCTTTCAATCGTGTACATTCATCTCTTCGGAGTTGTATTGAACGATCATTTGGAGTCTTGAAGAAGAGGTGGAAAATATTGAGTAGAATGCCAAGGTTTAGCGAGACAATACAAATAGATGTTATAATGGCAACATTTGCTCTTCATAATTACATTAGAAGGAATGATGCAGAAGACATGGTTTTCAACATTGTTCAACAGCATCAAGATTACATACCTATGGAAGAGTTAGATGGCGAAACAAGCATTAATCAAGGTAATATGCAAGGGTCAAACAATGAGATGCAAAAAATTCGTAACAATATAGCAAATATGATATGGGATGCAAATAATGTTTTTTAAACCTAAGCAATTGAAATGTAATAGTGTTGTTATTTTTGTTATTGCTAGTTATTTAAATATGATGTTAAAAACCTTATTATTTTTGATACTATAAATTTTAATATGATAAGATGTGTTGGTGGTTTATTTTAATTTTAGAATGTTAAAATTATTAATTAACCATTATTTGTTTTAATAATATAGTGTTAAATTTAGGTAATTTTTAACTATGTCCTTTTTGGTCATTTTACATTTATCAGCTGGCTTATCAGCTAGTGTTTGCCAAACGTATCTAGTTCATCAGCTAGCTTATCAGCTACCAGCTAGCTTATCAGTCATCAGCTAGCTTATCAGCTAGTTTACCAAACATAGCCTTAATGTCGTTGTATAGCGACATGAGCGACTTAGAGGTCGAAGATAAGGTTCGTATAGGTTCCCTTCTGATGGTGGAGAAGGTATTCTTGGGCCATCAGGACCATGTGTATGTTGATAATGTACTATTAAATGTTGTGAATGACCTGGATGTATGGAATGACTATCCGTGGGGTTCTTACATTTGGAGCTTTACATACAAGCTCATGGACGGTGCCTTTGAAAGGCGATTGGCACAGGATTGTGATGCTATGACGTTATATGGCTTTCAACACGCGTTTGAGGTAATATAATTATTCACCAATTAATGTGTTTTTCATTCTTTATATAAGAAATGTTATTAAAATAAACGCTATATGAATGAGTTTTTTTTTAAATAAACGCTATATGATTGTTTTTTTAAAATAAACGCTATAATAATGTATTATTTAAATAAACGCTATATGAATGTGTGTTTTTAAATTAAACGTTAAAACAATGTATTATTTAAATAAACGCTATATGAATGTGTTTTTTTAAATAAACGGTATATGAATTATTTTTCTTTAGAGAAATTTATTTTCGTAGCCATTTGAAAATAGGAGAAAAATGATTTAGCCACTCTCTCCAACAAATTCATGAAATAGCCATCGAATACGCCCCAAAACAGGTAGCCTGAGGCGACTTACCCAAATCTCTCCGTTTCCGGCCAAAAAAACTCCGTTTCCGGCAAAAAAACGAAGGAGTCGCCCCCCGGAAAGTCTCCCCAGGCGACTCCCAATTAATTACACAAACACCCCCTCACTTCTAACTTCTGAAGAATTGCGTTTTCACCCCCCTCAACTTGAGTCGCCCCAACATAAGTAGCCTGGGGTGTCTTTGACCACGTTGACCACCTTTTTGACTGATTTTGACCCCTCTCTTTAATACAACTCTCACCTGACGCCCTCTCTTTAAGACACCCTCTTTCACACTTTTTTTTACCTATCTATTTCACTCTCTTTCCTCTATCTCTTTCACTCTCCTTTCTCCATCTATTTCACTCTCTTTTCTCTTCTATTTGTTCTCTCAAAATCTCTCTTTTCTTCTCTTAACTATTTTTCTCTTCTATTTCTTCTTTCAAACTCTCTCTTTTCTTCTCTTAACAAACTTTCTCTTCTATTTCTTCTTTCTAACTCTCTCTTTTCTTCTCTTAACAAACTTTCTCTTCTAGTTCTTGAAAATGGCTTCGTCTTCAAACTCACCTCAAGGTTCTCAAATAATGCCAAGAAGGGTTAGAGAAACCATGGAAGAGGCTATGGAGGAGATGAATGAGCTAGAAGCACGCAAGCAGAAACTAAAGACGGAGAAACGGGATCTCTAGAAGATCATCGACGAGAAGAATGCGCTGATAAGGTCGACGAGGAAAGATGTTCGAGCGGAACAACGCAAAGTGGATCTCATAGACGCTGAGTTCCCCATGATTGAGGAAGAGCTCAAAGACAAGTTCATCTTGGTTGCGCACCTTAAGGGAATGTATCCGGATGATAATTAGGAAACTATTATGTATTTCCTCGAAGTTATTTGTGCATTTTCGTTTATGATGTGTTTGTGTTTTATTTGTGTATCGGTTGTATGAAAACCCGTTTTTTATGTAGTAGTTTATGTTGTTTGTGTTAAAATGTATGGCTTTTTTTAATGTGTTAAATGTAGTTTTTCAACGTCATGAATGTTAACTTTAATGTCTAGATTATTTTACGTTTAAATTATATTAGGTACATACATAATAAATTATAAATAGTTTTAGAAAAAAAACATATAATGTTGATATTTCTTTAAAGAAAAAATATCAGTAATAAAATCATAGAAAATAAACATAAAATATTGAGATATGATGTGTCACACTATAGTATTTAGAATGCAAAATTATTTGGCGTGAAAAACTAAATAGATATGTTTTATTAATGCAACGAAACTGCTCTAAAAGGCTACACATTTAGCTAATTAAACTGGAAATCTTGGTAAAGACTATCGCTTCTGATAGTTCCGTGTGGCTCTAGCATGGATCGTTGACTGCTTCCGCTAGACGCTGAAAACAATGGACATGTATCACTCTTATGTTCGTGATCGCCACACCTAGGGCACCTCCTTAGAGAACTACCTTCACCACGAGATGGGCGACGAGCATTGACATTCGGTCTTCCTACCCGTCTCTTTTTTATTATCGGTGGACGAACGGATTGTAGAGGGGTGTCGGGAAACTGCCACGTTTCAGGAGGACCGACAGGTTTAATTACCCCAATGTATGTTGCCTTGTAATTTTCAGCCTTGAAATAAGGCACATCAACCAAAGAGTACACATCCCGTATTTTAGTCTTTTTTGCAACAGCGATGGCATGACCGCAAGGCAAACCGGACAACTGCCATTGTCGACATTCACAACTATGTTGATGCATGTCCACGTTTGCGTTCCTGCCACCGTCATGTACCTCCCATACGTTGTAGCCAATCCCGCGAACATCCCATGTAACGGACTTTCCAACCCTCTTCCAGAGCTTATGTTGAGCCCATTCGGTAAGTGGGTGATCCAAGCTATCTAGAAAATAAATAAATAACATACAAATATATAAAAGGGTATACAAAAATAACAAACATAAAAGTGTAATTTAAAATTGATTAATAAAAGTTGTTAAACCTGCTTTAGCTCGACGAATGAAGTACCACTCTTGTTGGAATGCTCTAAAATATTCGATCAGTCCGATGATAGGTAACCTGCGTGCAAACCTGGACATAGCGTTTATTGACTCAGCACTATTGGAGGTCATTATGTTGTACCGAATGCCAGGAAAATAGACCCTTGACCATCTTTCCTCCCTAACCTCCTCCATCAATCGGGCACCGTCAGGTATGGCGACTCGAAGGATATTCATCATTCGGTCAAACACATACGTCGTGTTCCAGTATGGGGTCTTGTAAACTTTTATTCGGGCATCCCTGGATCTCACGTTCATCACCAAATGGCGACAACATAAAGCGTGATGTGAATTTGGGAATATTGTGGTGATAGCGGCGTTTATAGAAGCAACCCTGTCTGACATAAACACCAACCCTTCTGGCTCACCGATGCATCGTTTAAGCTTGCTCAAAAACCAAGTCCACTCATCCGCTGTCTCTGACTTACCTACTCCAAAGGCAATGGGAACGATGTTGTTGTTTCCGTCCATGGCAACAACCAAGAACATAGTACCCAAATAAGACCCCTTTAGGTGAGCAGCGTCTATGATAAGGACACGCCGTAAGTTTTGCAAGAAGGTATGGATCTGCATAAACGTCAAAAGTCAACATCGGGATTTCCTATAACTTCATGGAGTAAAAGTGTACATTATAAAATTTAAAAGTGGTGCTATTTCTATACGTACCGCTACACCAAGGGCGACGAAACACTCTTCAAAACGCCCTTCGGTGTCTACCCTTATTGAAGTTTGTGTACCTGGATTTGTAAGTTCTAGGTTATACAGATAGGCGGGGAGCCTGGTAAACGACTCCGAAGGGCTACCTCTGATTGAATCAAGAGCATTCCATCTAGCACGCCACCTAGTAGCATACCCGATAGATAAACCAAACTGTTGGTTAATATCATCGACAATGTCTAGTGGTTGATATGTTCTGTTGGCTCTGAGGAATTTTTTTTATTAATGCACCCAATACCTTTTTGTTTGCTTGACGGTGATTGGAGTCCAGCTGGGTTCGAGAACAAGTGTGTACGTCATTAAAGAAACGTACGTGAAACATCCCGTTGTCACCCACCTTCCTCGCGGTCATACGCCAGGCACAACCACTGTTAACGCACAACACCTCGTACCTGGTTGTGTTGGACCTGTGCGTCCGATGCTCAAACCCCTCTTGTAGGCACTTGATTCCAAGCTCAATAATCATTTCATTTTTCGTTTCAAAAACTTGACCTTTTTTTACCCTTGAACTACGATTGTAAGGTACTGTTTGGTTTGTCGTCGTAGAGTCTTCTGGGGTTGGAACGAAAACAGGCATTTCAAAAAAATCATTTACACCTGCTCTCAAAGTGACGCCTTCGTCATCCTCTTCCTCGTCTTCTTCCTCGTCATCTTCCTCGTCGTCTTCTTCATCGTCATCTAAAGTAATACCAGCGAAAGACAAGTTGAAAACATGGGCTTCGTCGTCAGCACATCCCCTATTGGTTGTACGATCTTCTTCTTCATCAACAGCTTGTTGTTGTCCTTCTTGTTGTTGTTGTTGGTGTGTCTCTGGAACGACATCACCATAAAAGTCATTAAGACCATATGTATGATCATGACTATATGTAGGATTAACGGTGGACATGTCAATTTGGGACTCGTTGGCTCCTTCTTGGGTTATAGTGTTAGAAGTACCACCGCCTTCTTGGGTTGTAGTGTTAGAAGTACCACCGCCTTCTTGGGTTGTAGTGTTAGAAGTACGACCGCCATCACACATCGAATAATCGACGTCAACAAATAGTGTAGGAGGTTGAGGTGAGTTGGCTGCAAATTCCATGAACGCACTAACATCTTCATCATCGGTTAACATAAGTATTTCACCATCGTGCTTGTACACCACCTTCGTTTGACCAACTGACGCATCAATTCCACATTTCTTTTGAACATATTGAAGCAAGTGTTTATGCGTACCGTTTGAAAATAACTTTACACGGTAGTTAACCGTTTCATCAGTACAGACATAATCCCACCCCTCGTTTCGTTCGACCCAATCACCATTGAAACGAAGGATTACCTTAACTTTATCAACATTAGAACTCATTTTGTCTTAGCAACAATCAATGTAAGGTGTGAAAGAAACAAGGAAGATGAATGAAGCAAAAAAGTGAACAAAAGAGATAATATGTTGAGATTGAGTGTTTAGTTTGAGTGTTGGAGTTCTACCCTGCTTCATTTTATAGATGGATATGTACCTACATATCCATTGAGTAATAATGTCTACGAATTATCAGTATGAAATCATAGTTTGTCTTGTATCATAGGAATGACTTTTGCTTTTATGACTATTGCTTTTGTGTACCATCTTTTTTACCCCTATAGTGTTGTCATCTTCATGGCAGATGAATTATTGTAAGGATCACGTGAAGAGTTGTACCAACGTCTTAATGACTCTTGCTTTTTACAGTATGAATTATTGTACTGTCATCTTATCAGTGTTGTCATCTTATTTACCCCTGTAGTGTTGTCATCTTATCTTTATTACCTTAACCTTCATGGCAGATGAATTATTGTAAGGATCACGTGAAGAGTTGTACCAACGTCTTAATGACTCTTGCTTTTTACAGTATGAATTATTGTACTGTCATCTTATCAGTGTTGTCATCTTATTCACCCCTGTAGTGTTTTCATCTTATCTTTATTACTTTGACCTTCATGGCAGATGAATTATTGTAAGGATCACGTGAAGAGTTGTACCAACGTCTTAATGACTCTTGCTTTTACAGTATG
Organism: Centaurea solstitialis; assembly: GCA_030169165.1. Classification (NCBI taxonomy): domain Eukaryota; kingdom Viridiplantae; phylum Streptophyta; class Magnoliopsida; order Asterales; family Asteraceae; genus Centaurea; species Centaurea solstitialis. The sequence continues at coordinate 45,458,147 of CM058042.1, read as the reverse complement.
AATTATTGTACTGTCATCTTATCAGTGTTGTCATCTTATTTACCCCTGTAGTGTTGTCATCTTATCTTTATTACCTTAACCTTCATGGCAGATGAATTATTGTAAGGATCACGTGAAGAGTTGTACCAACGTCTTAATGACTCTTGCTTTTTACAGTATGAATTATTGTACTGTCATCTTATCAGTGTTGTCATCTTATTCACCCCTGTAGTGTTTTCATCTTATCTTTATTACTTTGACCTTCATGGCAGATGAATTATTGTAAGGATCACGTGAAGAGTTGTACCAACGTCTTAATGACTCTTGCTTTTTACAGTATGAATTATTGTACTGTCATCTTATCAGTGTTGTCATCTTATCTTTATTACTTTGACCTTCATGGCAGATGAATTATTGTAAAGATCACGTGAAGAGTTGTACCAACGTCTTAATGACTCTTGCTTTTTACAGTATGAATTATTGAAAGGTGGATGATTTATTTAATTTTACACGGTAGATAACAGAAAACTCACACAAGACATTGAAAGTGAAAGACATTGAAAGGTAAAGACATTGAAAGTTAAAGACACTTCTACAACATCCACCTCGCACACACATATGACACCTAGACCCAACCGATATCTTTGACGTCAAAAGTAAGCACTTCAGTTGGTGGATCAATCACAATAGTGGCCACCAACCAAGAATCGGGGCCCAGGTAGTGGTCGTATAGTATACGCTCAAAATCACCCTTCACGATAAGACGGTCAGAAGGAGATCCAGGTGATGCCTCAAATCCTACGGCTATGTCCATAGGATAGCTGATGCCTTTAACCCTTATCACACACTTAGTTTGATTGTGCAAACCCCACAGTCTTACAAAATCCTCATCAATTTGCTGAAAAAATTATAACGAAATAAATTATAAAGTAATTACATCTACTAATGTTTACTTAATTGAAAAAATAAAACTTACCCAACGGCCATGGTCCATTACAAAGTCATCAAACTTAGTCATAAATGAACGACGACGAACTGGTGATGCTGATGATGGCGATGATGCCGATGATCCCGATGATGCCGAAGCTGCCATTTTTTTCCCTTAGGAAGTGAACAAAAGAGATGAAGTATTGAAGATTTGTGAGTTTTTAGTTAATGAGTTATCCCCTATTTATAATCTGTTCAGTCACATGATTCACTAACGCTTTTCAGACGAATCAATAATGCCTGGAAAAGGCTGAAGGGTGTAGCAACCATTGAGTATTGGGTCTTAAAATAAGGCTGAAACGTCTGTAAAAGGCTGAAACGTCTGTAAAAGGCTGAAACGTCTAAATGGTGTAGTACACTATTGCTTTTATCATGTTTTCAATGAAATCATCCCCTGTTTCTTTATTGTAAGCATCACGTGAAGGATTGTACCAACGTGTTGTATGGACTAAGGCTTTTATCAGTCTGAATTATTACTGTCATGTTAGCAGTGTTGTATGACTTTTTTACCCTTGTAGTGTTGTATGGCTTTTATCTTCACGCCATATGAATTATTGTAAGCATCACGTGAAGGATTGTACCAACGTGTTGTATGGATTTGCTTTTATCTTCACGCCATATGAGTCGGAAATAACACTATCTACTTACTGATTGAGGGGTGTGTTGTCACTTATTGAGTTGGTAGAGTTATCTTTATTGAACATTAAGAAATACGGGAAACTGACATAGCGGAAAACAAACATGACTGGAAACTAAGACAACGGGAAAATAACATAATTAAAGCATTTTTACGTCGAAAATAACATTGCAGCCATCCATAAGCTCATGCGTTTGTGGGTCTTCAACAAGAGTAAACACCAACTAACGATCGGGGTCCAGGTTGCCAGACCAAGGCCACGACTTAAAATCACCCTTAACGATAACACGGTCAAAAGGAGATCCGGGTGATGCCTCAAAACCTACTTTCATGTCCATAGGAAACTTCATGCCTAAGACCCTCATCAGGCACTTATTATGATGGTTCAAAGCCCACATTCTCACAAACTCCGTTGGAATTTGCTGAAAAAATTAAAAGACCGAACAAATTATGAAGTAACATAACTGGAATTTGCTATAGTAATAGTTATCAAACTGAAATAAAAAAACTTACAAGTCGGCCAGTTTGGTGTACAAAATTATCAATCTTAGTACAGAAGGATCTGCGGTCACTCTCTCGTATAAATGCTGCCATTTTGTATATGGTAGGAAGTGAAAAAGAGAAAGGATTTACAGTTGCAATGTGATTATTTGAAGACATTTGGTATCCTATATATAGGTGTTCACGGGTCTTTATTAAGTATTGAATCACATGATTCATTAAGGCTTTTTCAGACGACTGATTAAAGCTATACTGAACTATCTGAAAAGCAAATGATGTTTGATTAAAGTTATACTGAATTATCGTCTTTTTATGCTTTATATTCACGTGAAAATGTATGAGAGTTACTGTTTGTTCACAAGAAACATGTCAATATGTACGATTTTATACTGTTTGTGTCTGGTAACTTTATTTAATTTAAACAAGACATTGAAAGGTGGATGATTTATTTAATTTAAACGATGATAACAGAAAAGTCGTACAAGACATTGAAAGTTAAAGACATTGAAATTTAAAGACACTTCTAGAACAGATAACCCATACACACATATCAAACCCAATCCACCTCAATATTATCTAAAGACTGAAGATGTCAAAAGTAAGCACTCCAGTTGGTGGATCAATCACAATACTGGCCACCAACCAAAAATCGGGGTTCATGTTGTGCTCGTATAGTATAGCCTCAAAATCACCCTTCACGATAAGACGGTCAGAATTATTGGACTGTCATCTTATCAGTGTTGTCATTTTTTTACCCCTGTAATGTTGTCATCTTATCATTATTACTTTGACCTTCACGGCAGATGAATTATTGTAAGGATCACGTGAAGAGTTGTACCAACGTCTTAATGACTCTTGCTTTTACAGTATGAATTATTGAAAGGTGGATGATTTATTTAATTTTACACGGTAGATAACAGAAAACTCACACAAGACATTGAAAGTGAAAGACATTGAAAGTTAAAGACATTGAAAGTTAAAGACACTTCTACAACATCCACCTCGCACACACATATGACACCTAGTCCCAACGGAAATACTTGACGTCAAAAGTAAGCACTTCAGTTGGTGGATCAATCACAATAGTGGCCACCAACCAAGAATCGGGGCCCAGGTAGTGGTCGTATAGTATACGCTCAAAATCACCCTTCACGATAAGACGGTCAGAAGGAGATCCAGGTGATGCCTCAAATCCTACGGCTATGTCCATAGGATAGCTTATGCCTTTAACCCTTATCACACACTTAGTTTGATTGTGCAAACCCCACAGTCTTACAAAATCCTCATCAATTTGCTGAAAAAATTAAAAGGAAATAAATTATAAAGTAATAACATGTACTAATATTTATTTAATTGAAAAAATAAAACTTACCCAACGGCCATGGTCCATTACAAAGTCATCAAACTTAGTCATAAATGAACGACGACGAACTGGTGATGCTGATGATGCCGATGATGGCGATGATGCCGATGATGGCGATGATGCCGATGATCCCGATGATGCCGAAGCTGCCATTTTTTTCCCTTAGGAAGTGAACAAAAGAGATAAAGTATTGAAGATTTGTGAGTTTTTGGTTAATGAGTTATCCCCTATTTATAACCTGTTCAGTCACATAAAAAAAACCAATATTTTCTCACTTGGTTGATAAAAACCAATATTCAGTAAAATTTCTTAACTATTTAGTCACATGATTCACTAAGGCTTTTTCAGCGGAATCATTAATGCCTGTAAAAGGCTGAAAAGTAAAAGATGACTGACGCTTCTGCATAAGGCTGAAGGGTGTACTACACTGTTGCTTTTATCTTGTAAGTAGTACACTATTGCTTTTATCTTTTACCTTTGACTACTTCTGAATTATTGTAAGGATCACGTGAAGAGTTGTACGAACGTGTTAATGACTCTTGCTTTTATCAGTATGAATTAGTACTGTCAGCTTATCAGTGTTGTCATCTTTTTACCTTTGTAGTGTTGTCTTCTTATCATGGATTTTCAATCAACCCATGTGACTACTTCTGAATGCTTTTATCAACAATTAAGTCACATGGGTTACAGTTGATTATTTATGGTATGTTCAAGCTTATAAATAGGAAGTGTCTCATTAACCGAAACCACACAACTGGAGAAATCTGCAAAACATACATCCTACTCCAAAACTGCAAATGGCTTCTTCGTCAACTAACCCCCTTTACTTCACAGTTCAGAATGAAAAAGATTGGACTGACATTGGCATTTTGGTAAGCTTTTTCAACAACTTCATAGTTCACCTTATTTCACATTATAGTTCAATTTATTTCATGTTGTATTTACAATGTAGATAATTTGTTAAATCTGCAAAAAAATTTTAGCATATTCCTTTACCCTTTGTGAATATGTGGAATTTGAACAATCACAAGAAGTGTATAATAAGGTTTGGAAGATGGGGCCATCTTATGGAGCTGATTCTTATGCCAAATGGATGTTTCTGCATGTGCGGCGAGTTTCGCCTCATGTTTATCCAACACAAGCTACAAGATGCCGCTTGGTTGAAGTTCAAGCTTGTTCAAGATCGATCTACTACTGGGATGGCTAGCTTGTACGATGTTATTTTTGAGGTGGAGGAGGTGTATACGTTTGTACCAGTTTTATGGTGTAGTTGTGTAATTTCATGCTTTCAATTAAATGACCCCCCTTTGATGTTTCAAACAGGGTTTGTTTTTACTTGCTGATATTTATTTTAATTTAAATGAAATCATCCCCTTAGAAGTGTTGTCATCTTAGTGTTGTATGGCTTGTAGCAAGTTTTAAAAACAATGTTTGTATTCGGTTCAAATTAGATGTTCTACTAAATTAAAGTTTAGTACGAACAAACATAACATAGACATACACAAAAACTTTAATAATATCCACTAAGATAAACATTCCAAACAAGTCTACTTTTTGGATTGTTTCTTCAACCCACCTAATACCTTCTTAACACTAGCTGTAAACTGACTGCCCGACGTCCATGGTGCTTTGGTCTTTTCACCTGGCTTCCTTACCCGTTGAGGTCGCGGAGTCATTTCTACCACCGTCTTCCCCGGTTCTGTATTTCGGGCTGAGGGTCAGATTCAGTCTCATACGCTTCCGACTCCTCATCGGCCTCCGACTCTGCCTCAAGGTCCATCTCCACGTCAACAGCAGCACGGTCGGTGTCAACGGCAGCACCGTATGATGACCATCCCGCACCGTATGACGACCCTCCAGCAACGTATGACGACCCTCCCGCACCGTATGACGACCCTCCAGCAACGTATGAAGACCCTCCAGCACCGTATGACGACCCTCCAGCACCGGACATACCACCGTAGGCCTGGCCGAAGGCGCTAAATGCTGAGCCTGATCCAGTAATAAGGTCTGCATACGAGCTCCATACAGGATCCACCGTCTGAGTACCAGAAAAGACACCCTGCGGAATGACATTCATAATTAGTAAACAACGAAGCGGGTATGAGATGCATACAAATTCAATAACACTTACAGCTTGCGTGTTCGGGCTCTGTATAAAGAATGAACCCCCAGACATGCCGTGAGCGGGAGGTGTAAAGCATCTCGGCCCAATCATGCCGAAGGTCGAACTCTGTCCCTACAAACATTATATACAGTTTATTAAGCAGATTATCAAACCCACCTCAATGTGTAAACGGGAATATGTATCCACGATGCTTACATAATGTGCATACGCAGACTGTGTATATCCACCGCCCATGTCAAAAGAACGTCTCGCATCCTCCTAAATATTGTAATTTTAAATTAGAAAAAATTGCACTACATAACTTACGTTAATTTTATAGGCTAACTTACCTGTTGCGAGTATTGGACAGGCATGGAACCATAATTAGTGGATGGACGGCTAGTAGAAACAGAATGTCGTCCAGACACCTAACCAATACATGCTCAACATTAGACAAACTATGAACCGTTGATATTAATGTTATTAATAAATGTTATTCAAATAAATGTTATTAATAAATGTTATTAAAATAAACGGTACATTTACCTGCAGTTCAGCTATTGCCTTCTCAACTTCTGCCATCTTTCTCATCAACTCATTTTGGTTATTTACTACTCTGTCCAACGTCTGCCATTTCTCATGGTATTGGTCGACATCCATAGGATCGTCGTTGTCGACATCGTCATCAGCACGTGCCGCTATAAGTCTGGCCCTCTTGGACGGTCGTTGACTGGCAATGTGCTGAAACCATTCCTGGCTCCGTCTATACCACCCCTGCTGCTGTTCGAACTCGTCCGCTACAAGGCCCTCGTGTGGGATATGCGCTTCCTAATATATAAAAAAACAAGTAATGTCAAACATATATTACTAAACTATTTTGTCTAAATTAAAGTAAGAAACCTTGGCATAAAATCATACATTATCAAATCTACAGAATCTCAACCACTCATCCCGAGTCAACGTTCTTTTATTTTTCTTCTGCCACCGTAACCCCCTCGGATACGTGTCACTCCTTAAAAAATACTCTAAGGACACAGGGAACATCTCAAGAATCCAGATCTGCAATGACAAAAATAACTTTTAGATTTATTATGTTAAAAAAAAACACATTCCTATAACGCTTGTTTTTAAACACATACATATAGCGTTTATTTAAAATAAACATATTCATATAGCGTTTATTTAAAATAAACAAATTCATATAGCGTTTATTTAAATAATAAACTATTATAGGTTTTATTTTAAAAAAACAAACATATAGCGTTTATTTTCTAAAAAACAATCATATAGCGTTTATTTAAAAAAATACTCATTCATGTAGCGTTTATTTAATAACATTTATTATATAAAAAATGAAAAAAAAACATTAATTGGTGAATAGTTATATTACCTCAAACGCGTGTTGAAAGCCATATAGCTTTCAAAAACATTAATTCATGTAGCTTCATTATTCTGTGTCATTCGCCTTTCAAAGGCGCCGTCCGTGTGCTTGTATGTATAGCTCCAAATGTAAGAACCCCACGGATACTCGTTCCATACATCCAGGTCATTCACAACATTTAATAGTAAATCATCAACATACACATTGTCCTGATGGCCTAAGAATACCTTCTCCACCATCAGAAGGGAACATATACGAACCTTTTCTTTGACCTCTAAGCGGCTCTTGTTTTTAAACAATGCCATTAGGTCTGAAACCTTGATCCGAAAGGGTTGCTTCCCAGGTACATTTTGTGTGCGATGTGGAAATAACCTACTAACGAAGGCATTTCCATCCGAAGTGCATACAGTCGGTTGGAGACCAAAAGGGAATCCCGTGATAAGGTTGAACTCTGCTCGGCCATAACGGCGCTGGTATGGACCGATCCTAAAATATAATGTCTCCGGGTCTCCATTTGGGACCACAACCTGCCTCTGTAGGAATAACACAATAACCATCGGATCCGCATGATTTACTTTTATGTAGTCTAACCAATGACCAAATGGACCTCGTCTAAACAACTCTTGTCCCTCGTCGTCTAACTTAGACTTAATCTCCGCCGCAAACTTCAACAAATTCCTACCCGTAAGTTTAGGCAAATCTCCCTATAAATATATTTAATAAATTATCGTCAATTATATAAATAGATAATAAAACATATAAAAATAAAAAACAAGTATCAATAACTCATATAATAATAATATATACATCTAAAATTCTCTACACCTAAAAACTACTAAAATTACACAACTAAAATTACAATTACAATTTTTTAACATCTAAGACTATAAACATCTCAAAACCAACATCTAAATTTAATATTTACACATGCTTAAAATTATATAAATTTAAAATGTAAGAATAAAATCGTATAAATTTAACACTTTTTACACTACTAAAATTACACTTATACAAGGGTATACAAAAATAACAACCAAAACCTCAACAATCTTTTAACTTCATCATTAGCTTTAATTTGTACGATTAAAAATTAAATACAAGTAATAGATCAAGAACTCATCTCATATTATACACATAAAAATTAGACATCTCCTTTCAAAAAATAAAATAAAATTAGACATCTCAACATATGGACATCAAGAAATCTAGGAAACTTACATAAGTCGCCATTGATGATAAACGATCTAACGGTGTGTAACCCCTTGCCTTTGTGTTGATGGTGACCCGACAAAAAACACGTGTTCAATGTCGTTGAAGGTTGGTCCCCCACTTTGAAAATTCTGTAAATTTTTTAAATGTATAAGGTTTGAAAAAGATGAAGAATAAGGTTTGAAAGTGATGATTAAAGGAAATAGATGGGAAAAAAGAGTGAAAGAGATGAGAAATTAGTGAAAGAGACAGAAGAAACAAGAGGAGGAAGGAGAGGAAGGAGGCTGCAAATGATAGAGAAAGGAGAGGAGAGGTAGGGTTTCTTGCTGGTCAAAAGGAGGTCGGTCAACGTGGTCAAAGTCGCCCCAGGCTACTTATGCTGGGCGACTCAAGTTGAGGGGGTGAAAACGCAATTCTTCAGAAGTTAGAAGTGAGGGGGTGTTTGTGTAATTAGTTGGGAGTCGCCTGGGGAGACTTTCCGGGGGGCGACTCCTTTGTTTTTTTGCCGGAAACGGAGTTTTTTGGCCGGAAACGGAGAGATTTTGGTAAGTCGCCTCAGGCTACTTGTTTTGGGGCGTATTCGATGGCTATTTCACGAATTTGTTGGAGAGAGTGGCTAAATCATTTTTCTTCTATTTTCAAATGGCTACGAAAATAAATTACTCTTTTCTTTAACATAATAAATCTAAAAGTTATTTTTCTCATTGCAGATCTGGATTCTTGAGATGTTCCCTGTGTCTTTAAAGTATCTTCGTATGACTTATGCGTATCCGAGGGGGTTTCGCTGGGAGAAGAAAATGAAGAGAATGTTGAATAGGGATGAGTGGTTGACCTTCTGTACATTTTCGGACGTACGATTTTATGTCGAGCTTTCCTAGTTTAATTTAGACATAATAGTTTAGTAATTTAACCTGACATTACCTGTTTTTTATATATTAGGAAGCGCATATCCCACATGAGGGCCTTGTAGCGGACGAGTTCGAACAGCAGCAGGGGTGGTATAGACGGAGCCAGGAATGGTTTCAGCACATTGCGAGTCGACGAGCGTCCAAGAGGGCTAGACTTATAGAGGCACGTGCAGATGACGATCTCGACGACGACGACGATCCTATGGATAAAGACAAATACCATGACAAATGGGATACGTTGGACACAGTAGTACAAAACCAAAATGAGTTGATGAGAAAGATGAAAGAAGTTGAAAGGAAGATAGCTGAAATGTAGGTAAATGTTTAACCTAATAAATTAATATCAACGCTTCATAGTTTTCTAATGTTGACCATGTACATACATTGGTTAGGTGTCTGGATGAAATTCTGTTTCTACTAGCCGTCCAACCACTAATTATAGTTCCATGCCTCTCTATTGGTCGCAACAGGTAAGTTAGCCTTTAAAATTATCGTAAGTTATGTAGTGCTAAGTTTTCTAATTTAAAATTACAATGTTTAGGAGGATGCGAGACGTTCTTTTGACATGGGCGGTGACATGAGTTCGTCATATGGATATACACAGGCGGCATACACACAATTTGTAAGCATCGTGGATACCTATTCTCGTATCCTGCTTAATAACTTTGATATCCTGCTTAATAAGTTGTATATGATGTTTGTAGGGCCAAAGTCCGACCTTCGGCATGACTGGGCCGACATGCTTTACATCTCCCGCTCACGGCATGTCTGGGGGTTCATTCTTTATACAGACCCAGAGCACGCAAGCTGTAAGTGTTATTTAATTTGTATGCATCTCATTTCTCGCTACGTTGTTTACTAATTATGAATGTCATTCCGTAGGGTGCCTTTTCTGGTACTGAGACGTTGGATCCTGCATGGGGTTCGTATGCAGACCTTATTACTGGATCGGGCTCAGCGTTTAGCGCCTTCGGCCAGGCGTATGGTGGTATGTCCGGTCACGGAGGGTCATCATACGGTGGAAGAGGGTCATCATATGCATGAGGGTCATCATACGGTGCAGGAGGGTCATCATACGATGCAGGAGGGTCATCATACAGTGCTGCTGTTGACACCATCATACCGCCACCGATCACCACCCTTGCCGAGCGTGCTGCTGTTCAGGCAGAGTCGGAGGCTGAGGCGGAAGAGTGGGAGACTGAATCTGACACTCAGCCCAAAATAGAGAACCGGGGGAAGACAGTGGTAGAAAAAACTCTGCTGCCTAAACGGGAAAGGAAGCAAGGGGAAAAGACCAGAGATCCATGGACGATAGGCAAAGGTCTTTCAGATAGTATTAAGAAGATTGTTCGTAACAATGGGAAAAAGAAAAAGTAGAGTTGTTTGTAAACGTTTTTATGTTTGACGTTGATGTAAATTTTATTTTTTGTCTTCGAATAACCATTTTTTATTAGATGACATTTTAGTTACGATTAATTTATATTTATTATCTTACAGTCACATTAATTTTTATTTTTTCTCTTACACTCACATTAAATGAAAGCTAACAAAACCAATTAGTATTGAACAACAACAATTCAATATTGCTGAAAAAGACTGAAAAAGCAAAAGCATTCATGATTATACTGAAAAAGCAAAAGCTTTAATGATTCTACTGAAAATGCATTAATGATTCGTCTAAAAAAGCCTTAATCAACCCATGTGACTGAATAGTGAATGTTTTTACTGAATATACTGGTTATAAATAGGGGGTATCTCATTAACCAAAAACATACAACTATCATATAGTTCTTCAATATTTCCTCTCTTTTTTTCCACTTCCTAACTATTAAAAAAGGCAGCATCGGCATCATCAACTAACCGTACCTTCATGACTAAGTTTGATGAGCACGTATACAAAACTGGCCGACTAGTAAGTTTTATTTTTTCAGTTAAATAAGTATTACTAGAGGTAATTACTTCATAATTTCTTTCCTTTTAATTTTTCAGCAAATTCCAGCCGAATTTGTAAGAAAGTGGGGTTTGAACAATCATAATAAGTCCTGATAAGGGTTGAAGGCATCAACTATCCTATGGACATGAAAGTAGGATTTGAAAGTTCACCTGGAGATCCTTCTGACCGTGTTATCGTGAAGGGTGATTTTTACAATATCCTATACAAGCACAACATGGAGACCGATTATTGGTTGGTGGCCACTCTTGTGAAAGATCCACCAACTCATGAGCTTACTTTTGATGTCAAGTATTTGGAGCTTGACCTAAATAATATTGACTTGGAGGAGGTGTGATATGTTTGTACGAGTTTTATGTTGTAGTAGTGTCTTTAACTTTCAATGTCTTTAACTTTGAATGTCTTGTACAAGTTTCCTGTCTCATGGTTTCAATTAAATAAATCATCCACCTTTCAATGTCTTTAACTTTAATCAATGTCTTGTATTATAGTGTTGTATTTGGTTCATACTTTATCATTTATGCTAACAAATATTCAATGATAAAAATAGTTGTAACTACTCTACCACTATAATAATAAAAGCCATACAACACTAATGATAAAAGTCATACATCAATAAAGATAAAAGCAATACTGATAAGATGACAAGACTACACAAAGTAAAATATGTCTGATCCTTCATTGATCCTTACAATAATTCATATGATACAAGACAAAACCTCAATTCAGTCATACAAGGGTAAAAAGATGACATACTACACATACAGTAAATCATCACATACTCATGAAAATTAGGTACAATCTTAATGATCCTACAATAATTCATGTAAAGGTTGACATAGATCAAGCAACTCATTCAGTCATCAAGGTAAAGTGACAATATACAATATAGTAATATTCACACATATCATGAATATAACAATTCTTCACATGATCCTTACAATAATTCAATAGTAAAAGATGTCTGACCCTTCTGCAAAAGGCTGAAGGGTGGAGCTATGGAGCTAAATCTTTAACTTTCATCAATGTCTTGTATTATCGTGTTGTATTTGGTTCATACTTTATCACTTATGCTAACAAATATTCAGTCATACAATAATATTGCAGGCATACAGCTTTAATACATAAATCCATGATATGAAGAATCGGGGGATGATTTTATTGAAAACATGATAAGATAGTTGATACAACAAGTTCAAAGAAATAACAGGTACTGGATCAAACAACTACAACAGAAAACTAAAAACAGGCAGTTCATCAACCCATTGATCAACAACATATCACATCTCCTCGATGTCAAACATATGCTGGAACTTCATTACGGTCCATATGTTGGTCGATCATGAACGAGTGTGAACTTGAACCAATCGGCCTTGTCTAGATTGTGTTGGTGCAACATTTGTCCAAGGGGGCCAAAGATGATAACATGTCCGGGAGCAATAGGAATCATTGTCATATGATGGCACCGATTACCAAACCGGATTAGTATGTCACACTGTATCTCAAGTTCCAAATGCTCACAAAAAGGAGAGGAATGATCTGTAATATTTTGAACCGAAAACAAATGAACAACATTGTTTTTAAAACATGCAACAATTTGAAAAATAGATAATGCAAAAATTGCTTACCAAAACACCATTGTCACTTATGTCTTTGTTATTCTTAACAGTGAAGGTAAACAGGGTTAGTTGATGAAGAAGCCATTTCAGCTGCAATAGGAAGTAAATATCAAATGCAATAAAACTGAGAATTATGAAACAAATGTATGAGAGTTGTGAGGTATTGGTTAATAGGATACCTCCTATTTATAGGCAGTTGTAGTTACTCTACCATTATAATGATAAAACCCAAACAACAATAATGATAAAAGCCATACATCAGTCCTCAAGATAAAAGCCATACATCAGTCCTCCAGTCATACATGGGTAAAAAAGATGACAAGACTACACAATATATGTAATAATTCATACATATTATTACTGATATTCATCTATAAAAGCAAAAATCATTAATACATGTACAATCTTTCATGTGATCCTTACAATAATTCATATGATACAAGACAAAACCTCAATTCAGACATACATGGGTAAAAAAGATGACAAGACTACACAATATCAGTAATAATTCATACACATTATTACTGATATTCATCAATAAAAGCAAAAGTCATTAATACATGGTATAATCCTAATATCCTTACATATTATATGATACAAGACAAAACCTCAATTCAGTCATACATGGGTCAAAAAGGATGACAAGACTACACAATATCAGTAATAATTCATACACATTATTACTGATATTCATCTATAAAGGCAAAAGTCATTAATACATGGTACAATCATTCACGTGATCCTTACAATAATTCATATGATACAAGACAAAACCTTAATTCAGTCATACATGGGTAAAAAAGATGACAAGACTACACAATATCAGTAATAATTCATACACATTATTACTGATATTCATCTACAAATGCAAAAGTCATTAATACATGGTACAATCCTTCACATGATCCTTACAATTAATTCATATGATACAAGACAAAACCTCAATTCAGTCATACATGGGTATTAATGATGACAAGACTACACAATATCAGTAATAATTCATACACATTATTACTGATATTCATCTATAAAAGCAAAAGTCATTAATACATGGTACAATCCTTCACGTGATCCTTACAACAATTCATATGATACAAGATGAAACCTCAATTCAGTCATACATGGGTAAAAAAAGATGACAAGACTACACAATATCAGTAATAATTCATACACATTATTACTGATATTCATCTATAAAAGCAAAAGTCATTAATACATGGTACAATCCTTCACGTGATCCTTACAATAATTCATATGATACAAGACAAAACCTCAATTCAGACATACATGGGTAAAAAAATGACAAGACTACACAATATCAGTAATAATTCATACACATTGTTACTAATATTCATCTATAAAAGCAAAAGTCATTAATACTTGGTACAATCCTTCACGTGTTCCTTACAATAACTCATATGATACAAGATAAAACCCTAATTCAGTCATACATGGGTAAAAAAGATGACAATACTACACAATATCATTAATAATTCATACACACTATAACTGATATTCATCTATAAAAGCAAAAGTCATTAATACATGGTACAATCCTTCACGTGATCCTTACAATAATTCATATGATACAAGACAAAGCCTCAATTCAGTCATACATGGGAAAAAAAGATGACAAGACTACACAATATCATTAATAATTCATAGACATTATTACTGATATTCATCTATAAAGGCAAAAGTCATTAATACATGGTACAATCCTTTACGTGATCCTTACAATAATTCATAAGATACAAGGCAAAACCTCAATTCAGTCGTACATGGGTAAAAAAGATGACAAGACTACACAATATCAGTAATAATTCATATACATTATTACTGATATTCATCTATAAAAGCAAAAGTCATTAATACACGGTACAATCCTTCACATGTTCCTTACAATAATTCATATGATATAAGAGAAAACCTCAATTCAGTCATGCATGGGTAAAAAGATAATAATACTGCACAATATGAGTAATAATTCATACACATTATTACTGATATTCATCTATAAAAGCAAAAGTCATTAATACATGGTACAATCCTTCACGTGATCCTTACAATAATTCATATGATACAAGGCAAAACCTCAATTCAGTCATACATGGGTAAAAATGATGACAAGACTACACAATATCAGTAATAATTCATACACATTATTACTGAAATTCATTTATAAAAGCAAAAGTCATTAATTCATGGTACAATCCTTCATGTGATCCTTACAATAATTTATATGATACAAGACAAAACCTTAATTCAGCCATACATGGGTAAAAAAAGATGACAAGACTACACAATATCAGTAATAATTCATACACATTATTACTCAATGTCATGTAGGTACATATCCATCTATAAAATGAAGCAGGGTTGAACTAAACACTCAAACTTAATTCTCAATATATTCATCTTTCAACTTTCTTGCTTCGTTCATCTTCTTTGTTTATTTCACAACTTTCATAGCTATTTGCTACTTCAAAATGAGTTCTGCTGTCGATAAAGTTAAGGTAATCCTTCGTTCTGATGGTGAATGGGTTGAAGGGAACGAGGGGTGGGATTATGTTTTTACTGATGAAACGGTTAAGCACCGTGTAAAGTTATATTCAACTGTACGCATCAACACTTGCTTGATTATGTTAAAAAAATGTGGAATTGATGCGTTAGTTGGTTAACTGAAGGTGGTCTACAAGCACGATGGTGAATTACTAATGTTAACCGACGATGAACATGTTAGTGGGTTCATGGAAATTGCAGGCAACTCACGTAAACCTCCGATACTATTTGTTTACGTCGATTATTTGATGTGTGATAGTGGTGGTACTTCGAACACTACAACCCAAGAAGGAGCCAACGAGTCACAAATGCAGCTGTCCAACGTTAATCCTACCAATAGTCATGATCATACATGGTCTTAATGACTATTATCCTGAGGTCGTTCCAGAGACACAACAATAACAAGAAGAACAACAAACAACCTGATGATGAAGAAGAAGATCACACAACTAATAGGGGATGTGCTGACGACGAATCCCATGTTTTTAACTAGTCTTTTGCTGGTATTGCTTTAGATGACGATTCAGAAGACGATGAGGAAGAGGATGATGAAGAGGATGAGGAAGCGGATGAGGAAGGCGTCACTTTGCGAGAAGGTGTAAATGATTATTTTGAAATGTCTGTTTTCGTTCCAACCCAGAGGTCTCTACGACGACAAACCAAACAGTACCTTATAATCATAGTTCAAGGGTAAAAAGGTCAAGTTTTTGAAACGAAAAATGAAATGATTATAGAGCTTGGAATCAAGTATCTGCAAGAGGGGTTTGAGCATCGGACGCACAGGTCGACCAAAAACAGGTACGAGGTGTTGTGCATTAACAGTGGTTGTGCCTGGCGTATGACCGCGAGGGGCGTGGGAAACAACGGGATGTTTCACGTACAAAACTTTAATGACGTACACAATTGTTCTCGAACCCAGCTGAACTCCAACCACCGTCAAGCAAACAAAAAGGTATTGGGTGCATTAATAAAAAACAAATTTCTAAGAGCCAATAGAGCATATCGACCACGAGACATTGTCGATAATATTAACCAACAGTTTGGTTTATCTATCGGGTATGCTGCTGGGTGGCATGCTAGATGAAATGCTCTTGATTCAATCAGAGGTAGCCTTTCGGAGTCGTTCACCCGGATCCCCGCCTATTTGTATAACCTAGAACTTACAAATCCAGGTACACGAACTTCAATAAGGGTAGACTCCGAAGGGCGTTTTGAAGAATGTTTCGTCGCCCTTAGTGTAGTGGTACGTATAGAAATAACACCACTTTTGAATTTTATAATGTACACTTTTACTCCATGAAGTTATAGAAAATACCGATGTTGACAACCTACTTTTATGCAGATCCATACCTTCTTGCAAAACTTACGGCGTGTCCTTGTCATAGAAGCTGCTCACCTAAAGGGACCTTATTTGGGTACTATGTTCTTGGTTGTTGCCATTGACGGAAACAACAACATCGTGCCCATTGCCTTCGGAGTAGGTAGGTCAGAGACAGCGGAGGAGTGGACTTGGTTTTTGAGTATGCTTAAACGATGCATCGATGAGCAAGAGGGGTTGGTGTTTATGTCAGACAGGGCTGCTTCTATAAACACCACTATCACCGCAATTTTCCCAAATTCACATCACGGTTTATGTTGTCGCCATTTGGTGATGAACGTGAGATCCAGGGACCCCCGAATAAAAGTCTTTAAGACCCCATACTGGAAGGCATGCAAGGCCTACACGACGTATATGTTTGACCGAATGATAAATATCCTTCGAGTCGCCATACTTGACGGTGCCCAATTGATGGAAGAGGTTGGGGTGGATAGATGGTCAATGGCCTATTTTCCTGGCATTCGGTACAACATAATGACCTCCAATAAACGCTATGTCCAGGTTTGCACACAGGTTACCTATTGTCAGACTGATCGAATATTTTAGAGCATTTCAACAAGAGTGGTACTTCATTCATCGAGCTAAAGCAGGTTTAGCAACTTTGAATAATGAATTTTACATGACACTTTTATGTTTGTTATATTTGTAAACCCTTTTATATACTTGTATGTTATTTATTTTCTAGATACCTTGGATCACCCACTTACCGAATGGGCTCAACAAAAGGTCTGGAAGAGGGTTGGAAAGTCCGCTACATGGACTGTTTGCGGAATTGGCTACAACATATGGGAGGTACACGACGGTGGTAGGAATGCAAACGTGAACATGAGTCAACATACTTGTGAATGTCAACAATGGAAGTTGTCCGATTTGCCTTGCGGTCATGCCATCGTTATTGCAAAGGCAACTAATCGACGAGATGTGTACTCTTTGGTTGATGTGCCTTATTTCAAGACCGAAAATTACAAGGCAACATACATTGGGGTAATTAATCCAGTCGGTCCTCCTGAAACGTGGCAGTCTCCCGACATCCCTCTACCCACCGTTAGTAAAAAAGAGACGCGTTGGAAGACCGAATCTCAATGCTCGTCGCCCATCTCGTGGTGAAGGTAGTTCTCTAAGGAGGTGCCCTAGGTGTGGCGATCACGAACATAAGAGTGATACATGTCCATTGTTTCCAGTTTCAGCTAGCGGAAGCAGTCAACGATCCATGCTAGAGCCACACGGAACTATCAGAACCGATAGTCTTTTCCAAGATGTCCAGTTTAATTAGCTAAATGTGTTGCCTTTTAGAGCAGTTCCGTATGCCTAAAAAGTTGATACATATGAAAAGGATTTAGGTTGATGATAGTGTCGTCCCTAAGGCAAGGCGTCACCGGCATATGCCCAAGACCTAAAAATATAACTTTAGTACATGCTAGTAGTACTAAAAAATTAATATTTTAAGGAGACCTATAAAAATTGTAGCATGTAATTAGAGACAAAAATGAAGTTAGTAGACAATAAAGGCCTAAAGCAATATTAACCAACCGCATTGGAAATGAAGTGTTTTAAAAAAAATTGATCATTTGTTATAGAGGTATTTTATTGTCCTATTTATACTGTATTAATTAAAATACTATCCTTTTTATACTCTTTTTTCTAAAATATACTTGAAGTTCGCTTGGAAGTTCGCCGGGGAGTTCATCGGGAAGTTCGCCTCCCATCAGAAGGCCCCACGTGGCGTTATCTATCTGAAATATGAAATACGTCCGACAATTATCTGACACGGATGATGGGGAGCCGACACGTGTAGTTCGTCGGTTTTCATTCTGTACATGTCAGATCATGAATTAGTAACTGATCCAATTTCTAAAAAAATCCCGGTCCCACGGAGTTCGCCGGGAAGTTCGCCTAGGAGTTCGCCGGCCGCATATCGATATGATGTGACTAGACTACTTTATATATTTTTAAAAACTTTAAATTTAATTAATAAATCTTATATATATATATATATATATATAATTAATAAAATCTTTTGTAAATCGTAAGGAAAAAAATTTATAAAAATTATAAGAAAATTTATAAAAGTTGTATAATAAAATTTTATAATAAAAATCTTATTATATTTTTAAAAATTATTAGAAAAAATTTGAAAAAACTTTATAAAAATTTTGAAAAAACTTTATAAAAATGTTGAAAAAACTTTATAAAAATTTTGAAAATTTTTTATTATTATAAAAATTTTATAATAAAATCGCATTATTTATTTGTAACATTCACAGCATTTGAGTTGTGAATGTTTCGTTTTTTACGTTGTTTTGGATATTTTTTTGTATCGAAAGTTATTTTTAGGTATGCGTATTCGAGTTTTATTTAGCTTGACGGTGCTTTTTGTGAAGTTTCATACGTTAGGATATAGTCTCATGCGGTCTCATAGAAACAGGTTGGTCTCACCTGATTCTAAGTCTATCTATATATAAAGTAAGTCAGGTTTAATTATTTGACTAGACTAGACAACCTTTTACTATTTGACTAGACTAGACAACCTTTACTATTTGATTAGACTAGACAACGCTTTACTATTTGATTAGACTAGACAACGCTTTACTATTTGATTAGACTAGACAACGCTTTATTATTTTGATTAGACTAGACAATCTTTTACTATTTGATTAGACTAGACAACTTTTTACTATTCGATTAGACTAGACAACTTTTTACTATCTTCTACCCAATACAGATATTTTTTTTACCCAATACTACAATTTAATTTTCACTATAAAAGGAGTGAGGGGGACCATTAGGCCACCACCAATTAGCACATGCATACATAACTCTCTGAGCACTTTTGCCGACCAACGCCACCGAGCACTTCCGCCGGCCACCGACATCGTCCACCCCTTTTTACTGTCGTCGTCCATGACCTACGTCCATTGTCGCCGTTTAATCTCGTGAAGTACATTTTGACATAATGACGATACGTTAACTTAATTACATAGGGAAAATTGCATCAAAATGGAAGAAACTTTGGTCTAATTCCTATTTTGGGGAACCAACTTTAAAACTTATCATTTAAGGGTGTAAAACCAAGTTTTTGTTTATTTAAGGGTCTCATCGACCTATTGACTTGCTAATGCTGACATGGATCAAGTAATTTGCCAACTAGACTCCATGTTATAATTAAATATATCAAAAAATTAATAAAAATGCTGAATAGATATCTAAAATCCCGTTTAAAAAAATAGTTACCCGGCATATACTTTATTTATAAATTTATAGACCAATATAATTATATGAGAGATAATTAGGATAATACAAATCATTTTATATATTTTGTAAATAATAAATTATTTTGATGAGATGGACTTTGTTGCTGATGTGGATATTATTCAAAAAAAAATATTATTTCCATGTCATTATAAGGTAACCCTTAAATGATAAGTTTTAAAGTTGGTTTCCTAAAATAGGAATTAAGCTAAAGTTTGTTTCATTTTAATGCAATTTTCCCAATTACATATATATCTACCTAATTATATATATATATATATATGGCATGTGCTAATTTTCGTTAATGTATAAATGGCAAAAAAAAACCACCTTTTAAATATATTTTATAAATGATTCAAGAATCATCGTTCGCCAACTCCCGGTTTACTTCCACAATGTAAAGAAACACAATCCAGGCACTGTCGCCGAAATAGCTTTAGACCCAACGGGGCGGTTTAATATGTTGGTCCTTGCGCTTGGATGCTCGGTAACATTTGTTTTCTTAATATTTTTTGTATTATTTGTTTTGATTATTGTTCATATGCATGACTTGAAACATATGTAGATTAGCTCGTTTCGAGAAGGTCTACATCCGTTGCTGATAATGGATGGTGCCCACCTGAAGGGCGACTATGTGGGCTCAATGTTCTTAGCTATAGGGATGGACGCAAACAATCCAATCTGTCCAATTGCTATGGGAGTGGGAAAGTCAGAAAAGTGGTCAAGCGTGGACTTGGTTTTTAAGAAGGTTAAGAGGATGTATTGGTGAACCAACCAATCTAACATTCGTAACCGACAGGGCGCCTACAATTGAGTTGGCAATTAGAATGGTCTTCCCCAATGCCTATCACAGACTTTGTGCAAAGTATTTGGTCGTGAATCTGCGTCTGACCTCAAAGAGAGATAAAACACGGAAATGGATGTTCTGGGAGGCATGCAAAAGTTACAAAGTGTCAGATTTTCAGGCCACTATGGATTTGATGAGACATAGTCTACCAGATACGGTGAATATCTTACAGATGTTGGTTATCCAAGATGGGCTAGATCACTATTTCCTGGATTGTGATATAGCTCGATGACTTCCAATAGTGCCGAGTCCATTAACTCGATAACTCAATTCGCACGTTACCTTCCCATTACCATGTTGGTCGAATATTATCGTGCAACATTACAAGATTGGTATTTTAAGCGTGGAATTATTGCAGGTATAGTATTATTCAAACACAATGTTTTTTGAATTTATATTTACCGTTTGACATCTTTCAATACAAATGCAAAGTAACCATATTTTGTTTTATAGGGAAAGAACAACATCCACTCTCTCTATGGGCGCATGCCAAAATTGAGAAGATGATCCATAAGAGTGTGAATTGGAGGGTGTATGGCATTTCAAAAATAGAGTTTGAAGTGCATGAGGGCTACAAGACTGAAAAAGTCCATTTGCGGGAATGGACATGTACATGCATGCAGTGGCAACTTTCTGGCATCCCGTGTGGTCACCTTATAGCAGTTGTCCGGAATTTAAACCATACAGATTGCTACCAGTGGGCATCTAGTTGCTTTACGTCAAATGCTTATCGAAGGACATGGGATACCAAGTGAACCCTCTTCCATCCCCGTCGGAGTACGAGTTGCCACTAGAATGCATGACGGTCTTCCTTCCTTGCAAGGAACACAAAAACTCTAGAAGACCACGCGACCGCGATCGTATCCCATCAAGAAACGAGGAACCGATAGTGAAACATTGCAGTCGATGTACTCAGAGAGGGCATTTCAGAAACAAATGTCCAGAACCTATGCCGGCACCTAGCTCTTTACTTGGATCGTCAAGTAGATGTAATAGATCTCAAAGCCGTACCACATATGAGAATGAAAACCAGCAGGAGGATGTATTTGGTACTTACAATTTAGGTGATTAAAGGTTGTAAGCGCCAATTTGTTGTTTGGTTAGATGTTTTTAACTTTTATCTCCTTATTTATGTAATTTTGGTAACGTTTAACTATCTTGTATTCTTCGATTACTCAATGTAAGTTTTAATGGGTATTATAATTGAATCATTTGGGTATTTTATTCGTCATACTTTATTACTATATTAAAGCAAACATACTAGAGCGTTAAATTCATTAAAAATCGACTTAAAAATTAGGTTATTTATTGAAGTGCTCAATAGATTAGGGGAAAATAAAAGTACAAGATACTCATAAGCTAAGACTACACGATCATTTAAATGACAACCAATGGCTACATGATCCTTGTTCCTTACATAACCCCTTTCGGGTTCGAATATGCTCTGGGGACACGCATCTAGAAGTGTGAAGTTCCAGCTTCTCGCAGTACACTTCAATGAGGGTATGACCATCGATATACCCACACATCATCATTACATCATCATCAGTAGACAATGCTTGTAACCCAGTGCACAAATCTTTATCCGGTTTTTTAAAGAATAAATTATAATAATTCGGTTCATCGTATCCTATCTCTTTCATGATTATGTGAGATGTTCCATGTCGAGAGCTTCTCTTTTTAAATTGTCAACAAAAACTTCAATTCCATGGAGGTATTGCCTTGTCGGTGATTCAGTAAAGTAGCCGTTGTAGTGTAATTTCATGGAGAAGAATTCTGGATAGTCAGCTGTACGTGAATAAATAGAAGATTAGCCTTATACAAAATATAACACAAATAAAAACAAGAAAATTATACACCCAAACCATAAAATTTGTAAATCCAAGAGCCAAGCTGATAAGGAATACTCTGAAAGGTCCATATGTGATGCTCGTTGGTTGCCATCAGATAACAAATTTAAAACTTGTGTGTTTATTTGGGGTGCTTTTGAAACGTCGTAGACGTTGAGTTTTATAGACATACGATTTTTTAATTTCATGAATTTTTATAGAAATTTTCAAACAAATTTATCACCTTATCACCAAATCTGCTGACATGATTCCCCTACAGTGTGTTGTCACCTCGTGACCTGTCTTAATTAGAGAACTTATGACAACATCTCTTGTGTAGATTCCCCTGCAGTGTGTTGTCACCTCGTGACATGTCTCCATCAGAGAACTTGCGACAATAGATCTTGAGTAGGATTACCCTGTAGTGTGTTGTCACCTCGTGACCCGTCTACATCAGAGAACTTATGACGACATCTCTTATGTAGGATTCCTCTGCATTGTGTTGTCACGTCGTGACCCGTCTCCATTAGAGAACTTATGACAACAAATCTTGAGTAAGATTCCCCTGCAGTGTGTTGTCACCTCCTAACTCGTCTACATCATTTCTCCGATTGATGTGCCTTAGCTACCCTATAGATATGGTGGCTCGTGAAGTTAAACTTCACAACTTACAATATCTTCTACGTTTTCTGGAAACTTGTAATTTTCTTTGTTAATCACTTCAAGTTAAACATAAAATGGCTGGAACTTCCCGTCCATCCTCTTCTACATACCCCGGTAGGTTTCGAGGATTGAAGTGGCCATTTAGGGTGCAACTCAAGAATTGCAAACTTAGCATCAAGAACTGAAAAGCTTAAAGGCGTCCACTGCCGAAAGGAAAAAAAACTATACGAGAGTTGAATAAAGAAACTCGAGCAGATGAAGCAAAGGCAGAAGAGATCATAGCTTTTATCCCGGACATTGAGGAGTTCATCCTTGATAGAGGTCGGTTTATTGACGAGTTAAAAGAGATCTATCCAGAAGATAACTAGGGTAGGGTATTTTAACCTCTAATAGTTAGTGTGGATGCACTGTATCTGTTGTTGTTTCTTTAAAATGTGCATCTCAACTATGTTATCATGCTTTCAATGAAATCCTTTATCTTTAATGTTGAAATGTAGTTGTGCATTAAGCAGTTGTAGACTCATGAAGTCATGAACTGTACTTTTGAAATAAATGTTTTTAAATAAAACACATGAGTTCATAAAACACAACAAATGATAACAACCATCCTACATTATGTGTATAAATAACCCTTAATAATAAAATAGAACAAATGTAAAATGTGTTGGTCTCACCAGCCTCACGGAAACAATTTGTACTCACCAGAACTTAACCCTATATATATAAGATTATTTATAATTTTTAAAAATATAACACTTTGTTCTCACTTGTGAACGTTTCGCATTTTTACCTTTTTTTTATTTTTTCCGACATTGTTTTTTAGTATGTTTTTACGATAAATGTTAAAAACATAAAATTTATAATAATAAATATTTTTAAAAATTTCTAATAATTTTTTCTTCAAATAAAATTTTCTTATAATAACAATTTTTTCTTATAAATTTTAAAAATATAATACGATTTTTTTAATAAAACGTTTAAATTTTATTAGTTATATATATAAAAGATTTTATTAATTAATTTAAAATTTTTAAAAATATAAAAAGTGGTCTAGTGACATCACATCGATTTGCGGTCGGCGAACTTCCGAGGGAACTTTGTGGGACCGGTCGGTGAACTACACGTGTCGGCTCCCGGTTGTCCGTGTCATAAATTGTCGGACCCATTAGCTTTTTTCTATTACAAATGCTACGTGGCGCCTCTTGATTGGGAAGCGAACTCCCCGGTGAACTTTTAGGCGAACTTCAGGTATATTTTGGAAAAAAGGGTATAAAAAGGATATAGTATTTTAATTAGGGTTGTATAAGTAGGGCAAAAAAAAATACCCCTTTGTTATATGATATTGTTAATTGCCTTTATAATTTTTTTATTTGTTACCAAGTGTTGGGTTTTATTTAATTATTTTTGGCCCATGAGGAATAGTTAATAGCCCGACAAATGTGGCTCGATACAAGCTATATATATATTCTTGTATCCTAGGTTTTTTTCATAAGAAAGTGTCCACAAAATACAGAAAGGAGATAAAAGAGCGGAAAAGTTCGGCTAGGCTTTTTTAGGAAAGCGCAGCCGCGCCGTTTCGTTTATTCCCGGAGTTTGAACCGTCAGATTGTCATGATTTTTGGACAGTAGCTTCACGACACCTTCATCTACATTCTGAACGGTGGAGATCGGTTTTCAAGGTCTGGAAGACTACCTTTTCTTGTTTGACATAGTGCAATAATTTTTGGTGATATTTCTTCCTCTTTGTCTTTTGGTTTTGATTCCATACTTCTTGATGATTTGTTCCAAGAGTATGATGATTGTGGTGTGCCTCTAGTTTTATCTAGAGAAGAAATTTGTATTGGTTATTGGTGATAGTGGATTTTAAGTGGCTCTAGTAGTCCCGTGGTTTTTTACTCTCGTCTTGAGGGTTTTCCACGCGAAAATTTAATGTCTCGTTGTGATTGTTATTTTCTGTTTTGGGGTTGATTTTACTTGCATTTAAAATACTCTATTTGTTTGCATCCTCAAAGGTTCATTCGGTTCGGGCAGGGGCGGAGCCATAGCAAATGCTATGGTGTCCCAGGACACCAGTCAAAATAAAAAAGGGATGATTAGTTTATTTAAATAAAAAGCTTCTTCAAGCTATAGAGGGAGATATTAGAGTTAGTGACCCCATTAAAATAATTATGGGACCCCACTTCTTCCTTTTTAATATTTTCTAAAATCACTACCTCCTAAGTAAAAAAAATATGAAGTTGCTTGCAAGGCTGCCTACTAAGCTACTACCATCATATATTAGCATTTGTATTATTATTATTTATATATTAATAGTATTAAGATTTGATGCTATATTAGATATTTATTAAATTATCAAGTGTTTGTATTAGTGTAATTAATATACTCATTAACAATTGAGTAATTATGTTAATGTTATTTATGTGTTTATTTTTATATTTTGTTAAATATTAACAAAGTTTAAAATAGCATGATCTATGACATGATAGTGAGGTAAAGTTTCAAACCTTATGAGCAACAAAGACACGACGTTTTTCTAGCTCTTGATTTATAACAGTAAATATATATATATATATAGAAAGGTTCATGCGAGAAACATATCTTTTTAAGAAAACGTGAGGACGATTCTCAACCACTCATCCAGTCAATAAAGACGGCTTTGACCGAGTCACCCTCCTTTAATCATCTCCACCGTCCATGAATCGCGTCAATCCTCCGTGATCGTGTCCACCGTAACCGAAAATGTGTGGCTGAGAATCGTCCTCGTGTTTTCTTAAATTGACAGCGTTCTCGTATGAACTCACCTCTATATATAGGGATAATCAATTGTGAACCAATATTTTTTGTGAACTTGTAAACTTAATCCTAGTCAGCATCCAAATCTTATCTTGACGGTCAAACTAATCATGGAAGTTTTCTAAAATCGTGGACGGTTACTAAGATTAATCACGAAACTAATCTTGACCATACATCTTGAGCCAATATATATGTAATGATGGCTACCATGACAAACCTTTTAGAACATTGTATTTACATCATCTAATTAAAGTGTGACCCAGTCACAAAAATTCCTGGATCCGCCACTGGGTTCGGGAATGTTTAGCCTAAAGAAGATTAATTTCGCGTTTATTGTTTACCGTTAGTAGCCATTTTTCCCATCACCAAGGTCTAATGCTATTGGTTGTTTCTATATCTATCTATTTGATTGTTTTTTACTTTAAGCTGCATTACTTGCTATTGGTATATGTTTTTGTTTGGTATTTTTATCTATTTATGTTTCTATGACTATTGCTATTTTCTTTTGTTGTTTATTGCTTACGGTGGCTATTGCTATATATTTCTGCTTCTACAAATGATTTTATATTATTGTTTGCCGACTAATGTATTGTCCTTATGAGTTATGACGTGTTTCATGGTTTTGTGACTAATCAATATGCTTTCCTACTAAACGTATTCAATGATGTCTCTTATTGAACAAATAAGAAAAATAAAACACTTAGAGAAGAAAATTGAAGTACCACATAAGAGAGTTTTCCATGTGTCATTTGAAGATTGGTTTGCATGTCACTATTCATCAAATTAGTTAGGATGTGCTTTTGGCAGCACATGATTTTAATCATTTGCATTGTTTTGAAAACTGGACCAGATTGGCCGGTTCAACTGGTTCACTCGAAAACCGTCAACGGAACCAGTTCACTAAAACGAATCGAACCATTGCACATACGACCTGCTAGAATCGTTTAAACTCGTGGTTCAGCCGGTAAACAGGACCCGGCTAGAACCGTTTAATCCGAGTTTATTCCTTTTCTTTTGGTTTTCTTTCTGTCGCTATAGAATCCCAATAGCCAGCCCAACCTAAATTCAGTCTACTTAGTTGCATTATAGATTATACGACTATACGGTTTTCCAAGGTCCTAGTAGTATACGAGTACGATTTTTCTTGACACTATACTATATACGACTTCTCTTTTACAGTATACGACTTTTACCCCAATTCCATTCCATGACCTTTTTGGTTTTTACCCTTTTCGACTGATCAAACTGTTGTTAGAGTGTTTAATTCATGTTTTCCTTGCAAAATGGGTCAGATTCTTTGACGTAACTGTTTACTACTTCTCTTTGTGTTTAATTTGTTACTAGTTTAATTAGTTTTTTCTTGCTACTCAATCGATCAATATGTGTATGTGAGTATGTGATGTGACTTACCATTGTCAATTTACTGATTTAGCAAATATTCACATATAAATATTGATCCAATGGCATCATCTGATCGATCATACCATTGGCAATTTACTGATTTAGCATCTTTTAAGTTTGGTACAATATTTATGTGGTTAAATAGTTGGTTAAGATCCTCTTTCACATGATATTAGTTAAATTGTTTCCTTGTTTGTGTAGAGTATGGACCAACAATACAACACAAAGAGATATATTATCATTACAGGGTGAATTAAATACCTCCCTTGTCTTGTCAAATGTTCGGATGAAAACTGACATAGCTTGGAGATATATTAATGGACTTTAACATGAAACGGGAAAGAAGTCATACTTTTGTACTTTTTGTCAAAATACTTCTAATGGTGGAGGTATTAACACAATGAAAACAACATTCTGCTATGCATAGTAAAGAAAGGTTGCATGATACATATATATGGCTCTTGCTTTGTGGTTCTATGATGCATGTATTCCTTTGAATGCCGTGAATTCTCCACTTTTTCCAATTGCGATAAATAAAATAGCTAATTTGGAAGAGAATTCATTAAAAGCAAAAAACAAGCATAGTAATTCTCGGGAATACATATACACAACTTGGAAAAAGATGAAGGATCGAAACCACAAAGAATCAATTCACAAGAAACGAGAGCGGACAAGAGGAAAGCTTCCTCAAACTTACAATCATACTTTAGACGAGGTATAAATGATTATTTTCATCCTTCAATAAAGTCTGGTATGCATAGTAAAGAAAGGTTGCATGATATAGATATAGCTCTTGCTTTGTGGTTTTATGATGCATGTATTCCTGCTGAATGTCGTGAATTCTCCACTTTTTCCAATTACGATAAATAAAATAGCTAACATGGATCATGGGTATTCGGGACCTTCTTATCATGCTATGCGTGTTAGTTTGTTGAAAGATGCAAAAGAATCGGTGATGCTTATTGTTGATTCTTATAAAAAGTATTGGAAATAAACGGGTTGTACCATTATGAGTGATGGATGGAAGGATGCTAGACATAGACCACTTATCAATTTTCTAGTTTATTGTTCAAAAGGAATATCTTTTATCAAATCTATTGATGCATCTGATATTGAAAGTAATGCTAAAACACTATGCAACTTGTTTTCTAAAAGAGTTGAAATAGTTGATTCTAAGAATGTTTTCACATGGTTAGTGATAATGTGGCTAACTATAAGGCTGCTAGAAGATTGTTATGTGAGAGATATCCTTCTGTTTGTTGGCCTCCATGTGCTACTTATTGTATAAAATTGACTATGAAGCATATAGAAGAGTTATATCATGTTGATAGCTTAGTTACTCTTGCATCTGTTGGAACTTGATATAGAGAAAGGGAACTTGTCCCACATAGGAGCCAAAACAAAAAATGGAGCACCTAATAAACTCCAACCAACTAGCAATTAATGAATCATTTAATTGCTTGGTATTGGAGTGTGGTATTCATAATGGGCTCTCATTTGATCCATATACATATTTAAGGTCAAAAGATGGGCCTTGGGCCTTGGGCCTCTCGGGGTCTCTTGCTTGATATTACAATTTGTTCACTGAGCTTTGCTCGCGGCGCGAGATTTTTCGCGGCAACACTCGCGGCGTGAATCCTAACGCGAAAACATGTTTGTAACTTTCTGTTTCGATTGCACAGGTCTCGCGGATGCGAAGAGAGTGCTCGTAGCGCGAGCCTCTCGTATCTGTTCGAAAAATTGTGTCTTTTCGCCAAGAATCGCGTCTCTTCACGAACCATTGCGACCCTTAAACCCTAACCTCTATATATGGATCAGTTTCTACGAATTTTGCAGAGATCATCATTCATATTTCACTTTCTCTTTTCTTCAAAAATTCTTTCAACATCATGATTTGATTCGCTAGATTCAAGATTCTATCTTGAATAGATTGTTCTATCATCAAGACAACACCGATACACCGGTGAAAATTTTGTCTTAGGATACTGCGATTATCGCGGGCCTCAATCAATTCAACATACGAGGATTCTTCAATTCCAAGTAAGGCTTATAATTATTGTTGTATCATTTATTGTTCTTGATAAATAAAGATATATATATATTTAATTCTTGGTGTCATCTCATTCTTTCTATACAATTTCTGAACTTTGGATTGATCATCCCTAACACTCTAAGACAAAAATTTTCGTTAGGGGCGATGGATTAATCTAACGTGTTGAAAAATCATATGGAGAAACCCGAGAAGTTCAAAGGTTCAGACTTCCGACGATGGCAACAAAGATGTTGTTCTATCTTACAACACTTCGTGTTTCCAACGTTCTCACCGAAAACGAACCCGAACCTCCGGTAGCGCAAGAAGATGCACCACTAAATGAAAATCAAGTGGATGCACATCAAAGAGAAATCGAGGCATGGGGAACAAATGAATACAATTGTCAAAATTATATTCTCAATGCACTCGATGATTCTCTTTATGACATCTACTTGACGTTTGGAACGACAAAAGAAATTTTGGAATCTTTGGATTCAAAATATAAAACTGAAGTTACGTGTTCCAAACGTTTCGTAGTAGGGAAATTCTTGAACTATCGGATGATCGAGGGTAAACCGGTGATGAAACAAATTGAAGAATTGCAAATTCTTTCCCATGAACTTGAAGTGGAAGGCATGGGTATAAACACCAATTTTCTGGTTGGTGCAATAATTGATAAACTTCCTCATACTTGGAAAAACTTCAAGTTATACTTGAAGCATTTATCCGAGGACATCACTTTTGAACAACTTGTCCTCAAATTGCGAGTAGAGGAAGATAATCGACAAAATGAAAGAACCGATGCCCCTTCCTTGGAACCAAACGCCAATATGGTTGAGGAAGCACTTCAAGGCAAAAGTTTTCCAAATTTAAAGGGAAACAAAGCATGACCAAAAGGCCTTTCCATTCCGGAAAAAGGTCCGATGTCAAATCACAAGAAAAATTCAAAAAGGTTATGCATTGTTGGGTTTGTGGGAAACCGGGTCATAGAGCCAAGGATTGCCGACATAAGCGCGATCAAGGTGGTGCGGGTGGAAACGGCGGTGGAGGAATGAGTGGGGCAAACAATCAAGCAAACCTCACTCTCTCTCCAAACCAATTCATTAGTGTCGTTGAAACGCACATGGTGACAAACTTGGAAGATTGGTGGGTTGACACCGGGGCAACCCGTCACATATGCAATTCTAGAAGCCTATTCGATACTTACCAAGAAGTGAAGGAAAAGAACCAATGTTCATGGGAAATGCTTCTACCGCAACAATCAAAGGAAGGGGAAGATCACGTTGAAGGTTGACTTCGGAAAGGATCTCATACTGACTGATGTTTTACATGTACCATCTCTTACTAAGAATTTGATTTATGGCCCTATTCTTAGCAAGAAAGGGTTCAAAATTGTATTTGAATCGGATAAATTCGTCATCACTAAAGGTGGTGCGTATGTAGGGAAGGGTTACCTCCATGAGGGACTCTTAAAACTTTATGTAAATAACTCTGTAAATATTGTTGACGCCGCCATTGTAAATAATGAAAATAAGGCAGGCACTAGCACTGCTTCTATGTATATTATGGATCCTACTTTCCTTTGGCATTCAAGATTAGGACATGTCAATTTTCGATCATTACAAAGAATGATCAAACTTGACATGATACCTAAGTGTACTAATGAAAAAATGTCTAAAAGTGAGATGTGTATAGAAGCCAAATACACAAATCACCCACATAGATCGGTAGAAAAATCTAATGAAGTTCTTGGGTTGATTCATAGTGATTTATGTGATTACAAGGCAACTCCTACAAGAGGATGAAAGTAACTATTATATTTCTTTCATTGATGATTGCAATAAGTTTTGCCATGTTTATCTTATTCATACTAAAGATGAAGCCTTAAACATGTTTAAGATTTATAAGGCTGGAGTTGAAAACCAACTTGAAAAGAAAATCAAAATTCTAAGGTCTGATTGTGGAGGAGAATATGAATCCAACGATTTTGCTGAACTTTGTGCACTTCATGGCATTATTCATCAAACTACTGCTCCTTATACTCCACAACAAAATGGAGTAGCCGAGCGGAAAAATAGAACATTGAAGAATATGATGAATTCAATGTTAATAACGGCTGGATCCCCTCACCATTTATAGGGCGAGGCGTGTCTTACTGCAAATATGATCCTTAATAGGATCCCCCACAAGAAAGTAATAAAACACCATATGAACTTTGAACATTTGTTCACAGAGTGGTACGATGATGATGAACAAGAAGCCACCACATCCTCTGCAGCGACCACAGAGCCCTTATGGAACCCATTGTTGATGAACATGTGGAAACCATAATTTCTGGACCATCCGACACTTAACCATCACAACCAACTTCCACAGAGGTCTCCCCCACTACTACACAAGACACTGCAACAAGTACTACAAAAGTTCAATCTACTCAAGATCAACCATCAATTTCACATTCTACAGTCGATGCAAGTCCAATCCCAGAAGCTGCCATCAGTGAACTAGTTGTAAAAGGTCACAAGTGGACAAAGAGTCATCCACAGAGCCAAATAACTGAAGATCCCTCAGAAGGTGTTCAAACAAAAGAACTGCAAATTTTTGTCTCTTTTCATGTTTTGTGAGTGAGTTAGAGCCAAAGAAGCTGGAAGAGGCTCTGTTAGATCCATATTGGGTTGAAGCCATGCAAGATGAGTTGTTGCAATTTGAAAGGAATCATGTCTGGACTCTAGTACTTCAGCCAAAAAGGCAAAAAGCAATAAGTACTAAATGGGTTTTCAAAAACAAGAAGGATGAAGATGGAGTGGTCATAAGAAACAAAGTTAGACTTGTTGCTAAGGGGTACGACCAAAAATAAGGAATTGATTATGAAGAAACCTTTGCACCTATAGCAAGACTTGAAGCCATCTAAATCTTCTTAGCTTTTACAGAGGCTTCAAAGTCTACCAAATGACGTAAAATCTGCATTTCTCAATGGTAAACTCCATGAAGAAGTTTATGTTCAAAAACCACCTAGCTTTGAGAATGAGAAATATAAACCATGTCTACTTTCTAGACAAAGCTTTATATGGTTTAAAACAAGCTCCCAGAGCCTGATATGAACGTCTATCCTCTTTTCTTATCAAAAATAAATTCGAAAGAGGTTCCACTAATATCACTTTGTTTTACAAAAGAAAAGGAGATGATATCTTGCTTGTTCAAGTCTATGTTAATGATATTATTTTTGGGTCTACAAATGAAAAATATTGCAAAAAATTTGAGGTCTTGATGCAAAGTGAATTTGAGATGAGCATGATGGGAGAACTTATATTCTTCCTAGGATTGCAGGTCAAACAATCTACAGAGGGTATCTTCATCACTCAATCCAAATATGTGGGACATTCTTTCAAAATATAATCTCTCTGATGTATCACCTATAAGGACTCCAATGGCAACTGGAGCAAGACTTCATTCAGATCCAAGTGGTACATCTGTGGAGTGCAAACTCTACAGAGGTATGATTGGTTCTCTTTTATATCTCACTGCCAGTAGACCTGATATAATGGTTGCTACTTGCCTATGTGCAAGATATCAAGTAGATCCCAGAAAATCTCATCTCTTTGTAATTAAAAAAAATTCTTAGATGCCTCAAGGGGACGAAAACTCTTGGTCTCTGGTATCCAAAGAACTCTGGCTTTGATCTAATGGCTTATACAGATTCAGATTATGGAGGATGTAAGCTTGACAGAAAAAGCACCTCTAAGAGCTGTCAATTCCTAGAAGGAAAGTTGGTAAGTTGGTTGTTGAAGTTTTATAATTTATGAAAGAAATGAGATATCTTTAGTTGTTATTTATAGATAGATACATTTTCAGAATTGTTAAATTAGATATGTAACACACTAATCTATTAGACCATCTGCACCCCACCTCGGTATTCCATACCATCGGCTACACTGCCGAGGCCGATCGACAAGGACCAAATACAACATGGTGTAGCCAACTCGCTAGACCACCCCCCCCCCCCTTTCCAACGGCTATATGCAACGACTAGTTTTTTTTAATCTCCTATATATATCTCATTCTCAAGCTATTTTCTATCTCATTCTTAATCTCCATCTCAATTTCTTTTATACACCAATCTCTTCATTTTTTTTCCAAAAAAATGTCATATTTTGAATCATCATGGGATGATGCGAGTGAAAGCATGGTCGATAAACATTTTTGGATTGCCGTTGTTGTTGCAAGAGAAGCGGCCCATCTAGTTCTCGAAAATGAGATCGAAGGAACGTCAAATCCATGACCGAGAAAGCCATATAAAGAGAGAGAGGTCAAGGCACACGATAAACTTATGACAGACTACTTTTCTGACAACCCGATATATAACGACAACGGCTTCCAACGGCGGTTTCGTATGACCTGACGACTATACGTTAGGATAGTTGACGATCTTGAGAGGGAGTTTTATTATTTCAAGCAATCGTTGTACGCGTTGCATGCTAACGATGTTCACGTGTTGTACACGTTGCATGAAGGAAGACACAGCTTACCCGGCATGCTTGGTAGCATAGATTGTATGCACTAGTATTGGAAGAATTGTCCCGTCGCATGGAGGGGTCAATACCATAGAGGTGATCATCCTGGACCGTCAATGATTCTAGAGGCGGTCGCATCACATGATCTCTGGATCTGGCATGCATTCTTCGGACTTCCGGGTGCCACAAACGACATAGTCGTTGTAAATCAGTCACCGATCTTCAACGATCTATTCGAAGATAAAGCACCCAATAGTTCCTTTTATGTGAATGGTACACACTACAAACATGGAGTGGGCGACTTTCGTCAAAGCATTTAAGTGGCCAACGGACGAGAGACGGGTCAAGTTTAAGGAACGTCAAGAATCGGCTAGGAAAGACATTGAACGGGCATTCGCGGTGCTTAAAGAAAAATGGCACATTATTACTAGACCGGCACGGGTATGGACATATAAAAAATTAAGGGAAATTATGTACTCTTGTGTAATTTTACACAACATGATTCACGAAGATGAAGACTTTTCACATTATAATTTTGATGAAACCAAAGTATTAACAGAAGATATTGAAACAACTATCTCCGAAGAAGACCGAGCAATAATTAACGTCAACCAAGTAAAAAATAGAGAGACACATGCCAACCTTTGCGCCAATTTATCCGAACACGTGTGGACATCCCTTGTGAACGCCCAAAATTAATTTTAATGTAGTTTTTTTATCATTTTAATGTAATATTTTTAATTTTAATATAATTTTTAATTATTAAAATATTTAATATTATTATTAGTTTAATTTAAAATTAATTTTTTTTATTATGTATTTTAGTATTTTAAAAAATTGAAAAAAAAAATGTTATTGGCAAAGAAGTCTACCGATAACTCTCTATTTTGAGAGTTATTCGTTGTTCAATATCCCCATTTTGTATAGTTTTTTTATACCCACTTTGCTCTCTTTCTTTATCTTTGGACTAAAATGTTTTTAAAAGTTTTGATAAACCCGAAATGATCAAGTTTGTTGAAAGACAGCCCAATTCCAAACAAAACAGTCCAAATCCTGGTAACAGTCCAAAATAATTCAAGAAGCCCACAAAAACATTCATGCAGTCCCAGAAGCAGAAGCATTCAAGAAGCCCAGGATTCAAATGTTAAGGCTACAGCAGAAGACCCCTCTATGGTGACATTCTCACCACTGAGGGGAAAGATCTTAATAGATATTTTTGAAACGCTGAAGAGATAAGGCTTCAAGTGGAGCTTCAAGTTGGCATGTGGGCTTATGGATAAGGAAACATAGAAATCCTGAAGAATAAAGATAAGAGGCTCTCATTGGATAAAAATAAACCCATGGATTATATCCATGGGTCAAAAAGCCTTATAAAAGCAAGCCTTGTGCTTTCAAATACACCTACACCTTTCTCTTCTAATTTCTTCCCCACCTTGCTCCTCCATTAATGGAGGAGTTTAAGGTTTCTTCCTTCCTTTTCTTTTTTATTGCTTTCTTTAATTATTGTCTATAAGTTAACTGCTTTTTAATTCTCGTACTGTAATTTATATTCCGTCTTTAATTATCATGAAAGTAGTTATTTAATCTGTTTTATATATGTCTTTTATTTCAGGCTAAAATGTACCACCCCCAGGTACCCATGACACGATATTGTCCGCTTTGGGCCCAGTCCAGGTCACCCGCACGGTTTTGTTCTTGGGCCGAGTCCACGCACCCAAAAGGCCTCATGCCAAGTGAGGTTATCCACACCCTTATAAGGAATGCTTTGTTCCCCTCACCAACCGATGTGGGACGAGTTGTTACACTCTCCCCCCTCAAGGACACGTCCCCGTTGTGCACATCGGTCCGGGTCTGACTCTGATACCATCTGTAACATGCCCAGATACCTGTGACACGATATTTTCCGCTTTGGGCCCAGTCCAGGTCACCCACATGGTTTTGTTCTTGGGCCGAGTCCACGCACCCAAAAGGCCTCATGCCAAGTGAGGTTATCCACACCCTTATAAGGAGTGTTTTGTTCCCCTCACCAACCGATGTGGGACGAGTTGTTACATAAAACCCGTAACGAGTGTGGGTGTAAGTCCATCTTAAGACCGTGTAGGCAGCACTTGGGTGTTGTCGTTATTTTCGGATCTTAAGATTGGTTCCATTAAATCGAAGCTTCATCTCAACGCTGATAAGCTGCTCACTTTGATGTGTTAATATTAGATCTTGACCCAGAGATGGGTGGATTCGAAATACGATTTACGGGATGCACAAAGGTTTGAGAGAATCTTTGATAATCACGCAGAGATGCGGGTTCTGTATGGTTTTCTAAGGTTCAGTAAGCCGGTCGTGATTTATATCACAGGGAGACTTGGGTGTAAATCCCCGTACTCGGTGGAACGAGATTTTCTTTAAAGTCTACTTAGTAAAACCGGCAATCTTACGATTTGGTAGTGACGACGACTTCGTAGCAACTTCACGGTATGTTTTGTAAAAACGTAGTTTCGAGAGATTTGGGTTTTTATAAATAATCCCATAACGTGAAGTTTCTAAACTCGTGTACTACCTGGTTTTAAGAGAAAGCTTACACTCATTTCCTTTGCTTTAATTTAATTTTCTCTAATTAACTGTTATAAAAATCCCCAAAAATATTTTCTTCTTCTCTAACTGAAATCAGTGTATTCTCAACTCTGTATTCGAAGTTCTGAAAACCAATCCCTGTGGGTACGATCACGATATATTTATCACTTTATTACTTGTAGCGGTCCTAGTGTTGGTGTATACTTGCATCCTCACTGTGGTGGTATTGTGGCCACATAGTGGCACGAACAGTTTTCCGCTATCATCTACCAATGTGGTTGAATTGGTAAATATTGGTAAGGTTTTTCTAAGATAGTAGAAAGCTGATGTGACGGTGATGTGACGATTGACAAGATTGGCAAGGCAGTCTACAGATGTGGATGATCTTAAATAATGATAACAATTAATGTAATTAGTTGATAACTAATAATATCAATTAATAAACAATATTTTATATTAATTAATGGTGTAAAATTACTGTATTGTCATAAATTAAGTGATTATACTTGATAAATTATAACAATCAAACTTTTATTAAAAAGGAATGTTAAATTCATTTAAAATGAAAAAATTTAATAATTTTTAATTGAAAAAGTTAGCTCAATAATCCAATATTTATTAGTAACATAATGATTCAAAATAAAAAAAAGTTTAATAACAGTCTCATCCAAGAAAGTTCATGGACTTACTTAAGGGTGTAAGCAAGTCAAGCTTTTAACGAGTTACTCGAGCTCGAGCTCGTTTATCACGAGCTCGAGCTTAATAATACTCAAGCTCGAGTCGATCTCGAACACAAAATCGAGCTTGTTTAACTTAACGAGCCGAGCTTTATAACACCGATGTTCGACTCGATTCGTTCGAAAACTCGATTAAATGTTTCGAATCGAGTCGAGTCGAGTCGAGCCATTCGAGCATACCTTTTTTTTTAGCCAAACATGTTCATATATTTATTAATATTAGTATAAAAATATAAAAATTATCGAGCTCAAGTAGATAAACGAATTAATCGATCGCAAGTTCGAACCCATAAACGAGCTTCGAGCTCGAGCCCGATAATTCAAAAAATATTCGAGCTCGAGCTCGAGCCCAACATTATTTTTTAAGCTCGACTCGATTAACCCACTACTCGACTCGGCTCGTTTACACCCCTTACTTACTATTGAAAATTAGATAGTTGGTTAAGTTCTTTTATTTCTTTTTTCTTAAAAGAAACCTGCTTATGCATTTACGTTTTTTTTTTAAAAAGAGGTGGGAAACAAAGGCAGAATTAATATATCTTAAAGAATATCTACAAATGATTCTTTAAAATGGAAAAAATACAGATATGGAGACTTTGGATTATTGTTTTACTTTAACAGTTTTCCAAAACCATCTATAAAATAGAGAAGTAGAATAGAGAAATGGTTTTTATCCAAATATAAAGATAACCCTAAAAATGGATACCAAGTGAAATAACCAATAACCTTGAAAGTAAAAAATTCAAAGAGATACTTTTTTTAATAGATGAATAAAACACTTTAACAATATAACTAATGTTAAAGTCTTTAAAACCGAGAAGCTCTCGGAGATGGATGCTCTAGCCGAATGGGGTGACGTCAATATCAATGGTGGTATGATGCCATTCTTTTTATAGAAAACATGAACGAAAAACGAAATGTCAACAAATAAATTGAGAAATTCTAGCCTCTGGCTTTCAAATGGTGAACAAAACCGACGAAACTTTGTATTCTGACCTAACGACTAAAATGTGGAATACAACATGTAAAAACAAAATGATTTCCACTTATTTTGGTGTATATTGTAGGTGGCTGTATTTCCTCCTGATGAATAAGTTAAACCTATAAAAACACAAAAACAAAATGTACAAAATCCCCTAGCTCACCTCAACCACCATGTTCTGCGTATCCACTCGTCTCTTCTGCTATCTTTCCCCATTCCTTTCCAATTTTCTCCGATACTCCTACCTGTTATCAAACACAAATTAATTCATTCAAGGGATCAATGAAAATCACCTACTTTCTATACAAGTTGGTAATACATACATACATACATACATAGAAAGGTTCATGCGAGAAACATAACTTTTTAAGAAAACGCGAGGATGATTCTCAACCACTCATCTGGTCAATCATCTCGACCCTCCTTTAATCGCATCAATCCTCCATGATCACTTCCACCGTAACCGAAAATGTGTGGCTGAGAATCGTCCTTGCTTTTTTCTTATACTGACATTGTTCTCGTATGTCCCACCTCTACATACATATATATAGAGAGAGAGTTGGGTTCTGGTGAGAAGTTGAGTTTAACGTGAGAAGTGGTTATCAACCTTTGGATGACAAATGGATGCACATTAGGATGAGATGCACTAGATCAATTCCTTTCTAAAGCGCAAATCTGGTAAACCGCCAATATGGTTTGTGTGTTGGAGGAGGAATTAGTTTTTGTGTGTTAATCTTTTAATAAGCGGGTAAGGGTAATTTGGGTTTTTCCCCTTTGTCTAGAATAAGAGAGCGTATGTGCGTTTAAGTAGTCGGGGACGGAATTCTGTTTTGTTCAATTGTAAAGTGAGTGCAAGCTCTTTGGGAGAGTCTCTAGCCTCTTGAAAGCCAGAGGATATTCAGTTCGTTTGTAATACAATCCACAGCCGATTAGGTCATGGAAGGGTATGTGATTAAAACTGGTTCAAAGGAAAACCTCAAAACCCCCGAAAAGCTGAGGAACACTCTTGTATGGACCATATGCACTTGCACTAGTGGAGCCAGAATGTAACGAGAGGGAGCAACTGCTACCCCTCAATTCTCAGTTTATATTTGACACACATAGATATTGTAGTCTGGGGAAGTAGGAGTGTAGCACAACTAAAAAGAATGATGACGAGTTGATCTATAAAAAATGACTCCTTTTTCTAAAATGAATATTTGAATCTAATCTAATTTATATGTTCTAAATGTTTATTTCATCTAAAATTTTCATCAATAGATAATAAGGAGATGACTATTCCAATCATTTAACAGGCTCAATAGTTTATTGGTTTATAGATCTCAGGTTTGACTCGTTCTATTCCAAAATTCTAAGTCGAGATTTCGATATCAACTTATGTAACATACTAGAGTCACAACTAAAAACTGTTGCATTTACCTTACTCTTAATGGATTTGAATCTTTTTTTTGGGAAGGCATAGCAGCATCGAACCAACGAACGACTACCACGAACACACACACGCCTGCCTCCTCGGCGGTATCGGGCATCCAAGGGCAGCCCACTAATCCGCTGCTACAGTCTTTGACTGGGCTAGGGGCGGCCCAGTCATAGACTGGACCAGCCCAAGGATTGGGTACTCCTCATCCCCTCAAATTGACTCCCCTTGGATTCGAACCCCGGTAGACAGGGATACCATCCACAGCCCCTCCTAGGATGTTACCGGCCTTAGAAAGACCAACAGAGCTAGATATGATTTGTTAATGGATTTGAATTTTACAGTTGCTGATTTTAAAGCAAAAATAAGAAAAAGAATTATAGCCATGAAATCAATATGACATTAATTCAAATATGTAAAATGTCGATTACGAATTTACAATCACATCTTAAGTTGTTCAATGACTTCGGTCCATAATTGCAATCTCTGCGTCATATAAGTAGTTCTAATAGTTGTAAACACGGCTCATATGGAAATCAATTCACTATCGATGTTTCATCCATATAATATTGTTGTTTTTTGACATTTTCAAACAATTACTCCCTCCGTCCTAAAATTATTGTCCAGTTTTGACTTTTTAAAGTCTTTCTTTTTCGACTTTGACCTTAAATATTTTTGTTTATGTTATATAAGGCTTGATGAAAATTATACCAATGAAAATACATTAAAACCACAACCTATAATGGTTGGGTTCCAGTGAGAAGTTCTTGGCTCCGCCACTGTGCACTTGTGCATAGATGAAGGGCTATGAGGGTTTTCTGAGTTTTCCGCTTTTTTAAGGTTTTCCCTTGAACCTAACCCTATAATGGTTGGGTTCCGGTGAGAAGTTAAGGTTAATACGAGAAATGGTTATCAACCGTTGGATACACATTAAGATGAGATGCACAAAGATAATGCACCGAGATGCACCTGATCAATTCCCTTCTAAATGGCAAGTCATTGGAGGGCATGAGATTAAAAGAGATCAAGAGTTCAAATCGAGTTCTCCCGCTTCTCACATTAACCTCAACTTATCAACGATCCTTCTCATATTATATATATGTATATGTATATGTATACAAGGTTTTTAAAAACGGAAACGAGCCTCGAGACGTTTTCCCATTAGGTAAATGAGGCGTAAGCCCCAAAAAACCAAATAATAAAAGTCATAAATGTAAGAAACTTAATAAGACATACATAATTCCATATATGCACTAGTATCTGGCAGCATAATACACCAAAAACAGAGGGTGTATATATATATATAGTTACACAATTCCATATATGCACCACGTTTTCTTATATTGACATGCTTCTCGTTTGAACCTCCTTATATATATATATATATATATTTATATATATAGAGGAAAGTTCAAATGTGAACCACTTTTTGGTTGTGAACGTGAGGACAGCCGAGAGTGTGACACGTGGCGACTTTGAGTGTGGTCCCCCTCTTTAATTCAATGCCCTCCCATGAATCGCGCCTAGTCTTCCGCCGTGGACCTGACGTGGCACCTAGTCACCCGCCACGTGTCGGGCTCTCGGTTGTCCTCACGTTCACAACCAAAAAGTGGTTCACATTTGAACCCACCTCCTAA
The DNA here is from genome assembly GCA_030169165.1 of Centaurea solstitialis. Classification (NCBI taxonomy): domain Eukaryota; kingdom Viridiplantae; phylum Streptophyta; class Magnoliopsida; order Asterales; family Asteraceae; genus Centaurea; species Centaurea solstitialis. The sequence continues at coordinate 45,416,902 of CM058042.1, read as the reverse complement.
ACCCTAAACCCTCGATTTGAACTCTTGATCTCTTTTAATCTCATGAACTCTTGAACTCGATGGATGACTAGGCACCAGGTCAGGTGTGGTGGATGACTAGGCGTGATTCATGGGAGGGCATTGAATTAAAGTGGGGGACCACACTCAAAGCCGTCTTTATTGACTATTCTCCACCACGTGTCGCGCTCTCGGCTATCCTCACGTTCACAACCAAAAAGTGGTTCACATTTGAACTTTCCAAAGTTCAAATGTGAACTCAATTTTGGTTGTGAACATGACGACGAATCTCAGCCACTCATTCGGTCAACAAAGGCGGCTTTGACCGGGTCCCCTCCTTTAATAATATATACACCCTCCCATGAATCGTGTCAATCCTCTGTGATCGCGTCCATCGTAACCGAAGATGTGTGGCTGAGATTCGTCCTCACGTTCGCAACCAAAATTGAGTTCACATTTGAACCTAACCCTATATATAAATATATATATATAAATATATATATAGAGGAAAGTTCAAATGTGAACCACTTTTTGGTTGTGAACGTGAGGACAACCGAGAGTGCGACACGTGGCAGCTTTGAGTGTGGTCCCCCTCTTTAATTCAATGCCCTCCCATGAATCGCGCCTAGTCATCCGCCGTGGACTTGACTTGGCGCCTAGTCATCCGCCACGTGTCGCGCTCTCGGTTGTCCTCACGTTCACAACCAAAAAGTGGTTCTCATTTGAACCCACCCCTATATATATATATATATATATAGTTACACATGACAATATAATTCAAAAAAATAGAATATATATTTAAAGTAAAAATAAATTAAAAGTTAATACGAAGTTAAAAAAACAAATACATAAGTTATTAGATATATTTAGTGAAACAGAAAATTAATCAGAATATTAAAAAACGAAACTTAATAAATATAATAATAAATAACATATTTAAATACGAAAAAAAGAACCGTTAATGCAAACCCTAGTAAACCTAGGAAAACGCAAAAAGATATATATAGTAGCATGGTGAACAGAAGAGAATAGAAGAAAAAAGTGGAACTCAAGAAAGACAAAAGACAAATAGCAAATAAGGCTTAGGAGAAATGGAGAAGAACAAGGCTTTCAAAAAGATAAACAAAAAATATTCCAATAACTTCTTTAAATAATATAGCCTTTGTATTGAGGCGTATGCCTCACCACCGTCTCATGCCTGACCGCCTCAAACAACCAAGGCGTACGCCTCATCTGGGGATTGAAAGGCGCCGTCTCAAGTACGAGTTTAGACCGCCTCGCCTTGAGGCGCACCTCGAGGCTTACACCTCACACGCTTTTTAAGACCATGTATGTATATATTAACACACTTCTACCATTATCTCTAAATAGTTATCTTTGACATTGAACCAACAGTGGGGAATTGCATTACCTTCTGGACCAAAAAAAGCAAATATACCCCAGTTGTTGAGAAATGAAACAATTTGTATGCATACTTAGATGGAAGGCTATCTATAAACATACCAAAATGAGGCATGACAGAGATTAAAGAAAGTTGAACTGATATCAAAATGTCTAAAGATGAGCTGATAAAAAAACATTTTGTCTTCAAACTACAAATATTGTAAGTTGTAACATGGTAGGGATAAAGGTATGACTTATTGCTTAATTAATGCCCATTTTGGTGATGAGAATTTATAGAGTATTAGTTCATGATAGGTTGATAATGTTGCTTGGAAATGACCAACATTTGTTACCCACGTCTCTTACCATATTGCGCAATGCATTAATCAATAAACTTCATTAAGAACACGTAATATCAGAGGGAAAGAGAAAAGGGCTTTTACCTGATTAAGCACAAATCCTTTCAACATGTTTTTGAAGTCTGCCTTCCTTTCTCTATCTAGCCTTTCAATTTCACTCCTGTTGTTTTCCTACAAGGACAATGAATTTCTTGCTTGATATACTGTTGAAGGTAAAGTACAAAAGATGGCCAGTTTGTGTGCACAAGATTACAAGAAACCATTTATGCTATGAAATAAATATGTTTGCGTATCCACGTATAAAGGAAGTAGGCAGCTAATATTGTTGTAGTTAAATAAATCCAAAGCTTAAAATAGACGTGGATTTATGGTTATTGATTTATGGCACAAGGACTATGCAAGTGAGGGCATTTCAGTGGATTTATGCCAAGTCACAAACACCATATAATAAAATTCGATATCTGGCTGTTACAAAAATCAAAATAGCCAAAGCACCAACTGCCTAAAAGAAGAGTCGGATGACAAGTTTTCTTTTTAACCGTTGCAATCATATAAAGAAAAAATATTTTGTAGAGACAGCTATTATCTTATGCTTTTGTTCGACCAACCAAGTTTAGGGGTCACACAGGCCAAAAATAGAAGAAAAAGAGCCAACCAGGAGAGAAGATCAGGTGATGAACAGTGTGGTAAACATACCACTTCCACAGACAACCAAGTTGATTAATGCTTTTGAAAAAGTTTTATAAGGATAGAAATTTGAAGAAAAAAGGGTGATTTCAAAATTGATAGCTATTATACATTTGTACAATTGTTATTGAACTGATAACAATAGTAGACCATGCATATTTGGTGAAAACGGCAAAGAATTGGACTTTCTAGTAGTGCCTATGATTAGTATAGTTAAAGTGGTTCATATAGAAAACTTACAAGGACTACATATACATATTTAACAGTAATGACGCAGAATAAGGTCTGAATTTAAACAAAATTTAAAATACTTGATAAAAGCATCAAGCTGGTTGTGCTTTCCCCATGTTCATCCTAACCCTGGTTATATCAGGGTTTTAATTCCATACCACATTCCATTAGAACTATGCACACACATCTGCAACTCTCAGAGGTGTGTGGGAAAGGTTGGTATTATTTTGCAGCAAGCAGTCAAAGAAAGATGATGCTTCAATACACCAAAAGACAGTTTTGAAATAACTACCTAAATCCAAAAGACAGTTTAGATATATATTTCCCAGAACTACTAGACAGAGCCATGGAAAGAACCCTAGATCAAGATTCAAGAGTGAGATTAAATTCATCTGCTTCTTCTGTTAACCAGAACACCCAAGTTTAATGACACAAAACTGGTACTTCTATGTTAATCTAGATTTCAAATCTAAAGATCCAGGTATATATTAATGTAGACAAAATATATCTTAAATAGATATTTCATAAAGAGTTTGCCTTATTTATTGTTAAAGCAGAGAGCATCTCTCTATAAGTAGCCATAAAAGCTAGTAGCATTCATTTTCAGACTTGAAAATCTCTCTCAAGAATTATATGATACGAAATCTGGATATTTTTATTAGAAAGTTAAGAGGATGATGATATGAATCAAAAGATTCAATATCAACTAGGACCATGGGATAACTGGATTATGTAGAACTAAAAGATAACCTTAACATTCCCATTTGTTTAAGCCTCATACAAAATTCAATCTGATCATGGATAGCAAGTTAGTTCTAGAGAGATGCTCTTTACTACAGTCTACATGCTATGATGCATTGATGCTATAGAGTTAAAGCATGTTGATGCTACCGCTTGCAAATAATTCACGGCCACTAAAACCTAAGATGGGCATCAGAGGTCAGCCTGTCATGTGAGCTATACAAACACTTGGGATAGAAGGGTTAAAACACAAAAAAACAAATATTGTTTAAACCCCCACCAATCCCAAATGGTCCCCATCACCCATAAGGGAAGTCTAATATATCTGCGTAGGAGGGGAACAAAAAAATGTATCAGGGGAAGGTACTTAATAATATCAACATTAATTATGTTTGGAGTTTATAGAAATGAAGTCAAATGATGAAAAAAGAAAACATGAAATAATCTAGATTATATGAAAGGCTATTGATATTGAAGTAGACAACCTACAAAAGGTATAACGTACACAAATCAAATTTAATGAATACCCAAAAAGTTGTATGAGGATCAGAATAATCCAGGGGTGCTAGTTGTCCAGGTTAAAATCGATTCTTATGAACATATGCAGTCAAATGACATTCTGAACATCATTTGGGGTAATGATCTTTTTTTTTTTTTTGATAACGTTCACCTGGGTTTGTCCAGACTACATCCTTGGTAATTTTTACCGAGAGCTAAAGCATGCTCCCCTGGGATTAATACTCAGTGGCCCCTGGTTGCTCACCCCCGGATTCGAACTTGGGTGGGTTTTTCCCCAACACCAAGCCTTAACCGGTAGGCTGCCCCATTGGGGGTTTTTGGGGTAATGATCTTATTGAGAGGGGTGAAGATGTATGAATTTGCAAGCACTTCCAGCCATTGGGAGTATGTCGATAGCTTCAAGACATTAACTGATTTCACTTGATGGTGAGAAGCCTTTCTAAAAATTAGTAACATTCATATGACGGGGCATAGTTTCTGATTATAGATCAACATTATATTTACAAGCACAGTCATTGGCAAGTTGGGGTAAACAGAAAAACAAAGGCTAAAAGTACCTTAATACGCTCGTACTCTCTCGTAGCACAACTTTTTGCATCCTCGGTGACTCTAATAGCTTCCCTTACCTCGCCCAGTTTGAGTGTCCTTGACCGATCGCCGCCATATGTTTTGGAGGATGATGTTTCCAGTTTTTCCGCTTGTGAGTACAAAGAATCCAGTTCAGTTGTGATAGTTTGAACAGTCAATAACGCACTAGAACGATCTGAGAATGCAGTGTGGACTCCTAGTATTAATCCCATGTGGTCATGAAGCGTATCCTGCAGAATATATGCAGATTAAGATTATAGACAGAATGATCTTTATTGTATAAATATACCACTTACACCGGTACTGGCCTTTCATGTTTCAATGCCATATAAACAACATATTTTCTAGTGAAGCAATGTATGTTAAGCTTACTTTAAACACAAAACAATCAACAGAAGTAAGCTGGAAATAGAAGTTATCATAGCATCCCATATAGGGTAGTAGTTTACCAAATGATTCACGGTTCAGGGAAGGGCAGTAGTTTACCAAATGCTTAACAGTATGCGAATTTAATTCTCGATATAATCTACTAGCTTTAATGGCAGTAGTAGCCAAATTCTTCATGTCAGCAGCCCTTTTTCTCTGAGTTTCAAGAACCGCCTGCTCGTTTTCAAACTTCGTCAATTTAATAAATGCAAGCCCAAAATCTCCCATTGTCTCTGCCAGATCTTGTTGAGCTTTGACAAACATCTCTGCCTGAATTCCATAGGACCAATTTCATATCAATATTGTCCATTATAACTGAACTTCACATTTAAACAATATTTTGCAGACTTAGGTTCACGTAAGACCAAGCTGTTTCCATGAGACCGGTGAAAGCAATACTTTACACATGAAACTTCACAGCAAAACACTGTGAAGGTAAAAATATCCAAACCAGGGTAAAAAAAATCTAAATCTTCACAGAAAAACACTATGAAGGTAAGAAAAATATATCCGAACTTTCACAGTGAAAATGCTGTGAAGTAAGAAAAATTCAAACCTTCACAGTGAAAAACATCGTGAACGTAACATTGACGGTGTTTTCACCGTGAATGTTCGATTTCTTTTTACCTTCACAGTATTTTGCTATGAAGTTTCATGTCTAAATTCTTGGTCTCACCGGTCTCACGTCAACCCGACCCATATATTGCATTCAGACAACAAACACAGCTACAATCAATAATCTGCAAATATAAGTTAATCATATAGAACACAAGCACGCACACCTGCTTGGAAGCACCGGTAAGTTGCTTCTCGAGATTAAGCAGTCTCTCCTTATTTTCAAGAAACCCAGTATCTTCCTCATCTACGGATGGTTTCGATCCTCCCCAATCGTTACTCATCGCTTGGTTCATCTCCTTCATAATCCTTAGAAAATCCCACTTGCTTTTTGCAGGCTGCACAACATCCTGAGGCTGAATCCCAACACTACCACCACCAGAGTTGTCGCCAAGCAACTGTTTCGACAGCCTCGTTGCCCCTTCGAGCACCCTTGACGTCACATCAGCAGTCGGCAGCAACGGAAGCTTCCCCTGAACCTGCAAAAACACTCTCAACTCATCGCTCTGCCTGATGACCGGATGCCCGGCCAATCTCTGCAAGTATTTCTCCAATGCCATCCTCCTTTGTTCAACAAACTCATGCTTTTGCATCACTTGACCCTCCACTACACTCTTCTCCGGCCTAGGAGGTATAAAAAATCCCCGGTAAGCCTCAATCAGCCGGTCCGATAACGTCACAACGTCCCTAAACCGCCGCCGCACCGTAAACTGCGGTCCACCGAATTCCGGCATGTTCGTTTTCGTCGTAATTAGATACGTAACATAAGTATTACCTCCCGGAACGATCGAATTCGATGATTCCACTTCTTTCTGTGGATTCGACACCGTTATCTTCAAATAAGGCGGTGGCGGTGCAGATACCTCCGCATCGATTTCAGATTCTTCGCTAGGGTTTTCAACAGACCGCGATTGATCGTCTCTAATCGGAGGCGTGAAGTTGACATCCGCGTACGTCAGAGGATCAATCTCTGAATTAGGGTTTTTGGGCGGCGAGGGTGGCGAGAGTAGAGGATCGCTTACGGCGGGGGTGGCGAGCGGGTGGTCGGAGTCATCGAAGAGACTGCTGCCCATAGCACTTCTGTAATTGGAGAAGGATTTGAAGGAAGAAGAAGAGTCATGGTGATGAAGGAGGATTTGTTCTTCTTCTTCCGCTTCGGAGATGCGATCTTGTTGATTTTCAGATCCGTTCATTTGATGATTATTGAGAAAGAGGAGAAGAAGAAGAAGAATCAGATCATTAGTTGAGAGTGAATTGATTGAAGCATCAAATACGGTGGTTGACGGTGGTCGGAGATGTGTAGACGACGGCGGATTCAGAAAAAGTTCCGACGACTTAGGTGGTGTATAGCTGAAGCAAGTGTTGGTTGAAGGGTAGTTGGATCAGCATACAATTGTATTTTCAAGTGGTGTTTTTTCTATAAAGTTGTCCCCCTTTGCTACGTCCACATAATATAATTTTGAAACAAAGATAAAATTAACGTTATTTAGGGGTTGATTTGAAGTTACTATGGATTTGGTGTTGGATGATTAAAGATCAAAATGATTAACACGTTTCTACGTCATCATTATTATCATTAGTTGAGCCTTTTAAGAGCATATATAGTAGTGGAATCTTTAAGAACCTCACTTACCATATTATTTTGTGTTACATCATTGTCACCTCAATAAAGTAAGAACCTTCGTAAAACTCTACAGGGGAGATTCTTATAAAAACCTTACTTTCCTTTTCTTATTTATCAGTTATTATAAAACTTTAATATATACATATATATTAAATTTTCAAATATAATTCATTATTTTTCACTTTTATATATTGGTTTTTCAAATTAAAACGCAAGTTTAATTTTATACTACAACGTTGCAAAAATATCAATCTTTAAAAAAAAGTATGAGTAAATATATTAGCTTTGTCCCACAATGGAGGTTCCTGCAAAAACCTCCAAAAGAACCTCATGAAGAACCTCCTTTGTAGATGCTCTAAGTCCTTTATCACATCCGTGTTACATTAGCTTTTTCATAAACCATTTATAACATTTCTGGAGCCCTCTCTATTAGTACGCAAACTCTCCAAAACTAAATATCCAGTACATATATTTTTTAAATTAAAGAAAAGAGAGAAGAGTGTAGAAAGAGATAGAGAGAAAGGATAAGAGAGAGAAAGATAGAGATGAAGTTGGGCTTCATCAGTGTGGCCACACCGCCTGAGCCCAAGACCATCGTTCCCCATCCCCGTGTAGCGGAGCTCGCCCAGCCTGGTCGTCTGTTGCGCATGGCCTTATGAAATAGGGTAAAATGAAATATTATGTTTTGATAATTGTTGAAAAAGAAATCAAGGCTCGAAATGGTTAAGAGAGGCTCAAAATATAAAACCACTTAGAGGGTTTTGGAACCATTAAGAGGCTATCCATTTTTTTTTGCCAAACAAAATTTACTTCTTAATGATTCAGAGATTGTCTCTTAATGAAACTTTTAAGAGGTACACAAACAACCCCCTACTTTTCAATATATCTCTAAATAATAAATTTATTAAATTCTTTATTTTGAATGTCACATATATAAATATTTTTGATAAATTATTTCTAATCTTTTAAAATTGACTATTTGGATCATTTTAATTCAAAAACGTTGTTTGTAATCTGTTGAAATATTGTAAAAAAAAGATAAATAAAACTAGATCAACTTTACTATAGAAAAATCCATGGCTCCTCTTAGTCGCCCACTTTCTATTAATCCCATTGTCATTGTGGTCGATGTCATTGTGTAACACCACTTTTCCAAAACCATAAATAATACCATTTATCATAAATAAAAAACCAGATACGGTGTAATAAGTCACTTCGTTTAAACTAATGTCTCCAGTCATAAAAATGTATTTATGGAAACTAGAATTGTCTTCTATGCCTGGAGTCAAGTCGAGGCTTTCCCTTTATCCTTACCCGAACTGTGCCTGAAAAGAGTAAAATAACAACGGGTAAGCGGAAAGCTTAGTGAGCATATACTACTAATACTCTATATCATACATAACATATCTGCACATAATCTGATCCCCCGTCTCCGCAAGACGGAACTGAATTCCTCGACTCATAAAGGGCATGAGGTTGTCCCTTATACTAAACAACTGTCACTACACACATACATGCACATACAACACAAGGTACAAGTAGTAATACTCACCTGGTCTGCACTAATCGTTGATCACTGACTAAAAGAACAATCACCGCCTCTAGCTCGATTCTCTAACTGAACACCTGGTTCATATGATGACACCAGGTTATTCAACTCTAATTATGCTAGAAATACTCTAGAATAACCCTAGAATAACATTCTAAACCCTAAACTAATCGAACGAAAAGGAAAAGTCACTAGGCGGCGTACAAGGGTCGGCGCGGCTTTTGGCGCGACACTTGAAAAATCAACATCATTCAGTATAGAACTTATCTAAACTCTTCTAAGGTAGAATCATGTGTCATAACCAAGATTTGGTGGTCTATAATCATGAAATCCAATATCTCGGTGAAAACAACACCAAACCCTAGTTAACATGCATGAATCCCACACCGTCACACTTGATAGGCATCAAAATACTATTGGGGTTTCAAGGGAAGAAGTTCTTACCTCTGGAACTCTAGATTTCCAAAGCATAAAACGAGTATAGGCTTCAACTATGCTTAGAATCAACAAGAATCACCAAAATCGGCTACCTGGAAATTTCAGCAACTTCGTACATTTGCTGCACCTTGTAGGAACCTCCAATGCGTAATCCAACCATTCATATTGAAGAACAATGAGTCGTGAAGCTATTGTTCAAATTTCACGATGATCCAACGGTTAACGAACAAGTATGAGTCGATCTCCCACGACACGCAAATCTGCCGAAAATTCGAAAATTCTCTGTAGGTTTCTTTCTTGCTCTCCCTTGTGCCTCTCACATCTATTCCGGTTTCAACCCTAAAAATCCACTATTTATGATTGCTAATGGGCCTAATAAACATGATCTAAGGCCTTACAAAGCGTGTATGGTACATAACTTATTAAACGAAATGTAATCGCAACTCGACAAAAAGACCTGAAGTCCAAATCCAACTCTAGTCTTTTAACATCTAATTATTCCAACGTCTCCGAGTAACATAAAAGATAGATGTCATCAATCAAACAAAATAAATGAATCAATTTTGGGTCGTTACACATTGATTCTCTCTCTTTGATATGTTAAGGGTATGGGCGAAGCCACACTTGGCCCAGGGGTGGCTCATGCTCATCCTCATCCTCAAATTTTTAATATTTTAAATACGAAGTATAGGTATTTAATTTTTGTAAAAACTAACCTCATGTTTTTAACTAAAAAGAAGACTGGCCTTTAACTAAAGTAACCTTAAGATTTACCGCATGCATTCCGTAAGGTTGATGGTATCTTTTATTTGTAGTATAGAATAAGGGAACATTTACGAACACTTACCCGTAAGAGAATTACTCTTATTTACCTTATCATATAACATTTCAGCCATCAAATTGGTTTGTTGGAAAACGTCTTAAACTCGATAAAGACTTACATAATAAGAATTCTTTTTCTTACTTATTGGTTAAGAATTTCGGTCATTGTTAGCATGTTACCGAGTAAGATTCTTGGCCCATTGCATGCGGTAAGGTATATGATATCGTATGCACTTATCGGTAAGCATTTAGTAAATTGTCCCTAAGTAAATATTAGTGTTCGATTTCATACTAAAACTAGTTAGTTTCATAAATTGTCTTACTAAACATTGCTATCAATATAGAATCAATATATATTATTTTATTTTTTATTTGAAATGACCACCCTTCTTAATATTCTTGGTTCCGCCCTTAACTAGGGGTGCAAAAAAGTTCATCTTTGTGATAGAACGTTGTAGTCTTTCATATTTTGTGATGATAACGGTCTCAATATACAAACAAACACATTTAAGAGATTGGCACTATTGACCTTGTTGATTGTGATTGTGATACATGGTGCAAATGTCAATTGTTTATAGAATATACATATTTGTCCTATATCTAATCCAAAAATAATGACTTAAATAGCATATACCATTTTATAGGTAATGTGATAATCATCTATTTAGACATATGCCTTTAGTGTAATTTAGATTTCTAATTCATCTTCCAATTTGCCTTTCATTATTGTTTTCCCTTCAACTTCATTCCTTCATGTAAGAACTTTTTTTTTTTGGAAGGGTGTTCTGGCCAAAGCCCGACTAATCCCCGACAAGTTTGGGGGCTAAACATGGCCCCACTTAAATGTCCCTAGGCATGTGCACGGAAAGGCTTGAACTCGGTCAGGACGCTATAAACCCCCCGAGCAATAACCAATCCTTCATGTAAGAACTTGTATAATGATATGTCATAAAAAGTAGCACGTATTTTGAGATCGAGATTTAGAATACTACATACAATAAGTTGGCTAGGAATATATATATATATATATATAGAGAGAGAGAGAGAGAGAGGGAAAATGAAATACACACCATTCAATTGTTGCACACTTACAAACCCATCCTAACCCTTCAGCTTTCATTAATTTTTATGATTTTATTTTTAATTGCAAGGGTATAGAGGTAAATTGATAAACTTAATTTAAATTAAATTTTAATTTCATTTTATGTAACTAATCATTTAATTCAAATCATTTCCTTATTTCGTGCTACTTATTTATGATAAGGATTAACATTCAACTTATATTCAGAAATCACCCATGAGAATATTTTCACACTTGCATACGAACATGTGCAACACACTAAATATCATAACATCACATGAACATACCAGCATGTGCAGACTACAAATTCGAAATCATAATATTATTCATTATGTGCAGGTTAACAAAAACAATGTGCAGATCCTTACATAGATGCACATAAACATACTAATGTGCATACAAATACACATATGCAAACATTTGCATATATAAAATCATAATATTTCATTATGTGCAGGTTAGTGAAGTCACACACAATTAAACATGTGCATGTGCAAAAAAAGATCAAATGAATAAACCTTGTATTAGTTTCTTTATGCATCTCACCTATTTACATGTGTCTTTGGGTGTTTCTTTTCCCAAAACTACCATCCTCGTTACAAAAAATTGATCTGACACCTTCACCATTTACTTCTGCACTTTCCATTTTTCACGGTATTGATGGAGGATAGAAAGCGATAAATTAGGGGTGTATTGGTTTTTCTTTTTTTAAATTACATTTCAGTTTGACCATATTACCCTTAACACGCTTCCGTTAATTTTATTTCATCTATCTAGTTTTTAATTTTTTGCAATTTAACCCCTATAATTATGCACCATATGATGAGTTTGTAAGTGTGCAACAATTGAATATATATATATATATATATATATAAAGAGAGAGAGAGAGAGAGAGAGAGAGAGAGAGAGATAGACCGGGGGGGGGGGGAGGGGAGGGAGGGAGGTTCAAGGGAAAATCTCAAATAATTAGAAAACTATAAAACAACCTTATAGCCTTAGGATGAGTTAATCTTGTGGTTATGATTTCAATGATAATTCCTACTTCAATCGAGAGTGAGAAAATCATAGGTCTAATCCCATTTTGAGGATTTTGGTTTTTATTTCCGTATTTTGGAAATCTGGGTCATTTTGCTCAATAAGGGGTTTCTATGTTCATTTTTTGAATCCAATCTGTGGGGTGGGCTCGATTTTGGTTTCTGATCATTCCTCTTGTTTCAATTTGATTCTTTCCTCCAGATTTGGTGTTCGATTTTGGATTTTTTCCAAAATCGTTGTTTGAGTAAAAATCTAAACACACAATGACGACTGAAATACATAAGAGAACATATGGGATGATATTCCTGTATTAAGATAAGGTCCTGAAAAAGAAGTTTGCACTCTCGTACAAAGAACCAAACAGACAATCAAACGATTTATCGTACAATATCTAGAGGTAACGTACGATATCGTAAGATCGCTAACGGTAACTTTTCATTTATTATTTGTATTTATTACAAGGCAAAGCGGTTACCAACTGACAAGCATAACCGACGACCAAGATTCATTGAGCATTTATAGACAAGACCGTTATGACCATTTTCATTATAATGACCAATCAATAATGTAACCGTTACAAATGAAGCAACTATAAAAAGAGATCCTCAGTCTAGGGATTAGGACAACTATTCAGCTCACACAACTCACTACAACATTTCACAATCCAGCATTCAGTTGTTTTCTTTACGATAATCATTGTTTATTCCATTGTATCGTATGATTTAACTTTGTAATCTAGAGGACATCACCCTTTTTGGTGATACATAGTGCAGCGTCGGCTATCCTTTAGTCGACCGCAAGTTTTTTCCTCGTTCCTGAGGTTTTTCCTGCGTCATCAATTGTCTTGTTTGTTATTTTATCTTATTGTACGTTTTATCGAGTTAAATTATTCTCTCTCGACAGTTTTGCCTCACAAATATCTTAAGATAACAATCGGTGCAATTTTTTGCATAAACAATTTGGTGCCCACCATGGGGCCCCGTCTTGAGGAAATTTTTATTCGATAAAGCGCGCTTCCGTACTAACCGTTTCCAATTAGTTTTCTTGAGCATTTCGTAGGTAATGGCCAAACCATCTTTGACTGATTTACAACAGCAACTGCAGTCTTCTCATCAACAGATCCAAAACTCGACTAACCAAGCAGCACAAGTGAACGGGGAATTTGCACGACTTCGAGCTCTGAACACTCAAGCTACACATCTCAACCCCCCATTTTCTCCTCATCATATAAGACCACCGTTCAATGCTCCTCAAAACCAATTTAACACACCAACAAAGCCTCAAAATACTACTTTCCCCCAACAAAGCAACGTACGACCTACCTTTCCACCAATCCCATCAGGCCCGCCTCCTAGACCTCCATTGTTCACTTACGCTCAAGCTAACAATGGACCAAGGCCACACCACCATGTTCCTGGACCACCGCATATATCAACAGCAGCCATGCCCGCCATGCAAACTCAGTTTGTGCCAATCAATGGAGAAGCCAATAGTTATACTCAACAAGATGCAAACCCACACCGTCGGACGATCCGATGAGCGCACGATTGAGAATGTTGGAGGAACAAAATGAAAAAAATGTTGTCATTATTAGCAAAACTGCCCGGAGCTACTGTACCAGTCGAAGTGGAACCTAAAACTGGATATCAGGCATCACCTTACGTCGACAAGTTCGCCCTCGTAGATATCCTGAAGAAGTATAACATTGCCGCCTTCATGACAAAGTACTCGGGTATTACAATAGTAGAGCATGTCACCCAATATAAGCAACTTATGTGGACTGCGTTTATACCTTCACAATATCAAGAAGTCTGCATATGTAAGAGCTTCAGATTGACTCTCACAGGAGCAACATTACAGTGGTTGATCAATCTAAAGCCGAAGGCGATCGGATCTTTCGTTGAATTGGTGAATCAATTCACACGACAGTTTGCAAGTAGTCGTAAGATGGAGAAACAAACCAGGGACTTATACTATGTCGTATAAAAGATTGGCGAATCTATTCACGACTACTTTAACAGGTTTAACGCATAAATGATCGACGTAAAAAACTATGATGTGAAGACGGCTATTGAGGCATACAAACGAGGTTAGATGATACGTCAGGATTGTATACAGATCTTACAAAGTATCCGTCGGAGAACTTAGATGACGTACGTGCACGAACACTAGCCTACATGTGAATCGAAGATGATGCCATCTTTCGAAGAAAACATTCGAATGAAAAGAAAGTCCTAGGCGCCCAGAAGCATGACTTTAAACCAAAAAGAGTTAATAGAGTCGAAACCTCTAGACAAGTATCAAACGTTCGATCCATTAAAGGTTTAGGTAAAACTGTCTGATATCCATTGCAGGAACAACGAAGGAACTCGTAGATTCTCTGCATAACATTGAAGCTAATGTACGATGGCCAAAGAAGTCCGAGCAATCAGGCAAAGTTAAAGATTAAACAAAGTGGTGTGATTTTCACGGCGATCGTGGTCATATGACTGAGGATTGCATAAGCCTGCGGAAAGAAGTCGCATACTTGAAATCCAAAGGCCATCTTAAAGACGTTCTTCTAGATGACTCAGTCGACAAGAGATCCCCGTCGCCAGTTCACACAAAGATCGTAAATTATATCACAGGTGGCTCAGAAGTTTGTGGTCTAACTTACTCGGCAGCAAAGAGACATGTACGAGAGGGACCAGAAGGGTATCCAATTCCAGATGATTCATGATCCTTGCACGAAAAAGATATGGATGCCACAAAAATTACATTCGACCAAGATGATATTGACGAGCAGCACTAAAAACATCACGATGGCCTAGTCCTACAGCTCACAATTGGAAACTGTTTGACTAAAAGAATACTTATTAATGGAGGCAGCTCAGCTAACGTTATTTTCTCGAACACACTCAAAATCATGGGCATCGATCGATCCAACATCGTACCAAGAACAACTACTTTGGTCGGATTTAATGGAGACACGACGAACACTCTTGGAGACCTTGGATCCATGACATGAAAGCATTTCCATCCACATACCACAAGAAGATAAAGTTTCCTTCTCCTTGGGGCGTCCAAGAAATCAAAAGCGAGAAAAAGACGGCTCGAGAATGCTATAAAATCACGATGAAGACGAAACCCCAGGACATCTAGCAATTACAAAGCCAGGATGAAGTAGGATCGTACGATGATCTTCAATTGGAAGAAGTCACGCTCGATCACAAACATCCTGATCGAAAGATTTTCGTAGGTGCAACTTTATCGTCTGATGTAAAAAATAGCATAATATCTTTTTTGCAGGAACACGCATATTGCTTCGCCTGGTCAAACGAAGATATGGTTGGGATTAGTTCTGATATCATATCGCATAAACGCAACGTCGATCCATCATTTAAACTCATAAAGCAGAAACGTCGCAAGTTCACTCCTAAACGCAACAAGGTGATAAACGATGAGGTTGATAACCTTCTTAAGACAAGTAAAATCAGGGAGGTGAAATACTCTGACTGGTTAGCAAATGTGGTGGTCGTGCAAAAGAAGATTGGAAAATGGTGAGTATGCAACAATTTTACAGATCTTAACAAAGCTTTCCCCAAAGATCCATTCACGCTACCTCACATAGACGCAATGGTCGATGCGACAGCAGGACACGAGCTACTTACATTTACGGACGCATACTTGGGTTACAATCAAATACTGATGCATAAAGACGATCAAGAAAAACAGCTTTTATGACTGATAAATGGATATATTCTTATAAAGTAATGCCGTTTGGTCTTAAAAATGCAGGATCTACCTATTAGCGCTTGGTGAATATAATGTTCAAAGAACACCTTGGACGTACGATGGAGGTGTACAAGCTTGTAAAATCAGAATGCTTGATCGACTACGTAAAACATCTAAAGCAATCGTTCGACATCTTAAGACATTATAAGATGAAGCTGAATACCAAAAAGTGCTCTTTCAGTGTACGAGCGGGGAAATTCCTGGGATACATGGTCACACGACGGGAAATAGAAGCGAGTCCAGAACAAATAAAAGCAATCATAGACTTAAAGTCCCCAAAGAACGTGAAGGAAATGCAAAAACTTACGGGACGAGTAGCCGCCCTAAACCGGTTTATCTCACGATCATCAGACAAATGCCATTTATTCTACAATGTCTTACAAAAAAATAAAGGCTTCTGATGGTGTAAAATGTATATAATAAAACAGAACCAAGTTTAACCACAAAATAACCTAACCAATCACCATTCACAGGCAAGCGTACCTGATCGAAAGCAATATAGTTTAGGAAAGTCCGGGTATCGTTCTTACCACTGGGAACAGTCAAGTTATTCAAAACAAACCTTATAGAGTTCAATTAACCTAAAGGGGGGTTTTCTTTTAAAAGCTATTTTGAGAACAATGAAAAGATTAAAACTTTACTTTAAAACAATAACTAACAAAGATAGCACTTATTATGGTTTAGGTTGAATCCCCTTGTGGATGAGTTAAATAAGTCACAAAAAGTATAGTTTATTTGATTATTATAGGAATCTAAGCTAAAGCACCGTAACATGCATTATCTTTGATTATAAACCAGGTTGGTTTCCCGGCCCAATTGCAAGGACTGGTTGTCAGGCAGTCTAGCAAAAGTCGTCCTAATTAATGCTAGGTTGTGGGATCTTACTAAATAGTCTATTTTTGGTTCAAGCACACTAACTACCACTTTACTCTGCGTCACCGGAATAAGAGATAAAGGAGGTTGATTAACCCGAAGGAGTTTACCAATCTAACAATAGATACACCCAACCAACAAATTCAGATAGCCACCGTCAAAACACTAACTTCGGAATCAAAGATAAACATTCAATTAATCAAACAAAACTAATAATTCAATTAAATACCAAAAACATCATCCAACAAGTTTCCTCAAAACCACAATAAGTACTACTAAATAAACTACTCACTAGACATTACAAAAACAGAAAATAAGAATAAAAGAATAGACTTTATACCGACCGTGAAACTGGAGATGATCGAATATTGGACAATAGACTCCGGGTAACAATCCGCTCACGTTCTACGCTCATAAAATCCCTCTTTTTCCTCACTTTTCCTGCCTACTGACTCTGGACTAAAGCTATTTAATTTATGGCTCTATATCCTCAAATCAGGTTGAAAGCCAGTATTTATAAAAGCCGATCGGCCAACTTCGCGATCGCGAGGCAGCAGCTTCGCGGCGCGAAACACTTATCGAACCCTAATCTTTCAAGTCAGCTCCTTCTAGAATATTCCATAGAGGGTCTTCAAACACTTCGCGAACGCTAAACTTCTGACTCCAATGCGAAATCCACCAAAAGCATAAATCTTCTAGAATTTCCACACTTCGCGGCGCGAAGATATAAGCTTCGCCGACGTGAAAGCTCTCTGGATCACTTTTGCACTTTTCCCACTTTTTCACAACTTTTAATACTTTTCCGCTCAATGGCCTCCAAAACCTGTAAAACTAAAATTCAGTAGCTTTCGTGAGTAAAACTTCCAAGAAATGAGTTAAAACGGGGTTAAACTTTACAAACCGAAACTACCAAAACATGTATAATTTTGGAGTTATCAAAATCCACACACTTAAGCTTTGGTTGTCCTCAATCAAAGAACTGAAAGATAAGATAGATAACACCAAAATTGTCTCCATCCGAAATCATCTAAGAACACAAAAGCAACAAACATACTCGGACATACCATAAGATACAATGAACAATCGACTGCTAAGGACCCACCTTTTACCCTCACAAAATATGTATATATCAAGTGTATCTCTCAAAGGGTAAAAGCGTATGTATATAGTGATCACACCAATTACTCAACTGATTCCCGCATGCATAAGCTTGTCACCAAATCAAATCTCCACCACTGAGATGTTGTCAACCGTCAAAAGGACTTTAGGGTTGTAAAGTTAGGCTAAGGGTTATAGTAGGATAAAGGATATTTATAAGTTACTAAAGGTTAATGCAACAAAAACTTGAAAAACTTAATTCGTAATGATCCAATACAATTGAGAAAACTATCTGACATCAAATTCCAGCTTTTCTTTTCTTTCGGGATGAGCATTTCTTTTAGAATTGGCCTAAGCATATTGCTTATTTGGGGCTCAAATTCTTTTTCTTTCTTTCTTTCTTGTTCGACTCTTTTGATATTTCTTTTTTCTTCAAGTCGACTTTTTACTTTTTCTTTTACATATGATTTTTTTCTTTTTTTTCTCTTTTTTTTGCTCTTTCACAATCCCTTTAATCCGTCAAATTTCAAACAAAATGGATCAAAACTTCTTAAGCTCTTCAAATTTAAGTCACGGCCAAAAGATAGAAAAAAAGATAGGCTAAAGGATATATAGTGAAAATTGGGTAAAGAAATGAAAAGGCTAAGGCTCAAAATAGGTTTCAAGGGATAAAGTGTTAAAATTGAACACTTTCAACAAAATGGCTAGGCAAATCAAATAACCTTAAGATGAGGTTATCTAACGAAGGCTTAAAAGGGTTGAAACGAAGGCCTTTATCAATGCAATGGTGATAAATACTTCTCTTATGTGATCTCGACAAGCATTCAAATGACAAGTTCTACCTTGGGTCTCAATTGGTAAATCCTCACGAAATAAATAAACAATAAGGCTCAAACTCTCAAAGGAATTGGGTGAGGCACTCATGGTAATCGGCAATCCAAGGCAATACTCATTTTCATATAATCTAACTTAGTGTCCTCCTATGCAAGCATCCTTATGTCCAAAAACAATCCCAAACTTCAAAAAAATTGGGGTCAAATTTCAAAGCTTTCAGATTCTCAACAAATTTTAAACAAAAGCATAAGTTAACCCAAAAATTAACAGTTAAGTCTACTTAACCCCCAACCCATACTTAAAATTTGCAGTGTCCTCAATACAACAATTAAAACAAGTAAGGAGAATTCGGATAAAGAGAAACTTCCTGGGTTTTGAGACTTAATCCATCAAGAGAGAGATTTCTGGAACCACACGCGGTGCTCGATCATAACCCATTTCATCTATTACCAAAAACAAAAGAAACCAAAGTAAAAACGAACTAAAAAGATAAAAACTAAGCAATAAAATCCTAATGCATGCAAACAATTAAAAATGTCTAAAAACAAAAAATAAAAGCACGAGAAGTCCACAACCAACACACAATCAAAACATATCAAAGTATGGGTACAACCAAATCGAAAGGCTTCAAAAGAGAATCGGACTAAGCATGGTTAGCGAAAACCCACTCATCGTATGATGAGTAACCCGGTGGCGCATCTTCATTCTCCGACCAAAGTGGAAATGGGGCTAAAGGAATCGAGGAGTTGTGACCTACACTCTCAAAGTATTCACTCATGGATGCGGTCACCTGTTTATGTAAAAAATTACACCAGTTTATTATCTTAAAAAATTTGTGAGGCTAGACCGTCGAGAGAAAGAAATTACAGTAGATAAGAAGTGCGATAAAAATTAAAATAACACAAAGGATTTGATGACGCAGGAAAAACCTCACGATGGAGGAAAAAACCTGCGGTCGACCTAAGATTAAGTCGACAGTGCACTATGATCACCAAGCAGGGGTGATGTCCTTTAAGATTACAGCTTCAGTCGTACGATTACAATGGAATAGACAATAGAATCGAATGTAAATTACAACTGTTTATCAAAGTAATGAGTATATAGCTTGTAGTCTTCGAGAATGCTCAAGTAGTCGTCAATTGAGAGCTTGATCCTTCTTTTATAGAGGCTTGATAATAACCGTCCAACGGATTTGTTGATCATTAATGTCCAGATCGTAACTGTCGTGGAAGTCTTGCTTGTAACGGTCGACCTCTTAATGATGTCATTAATAGAAGAGTTATGACTGGATTATGACCGTTGTAATGATGAACTCCAACGAGCAAGGCATAGTACTCGATCTTAGACTTCTTCGAAGGTGTACAATTGTTAGATATGATAATCTGCAATAAGAACAAACTCTTCATACGTCTATTTGTTAGTGGTGTCGTACGACATATATAGTAATATCGTTCGACTGATCGTTGGACTTATTCGACCGATTGTTATACTCATTTAAGGGTATTGTCAAGTTTATCGTAGGACCTTATCTTAATACAGGATTATCATCCTGAAAGGTATCTTACAATTATAGCCAGTCGTCGTGCGATCGTAGATTTTTACCCAAACAGTTTGTCCCCAAGATTTAGATAATATGCTATGTATTTACTAAATCTTTTAGTTGCTAAACGAATGATTAACGAACGTTGGATAACGGCTTTATTAATCATTGGTGCGGATGACGTCATAGAGCCGTTACTTGATAGTGTCTCTCAACGGCTAATTGGAGACGCGTGGTCTGATTTCCTTCGATGATTCATCCCTGATTCGGTTACTATAAATACAACGATTTAGATTAGGAATAAATTTTACAAAATCGTTTCTTAATTCTCCGTTGATTCACGAAATCATTCCCCGATCGTAATCCGTTCCATAATTCGGCAAGGATTTCGAGTGACTAGGGCTTATAAGGTACCTATCTCTTCCCTTGGTTCATGCGTCTGAAGTCAATAGCAAAGAAGAGTACTAGAGGGTTAGACGTTTTTAGGTTTTTACGTCTTCGTATAGTTTTAGTCGATTAGATTTTGTGATGTCGAATGAGGTTAGCAGTTCAATTACTGAAAGTCTAGAAGTAGGGGAGTTGAGAGAGCTTTCAGGGTTGCCGAAGGGTGCCCAAATTAGAGTAGCCGGAGAAATTTGGCCAGCGGATATCCGTTTAAGATCGGATTTCGATGGCCCTATTCCCCTCTTTCTCGAGCGTTCATGACTCGATTCAACCTGTCTCTAGGGCAATTAATGCCCCAATTCTGGCGTGTCATCCAAGTGATCGAACGGGTGACTAAGGATTGGGGTCGTCGTGCGTTCTCGGTTGACGATCTCCTCTCTGCTTATAACGTGACGAGACTGCCCTACAACCGCTATGGGTTGTTTCCTAAGGGTAGGAACGATTTTATGCTCATTCATGGTACCCAAGTAAATGATCGAGGGTGGAAGTCCCGTTATGTCTTCGTCCAGACGTCATCGGTTGTTGGTGACGGGTCTTGGATTGTTCCAGAATGGAACTTTAATGGTAATTCATTCATTTATTTGTTTGTGTTTTTTGCATAGTTTCGATTATTAATTGTATGATTTTTTGTAGCTGTCAACTTCACATTCGAGACCACCGAGGAGTCGACCACGTTGATCTCACACTTTCTGAGCTACAATGTGACGGATCATACATATCGAACATCGAGGGGCGGTGAGGAGAGCGACATAGAACCAAAGGTCCAAATTCTCGAGTCGGAAGATATGGAAGGTAAAAATCGTACGTCTTAAAATTTTTATTTAAACATCGTAGGTTTTTAACCAAGATACTCTTTTCTTGTAGGTTCTACGGGTAAAAAGAAGTCGTCGCAGATGGAGGCGGCCGCTAGAGCTGCTAAGAGGAAGGCTACGGCTGCGGAGAGCTTGGTGGCTAAACGAACGAGATCGTCGTTCGTTTCAGTGGATACCCCACCTAAGGAAGCCAAACAAAAGGCGAAAGGTGGGATAGAGGCGGTCCCTCTCAGTTTTGCTCCTCCTGCAAAGGCGGAGGGCACGTCTAGTCAACCTTCTCCGAAGGTTGACAAAGGCAAGGGTGTCGAAGGGTCTGGTCTTACGACCATGACCATTAAGATGCCCTCAAGCTTCATGATGGACGATGTCATTAGGACGGCGTCTATCTTTCCTGTCCTGGAGCAATTCCACTGCCCTGCTCAAAAGGCGCGTATGGAGCAGGTGGAAATCGAAGACCTGGATGCGTCTGTCACCGGTCTATCTTATTTGGTAAGCTTTTTTCTTTGAGTGTACGACTTTTATTTGATCGCACGTTTTTTAACACTTCATTTTCTTTTTTCTTGCAGGCCCTCCAGACTAGCCTTAGCCTCCATTCGAGGATGGCTAAAATTAAAGAGGAGATGTCGGCTAACCAGGCTGACACAAAGCAGGCTAAGAAGGAGGCTGAGAAGGCCAAAAAGAAAGTAGCCCAGTTGACTCAGGATGTCGACTCCAAGAATGTCCTTATCGGGGACTTGGAGTCGAAGATCGATGTGATGGAGCGCTTCCAGGCTGAACAACGTGAACGTATGAAGATCTACTTGGATCGTACGAAAGAGCTGGAAAGACAGCTGGCTGAGAGGGTCGAAAGAGAGGAAGGTCTCTCATCAAGGATCCAGGAACTTGAGGACGATGCTGCCTTGGTTCGAGTAGTCGCACGAGCTGCGCTTATGCGTCGTATGGTTGCCGGGACCATTACTCCAAAAATGGCGAGTGATGAGATAGCTGCTTTTCGAGATCTAATGGGATCTGAGGATCTTCTGGATGATGATGATCTCAAAGACCTCGAGGAGGAGAGGACGACAGACGATAAACCCAATGAGGTTGAAGCCTCGGTTGCTGGGGAGGGGGATGTTAAAGAGAAGGCTCCTGGATCCTAACCTGAGGTTCAAACCAATGTTGAAGAAGTTTCTGTCGTCGACCCTTCGTCATCCGACGTTCCCAAAGTTTAGTTTTTAATTTTTTTCTTGTAATCGTACAGTTTATGTACTTTGCCATTTTGGCTGATATTTTAAAGGGTTAATTACACGGGTGTGTATCGAACTTGTTACGTTTTTTCATTGTATGTATCCAACTTTTAAAATTGTCATTGTATATATCAAACTTGCTAGAAATTGTCATTGTATGTATCCGGTTACTTGTTACCTGCAAAATGCTGACGTGTAACAAGTAATATCTGATGTGGAATTTATTATTTTTATTTTCAAAAAGGGTAAATTAACAGATTTGGTCCTTAAGGGGGTTAAGTTCTACAAAAACCAAAAAATTTGGTCCTTAAGGGTCAAATTGTAAAAAGAATCAATTTCTCACCCTGTTATCTCTTTTGCGACTCAAGAAGGTCGCCGGCCACACCACCTCCGGCCACAACTTCGTCTCCGGCACCCACCTTCGTCTCCGGCACCCACCTTCGTCTCCGGCACCCACCCTCCAACAGCCTCTCTCTCTCTCTCTCTCTCTCTCTCTCTCTCTCTCTTTTTCTGCTCGATCTGATTCCTCCGGACGAAGCAGATCTGGAAGCAGATCTGGACGAAATCTGGATAGGGTTTACAAGCATTTATGTGGTGGTTTAGGTTTTCTACGGATCTGGGTTTATCCTTGAGGATGAAGACGAACGGTTTTGGGGGGATGAAAACGATTTGGGTGTGGTAGTGGAGATGGTGGCGGCGGCGACTGTGGAGATGGTGGTTTGTTCCAGATCAATGAAGATGGTAGTGGTTGCTTAGCGATGGTGGTGGTTTGGTGGCGGTGTTGGTGGTGGGTTTGGTGATTGATAACTCCAAAATTATACATGTTTTACTCGCATCAGTTCCCCACTTTTGTCTTTATTTTAAGAGTATTTTCGATACTGTTTGACTTAAAAAGGTGTAAATCCTGATTTTGTAGATTTTGGAGTTGCTCGCGCGTAAAAGTATAAAAAGAGGGTGAAAAGCGTCAAAAAGGAGACTTTTGTGCAGACTTTGCAAATTCAGACTTTTCTTGGCTCGTAAGACTGCTTTCTTACTCCCAAAGTTAGATAACTTCCTCCAAAAGACGAATCTTCAGCAGATAAGGCAAGAAGAATATTCCGGAAGACCTCGGAAGCTGGAAATACATTGCTCGCGCCGCGAAGAAGATGGCTCGCGCCGCGAAGCTCCTGCTCGCGCCGCGAAGGAAGGGCTTACGCCGCGAAGCCTGGCTTTTCTCGATCGGAAGCTTCCAGAAAGTTAGGGTTTGTTCGTTAAGTGTTTCGCTCCGCGAAATGCCGTTTCGCGAACGCGAAAAGGCTTCTGTTGGAGTATTATAAATGCAGCCTTTGGGGTCATTCAGCAGAATCATCCAGAATCCAATTTTTAGTATTTTCTCTGATAATTCTAGTTAGGTTAGATGTTGGGAGCCGCTTAGGGTTTCCAACCCAAGAAGATGGAGGCTCGATGATCGACTACGGAGGAGATTCGAGGGAATGCCGCGACAAACCGGCCGGTCTTTAGTTTGGTTTGTTTACGCATTTACGATTAGTATGTCTATGTACTGATTCCGTTTGTGTTTTCATTATGGTTTGAATACTTTGGAATTCAGTTTATTAATTAGATGCATGATTTGTTGAATGTTGTCTTTGATTCTGTTCTGATTTATATTGTTTGGTTATTTGAACTCATTGGTTGGGTGTATCTGTTTGACCAAAATAGATAGACTCCGATAGGATAATCAACCTACCTTAACCTACCCTTTGACCCGGAGAGTTGTGTTAAGTGGTTACTCGGACCGAGAGCGACCGGGAGGTAGAAAACCATGCAATAGAAATAGGATCGGATGACCGGTACTAGATTGTCTGACAAACGACCTATGTATTGGGACTAGGAGGACCATCACCTAGTTGTTAATCTTAGATATACATGTTCGGGTGCTTTGTGCTTAAATTCTGACAACAGTCATAAATCTATGTCTTATGAAAGTAAACCATGATGGATTCACTTATCTCCAATGTGTGTCTGTCCATCAGTTTTCCACTTCTTGGTTAGGTTTAGTTTATTTATTGTCTTTTATCTGTTAAAATACCTTTTCAAAAGCAAAACCCCCCATTTTCCAGATTGACTGATTATAGCTCTAGTTGACATCTAGCTTAACCGTTCTCAGTGGTAGATACGATACCTGGACTTTCCTACAATATATTACTCACGATCAGGTATGCTTGCCTATATATGTGGTAAGACAGTGGTGAGGCATTAGAGGTTAAAACTTGTTACGCTTTTTATGTATGATAATTACCGCATCAGTGATGATGGTATGGTGGCGGGTTTGGTGATGGTAGTGGTGGTGGTGGTGGGGGTGGTGGTGGTGGTGGCAGTGGTGGTGGTGGGGGTGGTGGTGGTAGTGGGAGTGGTGGTGGTGGTGGTGGTTTGGAGAGGGATGGGAGTTTGGTTCTTTAAAGTGACAAAACAGGTCCTTCAAATCATATGGACCCAATCAGTAAACTAGAGGGACTAAATCTGTAATTTACTCAAAGAATAATGATGTGGCAGCCTATGTGGCAGCTTATGTGGCAGCCTATGTGGCACTTTTACCGGTTACTTTCTTAGTAGGTAACCGGATACATACAATGGCAATTTTAAAAGTTTGATACATACAATGAAAAAGCGTGACAAGTTCGATACACACCCGTGTAATTAACCCTATTTTAAATAGTAGTCAATGACTTTTCGTTTTATATCGTGTGTTTATATCTGGATAACTTGCGTTTTAGCTTTATGACTTGCGTTTTAGCTTTGTGACTTGCGTTTTAGCTTTATGACTTGCGTTTTAGCTTTGCGACTTGCGTTTTAGCTTTGCATGCTTTTGTTTTATCGTGCGACTTAGGCCTTAGGAAAATTAGAAACGTTTCTTTTGTACTCATAAGAGTATTCGTGCGACTGGCGAATTGTCTTGCGCTCTTGCGATATAGTCGTGCGATTTATGCGATAAGCATGCAATTGAATCGTGCGATACTTGCGTTTCAATCGTGCGATACCTGCGAGGAAAGAATGACTAAGGGGTGGCCGTTGGCTTGGCCAACGGCGCTCCGATGCTTAAGTCAGTAATGGATAGTGAAGAATAAATCGTATGTAAATAGGTTAGAAATAGTACCTTTTGAGGTGATGGGCATTCCAACTACGTGGGATTTCCATACCTTCCATTGTCGTAAGTCTGTATGCTCCATTTCCAACAACTTTGGAAATTACGTACGGTCCTTCCTGTTTGATGGAAAGTTTTCCAGCGTTTTGTTCTTGAGTGTTCTGAAACACATGTCGTAAGACAAAATCTCCAACTTGGAAGATTTTAGCCTTTACCTTTTTGTTGGAATATCGCTCGACGGTTCCCTTCTGTGCAGCCATCGTACGTAATACTTTTTCTCGTAGTTCTTATAGAGCATCCAGATCATAGGACAAATTTATAGCATTTTGATCGAACGTATGATTTATGGCGATGGGTATCTGGGCTTCGACTGGCAATACAACTTCACATCCATATACTAAAGAATATGAAGTTTGTCCTGTTGATGTTCTTGGTGTCGTTCGATTTACCCATAGGACAGAAGGTAGTTCTTCCACCCACTTACCTTTTGCTTCCGTCAGTCTTTTACGGATTGAATTGATGATGACTTTGTTGATTGATTCGGCCAAACCGTTAGACTGAGGATACCTTGGAGTAGAAGTGACTAATTTGATCCCACGTCTTTCACAGAACGTGCGAGTCTTATCACTTATGAACTGTGAGCCATTGTCGCACATGATCTCGGATGGCACTCCAAATCTGTAAATAATGTTATTTTGGATGAAGGATATAACTTCCTTATCCCTTACCTGTGAAAAAGCAGCGGCTTCTATCCACTTTGAGAAACAATCAGTAAGCACAAGTAGATATACTTTTTGTCCAGGAGCAGGGGGTAACTTTCCCACGATGTCCATTCCCCATCGCATGAATGGCCAGGGAATTAAAACAGAATGCAAACGTTCGGATGGTCAATGAGTCATACCTGAATGTTTTTGACAAGCATCACATCGTGGACGTACCTTATTGCATCTTCTTGTAAAGTTGGCCAATAATATCCTTGTCGTAAGATCTTGTTAGCAAGGCTTTTGCCCCTGCGTGATCTCCACATTCTCCGTCGTGCATTTCTTGGAGAACTCGATTCATTTGAGCTTGACTTATGACGCATCGTAAGAGAAGTCCAGATGTGGATCTTCGATAGAGCTGATCTTCAAAGATTGTATATCGTGAAGCTTTGGATCTTGTCTTTCGGGCTTCCATTTTATCTTCAGGAAGATTGTCGTGCTTAAGATAGTTCCAGATATCGAGCGACCAATTGTAAATTTCTTCGTTCATCTGTACTTCTTCCTTCATTTCGATTGCTGGCGTCGTAAGATGAAGTATTGGGATGCTTTCCAAAAATGGATCGCTGAATGCGGATCCCAGGTTGGCTAATGCGTCAACTTGAGTGTTTTGATCTCTTGGGATTTGCTCTATTGAGAAATGATCGAATTGTGCGATTCGCTCCTTGACGACTTTGAGATAGCTCATCATCTTTGAGTCCTTTGCTTGAAAATCTCCATTTACTTGATTTACCACTAATAAGGAATCACTTCGTACGTCCAAGTGTTTTTCCCCCAGTTTATGAGCTATATCCAATCCAGCGATCAAGGCTTCATATTCTACTTCGTTGTTTGTGGGCTTGAACTCGCATCGTACGGAGTACACCATATTTCCCCCTTGTGAGGATTTTAAGGCAACACCTAGTCCTGCTCCTCGTATGTTCGAGGATCCATCGACACAGAGTAACCAAGGTTGGTTGTCTTGAATCGTCACAATTTCGTCGCACATCGTTGGCTCTAATTCAGGACTGAATTCTGCTACAAAGTCTGCCAATGCTTGTGATTTTATCACCGTCTTGGGTTTGAATTTGAAGTCGAACCCACTGAGGTAAATACTCCACTTAGCTAATCGTCCAGTGAGTTCTGGCTTTCGTAGGACAGTCTTAAGTGGATAATTAGTTACGACAATAATATGGTGCGACTCAAAGTAATGTCTTAACTTTTTTGCAGCAGTCACGAGACCTAGTAGCAATTTTTCCATTGACGTGTACCTGGTTTCTGCGTCGAGAAAAGATTTGCTTATGTAATAAATCGGTTGTTGCTGTTGATCTTTTTCTCGTACGAGTACCGCACTCGTCGCATTATTGCTCACCGCTAGGTATAGCTGTAAACTTTCACCTTTGACTGGCTTAGTCAATAATGGTGGGGAGACCATATATTGCTTTAAGTCTTGTAGAGCTTTCTCATGGTCGTTCGTCCACTGGAATCCCTGGTTCTTTCGAAGGACATTATAGAACAGGTGGCATTTATCCGATGATCGTGAGATGAATCGGTTTAAAGCAGCCACACGTCCTGTCAGTTTTTGAACTTCTTTGACGTTTCTCAGAGATTGTATTTCAGCAATGGCTTTCAATTGCTCCGGGCTTGATTCGATTCCTCGTTGCGTCACCATATATCCCAAGAATTTTCTTGCTCGTACTCCGAAAGAGCACTTTGTTGGATTGAGCTTCATCTTGTATTGCCATAGGATGTCGAACAATTGCTTCAGGTGTATCTGTGATACATGGTCGATCGATCGTTCTGACTTCACGAGCATGTCGTCGATATAAACTTCCATCGTCCGTCCTAGATGTTCCTTGAACATCATATTCACCAGTCTTTGATAAGTCGAACCTGCATTCTTAAGTCCAAATGGCATCACTTTGTAACAGTATATGCCTTTGTCTGTCATGAATGCAGTTTTTTCTTGATCCTCCGTGTGCATCAAAATTTGATTGTATCCAGAATACGCATCCATGAATGTGAGTAATTCATGTCCTGCCGTCGCGTCGACCATTGCGTCAATGTGAGGTAACGGAAAAGGATCTTTTGGACAGGCTTTGTTCAAGTCTGTGAAATCGATACATACTCGCCATTTTCCGTTTTTCTTTTGTACGACGACCACGTTTGCCAACCAGTCTGGATACTTGACTTCCCTTATCTTGCCAGTCTTAAGTAGATTGTCGACTTCATCGTTGATTACTTTGTTGCGCTCAGGTGCGAACTTACGACGCTTCTGCTTTATTGGCTTGAAAGTAGGATCTACGTTCAGTTTGTGTGATATGACGTTAGGATCTATCCCAACCATATCTTCGTTCGACCAAATAAAACAGTCTGGATGTTCCTGCAAGAAAGATATAATCGTATTTTTTATGTCAGGGGGGAGCGAGGCTCCTACGAAGACCTTTCGATCAGGATGTTCAGGATCAAGCATGACTTCTTCTAGTCGAAGATCATCGTTCGACCTCTTCCCATCCTGGCTCTGTAATTGCTAGATGTCCTGCGGCTTTGTCTTCATGGTGATTTTCTAACATTCTCTAGCGATCTTCTTTTCGCTGGCGATTTCTTGAATCCTCCAAGGAGAAGGAAACTTAATATTCTGGTGGTACGTCGAAGGCACTGCTTTCATCTCGTGGATCCAAGGTCTCCCAAAAATAACATTATAGGCTGATTGACAGTCTATAACAATGAACTTTGTTTGTTTGTTGATTCTTTTAGCGAAGACAGGTAAGATGATTTCTCCGAGACTGTTCATCGAGTCTCCATTAAATCCAATCAGGGTAGTGCTTCGTCGTACGATTTCTGATTGTTCAATTCCCATGACTTTAAGAGTATCTGCAAAAATAACGTTAGCAGAGCTACCTCCGTCGATCAATATTCTCTTAGTCGAACAGTTTTCGATGGTCAACTGTATGACTAGAGCGTCATGATGCTTATGGTGGACCCCTGAGTATCATCTTTGTCGAACGGTATTGTCATTGCGTCGAGCTCTTTTTCTGCCTTTGACTTGACTTCATCGGGGATAGGGCACTTGTCTGGACCGTCTCGTGCATGTCTTTTGGCTGCAGAATATATAAGACCGCATACTTCTGATCCTCCGATGATGCAATTTATGACTTTAGTATGAGCTGGCGATGCTGGTCTTCCTTATTCGTCAGAGATGACACCTTTAAGATGTCCTAAGACTTTAAATACGAAATCTCGTTCTTAAGGCTGATGCATTCATCCGTCATATGACCATGATCCTCGTGGAAATCGCACCATTTGTTTTGACCTTTGTCCTTGCTGGGATTGTCAGATTTATTTGGCCAACGTACGTTTGCATCAATCTTTCGTAGTGAATCCACCAAATCTTTCGATGTACCTGCAAAATTGTAAGTAGACAATTCTGGATAATGTATTTTAACGATACCTTTGCTTGGTCGAGTTTTTGACTCGTGTCGAGGGTTTCCAATCTTGTTTACTCTTTTGTGCTTGAAATCCTGTTTATGTGTACTAAGAGGTTTCTTCTCGCTAGAATGCTTTCGTCAAAAGAGAGCATCATCTTCTATTCTCATCAAAGCTAGCGTTCTAGCTCATACGTCGTCGAAGTTTTCTGGTGGGTATTTCGTCAGTTCTAGATATAATCCAGAGGAATCTTCCAACCCACGTTTATATGCCTCGATTGCAGTCTTCACGTTATACGCCGGCGGTTGGTGGTGCGCGGTTCATCTGGCGACGACGGCGATAGCCGCCGCCACCACCGCCTACAGCCCAGCGAACGGCACGATGGCTAGCGCCACCGCAACCGCCGCCCGCTCTCGATCGGTCCAACGCCGCTGCCACCGTTCGTGGTGGCCGGCGTTTGGATGGTGGTTTCAATCGGCAAACGGCCGCGATTCCACCATCGACGATCGTGGTTTTGTGTGAATAACGATAAAAATCCAATTTTAAAACAAACAGATAAAAAATCGAATTTTTAACAAAGCATAATCCAAATAACGATAAACAGTTTATCACAAGTAAACAATCCTGATCTAAACGTTTAGGAAGTGGCTCTGATACCACTGTTGGGAATTGCAGACAAAAACTAAATATGCACAGCGGAATAAAACAGAATTCCCAATCCAGAAGATCCATCCTAAACAGATTTAGATACAATTATAAGGGGGTTTAGAATAATACCTTATAGGATTCAAAAACGGTTTCCGGAAAGCTAACGGGGAATACACCGCTACTGCACCACCACGAGAACCGCTGCTAGACCGCCTTAGGATTACCCAAAAACTCAAAACCCGAAAACCCGGTTGAGTGTGTGTGTGTGTATCGATTTTGGGATAGAGAGGGAGGAAGGGTTTTTGGCTTTTTCTTTTTCTCTAAGTTACTAATGAGATTGCAATGAGAAAACCTATTAGGTTTACCATATATTTATATTAGTAAATATGGTAATGTCCTAATAAAAAACCCGCTTAATTATTAAGCCAGATAGGCTTTAATTAAACCTTTCCATATATTAATTTACTATTAATATATATCCATAAATAAATAGACTTTATCTATTATTTATTTTTCTCTCTTAATTAATTAATTATACTAATTAATTAATTCCACACAACTGGTAAATCCAATTGATCTCTATTCGGGTGTGTAGCAGTGTGACCCACTAGTGCCTTATAACATTGGACACGGTAAACCTGTTACTGTCTTGCACATAATCCTTTCAGTAATATCGTTCGACTGATCGTTGGACTTATTCGACCGATTGTTATACTCATTTAAGGGTATTGTCAAGTTTATCTTAGGACCTTATCTAACATTTGATCTATGAATGGGTGAGGGAAATGGTCTTTCCTAGTAGCGTCATTCAGCTTCCTATAGTTTATGCAAACCCTCCAACCAGTGACAGTCCGAGTAGGGACTAACTCGTTGTTATCATTAGTGATAACTGTGAGTCCTCCCTTCTTGGGAACTACCTGAACTGGACTTGCCCACGGACTATCAGAGATATGGTAGATAATTCCTGTATCAAGTAACTTGATGACCTCTTTTTTCACAACTTCTTGCATTTTCGGGTTAAGCCTCCTTTGCTTTTGTACACATGGTTTAAAACTGTCTTCCATTAAAATCTTATGTGTACAGAAAGATGGGCTTATCCCGAGAATATCCGAGATTTTCCAAGCTAAAGCCTTTTTATGTGTTTTCAGAATTGCAAGAAGTCGCTCTTTTTCATCAGGTTTAAGCAGAGATGATATAATCACGGGTAAAGAGTTCGTACCTTCAAGGAATTGATACTCGAGATGTTCAGGAAGGTCTTTCAACTCTAGATCCGGTGGTTCTTCGAGAGAAGTCTTCACCCTTACCTTGTCTTCTTGCTTGATCTCTTCGAATTCATCCCCTCCTTCTTCTTGAGGGATTACCCTGTTTTCATGCTCAATTGAGAATCCTTTACCTTATTCACAAAGATGATTGTTAAGTTCCGTTTCGAAAGATTGATTAAAATCATCTTCATAATCTCTATCATCAGTGGAAACAGCGTAACTCATAGCTTGATCAATGGAAAAAGTGAACCTATCTTCGCCAATCCCTAACCTAAGCCGTCTTTCAGCGACACTGATTATGGCGTTGGCGGTGTTAAGGAATGGTCGGCCAAGGATTAGAGGTGCCTTGACCTCATCCTTTATGTCAAGAATCACAAAGTCAGCCAGAAAAACAAACTTGTCTACTTGTACTAGGACATCCTCAGCAATTCCTACGGGGTATTTTATGGACCGGTCGGCCAATTGAATGGTCATTCGAGTGTTTTTTAGGTCCCCTAATCCTAGCTTTTGGTAAAATGACAAGGGCATAAGATTAATACTTGCTCCTAAATCTGCTAAAGCCCTACAAGATATACTTTTACCAAAATAACAAGGAATAGTAAAACTCCCTGGATCTCCCTTTTTAGGGGTGTCGGAAAGGATAGCGGAACATTCTGCATTCAGAAATGCAATCCCTTCAGCGCCAAGATTTGCTTTGTTAGATACCAGTACCTTGATGAATTTCACATAGTTTGGCATCCCTGCAATTAAATCCACAAGAGGCACGTTAATATTAACTTGCTTAATTAACTCAATGAACTTACGGTATTGTGCCTCCTTCTTTTCTTTTCTCAATCTAGCGGGATATGGTACTTGGGCTAGATTTGGAATGGGAACGGATTCTTTGGGTCTAATTCCCTTCCGTCTTCCGTTTGATTTGATGATAGCTCGGCCTCCGGTTCGACAACCTGAAAATTAGGAATTTGGTCAGTTTCGGGCATAGATGGTCCTTCAACAACCTTACCTCCTCCTGTGGTGACAAACACTTCGGCCGGGTCCTCCATATCTGTATATACGTACGGGTAGGCTTCTTTAACTATTCTGAGCATATGACCCAAATCCTTTTGTAAACCTGCAATGTGACTAGCAAAAATTTGGATTTGTCGGTCCACGTCAGCATTTACTTTTCCTTGTCCTATCATAAATTGAGATAACATCAGTTCAATCAATACTTCTTTTGGAATAGGATGTGGGAGACGTGGAGCTTGTTGCCATGTGCAAAACTTTGTTGGGTGAGCATAACCGCACCTTCCGTACCTCACTTACCTGTACTGGTTTGGTTTCTTCTTCGTCCGTTGACCAGTCAAGGTGGTGTGCCTCAAGATCATCTAAAAGTTTGTGTGCATCCTTTACTGTTCTGTATGCAAAAATACCCCCACTACAAGAATCCAACCTTAACCGAGACTCATTAGTTAAACCAGCATAGAAAATCTCAATTATTTCATTTTCCTCAAAACCATGGTTCGGGAATCTTAAAAATAGATCTTTATACTTTTCCCAAGCTTTCTCAAGGCTTTCTTTTCCCTCTTAAAATGCCTTATTTCATCTTTTAACTTGAGGGAAGTGCCTTACTAGAAAGGCAGATTTCAGTTCCTCCCAAGTTGCAATTGACTCTTGTGGGAGTTTCCGAAACCAGTCTTTTGCCTTCCCAGTTAGAGTGAAATGAAATAAACGCAATTTTACCTCATCTTCCTTGGTTTTGAACAAGTCGCAAATATTCTCGAATGCTTCGATATGTTGATACGGTTCTTCAGTCGGCTTCCCATCAAACGTTACCTTACCAATCATCTTTATTAGCTCCTCGCTGATTTCGACATCCTTGTCCTCGGTTTTCTTAATTGCGGATCTAGGAGTGAAATGTACTTTTGAGCGTCTTCCCCACATGGGTTGATTATCTCCCATCCTAACAACACAACAAACAGTAAAACGCACCTGTTCAAGACAAAGACTTACCGGTGGTTTAACTACCGCCGATAAGAATTAATTAACTAAAATCTAAACTAAAAAGCAACTAACTTGCAAGGGATGAAATCCCTCACAAGGAACGATTAACCAAACTACAAAGATTTAAGTTAAATAACTACCGTTCCCCGGCAACGGCACCAAAAACTTGATGGTGTAAAATGTATATAATAAAACAGAACCAAGTTTAACCACAAAATAACCTAACCAATCACCATTCACAGGCAAGCGTACCTGATCGAAAGCAATATAGTTTAGAAAAGTCCGGGTATCGTTCTTACCACTGGGAACAGTCAAGTTATTCAAAACAAACCATATAGAGTTCAATTAACCTAAAGGGGGGTTTTCTTTTAAAAGCTATTTTGAGAACAGTTAGAAGATTAATACTTCACTTTAAAACAATAAATAACAAAGATAGCACTTATTATGGTTTAGGTTGAATACCCTTGTGGATGAGTTAAATAAGTCACAAAAGTATAGTTTATTTGATTATTATAGGAATTTAAGCTAAACCACCCTAACATGCATTATCTTTGATTATAAACCAAGTTGGTTTCCCGGCCCAATTGCAAGGACTGGTTGTTAGGCAGTCCAGCAAAAGTCGTCCTAATTAATGCTAGGTTGTGGGATCTTACTAAATAGTCTACTTTTGGTTCAAGCACACTAATTACCACTTTACTCCGCGTCACCGAAATAAGAGATAAAGGAGGTTGATTAACCCGAAGGAGTTTACCTATCTAACAATAGATACACCCAACCAACAAATTCAGATAGCTACCGTCAAAACACTAACTTCGAAATCAAAGATAAACATTTAATTAATCAAACAAAACTAATAATTCAATTAAATACCAAAAACATCATCCAACAAGGTTCTTCAAAACCACAATAAGTACTACTAAATAAACTACTCACTAGACATTATAAAAACAAAAAATAAGAATAAAAGAACAGACTTTATACCGACCGTGAAACTGGAGATGATCGAATACCGGACAATAGACTCCGGGTAACAATCCGCTGTTCTACGCTCATAAAATCCCTCTTTTTCCTCACTTTTCCTGCCTACTGACTCTGGACTAAAGTTATTTAATTTATGACTCTATATCCTCAAATCAGGTTGAAAGCATTTATAAAAGCTGGTCGGCCAACTTCGCGATCGCGAGGCAGCAGCTTTGCGGCGCGAAACACTTATCGAACCCTAATCTTTCAAATCAGCTCCTTCAAGAATATTCCATAGAGGGTCTTCAAACACTTCGCGAACGCTAAACTTCTGACTCCAACGCGAAATCCACCAAAAGCAGGAATCTTCTAGAATTTCCACACTTCGTGGCGCGAAGATTTAAGCTTCGCGGACGCGAAAGCTCTCTGGATCACTTTTGCACTTTTTTCCCACTTTTTCACAACTTTTAACACTTTTCCGCTCAATGGCCTCCAAAACCTGTAAAACCAAAATTCAGTAGCTTTCGTGAGTAAAACATCCAAGAAATGAGTTAAAACGGGTTAAACTTTACAAACCGAAACTACCAAAACATGTATAATTTTGGAGTTATCAGCTTCGCCTAGACGGACGATCACGAGAAGACACTTCAGAGTCTAAAGCAATACATGATGTCACCACCTTTGCTGAATAAACCATTAACCGGTGAGAGTTTACAATTGTACTTAGCCGTCAGTGCTACTGCCGTAAGTGTTGTCCTCGTAAGAGAAGAGGACAAAGAACAACGTCTGATCTATTATGTGAGTAAATCTTTTCTTAATGTGGAAACAAGGTACACATCCATGGAAAAATTGCTCTTAGGATTGGTAACTGCAGCGAAAAAATTAGGACATTATTTTGAATCTCATCACATAATTGTCGTAACTAACTATCCTCTTAAGATTGTACTACGTAAGCCTGAATTGACAGGGGGATTGCCCAAATGGAGTATATACCTCAGTGGATTCGACATCCAGCAATAAAATCTCAAGTATTAGCAGATTTTGTAGCAGAATTTAGCCTTGAAATGGAACCAACGACACAGGCCGAGATCAACAGTGTGGTGATTCATGATAGTACGCCCTTGGTAATGCACATTGATGGTTCTTCTAACATAATAGGATCAGGATTAGGCGTTATCTTAAGATGACCCAACGGGGCAAGGTGATATACTCCATACGATGCAATTTTAAAACTAGCAACAACGAAGCAAAGTACGAGGCATTAATCGCTGGCATGGACATGGCTCACAGCTTAGGAGCAAAAAACTTACACGTACGAAGCGATTCTCTGTTAGTCGTGAACCAAATAAACGGTGACTTCTAGGCAAAAGACTCAAAAATGTTGTTATATTTGGAAACTGCAAAAGAGAGAATCGTACAATTCGAAAGATTTATGATCAAACAGATCCCACGTGACCAAAACATTCAAGCTGATGCACTAGCTAACTTAGGTTCTGCGTTCAACAAACCAATATTGGAAAACATTCCAATTAGTCATCTTACAATGTTATCGGTTGTAATAAAAGGACTTGTTCAAATGAACAAAGAAGTTTATAATTGGTCAATCAATATATGGCATTATCTCAAGCACGACCGATTACCTGAAGATAAGATGGAAGCTCGAAAGACAAGATTCAAAGCCTCACGATACACTATCCTCAACGACCAATTATATAGATGATCTACCACAGGACTTTTCTTACGATGCGTGGTAAGCAAAGCTCAAATGGACCAGATCCTATAAGAAATGGACGATGGCGAATGTGGAAATCATTCTGGGGGCAGAAGTCTTGCCAATTGAATCTCACGACAAGGATACTATTGGCCAACCCTACGAGAAAATGCAATCAGGTACGTACAAAGCTGTGATGCTTGTCAACGACATTTAGGTATGTCGCATAAACCCTCTGAACCCCTACATTCCATACTAGTTTCATGGCCATTTCATGCGATGGGGTATGGATATCGTAGGAAACTTACCCCCAGCCCCGGGGTAAAAAGTATTTTTACTTGTTCTCACCGATTATTTTCAAGATGGATTGAAGCCGCTGCTTTCTCACAAGTAAGGGATAAAGAAGTTATATCTTTTATTCATATTAACATCATATGCAGGTTTGGCGTACCCTATGAGATTATGTGCGACAATGGTACTCAATTCATAAGCGAAAAACACTCAAAGCTTCTGTGACGAACGAGGGATTAAATTGATCACATCTACACTAAGATATCCCCAATCCAACGGTCTTGCTGAATCCAGCAATGAAACGATACTCAATTCAATCCGAAAAAGGCTAAAAACTGCAAAAGGGAAATGGGTTGAAGAACTACCTTCTGTCTTATGGGAAAATTGTACGACATCAAGAGCATCAACAGAACAAACCCCATTTTCACTAGTATATGGCTGCGAAGCTGTACTATTGATCGAACCGCAAATACCGATCGCAAGGCATCGTAGTATCGAACGAAATACAACTGAATTATCTCACGACATGGATACCTTGGAAGAACTCAGAGAAACAGAATTACTAAAAATGGCTTCATAGAATAACATAATCGAACGATACTTCAATAAAAGTGTGAAGTCCAAAATCTTTCGAGAAGTGAATTATGTCTTACGACATGTCTTTCAAAATACTCAAGAGCTAAACGCAGGTAAACTTTCGATTAAATGGGAAGGTCCATATAAAATATCCAAAGTCATTGGAAATGGTGCTTATAAACTTAAGACCATGGACAACAAAGAAATCCCACGAAGCTGGAATGCGACTCATCTAAAGAGGTACTACTTCTAAGCCCTTTTTTATTTTTCGAAAAATTATTTCTTCCGACAAATACTGACTTAAGCATCGGAGCTCCGTTGGTCAAACCAACGGCCACCCCTAGCATTGTTTGCTCGCAGGTATCGCAAGATGATAATCGCACGATCATCTCGGCCAGGGTATCGCACGACTCTTGATCCGTTCGTATATATGACCTCTATAACAAACGATCACTTTTGATCTTACGAAAAAGACTAAAGCAAGCACGAGCGTACGGGAACACGCCTCTTGCACGAATACTCATTAGGAGTATCAAACAGAAACGTTTAAAAATTAAGGTCAAAAACCACATGCAAAATTATACCAAGGAAGCCACTTCCTAGATATCCTACGATTAGAACGCAAACAAAAGGTGCAACACCAAATTTAAAACACATGATATTCAACCAAAAAAGTACTCGCATTCGACAAAAGAAAAATTATTCATACGATTACATAAGCAAATCTAAGAAACTGGGGGATCTGATCCTATAGGGGCTACCTCCCCTACATTTTTTTCCGCGTAATCAGATCCAGAAGCTTTCTCCTTACTAGTTTTCTCCCCGACAACTGGGACTTCTACCGTGGCTCGAACCACCTCCTCTTCAACCTTCTCCTCAAGATCCTTTTCATCATCAGCATCCAGATTCTCTGCTGATCCTATATGAGAGAGAAAGAAGTCGAGCTCATCCTTAGCCACATACATGAAAATCTTCCCATCGATAAGGCGATGAATGACTGCCGCTCTGGCCGTAAGACGAATCAAGGTCGCCTCATCCTTGAGATCCTGGATCTCAGTCCCAAGAATATCCTCGTGAACCTCCTTTTCCTCTTTAAGAGTCTTTAAACTCTCCTCCAACACCTTCACTCGATCTTTAGCCAGTTTCAGACGAGCATTTTGCTCCATCTGAACTTGATCGGCATGCTCCAGTTGACCCTTGAGATCATCGATCTTGATTTTCTTCGCGTGAAGCTCAGCCTCGATTGCACGACCCTGGTCACAGCCTTTTTGAACTTACGAAGAGCTGCATCTTCTCGAGCAGAACTATCCTAAATTGCCTTCTTCACAGCGCCCAGTTTGGACTGAAGAGCAAGTCCTGACTGAAAAGCCTGAAAGAAAATTCATACGATTAGAAATATTAAGTGAATCGTACGATATTATCAAAGAAAGAAACTTACCATAAAAGACAAGCCCACGACGCTGGCGTCCAAATCCTCGATCTGAGCTTCCTTAAACCTCTCTAGTTGAGAAGGGAGAGTGAACTGCTCCAAGAGAGGGAAAATCTTTTTCTTGTTGATCGTATCCTCTACCATGAAGTTCTCAGGTAAGGATATATGTTTAGGTAAAAACTCGACATTGAACGATGACAACTGAAATCGTAAGATAATTATCAGAATCATAATTCTTTATTAAGATAAGTTCCAGAGAAAAGTCATATGTACCATCAAACAAACTCTATGAAGCGATTGAACGAATATTGTATATAATTATCGTACGATCAATCTCTAAAATCGTACGACATCTTACGTTATTAAGCTAACGGTAACCTTGTCTTTAGCTTGTGAATTTAATACAGATCCTAGTCAGTTACAAAAGATCAAGACAAAGTTGGCAAAGACAAAGATTATGGAGCATATACAACCGTTACGACCGTTACAATCAATGAGGAAATTAATGACACGTCGGTTACAAGTGCGCTCAACTATAAATAGAAACCTCGATTCAAAGACAAGAACAAGACATTCAGCTCTCGAAACTCTCTAAATCAATCTCTAGCCTACTATTAGATTATATCTCTCACGATTGTAATCATTTATCTCATGTATTGTACAATCTTTATTGTAACTTTCAAGGACATCACCACTTATTGGTGATACTTAGTACAACGTTGGCTATCCCTTTAGTTGGCCGCAGGTTTTTTCTTCGCTCCTGAGGTTTTTCCTGCGTCATCAACTGTTTTGTCCATTTTCTTTTGTTTATCGCACGTTTTATCGAGTAAAGTTCTTTCTTTTGACGGTTTTTCCTCACAAACATCTTAAGATAACAACCGGTGCAATTTTTTGCATAAACAATATCTTTATCGTCTTATGATCAAACCCTCCTGTATCCTTCTTCTTCTCTGGTCTTTTCACTTTAGGCTCCACAGATGAACCCTCAGGAAGGGCATTCCTTATTGGTTCCACATAGACCACACCCTCTGGTACCTTCTTCTCTCGGCCGGCAGGAGGACCACTCAAAGAACCCAACCCCTTTTTAGTATAAGAGGATCTGGTCCGTTTAGCTGACGACTCACCTCCAGTCGAGCCCTTCTTTTTTCCAATGCTCGTCGAGCAGCCTCTACCGCCTGCTCCTTCTTCGTCAGCTTCCATGCTTTACCTGAAATCGTACGATAAAGTAACTATTCAATTGACGTAATAATCGTGTGAAAGACTAATTAAACGTACGATTAGCTTACCCTCCATGTCTTCCTCTTCCTCTTCCTTTTCTTCTTCCTCGATCACCACCACGTCGTCGTCCCCCTCGTCCTCCAATTTATACGAAAATGACCTCTCTTTCACACCGTACACAAGAAAATGTTCGATATTGGCCTTAGACGCCTCGGTTGATACAACACTGGAAAAATCAATTTCTACAAGGTAAAAATGCATGATTAGTACGCATCTTATGATAAAAACCTAAAAGACAAAGAAATCTTTGTTCCTAAAGTATTCCACTCAGGAACCACCCAACCTCTTTCCACCTGAACTGGCGATGATCGCCCAAAAACATATTGGGATTTCCACCCACGATCATGAACCTGTGTGTTTTGAAGTAGCACTCTATCACCCCTATCC
The DNA here is from genome assembly GCA_030169165.1 of Centaurea solstitialis. NCBI lineage: Eukaryota > Viridiplantae > Streptophyta > Magnoliopsida > Asterales > Asteraceae > Centaurea > Centaurea solstitialis. The sequence goes on along the minus strand of CM058042.1, from coordinate 45,376,397 downwards.
TTGGGAAATAAACCATAACGGTTGTATTTATCGGCCTTCACACTATACGCCATCAACAGATCAACGACGTTGAAAGAAGCCCTACCCCAGTTCTTAGTTACTTTTCCTATAATCTATATGACTCTCCAAAATTGGGGCATCAGTTGGCCCGGAGAGATGTTGAATTTCGACATAAAAGCCTAGACAGAGGTGTAAAAGGCCATTGAAATCCTAATTTGAACAGATACTCATACAAAACGAAGAAACCCACCGGAACATCGACCGGCCTAACCTCGCTAGGGGAAAGAAAAAGGCACTCTCCGGCATACCCGCAAGTTTGTAAAATGTGTTAACCTCACTATCATCCCTAATCATACTTCTGGGCTCCATCGACTCTAAGAATTCTAAGCGATCTAAACTATTCCTAAGACGAAAAAACCTGACAAATCGAAATTCTCAGGGTTCTTTCTAGCCAAAGACTTCAGACGCATGAAATTCGAGGGTAGAGGATTACCTTATATGGAATTCTCGCCTAAATCTTTGTCAAAAACTCGTTGAAATTGAAATAAGGTAAAGATTCAATCGAATCAATTTATTCGTATTTGTAGAAACTAAATTTCTCCCCAAGTAAACTCGGGCCATCAACATGATGACCTGCGTCCCTGCATAGCTGTCACGATGCGTGGTCAGCCCCACGTCATCAGAACACGTCATTATCCATTTAGAAATGATTACAATTCAGTTGCTTTTAAACGAGATTGATTTCCATTTAGTTACCCTTCGATTAAATTCAAAGATTCAGAAAATAAAATTTCGATAATTACGTTTTCTAAATCTTGGGGGACAAATTGTTTGGGTAAAAATCTAAACACACGATGACGACTGAAATACATAAGAGAACATATGAGATGATATTCCTGTATTAAGATAAGGTCCTGAAAAAGAAGTTTGAACTCTCGTACAAACAACCAAACAGACAATCGAACGATTATCGCCTATTTATCGTACGATATCGTAAGATCGCTAGCGGTAACCTTTCATTTATTATTTGTATTTATTACAGGACAAAGCGGTTACCAAATAACAAACATAACCGACGACCAAGATTCATTCATAGAGCATTTATAGATAAGACAGTTATGACCATTTTCATTAATGACCAATCAATAACATAACTGTTACAAATGAAGCAACTATAAAAAGAGATCCTCAGCCTAGGAACAAGGACAACGGGCAAAAATCACCTGTCTCATAGAATCCTATCCCATTCCTATCCCAACCCTTTCCACCAATAAGATAATGCCAAATCACTAAATTTTAAATAAACTTTTTATTAATTATTTCCTAATTATATTGACGTTAAACCCTCCGTCAAAATGTTTCTCCCTCTCCGGTCTCCACTATGTTAACTAACATTATAGAATACATTTTTTTAATTTATATATTCAATTTAATTTCTCATTTTTATTAATTTTCCATTCATTTTATATAAAATAATTTGTTATTTTGTATTCCATTTTTATATCAAGTAATTTTATCTTAACTACATTTTTATATATCTTTTGCTTTATTAGTTTAGGGGTAATCATGTATAATAGAATATTAATACCAATTAATTTATTATTTTTTATTTAAATCTAAGCAAATCCTTCTAAAGTTACACAAGAAATTACAAGTAAACAAAAAACAAACTAGAAAAATAACAGAAACCAAAATAAAAATGAGTGATCAAAGACAAAATATAAAAATATCATTGAAGAAGTAGGATAGAGAAGATAAATATGAAATTGTCATTGAAAGTTGGAATAGAGAAGATACGAAAAATAATTGTAAATCAAATGAAATAAATTAATATAGTCATATTATAAATATCAACACTAAGATTAATATAAACAAAAAAATATAAAAAGTGACCCAATATGAAAAAATAACCCAACCTAAAACAACTCGACGTCTAATAGACCACGTTGAAATTTTTCCAAACCGTAGGTATTGGGTTGATATTAAATTAGCATTATTTAAACCTAACCCAATCAGGTGAATCCGATATTGTTTTTAAAAGTTTATTTTATTGAAACGCAAAAATAGACAATTAATAAAATAAGAAAGTAAATTGAATATATAAAAAGTGAAAAAGGAAAAAATGTGTTTTATAGTGTTAATTAATAAAATGGAGAGAATGGGGGATTTTGACGGAGATAACCCTTCGTTAACATCCCTTTATAGTTAGGAAATAATTACTAAAAAATTATTTAAAATTTAGTGATTTGGCAATATCCTATTGGTGGAAAGGGTTGGGATAGGATTCTATGAGATAGGCGATTTTTTCAGCTCTCACAACTCTCTACATTCAGTTGTTTTCTTTATGATAATCATTGTTTATTCCATTGTATCGTACGATTTATCTTTGTAACCTAGAGGACATCACCCCTTATAGGTTATACATAGTGCAGCGTCGGTTATACCTTAGTCGACCGTAGGTTTTTTCCTCGTTACTGAGGTTTTTTCTACAACATTAATTGTCTTGTTTGTTATTTTATCTTATCGTACGTTTTATCGAGTTAAATTATTCTCTCTCGACAGTTTTGCCTCACAAACATCTTAAGATAACAACCAGTGCAGTTTTTTGCATAAACAATCGTTATTTTGTGTTTTTTTTAAAATTTGTCGAATTTGAGTTCTATTTGATATTTAGGGTTGTTTGGTGGTCGATTTTGCATCATCATCTACCTTAGTTGTGCATATCAATTTGAAAAATGATAAGTTTCCGACGTTTGTGCACTTGTGCATATCGAACTGGAACCATGGAAGAAGATCAGTTGATTCCATAGCTTGATCCAATTTGCAGTCAATTAATTTTGAATTCTTCTGATTTTAAGCAAGATTGGAGGCTAGGTTTTTTAGGCGAGATTGAAGGTGTGATCTCCAAAATTAAGCGACATTAGAGGTCCTAAAATCCAACTAAACCTTTTCCTTCTTAATTTGTTATTATTTAGCCCTCCTAAAATACCTATAATATCTTTTCATTAATTTTAATCATTTTTTAGTTGAGTATTCTTAACCATTAGATTGATGTGAATCAATAGCTATAAGGTTGTTCTTAGTAACATGTTTTTAGATTTTAATTTTCTAATAGTTAAATGCAAATACAATTATTGTAAGACCCGATTTTAACCGTTTCGTTAACTTGTCGTTCTTCTTTATCGTACTTTTGTCAACCAAAGTTAGTAGGGGTTGAATTTGTCAAAATCAAATTCTTTATAGTTTGTTTTCTTTTTAAACAAAAGAGATATATATGTATGTATGTATAAAATTTCAATTTATAAGAGTAAATTACATTGCTACGTTCCTGTGGTTTCTTTCTTTCCACCGCCATCACCATATCCTCTCAACACATTCATTTCTTGCTCAAATTCTTCCTTATTATTGAAGCAAACAAAGATTAAACTTCATATTCCGACTCATGTTGTCAAATCCTTCTTGAAGGTATAATCTTCTTTATCTTTTGATAGGTTTTGAAATAGTTCTTGAGATGGTTTATCGAATTGGGTTTAGGCTTAAATTTTGTGTTATGCATGTTTAGAATACCTTTACTTGGTCAATTTTGAAGTAGGAATCAACTGGGTAAAGTGTAGTTACAAACTGATAAGATTTTATCAGTTCGTTAAATCGCACACCAAGTGTTCGATTTAATGTCTAAGAGACCAAAATGACTTGATTAAGCTTAGGATGAGAACCTTTGAACTTTATTTAGTGGTTTTAACTCTTGCATGTAGTAAATTTACGAAGATTTGATCATTGTAGCATAAGTTGACAAAAGTCGAACAATCGGTTTACGAGTTTTGGTAAAACTCAGCAACTTTGAGAGTCTATAACTCTCTGCTCATTACTCCGTTTGAGCTGAAATTTTGCAGTTAGATAGCCCTTCGTATGTACTTCAATTCGTATTTAGAAAGTCAGACCCAGTTCTACCTCGGAATGGGTCGAAACATCGCGTTTTTGGGGCTGGTCACTGCAGTTACGGACCAGTCTCTGCTTTCTTGTAAAATCCGTATAAAATCAACGGATAATCCAAATGCGATGATTCCAATTGGAGTAGAACCATAAGAGACCGTTCTACAGCTTTCGTTTAGAACTTGTAGTCTATATTGGCCTCTAGATGGGAGAAAAACGCTTGTGAATACAGCGTTCAGAAGCTGAAATTGCAGAAAACGAAACCGAGTGCGACCGACTTTTGAATTTGGTTTTGTACCGCCTATCCGACCGTTTCTTTTCAGAATTAAGTAGTTAAAAGCCTTTAGGATCTATGTGTACTGTTATAAGATTTAGTGTGAGTCTTACATCATTCAAGTGTTAACCATTTATCGTTCCTTAGGCTCGCGAACAATCAATCCTTGCTGTAAATTTTGTTCAAAAGCGTCTTATTTTGCAAGCTTGGTTAAGGTATGGATTTCTATTCCCTTGACTCGTGGGACAACTACTTGCTGTAGTTAACTCTTCCTAGATGTGGTTCACCACCTTGCGATTGACCATGAGAACGTGGTCAATGAAATATGGAATTATATATATAGTTATATATAAAATTATTGAACCTTTGTCATTGATTTTGATTTTATCTTGGAGAATTCTATGCTTGAACGTTTTCACGTTTTGTTATAATGTTTTGTCTTGAAATAACGATGAACTTTGTGAAGTATATGGAACTTGTTTCTATCATGTTTTGGATTGAATTATTTTGAGTTCCGTGATTTATATCGAATTGGATTTTATGAACGCCATCGGGTAAGTGGCATGTCACTGGTTTTTGTTGTTTTGACATGACCCAATTAATGGGCACGTTAGTTGGGATGCCTTCTGTGGCGGCTTTGTAGTCACGGCGTCCTGCAGGTGAACGCGGTCCCGAGGTTAAGTCCAATAGTGGCTTACGTGAACCCACCTCGTGGACTAGGCCTATTCTGTGGGTTCCAGGGCGGATGGATCGATCCTAGAATTTACCCAAAGAATAGAACAGAACAGAACATGAGACCGTGGTTAAATCCACGGGGGATTCGAGCGTGTGTGCCCGCATGCCAGATCCAATAGTTCGTGTGGTTTGGCCACCCACGAACACGTGAACTGGAATTGACGGAACGTATGAACATGAATTGATGGATTTTATTTTTATTATGATTTAACGTGAATTGTGAATTATTTAAAGTTACCGTGCGTTTTAATTGAACTGAATTATGAACTTTGAATCTTCTTTGAGTTTTCATGATTTATTTTAGTTGAATTAAAAGTCTTCCGCTTTGTTTTCGATATTCTATGTTGGTTCCAGTTATTAATATAATCCATTCACTGGGCCCATGCTCAGCCGTGTTTCTTGTTTTCTAACACGGCAGATTCGAAGTGATTCAGTTGGGGGCGGGATGAGAGATTGAGCATGCCGCTTCAGGGTTATAGATTCGCCTAGCTGTATCAAAGGTTGTAAAATAGTTGTTAAAATGTAATTGTCATATTTGTAAGCACATTTGAGATGTTGTATTATATATTTGGAGTATAATAGTAGCTCTGAATTTGTGTGTTATTTTAAGTCCCACTAGTGACGTTCCCTATTCGGTTTGGATAAACGGGGGATGTTACAAATATGGTATCAGAGCATAGGTTTCGACTTGTAGATTAACTAAGTTTGACCTGTGAGTATTGGGTAGACAAAGGAATGGGTAGATTAGAATTTAGTCTATTACCGATTTAAGATTCATAGGTAGTTTGAGGCGGGTATGATCTCAAGTTATGAGAACTTAATAAGTCTATCTGTTTATGCCTTGATTGATACCTGGGTGATGCACTCCATCGTTTCTGATCTGTTAGAGACCCAGTTGAAACCTTATAAGCAAACCATTGATTCTCAATGCGTGATATCTACCCCTATGGGTGGTACAATTTGCGTGCTGAACGGATTTTTTTTCAAATTGTCCGTTGCTTATTGAGGACTGCTCATGGGAGGCCACTCTACTTCCAATGCATATGTCCTACCTTGATTTAATATTGGGTATAGACCGGTTGTCACATCACGGAGCAAAAATAGAATGTAGAGCCAAACAGATTGTATTTGGGGAGTTTGACAAACCGGAGACAATTTTTCGCGAAGGTACTTCAAATAGAAGACGATAATACCTTAGCATCTACCTTGACGCGGTATACTTGTCGAAACACGAAATACTTTCTAGCCTCTTTACAAAATTTCCAAACAGGTAGTCCCATCCTTTTCATCTATACCTGTTGTTTATGATTTCTTAATGTGTTGATCTATGAGGTATATAATCGGTCTAGGAAGTAGAATTCACCATCATTCTAGTTCTGGGAGCTTCTTCTATTTCCGAGGCTCCCAATCGTACGGCTCCAAATGAAATGAAAGAGCTCATAACCCAACTCGACGATCTATTGAAGAAGAGTTTCATTCGAGCTCCCTCTTTGTGAAAAAGAAAGACGGTTCGATGCGCCTTTGTATCGATTACCGGGAGCTTAATAAAGTAACGATCCGTAATAAGTATCCGTTGCCGAGAATCGACGATCTGTTCGATCAATTACAAGGGGCACGGTACTTTTCCAAAATTGATCTTCGCTCCGGGTACCATCAACTTCTTAGCTAAGATTGTAATATTCGAAACACCGCATTCAACATTCAGTACGGACATTATGGACATTACGAATTCTTGGTAATGCCTTTCGGGTTAACTAATGCTCCGGTGGCCTTTAGGGATCTTACGAATCGGATTTTTAAAGATTATCTCGACGACTTTGTTATCGTGTTTATCGACGACATCTTAAGTTATTCAAAGTTGCGAGAGCAACATGAGAAACATCTTTGAATCGTTTTGGAAGCTCTTCGAACGAAAAAGTTATACGCAAAGCTCTCCAAATGTGAATTCTGGCTCGATCAAGTTTCTTTTCTCGAACACGTAATCTCCGTCGAAGGCGTCAAAGTTGATCCGGCGAAAATTGAAGCTGTCACTAAATGGCCACGACCTACGAACGTATCTGAAGTCCGTGGTTGGTCTAGCCGGTTACTATCGTCGTTTCGTTGAAGGCTTCTCTAAAATATCTCTATCGTTAACCCGATTGCTCCGAAAAGGAGTCAAATTTAATTGGGGTTCCGAGCAAGAATCTAGTTTTGAGGAATTGAAGCATTGATTAGTTACCCACACCTATTCTTGTATTTCCAAATTGCACTGACGCATTTCAAATTTATAGTGATGCTTCAAAGAAAGATCTCGGTTGCGTTCTTATGCAAAACCAAAGAGTGATCGCTTATGCCTCTCGTCAGTTAAAGCCTTATGAAGTCAATTATCCGACTCGCGACCTCGTATTGGCCGTGGTTATCTTTGCACTCAAGATCTGGCGTCATTATTTGTATGGTGAAACCCGTGAAGTTTTCACTGACTACAAGAGTCTCAAATACATATTTACTCAAAAGGAGTTAAATATGCGCCAACGGAGGTGGCTCGAACTTCTGAAAGATTATGATGTTCGGATACAATATCATTCGGGCAAAGCGAATGTTGTCGCCGACGCTTTAAGCCGTAAAGCTGTGGATCAAGTTTTCTCTTTAATCGTTTCTTCAGAGTTGGCTTCAGAAATCAAACGTTTCGGATTGGAAATCTATCCGAATTCGCAAACAGGACTTCTAGCGAGTCTAACAGTGGAACCGACTCTAATCTCTCGGATCAAAGAAGCCCAACAAGACGATAGTGAATTGTGGGCAAACTTCCAACAAGAACAAGAGACTCCTAATTCCGAGTTCAGAATCGATGATGATCATGTGCTGTAGTTTCGGGATCGTCTTTATGTTCCGAATAACTCAGAGCTTAGAAATCAAATTCTAACCGAAGCTCATAATTCTGTGTTTTCTGTTCACCCGGGCACAACAAAAATGTATCTCGATTTAAAGACCCATTTCTGATGGGTTGGAATTAAGCGAGATATTGCCGACTTTGTATCCAGTTGTCTCACTTGTCAACAATTTAAATTTGAGCATCAACGTCCGGGTGGTCTTCTTCAATCGTTGAATATTCCGATGTGGAAGTGGGAACACATCACTATGGATTTCGTAGTCGGACTACCCCAAACGGCCATGAAGCACGATGCAATTTGGATAGTGGTTGACCAACTAACGAAATCAGCTCATTTTCTTCCGGTCCGACAATCTTGGTCAATCGATAACCTGACAAAAGTATTCCAGGATGCGATTGTTCGTCTCCATGGCACTCCTATATCGATTACTTTCGATCCAGACCCTTGTTTTACATATCAATTTGGGAAGGTTTGCATAAAGCTTGGGGAACACATTTGAATTTTAGTACGGCCTTTCATCTACAAACCGACGGCAATCCGAACGTACAATTCAGACACTTGAAGATATGCTCCGACCGTGTGCGTTAGAATGGCATGGAAACTGGGATAACTACTTGTATTTGATCGAGTTCTCCTACAATAATAATTGGCAATCAAGTATTGGTATGGCCCGTATGAAACACTTTATGGCAGAAGATGTCGAACACCGACTTGTTGGAATAAAGTTGGAGAACGTGATCTCGAGGGCCCAGATTTGGTACAAGTTACTACCAAGAAGGTGGAGATCGCACGTCAAAAGATGAAAGAGGCTCAAGCTCGTCAAAAGAGCTATGCCGACAGGCGACGACGACCTATCGAGTTCCAACCAGGAGATAAAGTTTTCTTGAAAGTTTCCCCAACTCGTAGTATCAAACATTTCAGTGTGAAAGGAAACTTGAGCCCGAGATATATTGGTCCCTTCGAAATTCTAGAAAGGGTTGGAGCTGTGGCGAACTGATTATCTATACCGCCACAATTGTCTCATTTTCATAACGTTTTCCATGTATCTTCATCTCGAGGATACATATATCACCCCCTTCACGTCATTGATTATCCGTTGAAGCGAACAAAACCTGATATGTCTTATCGTGAGGAGCCTGAGGCGATTCTTGATCTCGATGAGAGAGGTACACGGAAGAAAGTGATTCATTTCGTAAAAGTTCTTTGGAAAAATCACTTGAAACGTGAGGCGATGTGGGAAACCGAAGAGCATATGCGATGGGAGTACCCTGACTTCTTTAATCGTTGTAAGTTTCCCGTCTAAGTTCGATTTCGAGGACGAAATCTCTTTTTAAGGGGGGGAAGAATTGTAAGACCCGATTTTAACCGTTTCGTTAACTTGTCGTTCTTCTTTATCGTACTTTTGTCAACCAAAGTTAGTAGGGGTTGAATTTGTCAAAATCAAATTCTTTATAGTTTGTTTTCTTTTTAAACAAAAGAGATATATATGTATGTATGTATAAAATTTCAATTTATAAGAGTAAATTACATTGCTACGTTCCTGTGGTTTCTTTCTTTCCACCGCCATCACCATATCCTCTCAACACATTCATTTCTTGCTCAAATTCTTCCTTATTATTGAAGCAAACAAAGATTAAACTTCATATTCCGACTCATGTTGTCAAATCCTTCTTGAAGGTATAATCTTCTTTATCTTTTGATAGGTTTTGAAATAGTTCTTGAGATGGTTTATCGAATTGGGTTTAGGCTTAAATTTTGTGTTATGCATGTTTAGAATACCTTTACTTGGTCAATTTTGAAGTAGGAATCAACTGGGTAAAGTGTAGTTACAAACTGATAAGATTTTATCAGTTCGTTAAATCGCACACCAAGTGTTCGATTTAATGTCTAAGAGACCAAAATGACTTGATTAAGCTTAGGATGAGAACCTTTGAACTTTATTTAGTGGTTTTAACTCTTGCATGTAGTAAATTTACGAAGATTTGATCATTGTAGCATAAGTTGACAAAAGTCGAACAATCGGTTTACGAGTTTTGGTAAAACTCAGCAACTTTGAGAGTCTATAACTCTCTGCTCATTACTCCGTTTGAGCTGAAATTTTGCAGTTAGATAGCCCTTCGTATGTACTTCAATTCGTATTTAGAAAGTCAGACCCAGTTCTACCTCGGAATGGGTCGAAACATCGCGTTTTTGGGGCTGGTCACTGCAGTTACGGACCAGTCTCTGCTTTCTTGTAAAATCCGTATAAAATCAACGGATAATCCAAATGCGATGATTCCAATTGGAGTAGAACCATAAGAGACCGTTCTACAGCTTTCGTTTAGAACTTGTAGTCTATATTGGCCTCTAGATGGGAGAAAAACGCTTGTGAATACAGCGTTCAGAAGCTGAAATTGCAGAAAACGAAACCGAGTGCGACCGACTTTTGAATTTGGTTTTGTACCGCCTATCCGACCGTTTCTTTTCAGAATTAAGTAGTTAAAAGCCTTTAGGATCTATGTGTACTGTTATAAGATTTAGTGTGAGTCTTACATCATTCAAGTGTTAACCATTTATCGTTCCTTAGGCTCGCGAACAATCAATCCTTGCTGTAAATTTTGTTCAAAAGCGTCTTATTTTGCAAGCTTGGTTAAGGTATGGATTTCTATTCCCTTGACTCGTGGGACAACTACTTGCTGTAGTTAACTCTTCCTAGATGTGGTTCACCACCTTGCGATTGACCATGAGAACGTGGTCAATGAAATATGGAATTATATATATAGTTATATATAAAATTATTGAACCTTTGTCATTGATTTTGATTTTATCTTGGAGAATTCTATGCTTGAACGTTTTCACGTTTTGTTATAATGTTTTGTCTTGAAATAACGATGAACTTTGTGAAGTATATGGAACTTGTTTCTATCATGTTTTGGATTGAATTATTTTGAGTTCCGTGATTTATATCGAATTGGATTTTATGAACGCCATCGGGTAAGTGGCATGTCACTGGTTTTTGTTGTTTTGACATGACCCAATTAATGGGCACGTTAGTTGGGATGCCTTCTGTGGCGGCTTTGTAGTCACGGCGTCCTGCAGGTGAACGCGGTCCCGAGGTTAAGTCCAATAGTGGCTTACGTGAACCCACCTCGTGGACTAGGCCTATTCTGTGGGTTCCAGGGCGGATGGATCGATCCTAGAATTTACCCAAAGAATAGAACAGAACAGAACATGAGACCGTGGTTAAATCCACGGGGGATTCGAGCGTGTGTGCCCGCATGCCAGATCCAATAGTTCGTGTGGTTTGGCCACCCACGAACACGTGAACTGGAATTGACGGAACGTATGAACATGAATTGATGGATTTTATTTTTATTATGATTTAACGTGAATTGTGAATTATTTAAAGTTACCGTGCGTTTTAATTGAACTGAATTATGAACTTTGAATCTTCTTTGAGTTTTCATGATTTATTTTAGTTGAATTAAAAGTCTTCCGCTTTGTTTTCGATATTCTATGTTGGTTCCAGTTATTAATATAATCCATTCACTGGGCCCATGCTCAGCCGTGTTTCTTGTTTTCTAACACGGCAGATTCGAAGTGATTCAGTTGGGGGCGGGATGAGAGATTGAGCATGCCGCTTCAGGGTTATAGATTCGCCTAGCTGTATCAAAGGTTGTAAAATAGTTGTTAAAATGTAATTGTCATATTTGTAAGCACATTTGAGATGTTGTATTATATATTTGGAGTATAATAGTAGCTCTGAATTTGTGTGTTATTTTAAGTCCCACTAGTGACGTTCCCTATTCGGTTTGGACAAACGGGGGATGTTACAAATATGGTATCAGAGCATAGGTTTCGACTTGTAGATTAACTAAGTTTGACCTGTGAGTATTGGGTAGACAAAGGAATGGGTAGATTAGAATTTAGTCTATTACCGATTTAAGATTCATAGGTAGTTTGAGGCGGGTATGATCTCAAGTTATGAGAACTTAATAAGTCTATCTATTTATGCCTTGATTGATACCTGGGTGATGCACTCCATCGTTTCTGATCTGTTAGAGACCCAGTTGAAACCTTATAAGCAAACCATTGATTCTCAATGCGTGATATCTACCCCTATGGGTGGTACAATTTGCGTGCTGAACGGATTTTTTTTCAAATTGTCCGTTGCTTATTGAGGACTGCTCATGGGAGGCCACTCTACTTCCAATGCATATGTCTTACCTTGATTTAATATTGGGTATAGACCGGTTGTCACATCACGGAGCAAAAATAGAATGTAGAGCCAAACAGATTGTATTTGGGGAGTTTGACAAACCGGAGACAATTTTTCGCGAAGGTACTTCAAATAGAAGACGATAATACCTTAGCATCTACCTTGACGCGGTATACTTGTCGAAACACGAAATACTTTCTAGCCTCTTTACAAAATTTCCAAACAGGTAGTCCCATCCTTTTCATCTATACCTGTTGTTTATGATTTCTTAATGTGTTGATCTATGAGGTATATAATCGGTCTAGGAAGTAGAATTCACCATCATTCTAGTTCTGGGAGCTTCTTCTATTTCCGAGGCTCCCAATCGTACGGCTCCAAATGAAATGAAAGAGCTCATAACCCAACTCGACGATCTATTGAAGAAGAGTTTCATTCGAGCTCCCTCTTTGTGAAAAAGAAAGACGGTTCGATGCGCCTTTGTATCGATTACCGGGAGCTTAATAAAGTAACGATCCGTAATAAGTATCCGTTGCCGAGAATCGACGATCTGTTCGATCAATTACAAGGGGCACGGTACTTTTCCAAAATTGATCTTCGCTCCGGGTACCATCAACTTCTTAGCTAAGATTGTAATATTCGAAACACCGCATTCAACATTCAGTACGGACATTATGGACATTACGAATTCTTGGTAATGCCTTTCGGGTTAACTAATGCTCCGGTGGCCTTTAGGGATCTTACGAATCGGATTTTTAAAGATTATCTCGACGACTTTGTTATCGTGTTTATCGACGACATCTTAAGTTATTCAAAGTTGCGAGAGCAACATGAGAAACATCTTTGAATCGTTTTGGAAGCTCTTCGAACGAAAAAGTTATACGCAAAGCTCTCCAAATGTGAATTCTGGCTCGATCAAGTTTCTTTTCTCGAACACGTAATCTCCGTCGAAGGCGTCAAAGTTGATCCGGCGAAAATTGAAGCTGTCACTAAATGGCCACGACCTACGAACGTATCTGAAGTCCGTGGTTGGTCTAGCCGGTTACTATCGTCGTTTCGTTGAAGGCTTCTCTAAAATATCTCTATCGTTAACCCGATTGCTCCGAAAAGGAGTCAAATTTAATTGGGGTTCCGAGCAAGAATCTAGTTTTGAGGAATTGAAGCATTGATTAGTTACCACACCTATTCTTGTATTTCCAAATTGCACTGACGCATTTCAAATTTATAGTGATGCTTCAAAGAAAGATCTCGGTTGCGTTCTTATGCAAAACCAAAGAGTGATCGCTTATGCCTCTCGTCAGTTAAAGCCTTATGAAGTCAATTATCCGACTCGCGACCTCGTATTGGCCGTGGTTATCTTTGTACTCAAGATCTGGCGTCATTATTTGTATGGTGAAACCCGTGAAGTTTTCACTGACTACAAGAGTCTCAAATACATATTTACTCAAAAGGAGTTAAATATGCGCCAACGGAGGTGGCTCGAACTTCTGAAAGATTATGATGTTCGGATACAATATCATTCGGGCAAAGCGAATGTTGTCGCCGACGCTTTAAGCCGTAAAGCTGTGGATCAAGTTTTCTCTTTAATCGTTTCTTCAGAGTTGGCTTCAGAAATCAAACGTTTCGGATTGGAAATCTATCCGAATTCGCAAACAGGACTTCTAGCGAGTCTAACAGTGGAACCGACTCTAATCTCTCGGATCAAAGAAGCCCAACAAGACGATAGTGAATTGTGGGCAAACTTCCAACAAGAACAAGAGACTCCTAATTCCGAGTTCAGAATCGATGATGATCATGTGCTGTAGTTTCGGGATCGTCTTTATGTTCCGAATAACTCAGAGCTTAGAAATCAAATTCTAACCGAAGCTCATAATTCTGTGTTTTCTGTTCACCCGGGCACAACAAAAATGTATCTCGATTTAAAGACCCATTTCTGATGGGTTGGAATTAAGCGAGATATTGCCGACTTTGTATCCAGTTGTCTCACTTGTCAACAATTTAAATTTGAGCATCAACGTCCGGGTGGTCTTCTTCAATCGTTGAATATTCCGATGTGGAAGTGGGAACACATCACTATGGATTTCGTAGTCGGACTACCCCAAACGGCCATGAAGCACGATGCAATTTGGATAGTGGTTGACCAACTAACGAAATCAGCTCATTTTCTTCCGGTCCGACAATCTTGGTCAATCGATAACCTGACAAAAGTATTCCAGGATGCGATTGTTCGTCTCCATGGCACTCCTATATCGATTACTTTCGATCCAGACCCTTGTTTTACATATCAATTTGGGAAGGTTTGCATAAAGCTTGGGGAACACATTTGAATTTTAGTACGGCCTTTCATCTACAAACCGACGGCAATCCGAACGTACAATTCAGACACTTGAAGATATGCTCCGACCGTGTGCGTTAGAATGGCATGGAAACTGGGATAACTACTTGTATTTGATCGAGTTCTCCTACAATAATAATTGGCAATCAAGTATTGGTATGGCCCGTATGAAACACTTTATGGCAGAAGATGTCGAACACCGACTTGTTGGAATAAAGTTGGAGAACGTGATCTCGAGGGCCCAGATTTGGTACAAGTTACTACCAAGAAGGTGGAGATCGCACGTCAAAAGATGAAAGAGGCTCAAGCTCGTCAAAAGAGCTATGCCGACAGGCGACGACGACCTATCGAGTTCCAACCAGGAGATAAAGTTTTCTTGAAAGTTTCCCCAACTCGTAGTATCAAACATTTCAGTGTGAAAGGAAACTTGAGCCCGAGATATATTGGTCCCTTCGAAATTCTAGAAAGGGTTGGAGCTGTGGCGAACTGATTATCTATACCGCCACAATTGTCTCATTTTCATAACGTTTTCCATGTATCTTCATCTCGAGGATACATATATCACCCCCTTCACGTCATTGATTATCCGTTGAAGCGAACAAAACCTGATATGTCTTATCGTGAGGAGCCTGAGGCGATTCTTGATCTCGATGAGAGAGGTACACGGAAGAAAGTGATTCATTTCGTAAAAGTTCTTTGGAAAAATCACTTGAAACGTGAGGCGATGTGGGAAACCGAAGAGCATATGCGATGGGAGTACCCTGACTTCTTTAATCGTTGTAAGTTTCCCGTCTAAGTTCGATTTCGAGGACGAAATCTCTTTTTAAGGGGGGGAAGAATTGTAAGACCCGATTTTAACCGTTTCGTTAACTTGTCGTTCTTCTTTATCGTACTTTTGTCAACCAAAGTTAGTAGGGGTTGAATTTGTCAAAATCAAATTCTTTATAGTTTGTTTTCTTTTTAAACAAAAGAGATATATATGTATGTATGTATAAAATTTCAATTTATAAGAGTAAATTACATTGCTACGTTCCTGTGGTTTCTTTCTTTCCACCGCCATCACCATATCCTCTCAACACATTCATTTCTTGCTCAAATTCTTCCTTATTATTGAAGCAAACAAAGATTAAACTTCATATTCCGACTCATGTTGTCAAATCCTTCTTGAAGGTATAATCTTCTTTATCTTTTGATAGGTTTTGAAATAGTTCTTGAGATGGTTTATCGAATTGGGTTTAGGCTTAAATTTTGTGTTATGCATGTTTAGAATACCTTTACTTGGTCAATTTTGAAGTAGGAATCAACTGGGTAAAGTGTAGTTACAAACTGATAAGATTTTATCAGTTCGTTAAATCGCACACCAAGTGTTCGATTTAATGTCTAAGAGACCAAAATGACTTGATTAAGCTTAGGATGAGAACCTTTGAACTTTATTTAGTGGTTTTAACTCTTGCATGTAGTAAATTTACGAAGATTTGATCATTGTAGCATAAGTTGACAAAAGTCGAACAATCGGTTTACGAGTTTTGGTAAAACTCAGCAACTTTGAGAGTCTATAACTCTCTGCTCATTACTCCGTTTGAGCTGAAATTTTGCAGTTAGATAGCCCTTCGTATGTACTTCAATTCGTATTTAGAAAGTCAGACCCAGTTCTACCTCGGAATGGGTCGAAACATCGCGTTTTTGGGGCTGGTCACTGCAGTTACGGACCAGTCTCTGCTTTCTTGTAAAATCCGTATAAAATCAACGGATAATCCAAATGCGATGATTCCAATTGGAGTAGAACCATAAGAGACCGTTCTACAGCTTTCGTTTAGAACTTGTAGTCTATATTGGCCTCTAGATGGGAGAAAAACGCTTGTGAATACAGCGTTCAGAAGCTGAAATTGCAGAAAACGAAACCGAGTGCGACCGACTTTTGAATTTGGTTTTGTACCGCCTATCCGACCGTTTCTTTTCAGAATTAAGTAGTTAAAAGCCTTTAGGATCTATGTGTACTGTTATAAGATTTAGTGTGAGTCTTACATCATTCAAGTGTTAACCATTTATCGTTCCTTAGGCTCGCGAACAATCAATCCTTGCTGTAAATTTTGTTCAAAAGCGTCTTATTTTGCAAGCTTGGTTAAGGTATGGATTTCTATTCCCTTGACTCGTGGGACAACTACTTGCTGTAGTTAACTCTTCCTAGATGTGGTTCACCACCTTGCGATTGACCATGAGAACGTGGTCAATGAAATATGGAATTATATATATAGTTATATATAAAATTATTGAACCTTTGTCATTGATTTTGATTTTATCTTGGAGAATTCTATGCTTGAACGTTTTCACGTTTTGTTATAATGTTTTGTCTTGAAATAACGATGAACTTTGTGAAGTATATGGAACTTGTTTCTATCATGTTTTGGATTGAATTATTTTGAGTTCCGTGATTTATATCGAATTGGATTTTATGAACGCCATCGGGTAAGTGGCATGTCACTGGTTTTTGTTGTTTTGACATGACCCAATTAATGGGCACGTTAGTTGGGATGCCTTCTGTGGCGGCTTTGTAGTCACGGCGTCCTGCAGGTGAACGCGGTCCCGAGGTTAAGTCCAATAGTGGCTTACGTGAACCCACCTCGTGGACTAGGCCTATTCTGTGGGTTCCAGGGCGGATGGATCGATCCTAGAATTTACCCAAAGAATAGAACAGAACAGAACATGAGACCGTGGTTAAATCCACGGGGGATTCGAGCGTGTGTGCCCGCATGCCAGATCCAATAGTTCGTGTGGTTTGGCCACCCCACGAACACGTGAACTGGAATTGACGGAACGTATGAACATGAATTGATGGATTTTATTTTTATTATGATTTAACGTGAATTGTGAATTATTTAAAGTTACCGTGCGTTTTAATTGAACTGAATTATGAACTTTGAATCTTCTTTGAGTTTTCATGATTTTATTTTAGTTGAATTAAAAGTCTTCCGCTTTGTTTTCGATATTCTATGTTGGTTCCAGTTATTAATATAATCCATTCACTGGGCCCATGCTCAGCCGTGTTTCTTGTTTTCTAACACGGCAGATTCGAAGTGATTCAGTTGGGGGCGGGATGAGAGATTGAGCATGCCGCTTCAGGGTTATAGATTCGCCTAGCTGTATCAAAGGTTGTAAAATAGTTGTTAAAATGTAATTGTCATATTTGTAAGCACATTTGAGATGTTGTATTATATATTTGGAGTATAATAGTAGCTCTGAATTTGTGTGTTATTTTAAGTCCCACTAGTGACGTTCCCTATTCGGTTTGGACAAACGGGGATGTTACAATTATAGTAACATGCATTTATATTAATTGGACCAAATTGCATCAAAATATAACATACTTTGATTTTATTCCTATTTTGGTTAATATATCACTAAAACTATAAAATTTAAAAGGAATATTTGGCCGGATTGGATGAATTTATAGAAGCTGCTCAGAATTATCGAGTGACAGGTGGAGAAAGTAAGATTTGGTGTCCTTATCGAGATTGTACTAATTTTTCCAAATACAATGATCTTAATGTAGTTAAATGACATCTAATTTTATGTGGGTTTATGCATGGGTATACTTGTTGGATACGATAGAGAATTTTAATGATACACAGTTGATCATGATATTCTCGACAACAATGAAAACCATGAATCAGATAATACCATATGTGATAATTTAGATGAAATGTTACATTATGTGGAGGATGATATTTCCGATAAGAATTATGAGAAATTTGAACAATTGTTTGTCGACTCTGAAAAACCATTGTATGTTGGATGTGAAAAATCCACCAAACTTTCAGCTGTGTTAAGATTATTTAACTTAAAAGCAAGCACCGGTTGTAGTGATAAAAGTTTCACAAGTTTCTTGAAAATACTGCATGAAATGCTTCCAGAAGATAACGAGTTACCGGTTTCAGTATATCAGGCGAAAGAACTCATGTGCCCGATAGGATTAGAAATAGAAAGAATACACACATGCCCAAATGATTTCATGTTGTATAGCAATGCAGATGCAGATCTAAGTGAGTGTCGCATATGTGGCACATCAAGATATAGGAGAAACCTGAATGAAAAAGAACAATGGTGGGAAACGAAACAATGGTCCTCCTGTTAAAATGTTGTGGTATTTTCCTATTATACCAAGATTGGACGATTGTTCGCAAATGCCAAAGATGCAAGGTTGTTACATTGAAATGCTGAAAAACGTAAAATGGATGGGAAAATTAGACACGTTGCTGATTCTCCTAAATGGAGGAATATCGATCGAATATTTGAAAATTTTGGTAAGGAAAACAGAAATGTGCGGTTGGAGCTTAGTTCAAACGGAATTAATCCATTCGGAAACATGAGCAGCAGATTATTCATGAAGCGCATAATATTTGAACTTGGCCTATTCTTCTTTCTATTTACAGTCTTCCACCATGGTTATGCATGAAGCGCAAGTACATCATGATGTCATTGCTTATTCAGGGTCCCAAACAACTAGGAAATAACATTGATGTGTATTTGGCTCCATTAATTGAAGACTTGCAGAAATTATGGAGTCTAGGAGTCGAAGTATATGATGCGTACAACACGGAATGTTTTCTACTACGAGCCATGATCTTTTGCACCATAAATGACTTTCCGGCCTATGGGAATTTGTCAGGATACAGTACAAAGGGAGAAAAAGCATGCCTTGTATGTGAAGATGACACATATTCTCTACGGTTGACAAATTATGGGAAGTATGTGTATATAGGCCATTGAAGCTATCTTCCAAAGAACTACCAATATCGCAAGCTAAATTCAGTGTTTGACGAAAACTGAGCATCGTTTAGCATGAAAATCTTAAAATGGAAAAGTTGTATATTTTCACGTTAAAGATCTAGGCATTGTTCTCAGAAAAGGTCGTCTTGCACATCCCAAAAATATTTGGAAAAAGAAATCTATTTTTTGGGATTTACCATATAGGGAGTATTTTGACATTCAACACTGTCTTGATGTTATGCGTATTGAGAAAAATGTTTATGCAACTTGATAGGGATGCTGTTGAACATTCCAGGGAAACAAAAATATGGGATCAAAGTTCGAAAGGAGATGGTGGAAATGGGGATTTGATTGGAGCTTGCTCTTGTTGAAAATGGAAAACGCACATATCTACCACCAGCTTGCTATACCTTGTCGAAGGTAGAAAAGACAAAATTTTGTCAATGCTTACGTGGTATCAAGGTTTCGTCGGGCTATTATGCTAATATTAAGAAGTTAGTGTTAATAAAATTGGTTGGTATGAAGTCTCATGATTGTCATGTGCTATTGACGCATATAATTCCTAATGCAATTCGTGGAATATTGCCTGAATGAATTCGACACACAATTACAAAGCTTTGCTTGTTTTTTAGCATGATTCATTCAAAGGTGCTCGAGCCTAAGGTGTTGGATTCATTGGAAAGGGATATTATCATTACTCTCTGCCAACTAGAGATGTATTTTCCACCTTCCTTTTTTGACGTGATGATATACTTGATATCCTGTTTTCTACTTGGGTAGGTTTGGAGGCAAAAACCAGGTTTTCAATTCTAGGAACCGATTAGCACAAATTTAACCAAGCCGATAAGGATCGAATGTGGATGGCCATTAAGTTATATAACATGTTTACATTAACTTATATTGTAGTTATACGAGAAATTAGATATGATTGACTGTTTGACTATATTATTTTGACAAAACAACGACATTGGCATTTATCAAACGACACTCTCAAGAAGGAAACGTTGCGTATTGCATGTACAGGTCGAAGAAACTTTAAAAAGAATCTCAAAGCAGAGCACATGAAAAAAATAGAAGTCCTTGCATCGCCCGAGTTCAATTTTATCGATGAGGAAACGTGGCAAGCATTTTGCTCGAAGAAGTCTAAGCCAGAATTTCAGGTGTTCGAGAACCTTCATCTTCATTGCTTAAGCTAAAGTTAAAAGTAATTATTTTTAATATGTTAATGTATTAAGCAAAATAAATAGAGCACACACAAAGGAGAACAAGAACCCACAACATTTAGGATCATGGGGCTATCATAGGAAATACGATGTGTGGGATAAGGAGCAGGAAGAAGGTGTAATGCCCGATATAATCGGCATGATGCACAAACACTCACGGCATTGGATATTAGCAAGGAGGGTAAAAGGAGCGAATAAAACATATATGTTAGAGGAGCATATTTGACCGTGGCAAAAGAAATTGTGAGCTATAGACATATCTTCATTTTATATTGTTTATCACATCCTTTATTACTTACTTTTATTTGTTCAACATGATAAATGCAAAATGATATCTAGTTCTCTAAGGGAGATTGAGACCCTAAATTAGGAATTGATCATTTGGTAGCAGTGTTGGGATCTGAACACCCAAGTCACAGTAGGGGTGTAGGCCATACTGTGGGTTTGCGTGTAGAGTTAGGAACTAAAAATAATAAGAGCAAAAACAAAGATAAGTCAGACTCGAGCGCGGATATTTTAAGTTACGTGCACAAATACAACGGGGGAGGAGAATTTGAGGAACGTGCGGAGTTGGAGAGGAAAGAATGGGAGGAACATGCAGAGCAGAAGAAAAGAGAATGTCAAGAGCAAGCAGATAAGGAGAAGAAAATGTTGGAGGAGCATTTGAAGCAATTGGAGCAGACGGTTTTTGTGAGGAATGATGCCATCATAGTTGAAATCCTAGGGTTGCACAAAGGTAGTGTTGGCTCATCTATTTGCACTTCACGTCTCTTATCCATTAAGGTGACTCTTAATCCGTATATGCTTAGTTATAGAAATTTAGATGACCCATTGTTTAATTTAGATGCTTCTATATTATGTTTGTAGTATGCTACCGTGTGTGAGTTGCTTTCGGGTTCAAGAAAGCTAAAACGTAGTTGCTTAGGGTTTTGCCTTTCCTTTAGAGCATGAATTTATAGATGGTGTTCGAATTGAGGAAGGGTATATTAAAGTTCGTGTAAAGCTAGTAGCGGAGGGATGTGAGAGGTTTCCACTCCTTATGCTATTGCCAAATGTTAATATAACCAAGCTAGGTGATGCCCTTGCCAGCTGCATTCAATGGGATCAACAAGTTTTGATGCTCCAACCAGTATATATATGTTTAACTTTCTAGCTCAATTCAGTAACATCTTTTTAAGGGAGAATTTCTTCTATGTCCTTCTAAAACTCCTAAATTACTTCTATATCCTTCTAAACATTCAAATTACTTCTATATCCTTTTAAACTTTTGAAACTCTCTTAGATATCCAAATACATATTTTAATGTTTATGAAATCATTTAAATATCAATAAAATTTTAATTATTTATAAATTTACTATACTACCCTTATATTATCTAAATATTTTTCATTTTTCTTAAATATCTAATTTCATCCTCGTAAGAATAAACCCTAATCATAATTTATGAACCCAAAGTATAGAACCCCAAATCAACCCAGATTTTAAAACCCAAATATCAATCAAAATTCAAAAGTTATGGATAAATGAAATCAAACTCATTGAAAATTAACCTTTGTTCGTCATCTGCTATTAAAAGGAAGAACCAAAAAGAATAAAAAACCCTAAAAATCTGAGTTTGAAATCTAACTGGAGTTCGAAGAGCCATTGGAGGTCGTCGATTCTGATCAAGCTGGTGTGGAACATGATGAAACTTCATTCTGATTTGGAAATGAATCAAATTTTAGAGCAAGAAAAAGCTAATTGGGCAAAAAATTTGCTTGAGCATGCAAATGTGAAAAATGAAGCTGTTGATGGTGTGAGTAAACGAAGGGGCGTTCGATTTCATATGAGGGATTTGTGTAAATCGATGCTCAATCTCAAGAGGGAGGATCTCAATTTGTGCTTGGTGATTATAATATGTTGAATTGAAACTAGGGATTTGGTGGAAATAGAAATTAGGGATTTTGTCATTTTGTGACAAAGAATGGGGTGAAGGTTTCAATTAAAAAAGCTTTGTCCTGTTATAAAACTTTTGGAAAAGGTTTGTTGAACAAAGTGGTTTGTCCATGCACATGCTCAAAATACATATGTTGAATACTTGAATTGAAACCAAGATTTCTTTTTTTCTTTTTTTATATAGTATTTGAAGGGTTTGATTTTATCTACTTTACCTGCAGATATTAGGTTGTTGATTTGTGGTTTTATATTTGGGCTTTTTAATTTATAATTAGGGTTTATTCATATGATGATGAATATATATATATATATATATATATTTAAGAAAAATGAAAAATATTTAGATAATATAAGGGTAGTATAGTAAATTTATAAATAATTGAATTATTTTTTAAGAGATATCCCAGACCACATTGGGCCCAGACTAATCATCGGCAATTTTGGGCCAAAGCCCGACTGCTAAAGTATGCAGCCCGGGGTCGAAGCCCCGGTACCTCCAGAATGCGTCCCCCAGGGCTCGAACTCAGGTTCACCACTATATAGTGCCCAAGCTTACCACTAGGCTAACACTCCTTTGGTAATTGAATTTTTATTGATATTTAAATGATTTCATAAACATTAAAATAGGTATTTGGATATATAAGGGAGTTTCAAAAGTTTAAAAGGATATAGAAGTAATTTGAATGTTTAGAAGGATATACAAGTAATTTAGGAGTTTTAGAAGGACATAGAAGAAATTATCCCTTTTTTTGAATACCCATCATGTTCATTGACGTTATTATTATTTTTAACTAGACACTTACCACTACCAATAAACCTATAACACCGGGCCCAACCAGTGACTCTACTCCTATTCCCCCATTGATCACCTCCACCAAAGTGCCACCGAACCCCTAAGGTATTTGCTTGACTCGTGAATATATATAATATATATATATATATATGTATTATTGTCACCTTATTTCATAAGATAATTAGTGAAGTGAATCGCTAATGTAGGTATAAAAAGGCGACGAGACTCATTCGAAAGGAGTGGACCTTGCATTTGCACCCTAGAGTAAAACACAAGGTTGCCAAGATGAAGTCGTTGACTAAAAAAATTTGCATGGAGGGCCTACATAAAAGCCTACATTATAATCAAAATTTGGTTAAAAATGGGGTAACGGCTCAAGTTGAGGCAGAGATTTTGGCCCAACAAAAACTTATATAGCGGTCAAGTATAGTGACTTGGAAGACTTGATGACAAATGGTTGGCTCGACCAAAGTGTCATCACTTGGTTTTTGATGTAAGTTAATTCTTATATATGGCTTGTCAATTTTTCAATTTATCTATACTAACAATATTCAATTATGTCACATCGTAATGTTTTAGGCATCTACATGTGGTCTTATCTATTAACTTAAAGAATCGATGTGCGTTTATAGAACCAACAACAATTAATGCATATGAGATTCAACGAGTTGATCCCAACACCACAAAGATAATCTTTAACACGATGATGCACAAGATAGATATGGATTTCTTTTCTGCACCATATTGGTAGGGGTAAGATACACAGATACATATATATATATATATAGAGGAAAGTTCAAATAAGAACCTCTTTTTGGTTGTGAACGTGAGGACAGCCGAGAGCGCGACACGTGGCGACTTTGAGTGTGGTCCCCCTCTTTAATTCAATGCCCTCCCATGAATCGCGCCTAGTCATCCGCCATGGATTTGACGTGGCGCCTAGTCATCCCCACGTGTCGCGCTCTCGGTTGTCCTCACGTTCACAACCAAAAAGAGGTTCACATTTGAACCCACCCCTATATATATATGCATGTGTATGTGTGACTATTCTATTATATATATACAATTTACACATTGGTTTTACTATCATTATTATTTTAAACATTTGAGGAATCGCTAGTCGCTGTTGATCATTCGTCCTAGACATCACTTGGTCTATGTACTAGATTCGATAATGTCACATGCAAAGACATCTACAACTTACAAAATCAAAGAGTTCATGGACATGTAAGTAATGTATTACTCGTAAATACTTGTTATTTCATTATATAGTTAATCGATTATTAACATAAATGTATTGCGATATTCATTTTAGGGATATTAAAGAATATAATAAAGCCGTAGGTCCTCATCAAACCGATATTGCAACTCAAATTACATGGAAGCTTATTAAGGTATAATTAACATATCATACAATGCAGTGCATTTTGTACAAGTGTCTAATTATTATTTTTAATTACAATTTAGTGTAAAAAAAAGAGGGATAGGAGTTTGGTTACCCCGTAATCAAACAATTATTCAATTATGTCATGAAAGAGCAGTATGCTTTCTCAGAAAGGAGAAGAAGGTATCAACGACAACAACAACAACAACAACAACAACAACAACAGGTTTTATTACGGGGGTACATATTTGTTAAAACTTGCTTTCATTTATCTCTATATTGCACAAAATACTTAGTTTTGGAAAATGACATGCATGATCATCTAACAAATGACACATTTGTTTATTTGCTCACCTAGCTTATTCCATTAAGCCACTGTTTGTACACTATTTCTAAATAATCACATATAGTGTCCAAAGTCACATCTCACGCATTCCCTGCTTTTACCGACAACTAGTACACTCATGCTTATACTTTAGAGTTTTTTTTTACTATTTCTCCTTATAATTCATTTACGTTATTCATCTAATTATAATCATAGAATTGGGTTATTTGGTTGATATGATGTAATCATATCATACCATTTATCCGTCTTAACAAATACACAAACTACTTACATTATATTTTTTTTACTAGTCATCAACTCCATACTTATACGTAACCGCCTTACTATTAGTGATCACTTACCGAAATGACACGGCAACATACAGACTGTTTTCCCATCCCTTGGAACTTTGTAGAGTCGGTAAAACACGGTAAAAGGGTATATCTGTATTTTTCTTTTTTAGGCCATAAGACACTACCATCACCATACATCACATTTTTGTGTTTAAGGTCTATCAATCTCTACTATGCTATGATTAAAAACTATCACACACTTGTTATGGTATGTTTCCTTTCAAAATGTTTTACTATGTATTATTTTCTACATATAAAACCATTCATACTACAAACACTTGAAAATGTAATTAAGATAATTCTGTTGATAGCTCGCTCATTCAAAAATCACAATATGTAGTGTTGGTCCCAATGAGGTGACCTTCAAGCAAGGATAGTGTTTGGGATTATAGAAGGGGGGTTGAATATAATCACACAAAATGTCACTTTTAAATTCTTGTTGTATTAACAATATGAATTTACAGATTGTTGCGGAAATAGAAAAGACAATGAGTCTAAACTAAACAATCTAAGTTCTTTTACTATGCACTAGAGTGAGAAGATGTAAGAAAGAAGATAGAGGGAATAAAGAAAGAAAGGATTAGGGTAGTTTTAGGATGAAGAAGAAGTATGGAGAACATCTCTTCAAGTCCTATTTATACCCAATGCATTAAATGCATGTAGACTCACTTTTGTGTACGTGTCACAATGTAAGTGGTCCTTTGTACTATTTACTATAAACAAATACCCTTTGCATGGTGTGCAAAAGAGGAAGTGTGTAAACAGTTGCCTTGAGGTCTGATAAGTACGGAGGGAACAGTAAAGAGACTGTCCTTATGTACTTTTGTGTCAGTAAAGGCGGATAATCCTTTTGTGCATTAGACTAAGACATTACACTAATCCTTCAGGATCAGGATACTGATCAGTGACTAGAGTCCTGAAGCTGGTGCTGTTCAGGGTCACTTGTATCCTGATGAATCTTCAGGATGTTATACGATATTGAGCAGCCTGCTATCACTGAGTTCCGTCTTCAGATCACGAGCATGCTGTTCCTGTCATCAGCTAATTCTTCGACGTCGCTGATGGTTCTTTGAGTATGATCTTGATGTCTTCAGGAGGTCTTCACTTCAGTGGACAGGATCAGTAGACTTCAGAACAGACTCGTTCGTCTCCTGATCCTGATCATGATCCTGATTACTATAAAAATAAGTTACAGCATAAGTAACATGGAATAACACTGAACAGACTCAGTGATAATTCCTCAAGCTATAACAGAAGTAAAACCTATTCACTAAGTAAAGATTCAGGATCATTATCATTTCATCAGGTCTTAGGAGAGCTGGATCAACAATCTCCCCCTAAATGATAATGATAAGACAATGGAGAAATTGTCTAAGTCTAGAAAGAAAAAAATTTCTAAGTCTAGATGAAACAGTAGGAAATAGAACTCATAAAGGTACATGTCCCATTTACTGTTTTGAGGGATCTTTTTCAGTACTATGATGGAATAAAGTACAATGCACTGAATTGCATTTTCATTAATCTCAATAAGGTTACAAGAGTAAAGAAAATACAAGAGTACATAAATGAAGTACTGAAAGAAAAATTACAAAAATTCTAACTATCAGAGTCTTCGCTAATTTCTTCAGTCTTGACTTTAATTGGAACAGGAGTATCACTGAAGGCGATTCTATGATCGAGTATAGCTTTGACAGTGCGAACGATCTCTTTATTATCTTGGTTTGTCTTGTCCTTTTGAGCAGTGAAGAGAACAGAAACCAAGTGTTCATATGGTGCTTTGTGTAGCTCACTGAAACGCTGAAAGCGTAGAATCTTGGAGTTGTCGCTTACACAAATACCATGAACAGGTTCTCTGATGACTTGTCCTTCAGAGAGAGAAACTCCTGGAGGGAGTGAAAGATCAAGCATCGAGAGGTCCAGTGGCTTGACAACCATCCTGGGCATGCAAGGAGTTGGTCTCCTTGTTGAAGCACCCGCTGATCTTCGAACAGGAGGCTGAGGCAGTGCTGAAGAAGGTTGGAGAAGGTCATCAGGAATTTCGGTTGTTCTTCTGATGCGTGCAATAAGTCCATTTATGACTTCTTCTACTTCAGCCCGATAGTTTCTGTTGGCTTTGGGAAGTAGGCTTCTGATCTCGTTCCACTCTCACAAGTTGTATCTTTCCAACTTGTCAAGAGTGTGTTGCACATCCTTGACTCCTGAGCGTTTGACGGTGATCCATGTTTTTGCTCTTTTGCCGCGTGTTCGGCTGAGATGGATTCCAGAGATAGCAGCACCATGTTTCCTGAGGTGTAGGCGGTCTCGGCACCAGTCAAGCTCTGAGTTTGCTTCTTCAGACTGAACTTCAGCGTTTCTGTTGAAGACCTTCAGCGCGGCCTTCTGTGCTAGAACAAGATCAGCACTTATTTCAGCATCTTCTTCAACAAAATCCGATGCAAGCCTTCGAGCGGCTTGAGCAGAGAGGAAAGCTTCCTTCTGCTTCTTATTGTGCTCCTCCTGAGCCTGTACAGCGTTGTTGTATTCCTCCTGTGATAGATAGGCGAACTCGGAGTCCCAAGAGGTACGAAGAGGAATTTTTACTCTTGTACTCTCGAGTCGCTCTATCACGACGTCTAAACGCCCATCCCTGTTGACAGTAGCAGAGTTGTCAGGGTAATTCTCACCTTCAGATCTAGGAGAGTTAGAGGGAGGTGATCTGGGAGAAGAAGCAGGGGTAGAGAAGTCATCAGAGATGAATTCATCATCTGATGAGAGGCATATGGTTTTAGGAGGGGCTCGGGTTTCAGGGGTTCTAGAGGAGGATGTTTAGGGTTAAAGCGGGTTGGTCTAGAAGGAATGGATTCAGTGTTTAGAGGAGTTACTCTGAATGTCATTCTGCTTAGTTCAGCTCGTGTCTGTTCTGATGGACTGTTCTCCATAAGGCGAACAATCTCACCAGTGACAGAACCGAAGTTCACATCATAACACCCAGAGTCATCTTGGGTTTCAGGTTCAGAGGTTTGTTTGGGAGAAGATTGAGGTGTTGGTTCAGGGGTAGGTTGTTTGGGTGGTTGGTAGACAACCATTTGTAGGTTGTTTATTGGTGAGTCTTCAGAGGAGGTGTCGAGTGTGATGGTTTCTGGTGTAGGTTTAGATTTAAAAAGGGTGGAGATGGGTTGGTTATCAGAAGATGAGGGAGAGGATGGTAGTAGAAACGTACCAGGTGCACCGGGGTTCTCCCCCTGAGAATGTGCAGGCCCTGGAGTGGGCGTTGAAGCTGGCACCTTCTCGACGAAGAAGGTGTCGTCGTCTTCTTCATCATCATCATCATCATCATCATCATCCTCGTTTGTTCCCCCTGTTCGTTAGTTCTCCAGTTGGTGGAGGGGGAGTAAACGGAATGGTCTCTCGGCTGTCTCTCCCCCTCAACAGGTGCCTGTAGTAAGGCGGCTGTTGAAACACTCCGCTGGAGGAGAGAGGCCATGTTGGCGTTGAGCTTCCTGGTAATGAAGGAAGATGAGAGCAGGGACTGTAGAAGTTCCCTATCAGCCGTAGTGAACGACGGCGGCGGAGGAGGAGCAGTGGCTAGTGTGTTTACTGCAGTGGCGAGCTCAGCCACTTTCTCCTGTAGGGCTCTAAGGCCACTCTCCTGTGCATCCAACCTCTGCACCACAAGTTGTTGGAAGTTGGTGGTGGAGGTGGAGTTGTTGTTGACCGCGGTGGAGAGAGCGGGCAGCGCCGTGGCCTTCAGGTCGTCGACAGTGTTGGGTTTTTGTGAATATCCTCGGATCAAGCTGACTCGAGGATTAACACGAATTTAACGAACCTCACTGGTTTGATAAATCTCATAGGTTTAAAACAAACTGTTAAAACCCACGCGATCAGAAACACGCTGTTTCCGATCTTATTATGCGGAAGCGATAAAAGCTAAAAACCCTTAAAGCCAATTGATCTTTTAATTGTCTTAGTTTAATCCTAATAGATTGGATTAGATCAATTTACCTGGATTGCTCGAGAATAGTCCACCGGTGATCGACCAACGAACGTTCTTCTAGTTGAACCGAATGAAACCTAAACAACCGAAAAAACGGAAACCGACTGGGGGGGGGGTCGGCGCCGGTTGGAGAGAGAGAGAGAGGAACTGAAAACTGAATTATTGATTGAAAGCCCCTTAATTTCCTTTAGCCCATAAGCCTTATTTATATGGAGGAAAAACAGTGTTTGTATGAGATTCAGTTTCCTTTTATAATTATCTCTAATCCTCTTTCCTTTTTTAATAACTGGAAAAGAATTTGCATATGAAAATTATAATTATATATATTTATCTAATATATATAAAAACTTATTAATTAACTATTATATATTTATTTATCTAATAAATATATAATATCCTAATTAATTAATAACCCTCCAACTTCGGTAATTCTGACTGAAATTACCCAATTGATTTATAATACACTATTATAAATCCTAACTCTCCATTTCTGGGTTTCATCTAACTTGTTCGACTTATAGGTCCTCACAGGTGTGACCCTCAAGTGTCTTGTAACATTGGATGTGTAATCACTTGGTTTGTCAACTCTGCACATAATTCCTAACAGACTCCCACTTGTGCAAGTTGTCAATACCACCTTTGATTATACGGACCTAAGGAGGCCCCTAGACAGGCACTTAGGCTGACCAGGTTACAAGAACTCTTATACCCAGACTGGTGATATAAACATTCCGTAAGGAACTTGGTATCTATGAAACCACTGTTCATTTGATTGGGTATATCTTGGCTTTTCCCTTTGCATCGCGATATTTCATCTGTGAGTATGAGCTTGGAAAGTGTCAACTCTAAATACTCAAGATTCTGTTTTCTTGATTATCTGACTTTTACTGATAGGTAAACGACAAAGAACTAATCAGTTCGTTTGGGCATGGCCATGCACTTCATCAGTATACTTAGTCAGTCAAGATGGGCCCAGAAATATCTCTCTTCTGAGAAGAGGTGCAAATCCCATCTTGCATATCTGCCTTTAACACCACGGCTTCCGCTGAATCTAGTTACACCCTTTACAGCCACCCTGTTACGGTGTAGCGGTTGAGTGCACTAAGAATTGAGTAGTCCTCGTGATATCAAATCAGATACCTCAGGTGATAGGGACAACCACTGTGAGATTCACTTATGACTTCACTCCAAGAAGTAATCTCAACCGCGGATCACGTCCGATATTTGCTACTCTATCAAATATCTGTGCAACTTTTAGTCTACAACACTTGTAGCTGTTATTCAGCAATTGATCATAACTACCTAAAAGTTCACAATGACTTTAACACCTTTATCATGCTCCCACAATGATAAGTTGTCACGAACAGATTTTGAATGAAAAATGGGAGACTGGTTTCATTCCTGGATATATTAAAACATGCAAAATGTGAAAGTGATAAAGAAATCAATCTTGTATAGTCCATATTACACGCTGTAATAATAACAAGATTGAATGTCTTTTCTTTAATAACTTTCATAATATCTATTTAACGTTTGTTAAATACTGGTCTAAAATAAAGTATCACCTATCTTTAGTTTAAACCCTTTGATTAAAGTTTACCATTTTAATCAAAGTGATAACCAAATAATACAAGTATGTTTTTACGATCTACTTGTATCTGCTAATCATTGTTTTGCAAACACCTTCTAAAACAATAACTAGACTTTTATCATATTCCATGAACTTGGAGACCTGGACTAACTTCCAGTTCCTGAATATGTGAGACTGCAACTTTCCTTAGCTGCTGTGTAGATGAATGATTTCTACCTGAAATCAGATTCCATTTGCAATGCTGGCAAATTTACTGAAATCTTATATTTTAATCCAACACTTTAATTATTGATTTTAAAGTCAGTCATGACCTTTGTTTCAAGGGTCTTGAAACTTTTATCCTTTTGACTAAAAGGGTAAATTATATCTTTATGAATTCTTATCCTATCCGGATTTATGAATTCCGAGATATATCAATAATTATATCTTTTATTCTTTTATCTTAGACTAGATAGAGAATAAATTGGGCTCCCACTTACTTATATAAAAAACTAACTATTACTCAAAATTTTACCATTGACTTAGTCAAAACTTTGATTAGTCAATTCTAATTTTAAGTAATGAACTTTGAGAATTTCCTTTTATGAAACTTAACTGGATTTGGTCAAATCCTAATTCCAGATCTTGGAATCTTTCTAGTTTCATAAATACTGTTATTAACGCTATCTGAGTTAATATTCTAAATTCTCTCTTTAAAACATTTGAATAATAAAACTTGATCAAACTAGATTAGTTAATTCTGAGAATTTCTTTTATAAAACTTAACTGGATTTGATTAAATCCTGATTCCAGAACTTGGAATCTTTCTAGTTTTACAAATACTGTTATTAACGCTATCTGAGTTAATATTCTAAATTCTCCCTTTTGATCACAAAACTTATTATTCATAATTTTTTTATTCTCAAAACACATTCCTATAGAATCTCGTGTGTTTTGATAGTTTTTATACAAATTACTTCAATTTAACAGATTTTATTGAAGTAACTATAACAGGCAATAACTAGGATCATACAAATCTAAGCACAATCAGATATTTCAATGTCAAGATAATAATTTTTGAAAATAAAACCATAGAATTATAAATTCAAAAATTACAATCATCCAAAAACTGTTTAAAACATGAAAACTAGAAATAGCTGTTTTAAAACTTAAATCCATAAATATCTTGACTTAAATTGAAATAAACTTGTACTTCAGATCCTCAGCAACCTCTGGGCATTTCACTTCTGACCTCCTGCAATAATTGCTCTAGGTATCAGTATACTTGTAAATCAACAAGTAAGAAGTGACAAGTCAAAGCAATCATAAATTTTCTGAGGTTTACATACCTGCTTCATGACGCTTAGGGCAGTTTTGCCTCCAGTGACCGATCTCATTGCATATAAAGCAGCGGTTTTCGGTCCTAGCTTTGTTTGGCTTAACCTTCTTGCCCTTGCCCTTGCCTTTGCCTTTCTTGGGTGCACTCTGGATGGCCTGGACTGGTCCTTTTCCTTTACTGGTGCTAGCATGCCCATTCTTCTTTTTAACCCCTCCGTCTTTCACCATCAAGACATCCTTGGTCTTGTTCTTGTTCCCCATATTCAGTTCAGCTGTCTTAAGCATGGAGTGCAACTCTGCTATTGTTTTCTCCATGTTATTCATATTGTAATTGACTACGAAGGGCCTGTAGTCTTCTGACAGTGAATTGAGTATGGTGTCTGTTGCTAGCTGCAACGGAATAGGATGACCAAGCCTCTCCAGATGATCTAAGTGTCGTTTCATTTTCATGACATGGTCACTTACTGATGTCCCTTTTACCATCTTGCACTCATTAAATGCTTTGGTGGCATCGTAGCGTTCTGTACGAGCCTGGGTCTGGAACATGTCCCTCAGCTGGCGGATCATGTCATAAGCATTTGTATTTATGAGCCCTGCTTGCAGATCTGGGCTCATAGTTGCTAGCATCAGACAGGCGACATCAAGGAGATCATCCGAGTGCTTCTTGTGGGCATTTCTGGCAGCAGCCGGAGCGTTTGCCGGAGGTGCCTCCCCAAGTGGCTCTTCAAGCACATACCATTTTCTCTCATGTCTGAGCACAATCATCAAATTGCGCTCCCAGCCGAGAAAATTAGAGCCGGTAAGTTTATCCTTCTCTAGGATAGATCGGAGGGAAAGATTGTTAGTGCTGGTAACAGTGCTTGCTATCTACACAAAATAAAACTTTTGGTCTTAGCAACTGTAAATAGATTAATTTCCAATAAAATATCAATAAACCCTTAAATGATCAATTTATTGGACTAGGATCCTTATTTCATACGTTCTGATGTGCGTAATGTTCTTGCTCCACCAGACCCGTATTTATTTCGGTAGGTAAGGACTTTTACCAATCATGTCTAGCTGACATGACTCCTAGATCTTTTCGGGACCATGGCAACTACCTGTGCATGTTTTAGTCCCTCTAAGTGCTTTTTGGCCCGGTACCACCCGGTGAACATTATAGTACCAAAACAGATCTCACCATTTTGGGGACCTGATCACTATACTCTGGCCGGTACCACCCGGAGATAATTCGCAGAGTTATGTAACCCCTCCAGCTTCAGTTTGAACACGGACGTTGAATGTGTGATCACTTACAACGCCTATGTACTTTACGCCGAAGGTGCCCCTAGATGGGTTGCACTACTGATCTATGATTTTCGGGGTTTTGAAAAACTTTACTTCCAGGCTTTTGAAAAACTGATTGTTATAAAGGCTACTTACGTTTTAAACTAACTGTTTCAAACATACATGTAATTTTAAAACCAATTGTTCTAAAATCTCTTGCTAATTAAAACTAACTGTTTTAATAGCACACCTAGTTGATTAAAACTAACTGTTTTTGTCAACTTTGCCTTTTATATAAAACAATCATCTATAGGTTTTAAAACAAAAAACTATTGTTTTGAAAAGTTTGGAAAAACTAATAATAATAAAACTTATATACCTTTTGTGATACAACCTAGTTTTAAAACAACAACTTTATTTAAAACTATTAACATGCAAGATATCACAAATAATTAATCAACCATGCAATTAAACAATAATTAATCACATGGTAGCTAATTATAGTTTTTGCCAACGTTTCCTAAGGACCAATAATGACCTATTTTACTAAAAGCTTCAAAACTCGCGCAGCTCCCACTGGCCTCGCCATGTTTTGTTAGTGTTCCGGTAAGTTGAGGAATTTTAGCAGCTCCCACTGGCCTCGTTATCCCGAATGAAACAAATATCTATCCTAAGGTCATTATTACATAAGGGTTGTAAATGGCACGCAGGCCTCCCCGTGAATATGTCAAGGGTCTAGTTTGGCAAATACTATAATAGATACAAACTCAAACTGAGATGTATATAAAGAACTCAAGCAATCGCAATTATATATATATATGTGCAATATAACAAAAGCAATATTATAATTACGAAAAATAAACCTGGATCCGTTAAAATTTATCTTGTCTCAATTATCGCAAAACTTGGTTTTATAACTGATTCGAAAAACAAACTGTCTTATGAATCAGAAACCTTTGGACTGAAAAATGGTTTTTACGTAAAACTGAGGTTTATAAACAATAAATTCTATTTTACAAAGCTAAAAGCATTTTATCCAAAAACAATCCATTTACCCAAAAAATATATCAAACGGGTTTTAATGATTCAGTTTTACAATATTGGCCCTTAGTGTTTAATTAAATAGTAAAAACATAAAATTAGGCCTATTTGAAAAACCGGTGAAAAATTCAACTGGTTTGAATAAATTTTATTGGATAAAAATAAACAGAAAAATAATTTTGGATAAGAAAGCCTAAAACCAAAAGATCTCTTTTGGGCCATAACTTGGTCCAAAGAACTGGGCTTTTGGGCCTGGTATCATTTAGGCCCAACAATACGAAAAACCCTAGGTCGATCAGAAGTCTGGTTCGTGTCGTGAAAGCGCGGCTTGCGCCGTGATTTCCTCGAGTCCAACACCGCACACTACTACCACCATGGTGGCTTCTGGCGGTCGTATCTGCCAGTTGATTGACTACCGCCACCGCTTGGCGCGGCCATGAGGCAGCCAGCGGTGGCCGGTTCGCACACCACCACCACCAAGGTGGTTTCTGGTGGTCGCTGTTTGGTGATTACAACCACCATCAGCTGCCGCCGCCACCAACACGGTGGTTTTGGTCAGCTACGGTTTAATCGGTAGCCGCCGCCACCGTTTTGCACGGCTTGGCCGGCGATTGCGAGAACCGGCGTCGACGGTTAAGAACACCGCCATCCACCACCGCTGTCGCGGTATCTGGTGGTTGCGGTGTGGCCTCGTCTTGGCCACGTTTCCATTTCGAACATCAAACGCCGCCACCGCCTTATCGCCGCTGATCAATGATCGATTAAACAGCCGTCGGCCACCACCTCGCTGGTGGTTTGGCCGTGGCGATTGCGAACACCAGATGCCGCTATCACCACCATGGTGGTTTCTGGCCGTTGATTGACTGCGGCTGTCGATCGGAAACAACCATTGCCTTCGGGCGATCCGGTTACGATCAATTGCCATTGCCACCACCGTCGATGTGGGTGGTGTGGTTGTGAGCAATCCGCAACCCGGCCATAGCCGGGTGGGGTGTGGACTGTCCACCAATCGCCACCGTCACCATCGCCTAGGCACGGCCTATTACGGCAGCCGGCGAATGGTTCGGTTTGATTCGGTCACCACTACCAATAATCGCCGCCATCGTCACCACCTAATCTGGTGGCAGACTCCGTCGGCGACCATCGCTTATCCACCACCGGACTGGTGGGGTCGGTCTGTGGTTTACATTCGACAGTTGACGCCGCCACCACCAATCGGGTGGTGCGGCTTGGTGGTCTGCGGTAGCGGCCGACGCCATCACCACCGATCTGGTGGTTTGGCTCGGTGCTTGGTTTGTTTTTCGTAACCGGTGATCGGCCTGGCGGTCCGGTCGGCTAACTGTCGCCGTTCCACCGCCGATCATTGGTTTGGTGTCTTTGGTGTGATGCGATAAAAACTAAAACTTTAAAACCAAAACGAGAATTAAAACGAATAACTTTAACGGATCTCACATAAACAGGATAAACTGATAGACAGATAAAAACTAAACGATTTATTAACAATGGCTCTGATACCACTGTTGGGTTTTTGTGGATATCCTCGGATCAAGCTGACTCGAGGATTAACACGAATTTAACGAACCTCACTGGTTTGATAAATCTCATAGGTTTAAAACAAACTGTTAAAACCCACGCGATCAGAAACACGCTGTTTCCGATCTTATTATGCGAAAGCGATAAAAGCTAAAAACCCTTAAAGCCAATTGATCTTTTAATTGTCTTAGTTTAATCCTAATAGATTGGATTAGATCAATTTACCTGGATTGCTCGAGAATAGTCCACCGGTGATTGACCAACGAACGTTCTTCTAGTTGAACCGAATGAAACCTAAACAACCGAAAAACGGAAACCGACTGGGGGGGTCGGCGCCGGTTGGAGAGAGAGAGAGAGAGAGAGGAACTGAAAACTGAATTATTGATTGAAAGCCCCTTAATTTCCTTTAGCCCATAAGCCTTATTTATATGGAGGAAAAACAGTGTTTGTATGAGATTCAGTTTCCTTTTATAATTATCTCTAATCCTTTTTCCTTTTTTAATAACTGGAAAAGAATTTGCATATGATAATTATAATTATATATATTTATCTAATATATATAAAAACTTATTAATTAACTATTATATATTTATTTATCTAATAAATATATAATATCCTAATTAATTAATAACCCTCCAACTTCGGTAATTCTGACTGAAATTACCCAATTGATTTATAATACACTATTATAAATCCTAACTCTCCATTTCTGGGTTTCATCTAACTTGTTCGACTTATAGGTCCTCACAGGTGTGACCCTCAAGTGTCTTGTAACATTGGATGTGTAATCACTTGGTTTGTCGACTCTGCACATAATTCCTAACAGACAGACGTCTGAAGGGAGGAAGAGGAGGTAGCCACCTGAGAGACCTTGTCATGGATTGCATCCAGACAAGGTATGGTGATGGTGACACCAGTAGGAGCAGGGGCGGCGGGCGGCAGCAGTAGAAGAGGCTGCGGCGGCTTCGGCGGCAGTGGCAGCGGCCTTGACAGAGGCCAGCTCGAGCTCCAAGGCCTGAAGCTGGGCCTTGTGAGCTTCTTCTTGCAGTTGCAGCGCAGAGCGGGCATCCTCCAGTTGTCGTTCAGCAGACTGATGACGTAGCTCAGCTGCGTTCAGCTGTCGGTCGGCGTCCGTGAAGATGAAATCATTGAAGGGGTCATCCTGATGTAGTTGAGGGTGCCCTTCAGTAGCTGCTCCTAAAGAACCTGAGGCTAGGAGGGTATCAGAACGATTACCCCCCTCATTCTCTGAGTGTTCGAGATGAACGACCTCAGGTTCTTGTGATATAGGAACAGTAACAGGAGTATCAGCCGGTGCCTTCTTTTTCTTTTGCGCCTTAGATTTGGCGCGTTTGGGCTGAGGTGGAGGAGAGGAGCCAGAGGGAGGAGGGCGCTTCAGGAGCGCCGAAGATGTTGTTGCAGCTTGAGCAGGAGCAGAGATAGGTTGCTCTTCTTCGTCTGGTTGTGGTCCAGGGACAACCAGGACAGAAGACAGAGGGACATCATCAGATTTCGGAGAAACCTGGTCCAGAAACTTCACGCCTAAGGCGTAGTTGTTGAAGTTTCCCTCCGTTGGGTAGTTGGTACCCATGTGCAGCGCCAGGACTGCGGAGAAGAACCTGGTGTAGGGAACGTTGGTCACCCTGGTCCGGTTCTTGATCTTCTTGACCATGTCGTCCCAGATACAGCGGACATAGTCAAACTTGCGATTCTTGATCGCAGAGTAGACCATGTTCTGTATGACCGTGGGGAATTGCTCCGTGCTCCCCGTCTTCCCTGTCAGACAGAGACCAAACATGTTCCATATGTAATAGAACGTAGCGTTTAGCCCCGTCTTGTGGACAGTGGCAGCAGTCTTCACCAGAGGATGGCCTTCCTTCACATGCCAGTTGTAGCCAATGGCATCCAGGAGCTCGATGACGTCGTTAGAGGAAGGAGCAGGAGGAAATTTCTGCTTCTTGGGGAAGTTGAGGACGTTTCTCAGAGTCCCAATGCCGAACGAGATGATGTCGTCATTGATTTGGAACTTGATCACCTCGTGCATCTTGCCCTTCGAGTTTCTTTCCTGGGCAGTGGTAGCCGTGGACCACAGTTGCAGGAGCAGAGGTTTGTTGGGCGCCGGGTTGATGGTGAACGCCATCTTCAGGGGACAAGACAGAAGGAAGTCCCTGGCAGGCTTCAGATACGCCTTGTTTGCAGGGAGGTCAAATTGCCCAATCAAATTGTTGGGTTTGAACTGCAAGTCGTGCTAGGGAATGACTATTGGAAGGTTTCCAGTAGCCGTCATGAGAGTTGTTGCCTCAGAGGAGAGCTGGGCGTCCAATGATGTAGATGTAGTAGCAGCCATTCTGTTTAAACATAAAAACAACATATGTGGATGATTAAAGATCCAAAATATGCATTTTTCTTCACTTTTCAATGAACACAAAATATGTTCATAAAAGTGGTGAAATCCTTTATACTTGGAATGGATTAGATACCAAAATACACAAAAGGAATGTGTTTTGGTATTAAAAAGAACTTTTATTTTGATGAATAGATATCAAAATAAGAGTTTATGATTGTTCTTAAAAGAAATAAGAAAAACCATATAAACTGTTTTAACAAAAAATCTTAGAAGATTCTGGGAAAACTAAGATCAAATGAAGTGATCTTAGGGTTTTTGGAAAAACGTTTAACAAAATAAGTTGTTTAGATGAAGAATACCAACTTAAAATGTGGAATGAACAAGAGTAAAGAAACACTTACGATGATCTTGTTAAGAAAAGTGGTGAGTGTGTTCTTGATGTTCTTGAGAGAAAACAGTTCTTGCTTTTCTTGCTTTGAGTTCTTAGAGAGAATTATGTGAGCGTAAAGAGTGTAAACGATTACGAGTGAGGTTTTTATACCTCGTGGTAGGAGAGAGAAAATGGATGAGAGAGAAAAGGGCGGCTAAATTCAAACGTAATGATGAAAAAAGGAAGTTCTACGCGCGTTCACGCGCCTGACACACGTCGTGGGGAACAGGAAACGTCCCATTACGTGTCAGTGCAGATGAAAAGTTTGTTTTATTT
Source organism: Centaurea solstitialis (assembly GCA_030169165.1). NCBI lineage: Eukaryota > Viridiplantae > Streptophyta > Magnoliopsida > Asterales > Asteraceae > Centaurea > Centaurea solstitialis. The sequence goes on along the minus strand of CM058042.1, from coordinate 45,337,501 downwards.
GAAAAGATAAAAACCAACTTTTCAGGGGATAATTCCATTTTGATGAAAGATTTGTTTTCTTGGAATTGGAGTACTTATCAGATAAGTACTGTTTTGGGAAAATCCTCTTATCACATTTAATGCGATAAGGTTTCAGGAGCAGAGGTACTTACCTGAGAATCATCAGTATTCGGATGTTGAACAAAGATTTTGTAAGTACTGAATAGAGTCATCCTCTGATGAGAGTTCGTTCAGGAGTTGTTAAAAAAAGAGTCCTGAGAATAGTTATTCTATAGGATTTGACAACTGTTTATCCTAATAAACTTCAATCATCAGGATTTAACATCCCAAGTTCACTGATGAGCATATTAAAACGCGTCACATCCAGTGGTTTGGTAAAGAGGTCAGCAAGCTGATATTCAGTAGGGACAAAATGGAGTTCAATATCACCATTCATCACATGATCCCTGATGAAGTGATATCTCACTTCAATGTGCTTTGTCTTGGAGTGTAAGACAGGATTGTTGGCGATGGCTATTGCTGAAGTGTTGTCACAGTAGATAGGAATTTTAGAAAGTTGTATGTCATAGTCCTGAAGTTGATTTCTCAGCCACAGGACTTGAGCACAACAGATTCCTGCTGCAACATATTCAGCTTCAGCAGTTGATGTGGACACAGAGTTCTGTTTCTTGCTAGTCCAACTCACCAACTTGCCACCAAGCAGGTGACACCCGCCAGTGGTGCTTTTCCTGTCAATCTTACATCATGCAAAGTCACTGTCAGAATAAGCTGTTAGATCGAACCCTGAGTCCTTGGAGTACCAAAGACCCAGATTAGGAGTTCCCTTCAGATATCTGAAGATCCGCTTTACAGTAGTCAGATGGGATTCTTTGGGTTCAGCCTGATAACGGGCACATAAACATGTAGAATACATGATATCAGGGTGACTAGCTGTGAGATACAGCAGAGAGCCGATCATTCCTCTGTTGAGAGTCATATCAACAGGTTTCCCTTTGGAATCCTTGTCAAGTGACAGAGGAGGAGCCATTGGAGTCTTCATCGGTGTACAGGATGTGAGATCAAATTTCTTCAGCATCTCATGCACATATTTGCCTTGATTGATAAAGATTCCCTTTTCAGATTGCTTGATCTGAAGTCCTAAAAAGAATGTAAGTTCACCCATCATAGACATTTTATATTCAGATTTCATGAGCAACTCAAAATTTTTGCAGAGTTTGGGATTTGTGGATCCAAAGATAATGTCATCGACATATATCTGGACGAGAAGGATATGCTTAGAATATTTCTTTAGAATAAAGTGCTATCGATATTTCCACGAACAAAACCTTTAGAGAGAAGAAAGGTTGAAAGGGTATCATACCAGGCACGAGGAGCCTGTTTTAACCCATAGAGAGCCTTGTTTAACTTATAGACGTGATCAGGGAACTTAGGATCTACAAAGCCAGGAGGCTGAGCCACATAGACTTCTTCATTAAGCTTACCATTCAGAAAGGAATTTTTAATGTCCATCTGATAAACCTTGAAGTTCATATGTGCTGTGAAGGCTAGGAAAAGTCGAATTGCTTCGAGCCTAGCCACAAGAGCAAAGGTTTCATCGTAATCAATGCCCTCTTCCTGCCTGTATCCCTGAGCCACAAGGCGAGCCTTGTTTCGAATAATCGTACCAATCTCATCAAGTTTATTTCGAAAAATCCACTTGGAACCAATGATAGTACGTTTTCAAGGCCTAGGGACGAGAAGCCAGACATTGTTTCTGATGAACTCTGCTAGCTCTTCCTGCATGGCTGAGACCCAGGCAGGATCACGCAAAGCATCATCTATTTCTTTTGGTTCATTTTCAGAGATGAAATTAACGTAAAGACAGATGTTACCAGATTGGCGTCGAGTTTTAATGCCAGAGGAGGGGTTACCAAGAATTTGATCAATAGGATGATCCTTGGTCCATCGAAGAGCAGGTGGCTGATACACCTGTCCTGAAGTGGAAGCTTCATTTACGGATGGATCAGGGAGAAGATTAGTAGGCGTAGGTTCACTAACAGTGGTTTGATAAGAATCTTCACTGTTAGTAGGTTGATCAGGTTCAGTAGGTGCGATTTGGGTAATTGGAGTTGCATTTATCAGAGGTGGAGTAGTTATTTCAATGGGTGGTATAGGAGGATCTTCAAAACCATCAGGAAGGTCTTGAGGAGATGGATCAGCAATGGGAGTTTCAGTGATTTGAAAGAAGGAATCAGCCCACTGATTTATTTCAGAATTTTCATGAGGGTGAGGAAAAGTAGGACCTGATTCATCAAACTTGACATGAATCGTTTCCTCTATGGCTTGTCTTCGTTTGTTGAACACACGGTAGGTTTTAGAGATAGAGGAGTATCCAAGGAAGATTCCATCATCAGACTTGGAATCGAACTTTCCAAGGTTATCTTTGTTGTCAGGATGTAGCAGACACAACCAAAGATATGAAGATGTTCGATTGAGGGTTTCCTGTTACGAAAGAGTTCGTAAGGAGTTCTTCTGAAGCGCTTTACTATCAGAGATCTGTTCTGGGTATAGCAAGCAGTATTAACAGCTTCAGCCCAGAATTGAGTGGCAAGGTTGGCTTCACTCAACATAGATCGTGCAGCTTCAATCAGGGTTCTGTTTCGTCTTTCAGCAACGCCATTTTGCTGAGGAGTTCTTACAGATGAGAAGTTCTGAGAGATACCTTTCTGATCGAAGAAGGTTTCCAGGGTACTGTTTTTGAATTCAGTTCCGTGGTCACTCCTGATTGATCGAACAGTAAGGTTGTTGAGTCTCTCCATCTTCCAGACGAACAGAATGATTTCTTCAGGAGCATCACTCTTGGATCGAAGAAAGAATACCCAAGTATATCTGGAAAATTCATCAACGATTACCAGAGTATATTTCTTTCCAGCAATGGATTGGACGTTGACAGGTCCAAAGAGATCCATGTGGAGAAGTTGTAGAGGAGAGCTGATGGAGGAAATCTTCTTGGACTTGAAACTAGCCCTGGTCTGTTTTCCTTTCTCACATGCTGAACAAAGAGATACCTTTGTATAGCGAAAGTCAGGAAGTCCAATAACTAGGTTGTTGATGCAGAGTTGATTTATCGTCTTGAAGTTGAGATGCGAAAGACGCTTGTGCCAAAGCCAATTAGTATCAGAGGAAGCACGAGATACAAAGCAGAAGTTGTCAGTGGAAGTATTCATGTTGATGATGTAGATATCAGCATGTCTCACACCGGTGAGTATAACTTCCTTTCTTCTGTTCTTGACTTTGCACTTCTTCTTAGAGAAGGAGACTTTGTGATTTTTATCACACAGTTGACTGATGCTCAGAAGATTATGCATCAGGCCTTCAACGTAAGCAACTCTCTTGAACGTAGTTACTTCGTTGGTCAGTGTGCCATACCCTCGGGTTTGGCCTTTACCGTTTCCACCAAAGGTCATAGCAGGACCTCTTTCTTCACGGTAGTTAGAGAGGACAGATTTAGAACCAGTCATATGTCGAGAGCATCCACTATCCAGATACCAGATGCCCTTATCCTGTAAAATTTAGAGTTTAAGTTTTTCTTGGTACCCATAGAACTATGGATCCAGAAGTATCAGTAGGACTGGTGGAGTCAGTGGCAGCCTTAACTGATTTATCAGTTCTTGAGGCTGGAGTCTTGACTGAAGAGACAGTCTTGACAACCTTCTTTCCTTTGACTGAATTATCAGTCTTAGGATTTTTCCTTACCTTAGCTGATTTTTCAGCTTTGGTAGCATCAGGACACTTACTCGCAATATGGTCATTTAATCCACAGTGATAACATTTGCGATATTGAAAGCGTTTAGTGGAGTCCAGGCAGTCTTTAAACTTTAAATGAGCAGGACCAGCACCAAGTATGCCTTTAGCATTGGACATAGGAGGAATTGGTTTCTTCTCCTGAGTCTTTTGCTTCAGGTCAATCTTCAGTCTGGGAACAGGATTTTGGGAAAAAGATTTTGATCCTGAGACTGAAGGACCACCACCCAGAACTTTGTTCTTGGGTTTAGGACTCTTGGTCTTTGAAGGTGTTACAGTTTTGGATTTTTCCTTGACTGTGTTCTTTTGCTCTTAGGAGCACCTTCAGAGTGTGTGTTAGAAGAAGAAGGGATGTTTTCAGGAGCATTAGGATCAGGAATGGAGGAAACAAATTTTCCAAATTTGAGCATGGAACAATCAGATTTTGTTCCACCACGAGTGTATCCAAGACCCTTTTTGTCTTTAACATTTCTTCCTGAGGCTAATATTTCATCAACCTTTTCAGAGGCGTCACTCCATCCTTTGATGGTGACTTTTTCAGCATTTAACTCAGCCAGGGCTTTTTCTTTGGCAGCAAGAGCCATTTCTCTTTCAATACGAAGAGTTTTATTTACAGTGACCTGATCTTTATAGTTTTCTTCCAGAATGGTAAGTTGTTTTATTTTTTCTTGGCATTCTTTGAGTTGACCACGAAGGTCAATATTCATTTTTTCAGCAGAGGTTTTACCATTCAGGGATTTGTATAGATCAAGAGTGACAAGGTCCAGGTGAGTTAAGCTTTCAAGAGGGACAAGAGGAATAGGTACCTGACTGGGAGAATCAGTCGCAGAGGTGGAAGCTTCAGGAGTAGTAGAAGAAGAAGTTTCAGGAGCCTGAGTAGGAATTTCTTCAGGGACCTCTTCTATCTTAGCCATGAGAGCTAAGGTAGGTTCCTCAATAATGGCCATAAGTGCCACTTGAGTGTCTTCCTCATCAGATGATTCATCAGAGGAGACATCATCCCAATCGCAGTCTTCTGCGATAAGACCTTTACCCTTGCGCTGAGTTTTCATCTTTTTGTATTTTTCTTTCAGGCGCTGGTATTTGGGGTTCTTAGAAGAAGATTTGGCAGAGGAGGGAGCAAACTGACTTTTTCGGTACCTGCAATCATTAGCAAAGTGTCCTTTGCCCTGACAGTTGTAGCAGATAGCAGTAGCCTTATCAACAGGGTCGGATTTAGGCTTGTCAGTAATAGCAAGATGTTTCTTTTTATGGAAGTTTCCCTTTTTGGCAAACTTCTTAAAGGATCTAGTTAATAAAGCAAGAGATTCATTGAATTCAGGATCTTCTGACATATCAGAGTCAGAGGATTCTAATTCAGTAATAGTTACTGAAGAAGGAGTAGCAACAGTGGAAACTGAATCAGAAACCAATGCAACAGAGTTACTTTTGGTATCTTTAGAATCTCTTATGAGATTCTTTTTCAGTTTCTTCTGTTGTTCACGGTTAAGAAGAATACCGTACAACTCACTCAGTGTGAGTGTCTTTATGTCCTTTGACATAGTTAAGCAGGAGGTGTAGATTTCCCAATGTTCAGGAAGAGCTTCCATGAACTTGGTAACCACCTCAGAGTTAGAGTAGGTAGTACCGATAGTCTTCAGATCAATCAGAAGACAGTTGAATCTCTGATGTAGCTGGGAGAGAGTTTCATCCTTCTGATGAATAAAGCTTTCATACTGACGAACCAAGAAAATCTTTCTTGATTCCATGAGAACAGCAGTACCTTCATATTGAACACAGAGGGTGTTCCAAATCTCTTTGGCAGAGCGAAGGTGACAGACAGAGTGGAATACATCATCAGGGAGTGACATGGCGATGAGAGACCTAGCCTTAGTGTCAATGTTGACCAGGCGTCTGTCTTCATCATTCCAGTCAGTCACAGGCTTTACCAGTTCCCTTTCAGGTACAGCTGGTTGGTTGCCTGCAGCAGGAATGGCATGAACGGTTTGTGTGGGCACATGTGGTCCATGTTCCAGAAAGTAAGGAATCTGGGGATCAGAACCAGAGAGAAAGAGTTCCATCCTGGTTTTCCAAAGAGAGAAGTTATCTTTGTTAAACCTGGGTGGTTTTCCAGAAGAGCCGGTATCAAAGTAGTTATCCTTAGCTTGAAGAGCCATGAATAAAAGAAGAGAGGATCACAAGATTTTTCTAAGAGAAGAAAATGAGAGCTTGTATCTGCTCTGATACCACTTGTTGGTCCCAATGAGGTGACCTTCAAGCAAGGATAGTGTTTGGGATTATAGAAGGGGGGGTTGAATATAATCACACAAAATGTCACTTTTAAATTCTTGTTGTATTAACAATATGAATTTACAGATTGTTGCGGAAATAGAAAAGACAATGAGTCTAAACTAAACAATCTAAGTTCTTTCACTATGCACTAGAGTGAGAAGATGTAAGAAAGAAGATAGAGGGAATAAAGAAAGAAAGGATTAGGGTAGTTTTAGGATGAAGAAGAAGTATGGATAACATCTCTTCAAGTCCTATTTATACCCAATGCATTAAATGCATGTAGACTCACTTTTGTGTACGTGTCACAATGTAAGTGGTCCTTTGTACTATTTACTATAAACAAATACTCTTTGCATGGTGTGCAAAAGAGGAAGTGTGTAAACAGTTGCCTTGAGGTCTGATAAGTACAGAGGGAACAGTAAATAGACTGTCCTTATGTACTTTTGTGTCAGTAAAGGCGGATAATCCTTTTGTGCATTAGACTAAGACATTACACTAATCCTTCAGGATCAGGATACTGATCAGTGACTAGAGTCCTGAAGCTGGTGCTGTTCAGGGTCACTTGTATCCTGATGAATCTTCAGGATGTCATACGATATTGAGCAGCCTGCTATCACTGAGTTCCGTCTTCAGATCACGAGCATGCTGTTCCTGTCATCAGCTAATTCTTCGACGTCGCTGATGGTTCTTTGAGTATGATCTTGATGTCTTCAGGAGGTCTTCACTTCAGTGGACAAGATCAGTAGACTTCAGAACAGACTCGTTCGTCTCCTGATCCTGATCCTGATTACTATAAAAATAAGTTACAGCATAAGTAACATGGAATAACACTGAACAGACTCAGTGATAATTCCTCAAGCTATAACAGAAGTAAAACCTATTCACTAAGTAAAGATTCAGGATCATTATCATTTCATCAGGTCTTAGGAGAGCTGGATCAACATATAGGAACAATACAAGGGAAAAGGGCCACACAGAATAATGGACCAAAATCAAACCTATCGGGCTAGACAACAAATTATATACAAAATATACTAAAGAATCCACTAACAGCCCCTCACATTGAGAACAGGAGGGCACTAAACATTCAAAGTGGAACAAAAATCAAGAAACAAAGGAGACGATAGTCTCTTGGTGAAAAAATTTGCATATTGAGCCGAGGAAAGGATGTGAAGAACCCAAATGTGCCCAAATAAACTTTGTCCGGAACAAAGTGAATATTGATTTCTATGTGCTTTGTCCGCTGATGCTGAACTGGATTGGAAATAAGGTATACAACTTTGACATTATCACAATAAACAATGGTGGCCTTTTGAGGAGAATGGTGAAGTTCACACAAAAGGTTACGTAGCCAACGAGTTTCTACAACAGCATTAGCAATACCCTGATATTCGGAAGACCACAACAACAAATTATGACCAATAAACACAGTAGCCCGATGTAGATCGCGTAGTAGTCGGGCATCCGGCCCAATCCGCATCAGAAAAGGCAATAAGATCAGGAGTTGAATGCGAGAATAGTTGAAGACCATACTCAGTGGTGCCACAAACATACCGCATATGATAAAGATGTAAAAATGAAAAATGATATGATAGAAAGTCAAATTAAACAATTAACTATATAAACATAAAGTGTAATTTATAAATAAAAATAATTTTATTTTTTATTATCATCTTGAATATAAGAATTTTGAAGTTTTGATAGTTGTAGACGATTTATTGAGGTCTGTACCTCTCATATAAATATATATGCACTGTAAAAATTAATTTGAACAATTCAAATTAAATAAGAAAATTTTTAAAGGAAAAAGAAAAATAGAACAACAAGAATAGAGAGAGGAAAAATCTGTAATTCTCATTAAGCATAAAGCCCTTTAAATAAGGATGATTACATAATGATTATGATAAGCATGGAAGGAGATTTATTCCATAAATAACTCTTATACCTATCTCTATTGTCAGATTCTTTAGACGATGACACACTTATCCTCCAACACTCCCCCTTGTGCCGAGTCAAAGGAGTGGTGGTGCACATTTGTTGCCTTGTTAAAACCTTACGCCAAAATAAAAACCCATTGGGAAAAAATATATGACAAAGGAAAGAGTACAACGCACCAGTTTCTTTGCAATTTAGACTTTTCCTTTAGCCTAATGTTTTTTCTGATTTGTACATTAATCATGAGAGTTTAGAAAATCAAGATGGTATATACATTGTTGTTTCACTAAAACCTTACCCTAAGGAACAAAACTCAGTGGGAAAAATAAAACCTTGAGTGAAGGAAAGAGCACAACATATCAATATCACATATATAGTAGACTCCCCCTTTTGTCTACTACTCCCCTTTATTTGTGCATTGATCAAGGGAGTTATGGGAATATTGTTATTTAAATACTTTCTACATGTTTCCCAAATATGGTTTTAGGTAATGATTGGTAAATATGTCACAAACTTGTGACATCTTACTTGTATAATAACCTAAGCATAATATGTTTTGTGTTATCATCCTTGATGTATCTTACTTTCATCTATCAATACATGATGCATTATTTTCATTTATGCAGGTAGGGTATTGGTTTAACCCAAAATATTAACTCCTCTAATAAGTGTAATGATAGTCCTTAATCATGTACACTTTTATAAAGTAATATTACTTGAATAGTTTAAAGAGATAGTTATATATAAGGTTTGCTTAGTTTACTTACAAGCAATAAACGTATTTCCTACGGTAATTCCTCATCCAATTTGGGAATAACTTTTGGATGGGTTATACATATAACTAATATCAGCAAATAATTATCAGTAGACTATTACATTAGTCACTTATAAATAGGTATTGAAATTCCATTATCAACCCCAACCCTCTTTCTTTAGGGAAATTATAAGCCCATGTCAATGGTTTCAAAATACTAATTTGATATCATTTCAATGACGTTGTGTTGGCGCGAAGCTAAATCTAGCTAACAAGTTCATTGATAGATACATTATACGGTCACGTGTATTATTTGAAGTACAATAATGCGCCTATTGTACTTAGGTACGGAATTCCAGCTCCGAACACCTCTTCGTCATCATCCTTTAGACAGAATAGATATTTCCTTATATCTAACACTTTGACCGATCATGGGAGTGCTAGCCATATACGCTTTGTCCATATTAAATCGCTTGATCATTTGGGGACATATGCGAATTGGTGGATTAATATTCCACAAACTCGATGCGATAGCTCAAAAATCGAGTTTTCCCAAGATCTTATATCTTAAATACAGATTTCAAGTAGCATATCATTTCTTCTAATTTCATCAAGAGTGCTATTATGTTCATAACATTGACATATAAAGCTACACTAAAAATCTGGAACTTGTTTTTAAATAAATACGCAAGGGCACAATTTATGTTTTTAGATTTATTGAAAACACACTATGTGGTTTAGAGTTACTTAACTTGGTCAATTTAATTTCATTAAGTACTTTTATATATCTCTTAATCTAGATCCCCATATATATATATATATATCAACCACATCAATGAGCTGCATTTTCCAGTTCTTCGGAAACTACTAGGCTAATTAACTAGCAGAACATTTTAACATTTATCACAAGAGAGTAATTATCTTCGTCAATCCAGGGCGTTGTGAGAAACCTTGCGCCAAAGGAAAGTATTAAACATTATGACTTAATTAGTCTCATTACGCTTCTCAGACAAATGATTTATCTATGTTCTACAGGCTTTACACTTAGTGGGTTATCACTATCAAACCAAATACTTGTTCATTTGTCAAATAATGTAATTATCCTAGATTGCTTATTTAGGTCAATTTGCTCTTGTTTATATTTTCCAAGCAAACATGGTTCGATATCATCGTGCTTTATCATTTCATAAGCAACGATATATACAAATATATGATATGTCCAGCGACTCATATTCATTTGAGATTTATTTTATCTCTAGAATCAACATTAACTTCGGAGCATCCTCCAGTAATGATTCATGGACATAGTTTATAATCACAGATAATCTCATAAAAGATTGATGATAAATATTAGTTGTGCCATACTTTTCTCTTCCATTAGATAAGTATTTATCGAACCAAGTAGCTTCCCCCATTTCCTTTTGGGAGCTACGGCCTCAACCACACCTCCACCATGTGTAATTGCAACGCTCTTTCCAGCGGTGTTGTGCCCTTGTTTAGGGACTTTACGGGTATATTTGCAGCTTGTATATATTATATTGTCACTTATTGTATAACATTAAATGTATCAGGTATCGAGTCTGATTCGTTTGACTTCAACTTTACTTTGTGAAGTTTCGGAATCAAAATGAAATATAATGAAAATATTTCGTGAAAGTTCCCGTTGTTCTTTTGGAAAATACTTTTTCCTATCTCCCCCTAACGACGGGAAGACTGTCATCAAAGTGACAGTCCACAAATCATGCAGTATAAGAATCACCCATCAAAGGTTTTAAATAGCGGATAATTGTTGGAAATCCATAACCAACATAGATATTTCATCGCTTTTAATGACCCGTTTTGGTGCGCTGGTAGAGCGCAATTGGCACATATACTGCACAACCAAACATGCATAAATGTAAAAGATCAGGCTTATATCCAGTTACCAACTGGTATGCATGATATTGGTTGGCTAGTAGTAGGTCTAAAAACAAATTGGTAAAGTTGCATTTAATATTGCAAAACCCATGTATATGTATGTAAATTGGTGCGCATAACCAATGTTATAGTTATCATTTACATTCCTTTGATGACAACTTCTACTACTCTATGAGACCATTTTATATGTACACATGGGGTATAGGAGACTTTACATTGATCTCAATATATATATATATAAATATTTATTTATGCAATAACCATCAAGTCCTTATGATGTAAATTCTCTAGCATTCTAAGTCATGTAGACTTATAAGACAATCAGGGTGGTGAGCCCTTAAACATACAACTATTGCTAGAAATGAAACAATTTATGTGGACAATAATACGACATGCGTTCATCATGTGGAAACCAGGACCATAAAGTACTTTAATGACCCGCTTTCTATATTTTTATGTCCATAAATATAACCTTGTATTCGTTGTAAGAATGGGATATTTGTGTATTGTGTTCTTAGCTTTAGGATGGTCTAATTCATGTCTTAGCTAAGAATTAGGGTATATAAAACTTCTAGATATTCGAGGAGGCTTATTATGATGGTGATGTTGCTTCTTGTGCTTTAGAAGTCAACAATTGCGCTTTCATTTTGCCTTTCGATCGAATAATGTGTCTATGTGTATTTTCAACACATGGATCTCTATGTCATGACCATGGTGCCCGCATGGTTATGTCATAACATGTATGCGTCATTGTCCAACGTGCTTTACGGCGACAAAAATATAATTTAACAAACTAGAGAATCCACTAATTGACACATTAATTTCTCTAATATATATTCCTTTCATAATATCATTAGAGTTAATGTATATATACTCATTCTCATTCGTATAATTTTCAAATGATACAAATTTCTTAACAAGGTTTCCATTAATATGACAGTTCATCGTCTAAGTATTATGTTGGGGGAAAATTAGTTTATTTCTTTATATTACGTGGGAGGTCCCACAAACTTAAGTTCTCCTCGATACATCCCTAAACGAAACTGAGAATATTAGATCTTTGTATGTGTGTTGATGTATTTCTTTATATACACAATAGTTATACTCAATTTGATATATACATTTAACTTGGTACTTCAAATTTAAAAAAAAAATTACTTAGATAAAAAAAGATGTTTTAAATAACTAGTATTCAGTGGTAAGAACGTGTATCAATGTTTATTTTAATTTGTCCATTATCACCTGAGCCAATAGGTGTATATTTGCTCAAGATTTTGAAAAAATCCTTTTTCTGACTCTTACCCTGACCCTGAACCTTTGAGGATCTCATCCACATGGCTCATAGATGTCACATGCGTGAAATTTTGTTAACTCACAATCCTTTGGAATTGTTTCCACCTTTAATGCTTTCATTATTGATTTGGGGAATTTTCCTTTATCCCGAAATGTCTAGTCTTTGACAATCGAAAAAGGCATTGTTATGTCTCTCAACCACTTGCAGTAGGTTGATCATTATATCTAAAAGTTATATTCCAACTTATACTAGTTCGTTAGTATGTTTGTTGGTATATAAAAGAGGGAAATAATGTTACGGATTGTCATCTTCTGTGAGTTTCTTGACACAGAGATTAAGATACGTTTTAAGATATAACATTTCTTTGTTGAAATCAATTACCTCTTGTAATCGAGTATGCGGGTTTCATTACGCTATACGATTCATTAGGGAAGTATACATTGGTTAATACTAGCGATTCAATTTTTTAGGACATCTCACAGTTCTTTGGATGTTTCTAGTTGAATGTATTTAATTTCCTATGAATGCTCAAAACATGATGGTATATAAAAAGGGTGGAATAATGTTATAAATTATATAATATTCTGTGAGTTTCATGTCACGAAGATTGGGTTGCTATTTGAGACACAACATTATTTTGTTGTTGAAATCAATCACCTTCTAATCAACTGAGTTTCATTCCACTATATGATTAGATTAGAAAATACACAGTAATATACATCCTAATTTTCCTTTTCAGGATGTCCCACAGTTCTTGGGGGATTCTAGGTATCGATGTTCCATATGAAGATTGTGATTGATGTGTTGTCTCAAAAATCTCAAGGCATTTTCTTGTACCTTTTCATGAGGTTGGTTTAGGGTCAATATGAAGTTGATGGATTTTAGGTATATTCTTGTACCTTTCCAGCAATAGAGTCTTTAAATTGGATATTCACATACTCAAGTTCTTTTGAGTTTTTGGACATCAAAACATATATAGGTTGTTTCAACTAGTCATGATTTTCTAAAGCAATGTTTCATAATCTATAACCATTTTATTATGCATGAAATTTCATTATCATAACAATATTTGATTTTTGTATGCTTTCATTTAATTGATAATACTTCATCAATACTTTAATTTGTTGACATAAATCTCTCAATCTAAGGATTTCCAGGTAGTAGAGGAATCACATGGATTGCTTAAATCCCTATAAACCTTAGGGCTATTTACACTCGTTTGACAAAATCCTTCGATGTATTGCAATTTATTCCATTTGAAGATATCATTGTTATTTTTAGAGGTTTTGGCAAGAGGCCAAAATGAATATAAGTTTGGCATATCAAGCCAATTTCAATATATTGATATCTTAATAATATTTTGAGAGATTTTGTCAGGAGACAAATAAATATTGGTCTTGACGTAATGTCAAATTTAAACTTTTGATATCTTAATAGGAATTTTAGAGTCGTTCGTAAAAGACCAAAATACATGAAGTTCGAAAGTGTAACATTCAAAAATTATGGAATTATAAATAGGAACTTATAATTAAAGTAAACATTTAAGGGGCGTTTGGTTGGGGGTATTGAGCAGTCAGGAATGGGAATGATAATGAAAACTGTTGTTTGGTTTGATATTATATAATGGAATCATTCCTGCAGGTCCATTAATTTTCATTCCTGACCAAATTGGGGGGAATGAAATTTTTGTTTCTACTTGGTTCTTTTTTTCACCTATTGTTCCATCTATGGATGTTAAATGAAATATCTTTTGTATTTTCAAGTTGGAAAAATATATTTTTTTCAATATGAAACAATTTTTCATTTATTATAGTGGGTTAACCAAACAACATCAATGCAATGCTCATTCCTATTCCCATTCTCCTGCATTCACATTTTCATTGTCATTCTCATTCCCTGAAGTGAACCAAACGTCCCCTAAAATATTATTTAGAAAGGATAATTCTAAAATTACATCCATATCTAAACTGATAAACATTGAGATACAATAACTAAATATTCCAGTATGATAATGTATCAATATCTACTCAAACACATAAACAAATATCACAACATATGAATGATTATTTAGAAATAAATAACTAAAATCAATATAATAATACACATGTATGTATATTCAACTATTCACAGTGGCAAATGAATTATCATATTTAAAAAAATTGTAATCTATCTTATCCCAATTTAAATAAACGAGTATTGAAATACGAAGAATATACTTTTGAAGATCATATATTATACCATATAGATATCTTCATTAGTTATCCTTAGTCAAAATATTTATCTAAATATTGTCTCTATTTTATGTTATATACAAGCAAATATAATAATATATAAATATAACTAGTTTTGATCCCGTGTAATACATGGGATAATTTCAAAAAATTAAAATCATGTCAAAAACCTTATATTACAAATATGAAAATGACCATAAATACAAAGTCACATACGAGAAATCAACAACTCCAACTTGGACTATAAATATGAATAGAATCATTATAATCATATCATCATGTGTAGAAAAAAGTAAAAATTAAAGAGCGTTTGATTAATTACCTTTGTGTGTGTATGTGTAATTGGTAGTAGCTTAATTAATAGAGTTGTAGCAATTGATTGAGATTGAGAGATTGAAAGGGGTATTTATAGATTGAGATTGAGAGATTGAGATTGAGGTGTCTATTTTTGGATTAAAAATATTTGGATTAATTATGTAGAGGATTTTTGAAAGTGGTATTTATCTTTTACATTATTTAATTTATTGTTTTCATATTTATCTATAGTTTGGATTAAAAAATGAAAATTTTTAAAGAGCTTGAGAAGTTATATGGAATTTTCTTAAGAATTAAGAAAATAGAAAAAGTAAGATTTTTCAACTTTGGAAAACTCTTAGAAAATTGTACTTTGAAAATAGAGAAAATATTTTTAATTCTTTATATCACCAATGAAAAATAATAATACGTGTACTGATTATATTAAATATTACACAAATATATGTAGAGGATTTTTTAAACCGTTTGATTGAATTATGTATTTTTGAAAGTGGTATTTATCTTTTACATTATTTTATTTATTGTTTTCATATTTTTCTATAGTTTGGATTAAAAGGTTTGATTTAATTATGTAAATGATTTTTTAAACCGTTTGATCTAATTATGTAGAGGATTTTTGAAAGTGGTATTTATCTTTTACATTATTTTATTTATTATTTTGATAATTGATTTGAAAGTGATATTTATCTTTTACATTATTTTATTTATTGTTTTCATATTTATCTATAGTTTGGATTAAAAGGTTTGATTTAATTATGTAAAGGATTTTTTAAACCGTTTGATTTAATTATGTAGAGGATTTTTGAAAGTGGTATTTATCTTTTACATTATTTTATTTATTGTTTTGATAATCGAAACCGGCTCACCAGAACGCGACACGTGGCAATTCGGCTCACCAGAGAACGACACGTCGCAAACCAGTTACTCTTTTATTATATATAGATTAACAAATATTTACTAAAACATCTAATATGGCATGCCATCGTAGAATAGGCCATGTGACGATAATATTTAACTTTAATAAAAAGAGAACTTTTAAATCAATTGAATTAAAATTTAGATTAATTCGGCATGTAATATATCAATATGATAAATATGTGAGAAATATATTATTAAATAAATAATAAGATTAATTGTTTAAATAAAAAATACTTGGTAAAAGGAAAAGAGATGTTCCTAAGGCCATCATTAGCCGGCATCGGTATGGCACCGATACCGCGCGGTACCGACGGTGCACATCGTCGCGTATGACCGGCACCTCACCGGCAGTGGTGAGGGTACCCACACACCGGCGAAAAAAAGGCATGCATCCCCCCCCCCCACCCCGGCCAACGGCTCTTTTAACGGCTATTTTTTTTTTAATTTTTTTTCCTTTTATCTCTATATATATATACATCACATCCAACAACCAACAACTCCACATCTCCTCCTATTCTCTTCTAATTCATTTTCTTCTCTTAATCTTCTTATCTCCTATCCACAAAAAAAATGTCGGATTCCGATGATGATTTTGATCTCATGATAGATCAAGTTCTTCTTGCCAACCTTCAAGCTGCCGAGTTGGTCGGTAAACTTGTGACTACCGGGGTATTGCAAAACAATGGAGAAGGTCCGTCAAATAAAAGACCGAGAGGGCCGAATAAAGAAAGAGATCGGGAAGAGGGACACGATAAACTTATCGCCGACTACTTTTCTAATAACCCGGTGTACAACGACGAAGACTTTAAGCGGCGGTTTCGTATGACTCGACGACTATTCTTAAGGATAGTTAACGATCTAGACAGAGAAGTCGAATATTTCAAGCAACATTGGGATGCAAGAAGCGTGAAAGGGTTTTTCGCGCTTCAAAAGTGTACGTCCGCTATTCGACAAAAATTAGAGAAGACTAACTATATATCCATCTCAAGTCTCCATGTTATCGGTGGAAGAAAAGAAAAAAAACAAGAATAGAACATACATACAGTTTATTGTCAAAACAAGAATAGAACGTATATACAGTTTATTATTAAAACAAAGGCATATGATTTATTAAACTGCTCATGTAAACATATTATGTATATTGATAATAGAGAGAGACAATCATAGAAAATATGATAAAAAAAAACAGATGCTAGCCACATGTTGTATAAAGATGCTTACTTGGTTTTATATTGTGAGTAAGAGCATACGACAATCGTCTAACAGCGGTGATAGCGATTCGAGCGTACGTGCTGATAACGTGTTAAAGGAAAAAGGAAAATAGAACAACAAGAATAGAGAGAGGAAAAATCTGTAATTCTCAATAAGCATAAAGCCCTTTAAATAAGGATAATTACATAATGATAATGATAAGCATGGAAGGAGATTTACTCCATAAATATCTCTCTTATACCTATCTCTATTGTCAGATTCTTTAGACGATGACACACTTATCCCAGGGGCGGACCTAGAAAATTTTTCCAACGGTGGCACAATTTGACTTTAAGAAATTTATGTAGAAAAAATTTTCAAAAATTATTTATTGCTCTAGTGGTTGCTCCATTGTTTTTCAAGTTTAAGACCTCCATCATGAAAGGAAAGGAACTTACCAACTCTACCAAAGAAATCTTATGGTTTTATTGCAATTTCAAAATATATATGGTAGCACACAACAAATTAATACGGTGGCACCTCTCACGACCCTTAATTTTTACACTATAACGGAGGAATGGACCGGTGGCACGTGCCACCGGTACCTCTAAGGTAGGTCCGCCCCAGACATATCCTACAACAGAAATCATGTTTTTCAAGATTATTGAATTATTGAGATTTATTAAATAAATAATCAATCTATATATAATAAAAGAGTAACTGATTTGACACGTGTCGTGCTCTGGTGAGCCGAATTGCCACGTGTTGCGTTCTGGTGAGCCGGTTTTGGTTATCAAAACAATAAATAAAATAATGTAAAAGATAATTATTACTTTCAAAAATCCTCTACATAATTAAATCAAACGATTTAAAAAATCCTCTACATAATTAAATCAAACCTTTTAATCCAAACTATAGATAAATATGAAAACAATAAATAAAATAATGTAAAAGATAAATATCACTTTCAAAAATACATAATTAAATCAAACGGTTTAAAAAATCATCTACATATATTTGTGTAATATTTAATATAATCAATACACGTATTATTGTAATTGATTTGACACGTGTCATGCTCTGGTGAGCCGAATTGCCACGTGTCGCGTTCTGGTGAGCCGGTTTCGGTTATCAAAACAATAAATAAAATAATGTAAAAGATAAATACCACTTTCAAAAATCCTCTACATAATTAAATCAAACGGCTTAAAAAATCCTCTACATAATTAAATCAAACCTTTTAATCCAAACTATAGATAAATATGAAAACAATAAATAAAATAATGTAAAAGATAAATACCACTTTCAAAAATACATAATTAAATCAAACTGTTTAAAAAAATCCTCTACATATATTTGTGTAATATTTAATATAATCAATACACGTATTATTATTTTTCATTGGTGATATAAAGAATTAAAAATATTCTCTCTATTTTCAAAGTACAATTTTCTAAAAGTTTTCCAAAGTTGAAAAATCTTACTTTTCCTATTTTCTTAATTCTTAAGAAAATTCCATATAACTTGTTGGAACAAAAAAATATACTCAAACTCTTTAAAAATTTTCATTTTTAATCCAAACTATAGATAAATATGAAAACATTAAATAAAATAATGTAAAAGATAAATACCACTTTCAAAAATCTTCTACATAATTAATCAAACAGTTTTAATCAAAAAATACAAATCTCAATCTCAATCTCTCAATCTCAATCTATAAATACTCCTTTCAATATCTCAATCTCAGAATCTCAATCAAATGCTGCAACTCTCTTAATTAAGCCACTACCAATTGTACAAACACACACAAAGGTAATTAATCAAACGCTCTTTAATTTTTATTTTTTCTTACACATGATGATATGATTATGATGATTCTATTCATGTTTATAGTCCAAGTTGGAGTTGTTGATTTCTCGTATGTGACTTTGTATTTATGGTCATTGATTACACTTTTTGTGTTATTTTGTATTACAAACGCTCTTCAATTTTTATTTTTTCCTACACATGATGATATGATTATGATGATTCTATTCATGTTTACAGTCCAAGTTGGAGTTGTTGATTTCTCGTATGTGACTTTGTATTTATGGTCATTGATTACACTTTTTGTGTTATTTTGTATTACAAACGCTCTTCAATTTTTTTTTTTCCTACACATGATGATATGATTATGATGATTCTATTCATGTTTATAGTCGAATTTGGAGTTGTTGATTTCTCGTATGTGACTTTGTATTTGTGTTCATTGATTACACTTTTTTGTGTTATTTTGTATTACAAAAATACTTCTAATTTTTTATTTTTTTAATCTTTTGAATTTTTACGATATATATATATATATCATTTTATCACACTTCCTATTAAATATTAAACTTCAACCTATTAATTCAACTACTTTATTTTAAAATTATTAAACTTTATCCTATTAAATATTAAACTTCAACCTATTAATTCAACTATTTTAGATTCACAATATTTTATCTCTATCACTTTAAATATTAAATTAATCTATTTATCTCTATTTATCTCAAATTACACATATGATTTTTTAATTAAATTACCCCGTGTATTACACGGGATAAAACCTAGTTAGATTAATAAATTAATAAAATGTATTAAATAAAACAACATGTGTCAATCAGATAAGTCTAAATAAACCGATAACGTAAATATATAAAAAAATTTAGGGCGTTTGGTTCATTTCAGGGAATGGGAATGAAAATGAAAATGGGAATGCAGGAGAATGGGAATAGGAATGAGCATTGCATTGATGTTGTTTGGTTAACCCACTATAATCAATGAAAAATTGCTTCATATCAAAAAAATATGTTTTTTCAACTTGAAGATACAAAAGATATTTCATTTAACATCCATAGATGGAACAATGAATGGAAAAAAAAAACAAGTAGAAATAAAAATTTCATTCCCCCCAATTTAGTCAGGAATGGAATATAACATCAAACCAAACAGCAGTTTTCATTATCATTCCGATTCCTAACCCCTAAATACTTGTTTTTCTTATGTTTTTATTTTTGAAGCATAGCAGAATCTGTAAAAAGAAATAAAAATCCCCAAAGGCGTGGTAACGTCTAGAAGAATGTCGTTGATCTTTATATAATTCGGGTACAATACATACTCTGGTTGCCAATTTCTCATCATCAACCTTCCAAAGATTTCCCTAAAATTCATTCATTCAATCAATCAATCAATCAATCTTTATAGCTATAAAACTCGATCATCTACATCACTACTACTACTCATGGCTCTTAACCCTAATCTCTACCCTAACGGCATGCCCGTAGCCTTCGTCAACGAGATGTTCGTCTTAATCAGAGATGGCGTAGAATTTGAGGTCGACAAGATCCCAGGGTCAGCAACCATCTTTTTCATTACATATATATATATATATATATATGTATCACTGTGTATGTATGTATATGCTTTTTTTTCTAATCCACATTCGCTAACTTAGATGATCACCTTGTTAAAATTGTTTTCATCAAAGCCTGTAGAGGTTTATCTTGCTAGTTAGGGTTTGGGATTTCGTAAATTTAACCCGATTAATTATTAGTTATATTGCTCAATCATGGCTACTCATGATCATGTTTATTAGGACTAGTTGAGGTTGCGTGAGTCTGCAGTCTGTTTCCTTTTTATCGTTTTCCTTGATTTCGTTTAGAGAAAAAAGGGGCTCTGTACCAGATAGCTTGATTTTGTGGAGAATGAAGTCAACAATACAGTGGAATTAGTTTCTTGTGAAAAGATTGCTAGATCAAGGAATTGGTTTTTTCAATAGGGGTGTAGATTGTTTAGATAATAATTTATAGATCATTATCTTGTTTAGTTAGAATTTATCATCTCATAGAAACGTTTCTAGTCTGTTGGAAACGTTTCTGGTCTGTTGGAAACGTTTCTAGCCGTTTCCAGCCGTTTCCTAGAAGTATCAGTTTCCTAGAAGTATCGGAACGGGAACGGCATGTTGTTAGAAGTATCGGTGCATCATAGCTTGTAGTTTATTATAAATACTGGATTTTCTTGGATGAAATGTAATAATCACTCTATCTTTACCATTGCTAGCCTGAAAATTCAATGTGCAGTTTAGTTCTAACCTGGAGGAGAGCATTTGAACTGTGTCTAACATGGACAGATTCATGCTAGTGACCAGGCTATGATTTGTCATCTCTTCAGTAAAGCAATGCCTCAGACCTCGATATAGAGGCCTGCTACATTGATTCTTTTATGAAATTGAGTTAAGAATAAGTCATCGTTGTTAGGAGTAATCCATCACGTGATTAAAATATGTGTATATATGAACAAAGAGAAATACAGAAAATTGAAATTCTAGTATAAAATCTCTAGTGTAATCATAGGAACAACATAATAGAAATCAAGCAAAAACCTTAGTTGATTGGGCAGATTCTCGTAGATATGTAGAATCACTTGGGACCTGCATGTAGGTAGTGTCCTAAGTCAAAATTTTTACATTTATAGCATCCATCTAGAGGATACAACAATCAAATTCAAGTTGGGGCTTGAATCTACAAATTTTAACTTATCTTGGTGTTGAAACGGATGTGGCAAACCCAGAAATTGCAGAGAAAAACAAGAGGGAAATTCTGTGGATGAAGTCAGGCATTTATACGTTTGCTGTGTAACTGAAAAACTACCAGAGGCGGACGTGACTTTTTGTGCAACCTAACCCGCAGGGGAACTCGCGTGAGACTTTGTTTCATCAAGTTCTTCCAATGACTAACATGACTTGTCCATCAGCTGCCTGCCCAAGTCTCTGCTTCTCAAAAGTTAAGCGTCCTTAATCCAGTGTGTTGGATGAGTTCTCATGCGATTTTTTGTCGCATGGGAACCCACCTTCGTCACTGTTTTGCCTGAACAACACCATCTCTTCGAATAAGCTTTGAGACCCCAAGAGGAACCCAAGGCCCTGTCTTTGACATTTAATATTGTAAATTTCATTTGCAAAGCCTAGCCAGCGCTTCAATTCCAAGCTGATGTCACTCCCTAATTTATTTAAATTCCAACTGCCCGAGTGCTAGGATTTATTTAGTGAGTTCCATTTCGTCTTGGCCCTATGTGGGACGTGGTTTCTTTCTTCCTAACAAAGTCCACCATTCATGCCATTAATTATATGGCGTACGTGACACCCAGGAGTTAATAGTGAAGCCCGACCAATAGTTGATACCTAATTAACAAAGAACACATATTATGGCATGCAGCCAATGATCACTTGGAATATGATAGTTACCAAGAGCCTTAAAAGACTATGAGGATTAGAAGACGAGATAGGATTATCTTTTTGTGGGTAACCTTGGGTTTCCGAACCAACTTACACGTACCAGCTATTCCCCCAGGCAACCATGAATAGTTTGCATTCATCATAGGTGAACCTCCATGACTAAAAGGGCTCTGGCAGCGCCTGGAATCAAACCTAGGGAAGATGAGATTTCCACTACATCCCCGCCTTAGCCAGTGCGCCACAACCAAGTAGTTAGATAGTATCATATTTGTCAAACCCGTGGTGGGAGTTGATGGATGTCTTTTTTGCAGGCCCCTTTCGTGGATCTAAATGAAGCATGGAAATGGTAGTAGAAAAATCTAATTACCAATCAAATTCGTAGACATGAATTTGTAAATATGAGTATGCATAGCGGATCTAGAAACTTAGATGATTGGGGGAAAACTAAGGGTGTAAAAGATTCTGTAGTTGAATAATCTATCCAAACCAAAATGGTGTTGGGTTATTCGGTTTTTTTAGGTTAAACGGTTCGTTTTTTCGGCTACTCTTTTTCTATTTTGGTAAAAGCGAATAACACATTATTGATCAATTCGGACATGGGAGCAAATGGGGAGCCCAAGGCAAAAAGATGTGGGGCCTGATGTAAATAAAGTGAAATTTTTGTATTATCTTTAGATTTTGGTTTCACTTGGGGCCTTCCCCACCCACAAAATAGTGTGTCCATCCAACACACATGTTAATGTATATGTATGCATATAATATTTGTGTTTATATATGTATTTCTACATCCACTCACACACATATAGAGGTGGAGGACCAACACTAAAAGGCATTCTTAAGAAAAGTGTTGCATACCCTTGACATAATGGTTATATAAGATCCAATTAAATCCACACTTGTAATCCAGGATTTTGGAGTTCACCATCTGCTCTTCCTCTATATGACATGAACATGAAATAAAAAGGAACAAACTCTTCCAGAAGGACTTGGTTGCCAACATCGACACCTGAAAGACTAAACAACCAACAAGTAACAACTAAATTTGGTGAAGAACTTGTTAAATAACAGTTAGGCTGATTGTCACTCCTGTAAAAGACAGTTTCATGTAGAATTGCACACTACTGGCTTTGTTCACAAACTTTGCAGATAATGTGTAATATAGAATTATCAATTTCTTCAACTAAATCTAAATATACATTTTTTAGGACAGAATCTTGTGGAAATTTAAACTTATGCAGTGAGTTACAGATGAACTGTAAGATTCTTCTTTAGAACCCCATATCTAGTTTGAAGCAACTATTGTTTTATATACTCTGTTCAGGGCCTCTGGAGGAGTTGCCAAAGCAAAGGGGAAAATATATTTGTCAAATGTCCGCATGGTGTTTGTTGCTGATAAACCTAATGGAAATTTTGTTGCTTTTGACATGCCCCTGGTATGAACTTTTTACCTTCTGTGCTCTAATGTATAACTTTTACCTGTATATCTTAGCGGTCATATCCATTGCAAATATATTCAGATGTCGCCTTTGTCTCTCCTCATCCCCCTTGCCTTTTTTTTATTTCTTTCTATCCATGCAAGTGTAAAGTACAAATATTTCATATGAAAATTTTGTATTCGTATTGTCATCAAAGAAATTGGACCAAACTTGTATTCCCTGCTGATCTTAGACATAATTTATTACTTACAAAGCATATCTATTCCTGCAGCTTTATGTGCATGGAGAAAAATTTAACCAACCGATTTTTCACTGCAACAACATATCTGGACTTGTGGAACCTGTAAGTGGACAAATATGATGTTTTTTGAGTTGTGAAACGATAGCCGGTTATTTTACATTATTATGCATTTGTAGGTGGTTCCCGATGACCAACACAGGGCATTGTACTCCACTCACTCTTTCAAGATTTTGTTTAAAGAAGGAGGGTGTGGGACATTTGTGCCCCTTTTCTTCAATCTCATAAAATCTGTGAGACAATATAATCAACAATTCAGTGCTGCAACCGAGCCACGTGCTGCTGATCCTCTAAGAGCAGCACAAACTCCAGTTGATGAAATGATGAGATGCGCGTAAGTACCTGTTTCTTATAAATGAATAATAACTGAAACTGATGAAAAATTTGGTCGTAAATCAATCTGAAAATATGTTTGTGCGAGCAGATATGTGGATCCTAATGATCCAACGAGAATCTTTCTACAGCAGCCAAATTCAGAAGCACAGCTGAGACGCCGTTCATATCATCCACAACCTGAATAAAATCCTACTCACCAAACTTCATGGGATCTCACCATCTTCAGGATATACATATATCTGTCTACTTTTAAGATTACACATCCTATGTTTACTTGCCAAGTTCTGTACATTGTAAGTTGCTACTTTCTACTGAATCCCTTGTACTGTTCTTTAAGTTGATTTGGAGACTTGTTATATTCAAACCTTTTCGGTGTCTTGGTTGAATTAGACCCATTTTCATGATGGTCTCAAATTTGTTGGTCATATATCTACAGGGTATATAGATTATTCGTTTGTATCTATACATATGTGTACACGTCAAGATAAACTACTTATTGTTACCTTCTTTGGAAGTTCTGTATGATTAGCATGGTCCCGTTTGGTGCATATGTTGTTAGTCAAAGCTTCTCTCTAGCGTTGTTGGTTTCTGTTCGACCAAATTAAAAAATATATATATTTATCATATATGTTAGACCAATGCGTACACTGGCTGGTCTGTCATTATGTCCATATCATTATCATGAAGTTATAAGAATCGACCATCACACAGTTTTCTTTAGATTCGTTTGATATTTCTATTAGACACATCCACGAGAGCTAAGTTTGGGTGTCGTTTGTTTCTTAAGAGGTCTGAAGTTTGATTTCACATCTAAAAATTAAGAGGATGTGTAAGGGGTTCTCGTTCTCAAACATCTTTTTTAAAAACAAAGAGCCACTTAGTGTTCTTGTACCATGATCGCCCTTGGAAGGTCGTGACGGTTAAGAGTGTCACTTACAAATCAATACCTATGGTGATTAATGCAAGTAGGTACGGCCTCAATCCAATGCTACAACCATAATAAGCTAAAATCCCTAGGAATATGGAAACACGCTTTAAAAGTTGACCTTGGGTTATATATATACATGTAGTGAAATAACACGTAAAGATATGAAAATTGGGGGACCGTACATTTAGAAAACTTTACCCTTTGAAAAAGTTCCAAACATGACAGAATGATTTGAACCAAATCCACAAATAGTCAGCTCGTAACCTTCGTGGAATCTGTGCAAACAATCGAAATCCTAGGTTAAGAGAAGAGCGTCCCTTGTTCTCGTGTTGCTAGACATGCCCTTTGCTTCAAAGGAAAAACACAAATTGTCTTCTAGTGCTGTGACGGATTGGTTATCGCTCGGGGGTTCATAACGTCATAACCGAGTTCCAGCTTTCCCGTGCACATGCCTGGGAACATTAAGTGGGCCATGTTTAACCCCCAAAATTGCTGGGGATTAGTCGGGCTTTGGCCCGAACATCCTTCCAAAAAAGGAAGAACACAAATTCGTGGGTGAGATATTGCCAAACTGTTTACACTTGAAAAGCCAAAAGTAGTAAGAGTTACTATAGCAAAAATGATACATCCACTATTGTTAATTGTAGCTAACTAGTTTAGTAAGTGTGATAAATTTTATCACAAGTAGTAAGATGGATTTATATGAAACATAAATTTGTACATATGTTGTCAAACGAAATGTTAGTATGACGGACTTCATGCATTATGTTGGGTGTTTACCTATATGCTTACGATCAAAAAAAGGTATATAGTGCAACTAACGTCTATTTTATGTCGCTATTATATTTAAGTAAGAAAGTATACAATTGATTTAAAAGGGTATAATGGTCATTTTGCCCTCTCATTTATGGGATTAATGGATGACCGTTAACATGAAGGAAAAAAATCTATAACAAACTGCATACCTAGAGGCTTATTTTATAATAAAAGAACTTTAAGGACCAAATCTATAACATAATCTTAGGGACCAAATCTTTGGAAAAAATAACATGTACTTATGAATAATTTAATGAAATTAGTTAATTATTATCTTGATTAAAGTTATAATAGTTTATAATTAACCAATAAAACAAAATATATTGATAAAATAAATAAAGAAAGTAAAAAGTAAAAAAATATGAATATGTAATTTGAGAATAAAAAATATAAAGAATGATCTACTATAAGTAGATAATATGTAATTTAACCAAATATTTTTTTGACTGAGTTAACCATTAAATTTAACAAAGTTGAATGGAATGATGAAAATGGATTGAAAATAAAAAATCATAAGGATGAAAAAATTAAATTTTAAAGATCATTGATGAAAATGGTTATAAGTATCCAATAACAGGGATCAAAATATATCAATTTATCAATTAATTTCTTTCCTGAAAAATATAGGATAGTATAATGTAAAAAATAACATATCTTCTTATGTTATATTCACAACCCCCCTATTATGTCTCACATAAGTTATCAACTAATATTATTATTCTATTGACCACGGTGCGTCAGGAAATCAAGGGATCAATCTCAACCCTTAGATCAATCTTAGGTTAAATCCTGACCCTTTAAAATACCCTATTTACAGTTATTCAAACCTCTCCTCTCCACCCTCCTCCCTTTTCTCTCCACGTTGCAGCGACCTTCCCCTTTCTCTCCCAACAAAACCTCCAATCCACAGTCAATTTCCTTCCCACGTTCCCCATCTCTCCCATCTCTCCCTCTCCCTCTCCCTCCTCCTCCTGCTTCTTCGCCCCCACGACCTAAACTCCATGCCCTCTTCATGGTGAGTCCTAATTTACGGTTACAAAACCCACTCCTCCCTCTTCCCCCCATATCTGCTCAACATTTACAGTCCAACACTCCTCCACTACCCTGATTTCTGTCCCCCCTTTTCTATAAGAGGAAAGGAGAAGATGAGAAGGAAGAAAATCAGAGCGATTTCCATGGATTCCATCAAAATCATTCCCGTCTCCCCAACATCGACTTTTCCATGGCGGATTAGGTATTGCAGCGGTTAGGGCTTGAAATCGACCAAAGTCCGGCAAAACTCTCACTTTATAATTCATGTTTGCATGATTCATGTATTACATTTCTTATCCTACTCAATTTCTTCAAATCCTCATCAAGCACTTCTTTTTTATCTGATTAGGGAATGCATTCACTACAAGAAAGAGGCAAGTTTTAGTATTAATGTAAGCTAATTTTTAGTGTACAGTTAATTAGGTTCATCATAGGTTTTAATTGGTTATTATCTTGCATTCAAATGCAGAATTTTATGAAAACCTAACTATTGATTGAGAGTTCCCAATTGTTTCAACTTGGTTTTCATTTCTTTTTTGGGGCATGGTTTTCCCAATTCTAATGTTTGCTCTGCTAGGCAATGAAGTCCCATCAACGGGATTCTACATCTTTTTTAATGATGCTTATGTGGAATGGAAAGATGGGAAACTTTGGTAAGTGTTATGAGAAGCTTTTTATACAAATTATATAACCCGATAGCAAAATTGGCTATGACAATTGTGTAATCGGCTGACATTTTAATCAAGTTAGTATGTGATCATTGGGCAGTTATATGAGTCGTTGGTTAGAGGATATTATAAGAAGTTTGGCCATCAATTCACAGCAGAAATGGAAAATCTCATGGGAACAAAAAAAATATTATGTATTTGTTTATCCAATTTCAAACTATTTAGGATCTTTTGTCTGGCCTTATATCTGATAGAGTGTTGTTATTTTCTTGCAGTAGTCAATCCGGGATCTCTATCACATCTTGGAACAAGTAATGCATATTATGGCAAAGCTAGATCAATTCATGGCCCTTGCAGGTCCTATTTTTTTGCTCTTTTTATTAGCATTTCAAGTTGGAACCTTTTTCTTATACCCAACGTATTTGTTTAGTTTATTTTAGAAACAATCCATTCTTAATTGACAACCGAAGTAATAAATAAAAAGCTGAGTGCATGACTATTCATTTATTTTGTGTCAAATTCTAATAACATTACATCATTATTAAAGAACTATATTTTGTTGTAATGAACTTTTGTTCTGATAATACATGTGAAGAAATTAGACAGTGAAATATGGTATGGTACTCCATATTGTACAAATTTGTCCTTCATGGCATGTGTAAATTTCCTCATATAACTAACCTGAGGGTTTAAATGGTTATCAGAAGCTGGAAAAGTTGATTATTAGATTAAACTTTGAATATGATGGTTATCAGGTGCTTGCTAGGGTGCTTACATAGAAACTTAGATACTAACAGAAAACATGTTCCAAAGTAAATCTTCTAACATGAATGCTTTTGAGATTAACATTTGTTTGAAATACATGAAGGTAGCAAAGATTCCTAGGCCTATTTGCAATAGAGGAAAAAAACCCAATCTCCGGTTTCTAGATACACCAATTACCCTCATAGACTATTTAGACGTATAAAAATTACTTTGTAACTAACAAAAGGAACAGTTGTTATGCAGAAAAAGTCCCCAACCACACATTACTATAGCTGCTATAAAAGCTTGCTTAAGGTAATCTTAACAGTTTACCTAAGATGCAATTAGTTGCAAAAACAACACAGGTTCACTCTTGATTATATAGAAAGCAAAAACTTTAAGGTGATGGCTCACTTGAGAACCACATACGTGTGCAATCAATGAGCAAAGGTATGTGAAGTTTGCTACTTTGTTCACAGTGAAGTTTGTGTTTTGTTTTAATGGATACGATACGTGGGTTAATAAATCTTGCTTTTGGTTGGTTATAATTCCAAGGATTTGAGAGCAACGTATTTTGCCAATTGATCAAACATTTGGCTCGGATTATATTGATTTTGCAGTTCCTGAGGTATGGTCTTTGTGTTGTTTGGTTTCTAATTGTTATTTCAAATGCTTTTAGTTTAATCATTTTAACATACAGATGGATTTTTTTAGTTTATAAGGTTTTTGATGATCGGATAAAGCTTTTATCGTGAGGCATGCATCATTGAACTGTTTGATTTTTTTTAATCGATTGTCTGATTCTTCATTCATTGAAATTCGATACAACTAAGCTGTTTAAAGTAAAGCATTTAAAAAATATAAGGTGGGGTGCAAAGAATGAAATCTGTAGGCGTCGATAACTGTGGTGGCCGCAGCGGTGCTTACAACGGCCGTGACATGTGGTGGTGGCAACTACCATGACAACAGGTGGTAATGGTGGTGGCAGTGGGGATCACAAGGACAGTAGGTGGTGATGGTTGCAACAATGACAACTAATGGTGGTGGTAGCGACGACAAGGGTGGTGGTGGCGATGACTGTGGTACCAGCGGAGGTTGTGGGGGTGACGGTACCGAAAACACGTAGTGATGGCGGTAAAAATAATTTGACTGAGATTGCTTATTTTTTCTAACTTTACCCTAATGGAGTTTTCATTATTAGTGGATTTAGATCCGTTTTTCGGGTTTCCATCTAAAAAGTTGGGTTTGTATTCTTCGTGTTTACTATTTTGAAGGTTGTAACTGATGAGTGTTGCTGATGTTTAGGATTGTGTAATTTTTAATTACAATGAATAAAAGTTTCATCTCAAACGCCCAACATTTGTTTGTTTTAGCATGATCTTTTGAAGTATTTAATGTATGTGTGCTATCTGCTTAGTACCTTTTTATGCTTTTTTTAGCTTTAAAAATTTTAATGTTTAAAATTACCGAGATAGCTTGGCGGTTTTGTAGTAAGCAAAACCCAAGTGGTACAGAAAGCTAATGTAAGCTGATGATGAACTGTTTGATGGTTGTTTCCGGCTAGAAAATATGGTCGAAAGTTTCATTTAAACTCCAACAGTTCACATAACATATTAAGGAGCTTCTTACCAAAACCTTACCCGGGTAAGTGCTTAACGGTAGAATTCAACACTATCAATTATTTACCAGGTAGGATTTTAGGTCAAAAACAGTATTTTCCCATTAAGCGCTAACCATGGTAAAAGTCTCCACCTTCGCTTATCGGTTAACTCTTGACTTGAGGAATATTTTTTGTTGACCATTAATCTTTGTTATTGTAATTAATGGTTTTAAATATTTTATATCGTATTCTGAATATAAACATTCGTTATTTACTTTCTTAGTATTGCTTGCACCGTTTCATTTTTGGAACTCAGCCATAATTTTTAATTAATAGAGATTTCATTCATCTAAAAAATCTTACAAAGGAAACAAACGATAACAATAATTTCATCTTAAGAATAAGGATTTTTAGGAGGTGAGAATATTTGTTGCATGGCAAAAGAGTATTTGTACCTTGATATAATTTTGATTGAAGAAGATGTATTTGAGATATCTTGTAAAATTTTGGTTTTACATATTAACAATTTAATATATTCTTAACATAAGTGATTTTGAGGAATGCTATTTGAATCCTTATGGATGTCAAAATTAGATCAACATATACATTGGAGATGTAAAAAGTAGGCCGTGAGAAGAAAATCATTGATATTGCCATATTGGTGCATATAGCAATCCTTATCCAATAATGGTTAATTAGATACATTGCATGCACAAGTTTAACAAGATGTTGTGTTTCATCTTATAACCTCATGTCATATACCCGGCCTACGGACGGGTATAGCACTAGTTTAATATGTAGTTGTTCCATTATAAGAGCATCTCTTATTTGATAAAAGGAGAATGTTGTTTTTCATATTTAACAATGCGCTCTTAATACTTCCAAGAGCCCCTAATTCATTTCCTTTTTTAGGTTGGGTCATATTATTCAAAGGTAATATCTCACAATGTCTTCTTCATATCCCTCCTATTTGCTCGCCATATTTCTTAGATGAACCCAATTGATAAAAGTGAGATTGCATCTATTGTTACTTTACTCAAGTGTTTCTGTTATAAGAATATTTAAAATCAAGTGTAATTTTTACTGGTATTGTATGTTTTGGGCATAAATTCTCAAAATAAAGTGTGCTAGAGTATGCCATACAACTAGATTTTTGTTTTACTTTTGGCTTTTGTTTATAAGGGATTGAAGTTTGAACAATACACCATTACAGTGAATGGGTCATGAAGTTGGTAATAAGTAAATAAAGTATCTAATGAAAATAAAAGCTTAATCTTGACAAGCCTTCATGTTACCAGGTTTTAATGAACGGAAATTAGCCACAAGGCGTTTTCATTTTAAATACGTGAGGCGTAAGAGTAAAAAAAAATAAAAGAATAAAATTCATAACTCTATAATACTTATCTAAAAACATACTTTTAAACTTTTATAGCAAATAAGAAAAATTACAAATGACCATAACTTCATAAATCAAAATAGAGTTAATTACATATTTGGTCCCTGTGGTTTACACAAAATTACAATGGAGGTCCCTGAACCCTAATTTTCATGCCTACGGTCCCTATGGTTTGTATTTCGTTACGACCACGGTCCCTCGCCCTAACTTCCGTTAAAAACAACTGTTAAAAAAGAGTTAAAAGACTAAAATACCCCTAATATAAATATCTAACCTTTTCCCTTCTCTTCTTCCCCTACCCCAAACCCACCCCAAACCCTAAAAGAACTTGCAGAACTCTCCAACCTCCACTGCCCGGCCAACTCTACCGCCGGCCACTTCCACCGCCGGCGACTCCGGCCGTCTGAAAACGTCGCCGTCATCTAGAGAAAACCATCACTATGGGAAATCAAAGAAAACCATCGCCGGCGGTCGCCGTCATCTGCAAATCTCGTCGTGACCCGTGGCCGGAGAACCGTCTAACCCAGATGCTGGCCAGATCTGAAAAGTTGAAGGAGTATCGTCGCCGGCCTGATCTGGAAGATGAGAGATGAAATCGAAACCCTAAGGTGAAGTCGTCACCGGAGTTTTGAACATGAAGTCGTCATCTTCGCCGGAGTTCGGATCATAAGGGAGGAAAAACGAGGTGGCCGAGGTGGTTGGTAGGGGCCGCTACAGAAACCAAACCGCCATCGCCAGCGGAAAAACGAGGTGGCCGCCGGCCGAAGTTGCAGGTTACGGTTTTGCCATGGCGGCGGCGGACGATGAGATAGAGAGTGGTGGTTGTAGCGGCGACGGCAGAGATGGTGGTGGTCGGAGATATTGGAGAATCTAGAGATCGCCGGCGACGGTGGTTTATTTTTGTTTAGGAAAGGAGGTGGAAATGGGAACAATGTGGAGGTGGGTGGTTGGTTGGTGGTGGTGGTGGTGTTGGGTGGTTGGTTGGTGGTGGTGGTGATGTTGGGTGGTTGGTTGGTGGTGGTGTTGGGTGGTTGGTTGGTGGTGGTGTTGGGTGGTTGGTTGGTTGGTGTGGGTGGTGCTGTTGGTGGTGGGTGGGTGGTGGTGGTGGTGTTGGGTGGTTGGTTGGTTGGTTGGTGTGGGTTGTGCTGTTGGTGGTGGGTGGGTGGTGGTGGTGTGTGGGTGGGTGTTGGTGGTAGGTGGGTGGTGGTGGAAATGGTGTTGGTGGTGGGTGGTTGGTGGTTGGTTGGTTGGTGGTGGTGGTGGTGGGTGGTTGGTTGGTGGTGGTGGTGGTGGTGGTGGGTGGGTGGTGAGGGGTGTTTGTTTTGTTGTGTTTCTGGAAAAATAAAAAGAAGAAGAAGATGATGATGAAGGTGAGGTGAGGTGGTAGGTGGTAGGTGGTAGGTGGTAGGTTTGTATTGGGAAGGGGATGGGAGGAGAGACACTTGTCTTTTTCTTGATACACACCCATCACATGTATATATATATATATATATATATATATTATATAAAAAAATAAATGTTAAAATATTACAATTAAAGTTTAATTTTAATAGAAAATGAAGAAAATTAATGAATTGACTAAAATGCCCCTGCCCTAACAGAGTTTTTTAACAGACGTTAGGCCGAGGGACCGTGGTCGTAACGAAATACAAACCATAGGGACCGTAGGCATGAAAATTAGGGTTCAGGGACCTCCATCGTAATTTCGTGTAAACCCCAGGGACCAAATATGTAATTAACTCATCAAAATATTATATGCATATATAACAGATTATTAAAAAATTATGTAAAACATATTTGACATAAAACAGAATATAATATATATATATATATATATAAGTTTGAATAATCAAGAATAGAGGAAAGTTCAAATGTGAACCACTTTTTGGTTGTGAATGTGAGGACAACCGAGAGCGCGACACGTGGCGGCTTTGAGTGTGGTCCCCCTCTTTAATTCAATGCCCTCCCATGAATCGCGTCTAGTCATCCGACGTGGCGCCTAGTCATCCCCACGTGTCGCGCTCTCGGTTGTCCTCACGTTCATAACCAAAAAGTGGTTCACATTTAAACCCACCCCATCAAGAATATATATATATATATATATATATATATGCACACACATTCGAAAGGTAGAAAAAGTAATAATTCGGAATATATGAATACATACATTAATATACACTGGATAGTAATGGGTGTGCATCCGGCGGTTCGGATTGAAAATATCGGTATCCGAAAATGTCGGGGTGATGAAAATGGAACCCGAAAACTAAACTAAAATTTTGGATATCTGACAATTTCGGGTTGGTCTTGTTCGGACGGGTTCGGGTTAGACCCAAATAACCAAAATTTTTAGTTTTTTTTTCAACCCATTAATTCAATAAAGTCCATTTCCGGCCCGAAACTTTTAAAACAACCCTTTTGCAATTTTTAATTTCCAAAGCCGATAACAAAACAAATGAAACCATTAAATCAAATACAAATAACTATGAATCTACAATTTCCAAAGCCCATCCATAACAAAAACAAATGAAACAATTAAATCAACTACAAATAACTATAAATCAGTTGTAACAATTAAAAAACTAGACATGGGGGAGAGGCTAAGGGTTTGAGAGATGAGAGATAAGAGGGTTTGACGTTTGAGGCGTATGAGTTTCAAAAAGTTATATGGATTTTAGGAATTAGGGAAAAAAATAAGAAACAAATTAAAATAAAATAGAAATTCGGGTTGCGGGTAGGTTCGGGTCGGGAGATCAGGACCCGAAACCGAACTTACACTTTACATTTAAAATCGGTTTCAGTAGTCGGTTTCTCGGGTTTGGGTTCGGGTGGGTTGGTTGGCTTATGCTCACCCCTACACTTAACTGACAAAATAGTATATATTACATGTTCATGCTATTGGATAAGCTATATTGTATTTCAGCAGATTGCTGATAGCAAACACTGGTGCGGAGTGAATCGAGGCCCTTGCTGATTCATATATGAAGCAATGGGAAGTCGAGAAAAGGAACGAAGGGAAAAAGAAACCTCCTGTTTATGGGTAACCTTAATTTTGGGAAACAAATCTTATCTTTTTATTTTCTAATATAGTTTAATTAGGATTCCTTTTATTATAATATTTTAATTGTTTCATATTCTACTTTAATTAGGATTTCTTTTATTTTAGGCATAGTCTAGTTACAACTCCTATAGTTTAAATATTGATGTAACCCTTTTCATTTTTCTCATCTTGGATACTATAATTTTTTAATTACTTAAAAGTTTTCTCAAGCCTTAAGGGTGTTACCCTGTTTTTATTCTGTGTCAGTTGGTATCAGAGCTCTACTTAGTATCCTAATGGCTAAGGATGCAAAAAAAAAATCACGACATCGTTGGTGACCGTAGTCTTTAAAACCTATAGAAGGTCATATTAGAATTCGCTACTGATTCACTCGACTCAACACAAATGTAAAAGAGATACACTGCCGCGATCGTAGCCGGTGGATTATTCCACAAAAATCACAAGGCTATTCCCCGTGGTCGACTCCATCAACGCGAAGGCAACAATGGCGGTAATAGGTTAGGCCTGATACATCATCTTAGTCTGGTAAATAATGGAAGACAAAATCCATTCGAGATCTTTTATTTTGGCAAACAACCTGTTTGTTTCTTCAACAATCAAATTACATTTCTTCTACAAATCATAGCATATATTTAGCTCTTTCATAACCTCTATCAGGATTATTTCTTTGAAATTTTCCGATATCTATCTCAAAAGTCTTTCTCTCAATCTCAAAATCTCATTCTAAACTTTTTCTCTTATCAGATATCTCTTCGAAAAATCCCATATTTTTTTCTCAAAAACTTTCTTTTCACTCTCAAAAGCAATTTTCTCATCTTTAAATATGTTCCTTTCTCTCAAAACCAATTTTATATGTTTCAAAATATTTTCTTTAAGATGAAAAACTTTTCTCTCTTTCTCAAAGTTATCTCTTCAATCACCAAATCTTTTTTTTTGTAACATCCTGCCTACCTCGATAACAATATTGTCCGCTTTGCCCTGAATTTAACCAATGTGTAGCGCACGGAATTGTTCTGGCGACCTGGTGAGAAACTTCCCAGGAGGTCACCCATCCTGAGACTACTCCCACCCAAGCATGCTTAACCTCAAAGTTCCCAGAACCTAACGTGCTTGCGGCCCCAAAACGCATTGTTGTTAGAAAGATCAAGATATTACTTATAACACCCATCATCACTCCTGTCTACGGCCGATATGGGATATGCCTAAGGTGTTACATTTTCAAAGTCAGATATTTGCTTTCAGAGTTTAATATTTATCATCTTACAATATTTTACTTTTCTTTTCAAAACTTTCCTTATTAGAAGACGTTTTCACAATCTAAAAACTTTATCTTTAGCTCAAAGTTGATTTTCTCTAAAAGAATCTTTTCATTTTCTAAAGACTTTAGCATCGGGATTCTTTTAAAAAACAAAAAACGTTTCCTTTAACTCAATGTTTTCATTTTCCAACATTTTGTGTGTGGCTTTTAAATCTACGTTATTTCATTCAAAATCTTTTATCTCAGGCATATACATGATTTTAAGTAATTACGTGCATTTCCTTCTTTTGTATAGGTAGGCATCGTGATGTAATCATGTAAAGTTCAAATATTGGGAACTAGATCTTGAATATATAAAACATAGGAACACTTGTTACGTGAACCAAATGATCTTTCGTAGAAACTTCGGGTAGAAGTTGAACTCTGCTCGGTGTGAATTATTTAGATCAAATGTAAAACTTAAAAATATGATACAAAGTCAAAGAACTACAGTTGATAAAAACCCCAAATCGAAAGCTCAAAACACATAAACACAAGTAGAAGGTGCAAAAATGTGAAATTTATAAAACTTTAAGTGTAGGGACTAAAAATGATAAAATCTGAAAGTTAAAGTCCAAGGGCTGAAATTCATAATTTATGAAACTTTGAAGTCTAGGTACCGAAATTGACAAAACTGAAAGTTAAAAGGCTAACGGGACTAATAGAAAAAGCACTAACTTTGTAAAGAAACTAACTAAAAGTTAACACTAAATGACTAGAATTAAAAAATAAAAAATAAACGCACACTTAAAGCATACATAATGGAAAAAGGACAAAATGTGTAAGAAAATAGATGAACTTAACGATGATTTAACAAAGTAGTATATCATCTTTAATGTTGCGTTTGGGCATGCAACAATATGCAAAAATATTCAAACGTGTTCCCATATAAAGGTGTAAATGAGACGAGATAACTTGCGAGCTACTCGAGATCGGCTCGAATAGACTTGACTTGAACTCGAGCTCAACTCAATATACTAGCGAGTGGAGTCGAGCCATCTAATACTCGACTTAATAAGCTTGTGGGATCAAGAAAGGTCATATGTTTGGCTTTAGGTTTAACGTATATCCTCGATATGTGCTAGGTTAGGGTGGGTTATGTATTAAGATCGATGCTTCTTGTTACAATGTCTAACTCTAATATTAGTTTATATTACTTACATAGGAAACACGTGGAAGATATGCGAAAATGTTCGCCAAGGTCATGCAGTCTCAGTTTCAATTTACGCCTAGTGATTCATCAATTTTTAGTATTTTGTTGGACATCAAGAGTAAACAATTATTTTTAATTTTTTTCCGTAAGTGATCCAACTAACTTTTTATACCTACAAATTTCTACTTTTTAAATTGGGCATATGATATTTGCATTTTTGTTTGTGTGTCATCTACACTTTTATTAACTTTTTCAATTTATAGGAAAAATATTTATAAAGGCAAAAATAAATAAATTTTTTGAACCGAATAATTACCGACGGGGCAATGGGTAATTTCTACCGGTAATAATTGTACAATATTAAATAAAAAATGAATCCACTACATTTCTTTTATTATTGAGAAAATTTTAAGAAAATCCAAGGCACTTTAGTTGTTGAAATGATTAAGTATTTGGACAATTTTTTGAAGCAAATAAGCCATTAGACTTTTCAAAGCATATAAAATAAATCCTTGGACTTTCTAGAATTTGTTAGATACATCCTTATAACCTATAAAACCAGTTAATATGCTAAAATAATTGAAAAAGTTCGAAATACACCTAACAAACGTTTATACTCTAAGTGATTAAGTTTGTAGACAGTTTATCTAGAAAATTACATAAAAACCAGTTGTAACATTATTGGTTAATCGGTTTTTCTTTTTGATAAAAAGGAGAAAAAACATTGAGCAATGTATTTTTTTCCTTTTTTTTTAAAATTGCCGATTAACCAACAATATTACAACGGTTTTTATGTTACTTTTTTTTTCAAAAATTGTCTATAGGCTTAATCATTTAGAGTATGGAAGTTTGTTGGTGTATTTCGAGCTTTTTCAATTATTTTATAATATTAACTTGTGTTATACGTTATAAGGATGTATCTAATAGGTTTTAGAAAGTCCAAGGATTTATTAAATATTTTTTGAAACGTCTAATTACTAATTTGTTTCAAAAAATTGTCCAAGTACCTAGTCATTTCAACTACTAAAGTCCATTGGATTTTTTTTGTACTTTTCCCATTATTATTTTGTTATATATTTTAATAAACAATTAGAATAATTTATCATCGGTAGTCGTTGATTTAATCTACCGAGATGATCATTACGCCTCCTTAACTCCATTAATATTTTTGAATTTATCATAAAATTTCAACGGATGTATTTAGCTATGGACAGTATCATTGGTGGATATGTTTCCCATCGATGAACCTTGCCCTCTTTTGTAGTTGGTGGATTAGAACATTTGGTGTGTGATCACCTACTGATGTTAATTGTTTTTATTTTTTATGACTATGTTCTTGGATTCATTGGAAATTATTTCATATTTTTTCTATCTTAATTTTAGTTGTTTGATAGTGCCTTATCGTTTAGTTTTTCATTTAAAGAAAGATGGTTTTCTAGAAGTAGTCACTCTTATCTTTTCAAATGTATGTTTTGATAGTGTGTTTAAGGATCAATTTGTAGTTCTTTATGATAAAGTAGACATTTGATGACATGAATGGTCTCTGGTTAGAGTTGAGTATGGAATACTTTTTAAAATTATGATCTGGTCAAAGCCACCATACGTGTAGAATGACCCATGATCGATATGGCTTAATAAAGAAAACAAAATAATTTAAAAATTAAACTAATGAGTTTAAAAAGGAATACTAAAATTTTGACCGATCTTAATTTGGTTAAAACTTAAAAGAACGGTGTTTATCTTTAAGTGACAAAATTCAAGTCCAAAAACAAGACCAATAGTCGGGGGGCTTAAAGATATCACTACTAAAGATCATTGTGTATTACCGACAACTTTCTAAAGGTTTACCGATTGTTTTTTATTCTACTTTATATTTATTTTTTAGTTTGTTGTCGGAAAATCGTCACTAAACCGTTGAAACGCCGTCTATAAATGAAATAATCGGAAAACAGTCTCTAAAGGTCGTCAAAAAAGTCGTCCATAGGTTTTACCGACCATCTTTTTAGCGACCCTCACTTCGTCAGGAAACCATTGGCAAAGCATATTCCAATGATTTACCGACTGTTTCAGCCGACGTTAATAACCTCTTTTAGTAGTCTATATTAACACTTAGAGACGCCTTTTAGGGTCACTTATTCATTTTCTTGACTATTATATTTAAGGCCCACCAGATTAGTCGAGATTTGTGTAAATTGGACTTAGAAATAGTGGTCAATAAGAATTATAGAAAAATTGAGAGGTTGTCAGATTATATATTTGAATGAACCACTCCTAAACAAAAACAATGTTGGCACTTTTCATTTTAAACTAATTTACAACTCTGTCGTGCGTAAAATATTGGATATCTAGCAAAAAATATAGCTCTAAAAAGGATCAAATTTTGTATATGAAACATATGGACACCCATGATTTTAGCCAATCCATTAGTTAATCAACAATCTTCCTCCTCTCTTACTTCTCTATACTCCTCTCCTATTCTAATATTTTCCCCCTATTGTTGTTCTGTGTAAAACTTATTGATTTTGAAATCATTTTGTATATGTATACAATCAAACAATGGCTCATCTACCGGCCATCATATCGTCGGAGGGCTACGTCCCGGGAGTTAACGAGCCTGAACAAATGATTTGCGAATACCTGCACAGGACCAATTCAATGGGATGTACTTGGCGTGGATGTGATGTTTCAGCCTTTAGGTTACCCCTTTTGATGCTTCAACTCAGCATCATCTTCTTGGTCTCCCATATCGTCTTCTTCTTCCTCAAACCCCTTCGACAAAGTATTCTCTCTTGCCAACTTATCGTAAGATGAAATCGATTAATTCTAACATGCATGCATATATATATAAGCTTTTGTTTCTGAAATATTAAAAAAAAAACGTATGTTACTAATATCATCATGCCAATTGCAATTCTTCCAGGGTTGTATTGTATTCATCTGGTTCGTAAGACTCGACAAGAATCTCCTCAACCAGTTGTTCCCAGAATCTGGCAAGCTGGTGCTGGACACCGTGGCCAACTTTGGGTTCCTGCTGCATATTTTTGTGGTTGGAGTTCAGATTGACGCCAATATCTTGAAGAGTGTCCAAAAGCATATCGTGCTTATAGGATGCATGTCTTTTCTCGTGCCTTATGCGGTGTGTTGCATGTGCTTAATGCCATTGACTAATATGGTAACAATAGATGAGTTTAGTTCCAGGACTCTACCTTTTGTGGCGGCTTTAACATCGTTGACAACATTCCCAGCCGTCACCAACACCCTATCCGACTTAAACTTGTTGAATTGCGATCTTGGTCAATTATCTTGCAGCACAGCTTTAGTTACGGATGTCTGCAGTTATGTTACGGCTTTAGCCTTGAACACGAGTGTAGCTCTAGAGAGATCAGATTGGAAGAAGCCAATGGAAAATATGTTGTCGATTGTTTGTTTTTTGGTCACCATGTGTTGCTTACTTCGCCCATTTGTGTTGTGGATGGCGAAGAGGATTCCTGAAGGTCAACAAATAAAAGAGAGCCAATTTGTGGTGGTTCTTGTAGCGCTTTTGTTATGTGGGTTTCTATCGGAGTTTTTAGGACAAGGTGCGACATTAGGAGGGTTCACGATGGGTATATGTGTTCCTGATGGACCACCCTTTGGTTTGGCTTTGGTGAAGCGAATTGATTGGATTGCGACCGTTATCTTGGTTCCAGCCAAGTTTGCGATATGTGCATTTGAGGTGAATTTGAAGTCACTTGTTGCTGGTGATAAAGTGCTTGCTTCTTTGATCACTGAGGTGGTCATTTCCATAGCATACCTGGCCAAGTTCACCATTAACTTCCTTTTAGCCATGTATTTTAATCTTTCATTGCAGGATGCTTTTCATTTTGCATTGCTCATGTGTACTAAAGGCATCATTGACGTTTCTTCCTTTTCATTTTTACGATCTAACCAAGTATGCTCCATGCTCCAACATAAAAAACTTATCATTCGCTATATATACCAACTTGAAAACTTCTTTTTAGTAGTTTATAACTTCTTTTTAGTAGTTTATAGGATCAAAAATGTCCATTTTATTTAGACATGCTACAAGAAGTTGTTAGAGTCAGCTTAACAGTTTCTTAACAGCTTAATCAACCATCATATATATTTTAGTTTGTTTGGATGTGCAGGCGGTAACAGAACAAGCATACTCACTTCTTATACTCAACATGCTAATAGTAACAGGAAGTATAAGGCTTCTGTTAGGGCATTTCTATGATCCATCGACCAGATACCAAACATACAAAAGAAATAGCATTCTAGAATGTGAGCCAGATGATTATCTTCGGATGGTGGTTTGCATTCACAATGAAGATAATGTTCCTTCGATTGTAAACCTCTTAGAAGCATCAAATCCCATAACACACCAACATATAGAAGTCATCTCATTGAATCTTCAACCGCTTGAAGGTCGAGCATCCGCCATTCTAATTCCAAGTTCACAAGTCAAGGAAAAGATCCCATCTGCCCATACCCGAATGTTACAAATCATAAAAGCCTACAACTACTTAGGGTCCAACATTGTAGTGGAACACTTCATGGCAATGGCACCATATGGTAGCATGCATGAAGATATCTTCACAATCGCCATTAACAAGTGCGCTAACATTGTTATTGTCCCATTTCACAAGTGTTGGGGTATTGATGGAAACACTGGAGCAACAATATTTCCTGGGATTAGAACAGTGAACTACAAAATCATGGAAAAAGCCCCATGTTCAATCGGCATACTTGTGGACCGAGGTCAGATCGGGGGACCGAAATCAAAATCTACGTTAAGCGGGCGCAGGACCAAAACGTTGCGGATAACTCAACTATTCTTCGGAGGTCCAGACGATAGAGAAGCACTTGCATATAGTAGTCGAATGGCAAAACACCGACATATCAGTTTCATGTTGGTTTTGTTGATCCAACCACAGGAGGTAGAACGTACACCTGACACAACCGAAAAGAAACTTGATGATGAGATGATCGACCGCTTTCGTGTGGAATGCAAGGGAAGAGATGTTTTTATTCAACAACAGGTAGCAAAAGATGCAGTAGAGATAGTGGAGTTGCTGAGGGAAATGGAGAAATGGTGTGATTTGTTTATCGTTGGTCGGGAACATGGTTACTCGGTTTCTCAACTAATGTATGGATTATCGGAGTGGTCAGAGTGCCCGGAGTTGGGGGGATTGGGGACTTGTTAGCTACGTCAGACTTTCAGTTTTCTGTTTTAGTTGTGCAACAACAACCAATGGATACAATTGATTTTGCCGGTGAAAAGTTTGCATTCGGTATATAATATATAATAGATTCACATTTAAGTAGAGTTGTTTGAAACAAGTATATATGCGAACTTTAGACCACAATAAAAGATGTGATGCATACCAACAAACAAACGGGCTGAAAAAAATATGAGTTCCACAAACCAATGCACAAATATCCCGATCGATGCAACAACTGGAAACCCAAAAATGATAATGAATTGTAACGACCCAAAACCAAAATGTAACTAGCCAAAGTAATCCTAGTGATCTATCACAGTTGAATAATGTATAAGTCTCAAGTTGGCATAAAGCCTTTTACAATAAGTCTTAAGAAGCAAACACATAAAACATACTAGTGGAACATCCCTTCACGGTTGAGATATAAACTAAATGGTAAAATAAAATAAATAACTAGAGTCTAGAGTAGCTAACAAGTCCCCAATACCCCCTAAAAATTTAGAGTCTAGAGTAGCTAACGAGATTCGTGATTTCCCTAAAATTTAGAAGTTTTGAAAGTGAGGGTTATACCATAAAAGGTCTAGTTAATTCTCTCAAAAACAGGTTTAATTACAAACTCGGTCCGTTGGCCAAGTTTTAATACCATAAACATCGGTGGTGCATTATGGACACAGATTCCGTCACCCGGTGACATTAGATGGCCCCAGTAGATCCACATGGTCCCCAATAGATGCCATATAAGTGGTCAGACACTCGTAGATGCCATAAAGGGCACACGAAATAGATTCGTGTCCCAGACCACACTCCTCACTTCCAAGGACGTGCACATTCCATTGGTTCCTATGTCCACTATGCAACTCACCCAAACCAATTAACCACATAAGCATGCTTATAATATGTAACAACTTTATAGTATAATATGCAACTATTAAAAGTACCATAAGACATTCCAAATGCAAATCAACAACATTTTCAATTTATCAAAAATGGAATTTGGCAAAGGAACTCATTAATTCAACACGAAACTTAGAAATTGGCTAAGTCCGAAATACTCAATTTTTAACGAGTCTCACTACCCAGTAAACCCTAGACGCCTTGGTTTCATGCCCGGGAATCCTGTTGGAAACCTATGGACCCCCTTGGGTTCACGCCTAGGCACCCTACCGAAAACCTTGAGGACTCCCTCAGGTTCATGCCTTTATCGATACTAACGTCACGATATTATCGGGAACCCTATCGGAAACCTTGTGGACCCCCTCGGGTTCATGCCTCTATCGATACTACTTTTCGATATCATTGGAAATCCTACACTCTTGACCCATTTTCTGTGACAATGTTCCCAATAGTATCGAAATACTCATATTCCGATAACAAGCATTACGTTCCCGATACGGCCAGGAAATAAATTTTCCAATAACGTCGGTCCCCCTTTTTTGCGAGTTGCATACGGTGATACATCCATGGTTTTAATCCTTGGTTCAAAGAACAACCACTTTAGCCAATCTAAAATCGATTACAATAAATCCCTTGATTCAAAACCCCATTTCCAAATTGTTTACTTCCCCAATCAGAAATATAAATTCCAAATCATGATTGGTAGGTTTTTTTATCAAGATTTCAGGTTATAAACTTAGTTTCTAGAGAGGAAGAAGATAAGATAATAGAGGTTCATACCTGATATGACTCTTCCTCTTGTTCCACTTGATTATTTTCCTTTTTTCTTTTTCCTGCCTTCTTCCCGATAACACACAAACACTCTACCGAGTTTCTCTTTTTTCCCCAAATATGTGGTTGCCCAAAAGTGGTACAACCCTAACTTTATGTATATATATATATATATATATAGAGAGAGAGAGAGAGAGAGGAAGTTTCAATTGCAAACCATAAAAAACGTGCAAACCGTGCAAACTCATGGTTGCACACGTAAAATCGGTGAAATTGATTCATGGAGTTGTTTAATATGATGAAAATGTTTCATAAACATCAAATTTTGATGAAATTGTTTCATATTTTGGTGTTTTTTATTCATATGAAACTTTTTCCTCGTTTTTGTGAAACTTTTTATTTCTACGTAAATAAACACCTTCATATGAAACAATTTTATCAAAAAATTTAGTATATGAAAAATTTTCATCATATTAAGTGACTCTGCAAAAGATTTTTCATTGATTTACGTGTGCAACCATGAGTTTGCACGTTTTTTATGGTTTGCACGTTTTTGATGGTTTGTAATTAAAACTCCCTCTATATATATAAATATATATATATATATATATATAACTCTTGAATTACACTTTTAGTCCCTCAAGTTGCAAAATTTGATTGTTTCATACCAAAACTAACTGGGTCGAACCATGGTTAATTAAATCTATTGTTGTTTTTGGGGTTCTAATTTAGACTAAGAAATAATAGAAGATATCTACTACGTATTGCTTTCTAGGTGATGAGCTATTTTGTTTCACACTCACGGACATAAA
The DNA here is from genome assembly GCA_030169165.1 of Centaurea solstitialis. Classification (NCBI taxonomy): domain Eukaryota; kingdom Viridiplantae; phylum Streptophyta; class Magnoliopsida; order Asterales; family Asteraceae; genus Centaurea; species Centaurea solstitialis. The sequence continues at coordinate 45,293,171 of CM058042.1, read as the reverse complement.
ATGGTCATATCTCAAAGCAAGTATACAATGAGATACGACATCGCCTTTTCAAGTAATACGGTGATAAAATACCGAGTATCGTCCTCAGAGATCAGTAGCAAAAGTGATGTTTTTGGAGTGACTGAAAGAAATGACTTCAGATGGCGATTTTGAAGAATAATCTTTGATTGATTGGTTGATTGGTGACTTAATAGTTAACAAGAAGCAAGGGTGTAAGACTTTTGAGTGGGTTTTAAAATCAAATTCCAGTGGCAAATGCTACAGCAATGCTATAACATTAGTTTATCAACAACTTGTTTCACCATCTATTTTGAAAGAACCCTGTCGGATTCTCACCATTGTACCATTATTTAGCTTTTACCCCACATGTCTGTGTGGTATCAGAACTAGTGATTGGTAACAAATGATGCTTTCAAAATATATGGACAAACAAATGTCTTTGTTAAAAATCACCCTATCGGGCCGATTCCCATGTCATTCAAGTTGGATTGTTTTAAGTGACTTATATCTAAGCCACTACACTTTAACACCTTGACTAGTGTCCAACTCGTCGAGATTTTCATTTTGAAATAACAAAGTTAGCATCTATGTCTAGACTACCTCCCATATCATTCGCCATGACGTGCAATCAAATGGTTCATGTCTGAATCCATCAGCACTTTAACACTTTTCAAGTGATCATGTCGTCAAGAAGTGTTTCGATCTTTTTATAAAACTTGAAATGAGATGGTGGAACGTTGTTATTGAGAAACAACGTCCACCTTCCTTTGATTAAAAACCCACTTTTATTGTCTCACACCCAAGCTAAAGAAATTAGCTACTCATTACGTTAAAGTAAAGTGCGGTAATTATAAATGACATAAAATAAATTGCGTAAAGTAAAGACAATAAGTAAATGACGTAAATTAAATTGCGGTAAGTAAATTGCGGTAAATTAAATTGGGGAAAGTAAATGACTTAATGTAAAGACTTAAAGTAAATTGCAAGTAAGTAAAGAAATTGAAATTGCAAGACTTGTAAGTAAATGAGAAAGTGTTTCCAAAATATTTTCTTGAATTTAAACCACTAGTTATAGAAGATAGATAATAGATACTAGATGATGGATGATCCTTGAAAGCAAACCCACTACCTCCTTTTATACCCAAGGAGGTAGTAAACAAACAAAAACTAATACTATGCATCACTAGTAAAGGATGCCAACAAAGTCAATATGTACTACAACTACACCATTTCTTAAATACACAAAAGTCATGGTGGTTCAAAAGGATGGAGGCTACAATAAATGCCAAGGTTTGTACACAAAAATAAGGCTAGCTCTTCAACATGAATATCCCAAAAGTGTAGACTCTTGACTTGGTCCTAGCGATTCTTGGCAATCTGCAAGAGTCTCCTTCATATAAGTTGTCCAGCCTCTGATGCTCCGGCATTCATGTAGCATTGGCATCTGTATAAATAAAATATATATATATAAGTTTACTAATTAACCTAAAAAAACAGGTAAAACGTTCCTTAACATCATGCATTGAATAAAATGAAAATAAGATACCAAAATGACTCAAGTTGTGGGATAAATATAAAAACCTAAGCTAAAAAGATGTAAAATAAAGGTACTTTTATACAAATACGCAACGCGTATCACTAGGCGAGTGAATCTCTATCCTTAAAGCAATTTCACCCCACCATATGTGCTTTTGGGATTTGGCGAATTGCTTCTTAAGATACAATAAAGTAACGTTTGTAGAACGATTATCAACACCACACTAGTGGTAAGTGCGCCATCAAAGCGCCACATTGCGCCCACGTTCACGGTCGTGCGCGTGAGTGTGCGTTGCAGCCTTGTGAAGCCCCCACCATTTCCAATATATTAATTTAATATGTATAAATCTTTCTTATTTATAAATCCACTTTACTTTTGCTTTCTCTCCCATGTGGGACAAGGAGAAACCCAACAACTTGATCTTTTCATTTCTCTTCCTAAGACTCAAACCCAAAACTAAACTTATATTTTATTTTGAAAATATACCCAACATCTATGCTTATCCAATTTTTTTACTAAACAACCCCACATTGATAAATATTGAATTTATTTTCTCAATATCACTTTGTCAATATCAATCAAATGGATGTAATAATTATCAATATTGTTAACTTTAGTGGTTTATCCCCACAATGTTTGTTTGCTATAGCCATACTAGCAGCAAACACCTGATGTTATGTTCTTATACTTGGCCATACTTAAATATATGGTGTTAGTCTTTCTCAAACATATAACATGATACAACCTTCTCATACGTGCATATGCATCACAACCCGCAGCAATGCACGAACATTTCCACCTCGTTACATTTTTAAATTGGAGGCAAAAATATGATCCTATCTTATTCGATCAATAAATAGAGGAGACATAATTAAAATAAGTTATCTTTCAACCAAATTTGTTTTTTAGTTATTTTTCTTTTCTATTTTAACATATAAAAAAGTATAGGATTAATAATCATAAGAGTAGAAAATGTAAGTATTAAGAATATTTCATACGTATTTATCGTATTTAATAATATAAGATTAAATTAAAATAATTTAATAGATGGCTCTTTTAGAATAGATTGACACGATAATTATAATGGTATAATTTGTAAAAGAAAAATATATTTTAATGTATTGGAAAACGTATTAAAAAGCCTAACATTTAGCAACTTTCTTTTCACTATTCCTAAGGAATAGTGAAAAAAAATAACAAACAATAAAAATCACATATATAAATATATTTAGTAAGCTTCTCATCCACATATATTCAAGTTTTTTATATTTATTTATTATAAAATTTTCATTTTTTACCTTATAGTTTTGTACTTAATAAATTTTTCCTTTTGGTTTCAATATTTCAATTTAGAATAGATTAGCACGATAATTATAAAATTTTCATTTTTTACCCTTATAGTTTTGTACTTATTTAATTTTTACCTTTTGGTTTCAATATTTCATTTTAGAATAGATTGGCACGATAATTAAATTAAAACAATTTAATAGATGGCTCATTTAGAATAGATTGGCACGATAATTATAATGGTATAATTTGTAAAGGAAAAATATATTTTTAATGTATTGGAAAACGTATTAAAAAGCCTAACATTTAACAACTTTCTTTTCAATATTCCTAAGGAATAGTGAAAAAAATATAATAAACAATAAAAATCAAATATATAAATATATTTAGTAAGCTTCTCATCCACATATATTCAAGTTTTTTATATTTATTTATTATAAAATTTTCATTTTTTACCCTTATAGTTTTGTACTTATTTAATTTTTACCTTTTGGTTTCAATATTTCATTTTACATTTTCATTATATTTATACATATAATCGTATTCTTATTAAATACGTTGAAAAAATACGTTTTATTTTTAACGAGTTACATCATTATAATCGTCTCTTTGTTGCCTTTCAAATGAGTCCAATATTAAATATTTTTAGATTTAGTTATGATTTTTTATATAATACATATACTACGTAAAAGTATTTTAAATATTTACAATTCATGCCAAATGTTTAAAGACTTAATTGTTAAAAGAACACATTTTAATTCCGAAAACTTAATCGTTATTTTATTTCGAAGACTTAATCCTAATTTTAATCGGTATAGTTAACTCATATTGACCACACCAAAAGCTATATTAACCCGATTTCAAATTTATATCTTCTTATGACATTTTAATTCCTAGGTTAATCGTCACCTGAGCCATAGTTGTCCTATCAATTTATCTGTTTTTTATTGATTTATATCGTCATATTTTTATAATCTTCCATCTCCCTGCAACGCGGGATCACAAAACCTCGTTAACAATATTTCATAAGGGTTTGATGACGCAAGAAAACCTCAAATCGAGGAAAAAACATGCGATCAACTTAAGAGACAACCAATGTTATACTATGTATCACCAAGCAGGGGTGATGTCCTTGATGTTACAATAGTTCGTCGTACATTACAGTGAAAAAAAATAGATACATATCGTATGAAAGATTACAATGAAACGTAACGCAATTCTAGAGAGAATAATGTAATAGAGTTCTTGATAGTTGATTGTATTTTTTTTTTGTGAATGAGTCTCGCTATCTTTTTATAGGCTTCTTTTGTAACCGCTTTAGGAGTTAAGAGCTCATTAATGATAACGGTTGTAACGGTTGAATTTCCTTAATTGCTTCTTGAATCTTGGTCGTCAGTTATGTCCGTTGTGTAATAACTGCACTTAATGTACTTTAAGCCTGCATTAAATCAATCATTAAGACACCGGTTAAACGTTAAGAGTTAGGTCTTACATTATCTTGTGATGGTCATACGTCTTGAATGACTATTGCTTGTTTCGTACGATGACTCTGTTATGTCGTACCTGTCTTCGCAGTACCTAATCTTAATACAAGATGTTTACCGATAACTCCAAAATTATACATGTTTTGGTCGTACTTAATTGCTTGAATTTACCCCGTTTCTCACCCATTTCTGATCTGATTACTCACGTTTCGGGCTAATTCACACTTTTGTAGGTTTTGGAGGCCTTGGAATGGAAAAGTACGAAAAAAGGCGAAAAAGCGTGGAAATTGGACAAAGTCAACTCATAGAGCTTTTCGCGTCCGTGAAGTTTTAAGCTTGGCGCCGCGAAGTGAGCCAATTCTAGAATATTCATGCTTTTCACTGACTTCGCGTTGATTCTGAAGATTCTCGCACCGCGAAGTAGGCAAAGACCCTTGACGGAAGATTCTAGAACTTGCTAAAAAAGGAAAAATAGGGTTAATTAAGTGTCTCGCACCGCGAAGATGCCGCCTCGCGATCGCGAAACGAGCCCACGAATGCCTTTTAAATATCAGCCTCCCCTTCAGTCCAGAAATCATCACCAATCATCTAGCAGTTACATCTTTTCATATTTTCTTAGTTTGATTAGTGAGAGAGAGAGAGTTGTGCCGATACGATACGATTCGGAGTTTGGTTCCCGATCATCTGTTGCTGTACGGTCGGTATAATGTCTGTCTTTTATACTATGTTTGTTGTTTTCATTATGTTTAGTGAGTAGTTTATTTAGTGGTACTTATTGTGGTAAATGAACCTTGTGGATGATGTTTTTATAAATTAATTGATTAATGGTTTGTTATTGGTTTATTGAGTGTAATTTTATGGTTCCAGTTTGATTCGTATATGGTTATTTGAACTCGTTGGTTGGGTGTATCTGTTTAACCAAGATAGATAGACTCCGATAGGTTAATCAACCTTTCTTGACCTTCACTTCGGTAACACGGAGAGTTGTGTTAGGTGGTTAGCTCAGACCGAGAGCAGCTAGATAGTAGAATTTCGTGCAATAGTGATAGAATTGGGTGACTGGTACTAAACTGCCTGACAATTAGTTTATGTATTAGGACTAGGAAGACCAACCTAGTTGACAACCATAATCATCGCATGTTAGGGTGTCCTAGACTTAAATTTTTACAATAACCAATACAACCATACCTTTGGCAAAGTTAAATCATCCACTTGGGGAGTCGATATTACCATGATAAGTACTACTGTTTTATTTTATAAAGTTTAAATCATCTTTTTTTTTTGTTTTCTAGATAAGTAGTAGTTTATTTATTTGTCTTTTAGATAATTAAACTATTTTCCTAAAAACCCCCATAATTCTAGATTAATTAAACTAGTTAGGATTATTAGTCTATATAACTTGACCGTTCCCAGTGGTAAGAACGATACCTGGACTTTCCTACACTATATTACTCGCGATCAGGTACGCTTGCATGTGAATCTGGTAATTGTGGTTAGGCATTAGAGGTTAAAACTTGTTTCGCTTTTTATATATAATATTTACCGCATCAAGTTTTTGGCGCCGCTGCCAGGGAACGGTAGTTGTTAGATTTTGTCTTTACTGGTTTTGCTAATCGATCCTTGTGAGGGATTCCATCTCTTGCAAGTTATTTTGAACAGGTGCGTTGTTAACTCAGTCAAGGACTGATTTTGTAAAAAGTTTTATAAATGCAAGCAATTTGTGTGTATGTATTGAATTATATTGTAATGGGCTTGGGAATTTAAACTGTAAAGGGCTTGGGCTTAGGATCCATGTTTAGACGTATAAATAGGAGTGATTGATGTAATTAGGGTAACAATCTTCAATTTTGTAATCACGGTTCAGCCGTAAACACCCTTTCAAGGTAATACATGAGAGTCGTTTGAATTTTTACTGTTCTTCGTTTTGTTCTTGTTCATTTTCATTTCTGTTTTAATAATCTCTCAGTATTTCTTCTTATTCAATTGGTTTTTGCTTAAATCCCATTAGAAAACTTGGTTCTACGTTTCTTTCAATTGGTATCAGAGCAAGCGACCAAGAGGCTCTTTGATGTCCGCCAGAGGTTCTGTGACAAATGCCAGAGGTTCTGTGGTTTATTTGCCTCTGAGGTTGGTTCTAGTCAGAATTTGACACTAACGAGTAGGTGGTGATACTCATTTGGGGTAAACCACCTATTGACTCTAGGAAACGAACCTTAGTATCCCTGTTGAGGGATAGACCACCTTGTGTGATATCCTTTTTGAAAATCACACAGAATCAGAACCTGGAACAACTCTGATCTAAACAATTTTATCAACATCTGAAACTCAAGAACACGTTGAAGAACGATTTTCGAAAAGAAATTCCTAAATCCAAAACCAACAGTCTTCGAAGAAACAAATTTCGAAGACGAAACTGTTTGAAGAACGGACTCAGAAATGATACGATACATATCAAAACACTAAATTTCCAGATAATTTCCCAAGAAAACTTGTTCTAAAAAGGATCGAAAACGAATACTGTTGATTCGTTCCCGCTCTGATACCAATTGTAGAATAGGAAACCAACAATTCACACGTAAAAGACGAAGATGAGATCGTCACAGAGCCTCTGCAACATATTTCAGAGCTTCTGTACTCTTATGAACTTAGATGAAGATTCAGATATTCGCAAGTGAAATGTCACAGAGATTCTGTCGATCATCTCAGAGACTCTGTAAAACTTCACAGAGCCTCTGATGCATTCAAAGTTATAAGACGACTCTTCTACCATTCTACTCAACTTGATACAAGCATAGCTACACCAATTCTCTGCTCACTGCTTTGTTCCTGTTGAAAAGTTCTGCAGAGGATGAACCTATGCATTCGAATACATGAACTCTGTAGACACATGTCTCTGATAGTCAAGCTTTGAAGGTTAATTCAAGTCAAAACTCTACAGAGCCTCTGACGAAAACTACAGAGCCTCTGCAGTGCAAGTCTCTGATGAGATAACCTTTAAGCTCTGCTATTATTATTATCTGAAGTTGGAAAGAAGATTCAAGACATGCTTCATTTATAAAACTTAGGGGGAGATTGTTAACTCAGTCAATGACTGATTTTGTAAAAAGTTTTATAAATGTAAGCATTTTGTGTGTATGTATTGAATTATATTGTAATGGGCTTGGGAATTTAAACTGTAAAGGGCTTGGGCTAAGGATCCATGTTTAGACATATAAATAGGAGTGATTGATGTAATTAGGGTAACAATCTTCAATTTTGTAATCACGGTTCAGCCGTAAACACCCTTTCAAGGTAATACATGAGAGTCCTTTGAATTTTTACTGTTCTTCGTTTTGTTCTTGTTCATTTTCATTTCTGTTTTAATAATCTCTCAGTATTTCTTCTTATTCAATTGGTTTTTGCTTAAATCCCATTAGAAAACTTGGTTATACGTTTCTTTCAATTGGTATCAGAGCAAGCGACCAAGAGGCTCTGTGATGTCCGCCAGAGGTTCTGTGACGAATGCCAGAGGTTCTGTGGTTTGTTTGCCTCTAAGGTTGGTTCTAGTCAGAATTTGACACTAACGAGTAGGTGGTGATACTCATTTGGGGTAAACCACCTATTGACTCTAGGAAACAAACCTTAGTATCCCTGTTGAGGGATAGACCACCTTGTGTGATATCCTTTTTGAAAATCACACAGAATCAGAACTTGGAACAACTCTGATCTAAACAATTTTATCAACATCTGAAACTCAAGAACACGTTGAAGAACGATTTTCGAAAAGAAATTCCTAAATCCAAAACCAACAGTCTTCGAAGAAACAAATTTCGAAGACGAAACTGTTTGAAGAACGGACTCAGAAATGATACGATACATATCAAAACACTAAATTTCCATATAATTTCCCAAGAAAACTTGTTCTAAAAAGGATCGAAAACGAATACTGTTGATTCGTTCCCGCTCTGATACCAATTGTAGAATAGGAAACCAACAATTCACACGTAAAAGATGAAGATGAGATCGTCACAGAGCCTCTGCAACATATTTCAGAGCTTCTGTACTCTTATGAACTTAGATGAAGATTCAGATATTCGCAAGTGAAATGTCACAGAGATTCTGTCGATCATCTCAGAGACTCTGTAAAACTTCACAGAGCCTCTGATGCATTCAAAGTTATAAGACGACTCTTCTGCCATTCTACTCAACTTGATACAAGCATAGCTACACCAATTCTCTGCTCACAGCTTTGTTCCTGTTGAAAAGTTCTGCAGAGGATGAACCTATGCATTCGAATACATGAACTCTGTAGACACATGTCTCTGATAGTAAAGCTTTGAAGGTTAATTCAAGTCAAAACTCTACAGAGCCTCTGACGAAAACTACAGAGCCTCTGCAGTGCAAGTCTCTGATGAGATAACCTTTAAGCTCTGCTATTTATTATTATCTGAAGTTGGAAAGAAGATTCAAGACATGCTTCATTTATAAAACTTAGGGGGAGATTGTTAACTCAGTCAATGACTGATTTTGTAAAAAGTTTTATAAATGTAAGCATTTTGTGTGTATGTATTGAATTATATTGTAATGGGCTTGGGAATTTAAACTGTAAAGGGCTTGGGCTAAGGATCCATGTTTAGACATATAAATAGGAGTGATTGATGTAATTAGGGTAACAATCTTCAATTTTGTAATCACGGTTCAGCCGTAAACACCCTTTCAAGGTAATACATGAGAGTCCTTTGAATTTTTACTGTTCTTCGTTTTGTTCTTGTTCATTTTCATTTCTGTTTTAATAATCTCTCAGTATTTCTTCTTATTCAATTGGTTTTTGCTTAAATCCCATTAGAAAACTTGGTTATACGTTTCTTTCAATTGGTATCAGAGCAAGCGACCAAGAGGCTCTGTGATGTCCGCCAGAGATTCTGTGACGAATGCCAGAGGTTCTGTGGTTTGTTTGCCTCTAAGGTTGGTTCTAGTCAGAATTTGACACTAACGAGTAGGTGGTGATACTCATTTGGGGTAAACCACCTATTGACTCTAGGAAACAAACCTTAGTATCCCTGTTGAGGGATAGACCACCTTGTGTGATATCCTTTTTGAAAATCACACAGAATCAGAACCTGGAACAACTCTGATCTAAACAATTTTATCAACATCTGAAACTCAAGAACACGTTGAAGAACGATTTTCGAAAAGAAATTCCTAAATCCAAAACCAACAGTCTTCGAAGAAATAAATTTCGAAGACGAAACTGTTTGAAGAACGGACTCAGAAATGATACGATACATATCAAAACACTAAATTTATAGATAATTTCCCAAGAAAACTTGTTCTAAAAAGGATCGAAAACGAATACTGTTGATTCGTTCCCGCTCTGATACCAATTGTAGAATAGGAAACCAATAATTCACACGTAAAAGATGAAGATGAGATCGTCACAGAGCCTCTGCAACATATTTCAGAGCTTCTGTACTCTTATGAACTTAGATGAAGATTCAGATATTCGCAAGTGAAATGTCACAGAGATTCTGTCGATCATCTCAGAGACTCTGTAAAACTTCACAGAGCCTCTGATGCATTCAAAGTTATAAGACGACTCTTCTGCCATTCTACTCAACTTGATACAAGCATAGCTACACCAATTCTCTGCTCACTGCTTTGTTCCTGTTGAAAAGTTCTGCAGAGGATGAACCTATGCATTCGAATACATGAACTCTGTAGACACATGTCTCTGATAGTAAAGCTTTGAAGGTTAATTCAAGTCAAAACTCTACAGAGCCTCTGACGAAGACTACAGAGCCTCTGCAGTGCAAGTCTCTGATGAGATAACCTTTAAGCTCTGCTATTATTAATCTGAAGTTGGAAAGAAGATTCAAGACATGCTTCATTTATAAAACTTAGGGGGAGATTGTTAACTCAGTCAATGACTGATTTTGTAGAAAGTTTTATAAATGTAAGCATTTTGTGTGTATGTATTGAATTATATTGTAATGGGCTTGGGAATTTAAACTGTAAAGGGCTTGTGCTAAGGATCCATGTTTAGACATATAAATAGGAGTGACTGATGTAATTAGGGTAACAATATTCAATTTTGTAATCACGGTTCAGCCGTAAACACCCTTTCAAGGTAATACATGAGAGTCCCTTTGAATTTTTACTGTTCTTCGTTTTGTTCTTGTTCATTTTCATTTCTGTTTTAATAATCTCTCAGTATTTCTTCTTATTCAATTGGTTTTTGCTTAAATCCCATTAGAAAACTTGGTTATACGTTTCTTTCAATTGGTATCAGAGCAAGCGACCAAGAGGCTCTGTGATGTCCGCCAGAGGTTCTGTGACGAATGCCAGAGGTTCTGTGGTTTGTTTGCCTCTAAGGTTGGTTCTAGTCAGAATTTGACACTAACGAGTAGGTGGTGATACTCATTTGGGGTAAACCACCTATTGACTCTAGGAAACAAACCTTAGTATCCCTGTTGAGGGATAGACCACCTTGTGTGATATCCTTTTTGAAAATCACACAGAATCAGAACCTGGAACAACTCTGATCTAAACAATTTTATCAACATCTGAAACTCAAGAACACGTTGAAGAACGATTTTTGAAAAGAAATTCCTAAATCCAAAACCAACAGTCTTCGAAGAAACAAAATTTCGAAGACGAAACTGTTTGAAGAACGAACTCAGAAATGATACGATACATATCAAAACACTAAATTTCCAGATAATTTCCCAAGAAAACGTGTTCTAAAAAGGATCGAAAATGAATACTGTTGATTCGTTCCCGCTCTGATACCAATTGTAGAATAGGAAACCAACAATTCACACGTAAAAGATGAAGATGAGATCGTCACAGAGCCTCTGCAACATATTTCAGAGCTTCTGTACTCTTATGAACTTAGATGAAGATTCAGATATTCGCAAGTGAAATGTCACAGAGATTCTGTCGATCATCTCAGAGACTCTGTAAAACTTCACAGAGCCTCTGATGCATTCAAAGTTATAAGACGACTCTTCTGCCATTCTACTCAACTTGATACAAGCATAGCTACACCAATTCTCTGCTCACTGCTTTGTTCCTGTTGAAAAGTTCTGCAGAGGATGAACCTATGCATTCGAATACATGAACTCTGTAGACACATGTCTCTGATAGTAAAGCTTTGAAGGTTAATTCAAGTCAAAACTCTACAGAGCCTCTGACGAAAACTACAGAGCCTCTGCAGTGCAAGTCTCTGATGAGATAACCTTTAAGCTCTGCTATTATTATCTGAAGTTGGAAAGAAGATTCAAGACATGCTTCATTTATAAAACTTAGGGGGAGATTGTTAACTCAGTCAATGACTGATTTTGTAGAAAGTTTTATAAATGTAAGCATTTTGTGTGTATGTATTGAATTATATTGTAATGGGCTGGGAATTTAAACTGTAAAGGGCTTGTGCTAAGGATCCATGTTTAGACATATAAATAGGAGTGATTGATGTAATTAGGGTAACAATCTTCAATTTTGTAATCACGGTTCAGCCGTAAACACCCTTTCAAGGTAATACATGAGAGTCCTTTGAATTTTTACTGTTCTTCGTTTTGTTCTTGTTCATTTTCATTTCTGTTTTAATAATCTCTCAGTATTTCTTCTTATTCAATTGGTTTTTGCTTAAATCCCATTAGAAAACTTGGTTATACGTTTCTTTCAATTGGTATCAGAGCAAGCGACCAAGAGGCTCTGTGATGTCCGCCAGAGGTTCTGTGACGAATGCCAGAGGTTCTGTGGTTTGTTTGCCTCTAAGGTTGGTTCTAGTCAGAATTTGACACTAACGAGTAGGTGGTGATACTCATTTGGGGTAAACCACCTATTGACTCTAGGAAACAAACCTTAGTATCCCTGTTGAGGGATAGACCACCTTGTGTGATATCCTTTTTGAAAATCACACAGAATCAGAACCTGGAACAACTCTGATCTAAACAATTTTATCAACATCTGAAACTCAAGAACACGTTGAAGAACGATTTTTGAAAAGAAATTCCTAAATCCAAAACCAACAGTCTTCGAAGAAACAAATTTCGAAGACGAAACTGTTTGAAGAACGAACTCAGAAATGATACGATACATATCAAAACACTAAATTTCCAGATAATTTCCCAAGAAAACTGTTCTAAAAAGGATCGAAAATGAATACTGTTGATTCGTTCCCGCTCTGATACCAATTGTAGAATAGGAAACCAACAATTCACACGTAAAAGATGAAGATGAGATCGTCACAGAGCCTATGCAACATATTTCAGAGCTTCTGTACTCTTATGAACTTAGATGAAGATTCAGATATTCGCAAGTGAAATGTCACAGAGATTCTGTCGATCATCTCAGAGACTCTGTAAAACTTCACAGAGCCTCTGATGCATTCAAAGTTATAAGACGACTCTTCTGCCATTCTACTCAACTTGATACAAGCATAGCTACACCAATTCTCTGCTCACTGCTTTGTTCCTGTTGAAAAGTTCTGCAGAGGATGAACCTATGCATTCGAATACATGAACTCTGTAGACACATGTCTCTGATAGTAAAGCTTTGAAGGTTAATTCAAGTCAAAACTCTACAGAGCCTCTGACGAAAACTACAGAGCCTCTGCAGTGCAAGTCTCTGATGAGATAACCTTTAAGCTCTGCTATTATTATCTGAAGTTGGAAAGAAGATTCAAGACATGCTTCATTTATAAAACTTAGGGGGAGATTGTTAACTCAGTCAATGACTGATTTTGTAAAAAGTTTTATAAATGTAAGCAATTTGTGTGTATGTATTAAATTATATTGTAATGGGCTTGGGAATTTAAACTGTAAAGGGCTTGGGCTAAGGATCCATGTTTAGGCATATAAATAGGAGTGATTGATGTAATTAGGGTAACAATCTTCAATTTTGTAATCACGGTTCAGCCGTAAACACCCTTTCAAGGTAATACATGAGAGTCCTTTGAATTTTTACTGTTCTTCGTTTTGTTCTTGTTCATTTTCATTTCTGTTTTAATAATCTCTCAGTATTTCTTCTTATTCAATCGGTTTTTGCTTAAATCCCATTAGAAAACTTGGTTCTACGTTTCTTTCATACGTTTTAATTGTTTGTTGAGTTGTCAGGATGGGAGACGATCAACCCATGTGGGGGAAGCGATCTAAAGTGCAATTCACCTCGAGATCCGCAATCAAAAAGATAGATGATAAGGTGGAGATCAGCAATGGACTGATCAAAATGATCGGCACTATATCGTTTGACGGAGAACCTAGCGGAGATCCATATCAACACCTCGAAGCATTCGAGGACATCTGTGATCTATTCAACACTAACGGAGACGAGGTAAAACTTCGAGTATTTTCCTTTACGTTGACAAATGAGGCAAAAGACTGGTTTAAGAGATTAACCCCAGGATCCATCACGACCTGGGAAGATTTAAAATCTGCCTTTTTGTCAAGATACTTTCCCCTTTCCAAGATTAAAAAATTAAAAGCTGAAATTCGAAACTTTAAACAAGGAAAAGATAACCTTGAGAAAGCTTGGGAAAGGTATAAGGATTTATTCTTAAAACTTCCGAACCATGGTTTTGATGATGATGAGATGATGACTATTTTTTACGCCGGATTGACTAACGATTCTCGATCAAGGTTAGACTCGTCTTGTGGAGGTATTTTTACTTACAAGTCAGCTAAAGAAGCACGTAAACTCTTGGACGATTTGGAAGCACACCATCTAGATTGGTCCATTGATGAGGAAGACACACAGGAGGAGAGTAAATCGGCACAGCTAAATGAGATTTCATCATCCGATGAGACGCCAATCAAATGTACAAAATACGGGCATGCTCATCCAACAGAATATTGCACTTGGGAGCCAACCTCTCATCTTTCGCGATCTGAGCCAAGTAGTAGAATAATCGAACAGCTGTTTCGTCAGTTTTCACCAGAACAAGGAAAGATGAGTACGGACGTCGAACAACAAATCCAAGCGTTCGTAAACTTTGTTGTAGGAATACATAAAAGCACAGACCAATTCCTCCGAGATGTCAAGGGAGTATTTCCCCATGTGAAAAATAGATGAACAAGCTGAAGTGTTAACACCATGAGCGGAGGTAAGGTTGTTGTAGGACCACCTATGCCCAAAACTGACCAAATTCCTAATTTGCAGGTTGTCGAACCGGAGGTCGAATTACCATCACACCCGACGATAGAAGTCAGGGAGGAAACAGTCAGGCCGAAGGAGTCTACAACACCACACGTGCATACACGAGTACCATATCCCGCACGATTGCGAAAAGAAAAGAAAGAGGCCCAGTATCGTAAGTTCATTGAATTGATAAAACAAGTAGATATTAATGTGCCTCTTGTGGACTTTATTGCAGGGATGCCGAATTATGTAAAATTTCTCAAGGAGTTGGTGGCTAACAAAGCAAAAACGGGAGCAGAAGGAATAGCATTTCTAAGTGCAGAGTGCTCAGCCATACTTTCCGACACCCCCAAAAAGGGTGATCCGGGGAGTTTTACTATCCCTTGCTATTTTGGTAAAAGTGTTTCGTGTAGAGCCTTAGCAGATCTAGGAGCCAGTATAAAACTAATGCCCTTATCTTTTTACCAAAGACTTGGATTAAAGGATTTAAAGAGCACGCGAATGACCATATCACTAGCTGATAGATCCATAAAATACCCCGTAGGAATAGCCGAGGATGTCATAGTACAAGTAGACAAGTTTGTTTTTCCCGCTGACTTTGTGATCTTAGACATAAAGGACGAGGTCAAAGTACCTCTAATCCTTGGCCGTCCGTTCCTCAATACGGCCAGTGCCGTAATCCATGTCGCTGAAAGGGAACTCAGTCTAGGAATTGGCAAAGACCGAATCACCTTCTCCATTGATGGGACCCTAGACTGTAACGAATCTATAAATAACCTAGACAATGTGGATGATTTTACCGAACCTTTTGAAATAAAGCTTAATGATCATTTTTTTGAACCAGGTGAATCGGAAGAAAGCTTCTCCATCGAGATAGGAAAGGATGAAGTCATGGGGGGAGAAGAAGAGGAATTCGAGGAGATAAAGCAAGAAGATAAAGTTAGGGTGAAAACCTCTTTGGAGGAACCGCCAAATTTGGAATTAAAAGACCTTCCCGAGCACCTCGAATACCAATTTCTTGAAGGTAACAATTATCTCCCCGTAATCATTTCTGCCTTGCTAACAGCCAATGAAAAAGAAAAGCTTATTGCGGTTTTGAAAAAACACAAAAAGGCTTTAGCTTGGAAAATCTCAGACATTCCCGGAATAAGCCCTTCTTTTTGTACGCATAAAATTTTAATGGAAGATAATTTTAAACCGTGTGTACAAAAACAAAGAAGGCTTAATCCGAAAATGCAAGAGGTTGTAAAAAAGGAGGTTATCAAGCTACTTGACACCGGGATCATCTACCCTATTTCTGACAGTCCGTGGGTGAGCCCTGTTCAAGTGGTTCCCAAAAAGGGAGGACTCACCGTTGTCACAAATGATAACAATGAGTTGGTTCATACCCGTACTGTCACCAGGTGGAGAGTTTGCGTAGATTATAGGAAGCTGAATGATGTCACTAGAAAAGACCATTTCCCTCTACCCTTCATAGACCAAATGCTTGAGCGATTGGCGGGAAATGAGTATTATTGCTTCCTGGATGGGTTTTCGGGATACTTCCAATTTCCCATTGATCCCGAGGATCAAGAGAAAACAACCTTTACTTGTCCCTTCGGAACATTTGCATATAGGCGCATGCCTTTTGGGTTGTGCAATGCACCCGCTACTTTTCAGCGATGCATGACTGCCATTTTTTAGGATATGATAGAGGATTGTATGGAGGTCTTTATGGATGATTTTTCTGTCTTCGGTAACTCTTTTAATGATTGTTTAAACAGCTTAGACAGGGTCTTAGCTAGATGCGAGGAGTCTCATTTGGTTCTCAACTGGGAGAAATGCCACTTTATGGTACGAGAAGGTATAGTTCTTGGGCACAAAATCTCAAAAGACGGTTTGGAGGTGGATAAAGCCAAGATAGACACATATCGAAGCTTCCTCCACCTACAAACATAAAAGGGGTTCGAAGTTTCTTAGGTCATGTCGGGTTTTATAGGAGATTTACTAAAGATTTTTCAAAAATAACCCGACCTCTAACGAAACTTCTTGAAAAGGATGCACCTTTCATCTTTGATGAGAATTGCATATCTGCGTTTGAAACCTAAAAACATCATCTGATAAACGCCCCTATTATGGTTCCACCTGATTGGGATCAACCTTTTGAGATTATGTGCGATGCGAGTGATTATGCCATTGGTGCAGTTCTTGGGCAGCGTATAAACAATCATTTTCAACCGATTTGCTATGCGAGTCGAACTCTTAATGATGCCCAAGAAAACTACACCATGACCGAAAAAGAACTTCTAGCGGTCGTCTTCGCCATTGAGAAGTTCCGATCCTATCTTGTGTTATCCAAAATCGTAGTATATACCGATCATTCTGCCCTTAAGTACCTCTTTGCTAAGCCTGACGCTAAGCCCAGACTCATACGATGGATACTTCTGTTACAAGAGTTTGATATAGAGGTAAGAGATAAGAAAGGCGCCGAAAATTTGGCTACTGATCATCTATCTCGCCTGGAGAATCCAGACATGGATTCCGGGGGCATAGAAGTCATTAGGGATAAATTCCCCGATGAGGACCTCAACATGATTAAGACCGTAGGAGAAGACACTACACCTTGGTATGCAGATTTCGCAAACTATCTTGCCGCCGGTGTTCTTGTTAAAGGTATGACTCATCAACAAAAAGGTAAGTTTTTCTCAGACCTAAAGCATTACTTTTGGTTCAAACCCTACTTGTTTAGGATAGGACCTGATAGGATGATCCGTCGATGTGTCTCAGGCCTTGCTGCTTGGGACATTCTCGAAAATTGTCACAAAGGCCCCACGGGAGGCCATTTTGGAGCCAACCTCACTGCCAGGAAAGTCCTCGAATTGGGATTTTATTGGCCTACGATTTTCAAGGATGCTCACGCGCTGATAAAATCTTGTGACGCCTGTCAAAGGGCGGGTAATATCACAAAGAAAGATGAAATGCCTCAACAAAGCATCTCCGTTAGCGAAGTGTTTGATGTTTGGGGAATCGATTTCATGGGACCCTTCCCCAATTCCAAAGGCAACAAATACATCCTTGTGGCAGTTGACTATGTTTCCAAATGGGCCGAAGCAAAGGCTTCGCCCACAAATGATGCTAAGGTAGTCGTTGACTTCATGAAATCTATTGTGTGTAGGTACGGGTGTCCAAAAGCGATCATAAGCGATAGAGGAACTCACTTGGCAAATTACCTCTTGGAAAAAGAAACCTCAAACGGTATGGGGTACATCATCGGTTCTCAACCGCCTATCATCCGCAAGCAAATGGGTAAGCGGAAAACACCAATCGGGCCTTGAAACGGATCTTGGAAAAGACAGTTGATAACAACCCGAAGATATGGTCACAGAAGCTCGAAGACGCACTATGGGCATATCGTACGGCTTACAAGACACCAATTGGAAGCACCCCATATCGGATGCTTTACGGAAAAGCATGTCACCTGCCATTTGAATTCGAGTACAAAGCATTGTGGGCACTAAAAAAGGTTCATCTGGATGACATCGCAACTGGGAAAGAACGATTAATAAACTTGCATGAGTTGGAGGAACTCAGATCTCTTGCGTATGAGAACTCGAAGATCTACAAGGAATAGCGAAAGAAATGGCACGATGCGCATCTAAAAGAGGTAAAGGTGTTCAAAGAGGGAGACAAGGTACTAATGTATCAAACTCGTTTCAAATTCTCCCCCGGTAAGTTAAAGTCACGGTGGATAGGTCCATATGTTGTTTTGAAAACTTATCCCTCCGGATATGTGGATTTAATGACCGAAAGAGGACAATTCAAGGTAAATGACCATAGATTAAAACTCTACCATAAAGACGACCCCGTCAGAAATGGCGAAGTTTGTCATCTTTCTGAAAAGCCTATTACCTAGTTGTTCTCGAGTCAGGCTCAAGACACGTTACAAAAACAAGCGCTTCTCGGGAGGCAACCCATGTTTTTCTTAGTTATTTTTGTTTTTGTTTGTTTTCTAGTCAATTTTGCAGTACTAGTCAAAGGAAAATCACAACCCGATCAAAGTTTGGAAAAAGCATTCAGAAGCCTTTTCGCGAACGCGAAATATAACTTTCGCGGAGCGAAGTTGCGGAGCAAGGTAAGTTCTCTTTGCTAGGGTACCTTCGCGACCGTGAAGTAGTAAAAATCTGGAAATAGTGTAGTACCCTCGATTTTGCAACGCGAGATCTTTAACTTCGCGACGCGAAGTTCGAAACGGGAGGTTTAAACTCAAATTCTAAAACCCTATTTTCAGTTTTTCTCCCCTTCCCTTTGGTTTTTCTCTTCTCACCCTACGATTGCATGGCGTCAAAGGTATGTAATTTCTCTCTAATTCGTTAATTTGAAGATTCCTGTAAACCCTAGTTTGCTAAATTGTGAATGTACCCAAAAAAGGGGATTCTTTGGTTAAGGTTTCTTTGATCCTTTGGAGATGAATGTTTCTTGCCTTGATTATCTGATTGAACACACTTGAGTTGTTTTTAGCTTTATTATCATATGATATGGTTTAACTCAAGTGTGGGGAAGGGAAATTATAAGCATTGTTTTGAATGATATACATGGATTTTGCTTTTGTAGAGAACTTCCTCTTCTCGCAATGCTCGGGACCATCCATGCTTGTCTTTTGATTCAGATAGCATACCAAAAAGCGAGAAGATGTCCCTGATGATTAAACTTGGCCGCTTAAAGAAGCGAGAAATTGAAATTTGTTCGGTAGTGGATTTGAACTTTGTTGACGAGATTGGGTTTGGAGATCGGCTTTCGGATCTTTTGAGAAGGGAGTATCGCGATCGATTTGGTGTTGTTCGCTTCGTAAGCAATGATTGGGAGAAAGTCCTAAAAACTCACAAGCCAATCTACTTTGAGCTCGTATTGGAGTTTTTGGCCACATTTGAGTTCGATTTGGAGGCTTTCAATACAGACAAATTCGATGGTCTGTGTGTGAGATTCCGTATACTTGGGGAATGGTACTTTGTTACACTTCCACGATTTGGGGTTTTGCTCGGTCTCTTCATCGCGGCTCAGTCATGGTCAGATTACTTTTGTCACTACTTCCTTAATGGTGCTTGTGAGCCTAGTGCCGAATTCTCGGGCGCGGAGTTTTGGTCAACTATTGGATTGGGATCGTATCAACAGTCCAACACCAAGGAGAGTTCTATCATCCTACCCGAACATCTTCTTCTCCATCGAATGTTAGTCCATTCACTTGCTTACCGAAAGGCCATCAAGGAGAAGGTACTGGAGGGTGATCTTTGGCTTCTTTCACGGTTAGTCGATCGAGATGCAATAACAAATCTTGCTTATGTAATGGAAAAAATGTTCTTAAACACCACCGAGGTGCACGATAAGGCCGGAACGGGTCTTTGTAGAGGACATTTTATCACGGTTATAGCGGAGAAATTGGGAGCCCTTAAGCCGGAAGTTTGTGCGACTCTCACCAAGTTATCTCCTTTGGGAATTCTCGATAAGGTTCTCTTTCGTTTGATGAAGCTACTAGCACCGGGGCCTCAAAAGGGTACTTTCGTTTGGATTGGGGATACCGCATCCCATGAGGGACCGATCGGTATGGCTACTTCACCACCTCAACTAACCTTCCCAGGGCAATCGAGCCATCCGCCGCCGTCAAGTCAACAAAGTCAACAAAGCGGGTCTAGTGAACCGCAAGGATCGGGGTCTATTCACGAAGCTATCCAAGAATTGTCGGAACAGTTGGGCAACGAACATCATGACATCATGGAGCGACTCGACCGGCTATCATATGACATGTACGGTGTTTGCCGGGAATTGTCGTGGGTCACCGCGTCAATGAACGAGTACTTCGAGAGCGTGGGACATGCTCTCTCGGCTCCTCTCGCTCCTCAACCTCTATGGCGTGATGGTGACGACGCTCCAGCTGGTTACTCATCTTATGATGAATGTGTTGAGGATTGAAGCGTACAAACGCGCAGCGGAAAACAAAAATCAATCCCCAGACACGGATCCAATCCTAAAGCCTGTAGACACAAACAAGTGGGTTTTAGGTTTTTACCTTTTTATCAAATTCGTTGGAATGCTTGTAGGGGATACACCGCTACTGACACGTCTCGAGGAACGGTTGCTAGACCACCCTGGATTACCCGCAATCGAAAACTCCGGTTTTTGCCTTTTGCTTGTAGCCGCCGGTTTTGGAGGGAGGAGAGAGAGAGAGAAAAACTTTTGGAATAATTTTTATCAGTTATGAAATATCAAACCTTAGGCCTATATTTATATTAATCAACAAGGCAGTGTCTGATACCATATTGAATATCTTTATAATTATCAATCTGATAATTAAATATATTCCATAATTATCTTTTTGATAATTATCTATTAATTAATGCAACTGATTAATTAATTTACACAAATAAATAATTCAACTAATTATTTATTTCTTTCTAACTCTTTTAATAATTAATAAACGATTTAATTATTTCTCTCAACCAAGTAATCCAAACATCCTCTATTTAGTGTGCAGCGGTGTGACCTACTAGTGTCTTATAACATTGGATACGGTAACCCTGTTACTGTCTCGCACATAATCCTAACAGACTCCCACTTGTGCTAGACATGTAACTGTACTGTCACCATTGGCCTAAGGAGGTCCCTAGCTAGACACTTAGGTTAACCAGGTTATAAGATCTCTTATATCCAGAGATACAATTCACACTTGAATTTGTACACAGGTTTATTCCTTTTGCACACGATATTTCTAAAATGGTTTTAAGACATGGAGTGGAGGATTCATTTCTTAAATTCAAGTATTTCTTGACTCTGATTTCGATTGCCTGCAGTAACGGATTTTACTAATTCTATCAGAGCGTGGCCACGCGTTTTCTGCCAATCTTAATCGTCAAGGGGCCCGGAAATATCTCTCTTTTGAAAGAGGTGCAAATCCCTTCTTGACTACTTGCATTTGGATCCATGGCTTCCGCTGCATCTAGTCACGTCCCGTATGGCCACCCTGTTACGGTGTAGCGTTAGGACGTGCTAAGAGTACAACAGTCCTCATGTTCTCAAACCAAGTATCTCAGGTCTAAGGACAACCTATCAAGTCAGTGCTTATGGCTGAGGCTCCATGAAGCAGACTTGATACTGGTCACTTCCAATACCCAGGCACTCTGTTGAGTATCTATAAATACTTGGTCACATCCCTTGTGCTTTTATTCTCTACTTCGAATAAATCATCAAGTATTTATAATAGCGTTAAACTCCCTATTGAAATTCCCATTTCAATAAGTAGCTACGGAATTTTAGATTTCATACAAAACTTTGTAAAATCATGGATACGTTAAATATGCGAAAAATAGTTAATTTAAAACAATCATGAATAAAAACCTCCATTTATTACATCAAGAACTTTACATGATTGAATCGTTCTAAATTAAACTATAGTAATAATTAATAAACTAAAACTAGCTACTGGCGTCCAGGTACTGCATCCCAATGGAGTTTACATGTGCCTCATGCTTCACCCTTGCTAGTGGCTTTGTCAGCGGATCTGCGACATTCTCTTCTGTTGGAATCTTGCATATTCTTACATCTCCTCTTCCAATGATCTCTCGGATAAGGTGATATTTCCTGAGCACGTGTCTTGACTTGTGATGCTCTCTAGGTTCCTTTGCTTGCGCTACGGCTCCCGAGTTATCACAGAATATATCGATCGGTCTAGAGACACTGGCAACCACTCTTAGATCCGATAGAAAATTCCTTAGCCAGACAGCTTCTTTTGCCGCATTAGATGCTGCAATGTACTCTGCTTCTGTAGTTGAATTTGCAATCGTGTCCTGCTTCGAGCTCTTCCACGAGATCGTGCCTCCGTTTAGGGTGAAAACATACCCTGACTGTGATCTAAAATCATCTCTGTCGGTCTGGAAACTAGCGTCAGAATAGTCGTTGACACTAATTTCATCTTCAGAACCTCCAAAGACCAAGAACATGTCTTTTGTTCTTCTCAGATACTTGAGAATGTTCTTGACAGCCACCCAGTGAGGTTCTCCTGGATTCTGTTGATATATGCTCGTAACACTTACTGAGTAAGCAACATCGGGCCTGGTACATAACATGGCATACATAATTGATCCAATTGCTGAAGCATATGGAACCAATTTCATTTTGTCCTGATCTTGACTAGAAACAGGACATTGTGTTTTACTTAACACTATGCCATGTTGCATCGGGATAAATCCTTTCTTGGATTCATCCATCCTGAATCTCTTCAGCATTTTATCAATGTATGTACTTTGGCTAAGTCCGATAAGCCGCTTAGATCTGTTTCTGTAGATCTTTATGCCAAGTATATAAGCGGCTTCTCCAAGGTCTTTCATCTGGAAACATCTGCTTAACCAACTCTTTACACTCTGTAAAGTTGGAACATCGTTTCCTATGAGTAGAATGTCATCTACGTACAAGACCAAGAAGGTTACTATGCTCCCACTGAACTTAGTGTAGACACACGGCTCGAACTCACTTTTGGCGAAACCAAATTCTTTGATTCGCTCATCAAAGTGTAAGTTCCAGCTTCGAGATGCTTGCTTTAATCCATAAATGGATTTTAGCAGTTTACACACGTTATTAGGATTCTTAGGATCTTCAAACCCCTCTGGTTGTTCCATATAGACGTCTTCTGTTAACTTTCCGTTCAGAAAGGCTGTCTTGACGTCCATTTGCTAGATCTCGTAGTTAAAGTACGCTGAAATGGCCATTAGAATCCTAATTGACTTTAGCATGGCCACTGGTGAAAAGGTTTCATCATAGTCGATACCATGAGTTTGCGTGAACCCTTTTGCGACCAATCTGGCCTTAAAAGTGTGTACATTCCCATCCATGTCGGTTTTCTTCTTGAAAACCCATTTGCGTCCAACAGCTCTACAGTGTTGTGGCAAATCAGTCAACTCCCAAACTTGGTTGTCGTACATGGATTGCATCTCGGCCTTCATGGCTTCCTGCCATTGTTCAGACTCATTGCCTGACACAGCTTCTCCATAGGATGTTGGTTCATTCAAGTCTCCGCTATCCTGAGAGACTAGAAACCCAAGATACCTATCTGGTTCTTGTCTTACCCTACTGGATCTGCGAAGGTCCTGTGTTTGCACTTCCTCAATCGGTTCTGATTGAGGTTCAACACTCTCATGTTGAATTTCTGGCTCAACAATTGGTGTAGTGTTTTCTTCGTCTACTACCTGTAGATCTACATCCTTTCTGGTGTTCCCAGAACTGAGAAACTTTTCTTCCAGAAATTTTCCATTTCGAGCAACAAAAACTTTGTTCTCTTCAGGGTTGTAGAAATAATATCCCACGGTGGTCCTGGGATATCCAACAAAGAAACACTTGTCGGATTTGGGCTTGAGTTTTTCTGAGGTGGGTCGTTTGACGTAAACCTCACAACCCCAAATTCTTAGAAAAGATATATTGGGTTTCTTACCCTTCCATAATTCATATGGAGTCTTTTCTACCGACTTTGTTGGCGCTCTGTTCAGTATATGTGCTGCTGTTTCGAGCGCATGTCCCCAGAATGACATTGGTAGCGTAGAGTGACACATCATCGATCGTACCATATCAAGTAAAGTACGATTTCTCCTTTCTGACACACCATTCATCTGAGGTGTATACGGAGGTGTGAGTTGGGATACAATCCCACACTCCATCAGATGATTGTCAAACTCATCACTAAGATATTCGCCTCCGCGATCCGACCGCAAAAACTTGATCTTTCTGCCAAGTTGATTCTGTACTTCATTCTGAAATTCTCTGAATCTTTCAAAGCTTTCAGATTTGTGTCTCATAAGGTAGACATAACCATACCTACTGAAATCGTCAGTAAAGGTAATGAAGTACCGGTATCCTCCTCTTGCTACATGACTAAATGGTCCACACACATCTGTGTGAATTATTTCTAACAAGTCAGTAGCCCTTTCATTTTCTTTGTTGAAAGGTTGCTTTGTCATTTTGCCAGATAAACAAGACTCGCAATTATCAAAAGGTTTATAATTGAAAGTGCCAAGAAAACCTCCTTTTAGGAGTAGTTCAACGCGTTTCTTGTTTATGTGGCCCAAACGACAATGCCAGAGGTAAGTTTGATCCTCAATGTCTTTGGATCGTTTACTTATATGATAGATTTCACCGCTATTGTCTTGTAGATTTACTGTATATAGACCATTCACAGGTGTTGCTTTAAAATAGAAAATATTATTTTTAAAGACAGAAATCATTTTATAATCATACTTGTAATAAAAACCTTGGTCTACTAACAAATCAAAAGACAAAACATTCTTAATCATATTTGGAATATAATAACAATTATCCAGTTCCAAAACTAGACCCGAGGGTAAACTAAGACTATAAGATCCTACAGCTTCAGCTATCAGCGGAGTGCCTTCGCCAACTCGTAGGTTCGAACGGTCCTTCCTCAAAGTCTTTCTTCTAGTGAATCCCTGTAAATGATTACAAATGTGGTTACCACTGCCTGTATCAATTACCCATGATTCATAAGAAGTGATTAAGCAATCTATCATAAAGATACCTGGAGCATCGGGTAAACTGATCTCTATCTGGTCGATATTCATCGAGTGCTCGCAAATATCCTTGCTACCACATTCTGGGCAACTCAGATCCCCCAGCTCATCAATCCAATCAGTCTCCATGAGATCAGCAGGTGCCGGTACTGGCTCTAGACTTGCCAGAATATCTTCATGAACTTTATCCACGTCATTCTTTGGTTCCTTCATATAGGCACTAGCTGTGTCTTGAATCTCTTTCGTGAGTGAAAACCACATGAGATACACTAACTCTTCCTGAGTCATCTTGTACCCCAAACACGATAAACATTTAAAGAGCCTTCTCATTTCAATAAGATGGTCTTTAACTGACTGATCCTTTTTCAGCTTCAGTGAAAAAATCTCTTGCATGATCAGAAGCTTACCTGTATGCTTATAGAGACCTAACTGGTTCTCCATATCTTTCACAACCTCGTGACAGGATTTGACTCTTAAATCTCCCGTGAACTCGGGTGACGTAGAGAAAATCAGAATGGACATTACATCCGATTCATCTGCCAAATATTTAAAGTACTGAGTAAAATCCCTCTCGGGAGAATTACTCTTTGGTCGTGAAACAGGTTTCTCCAGAACATACAGCTTTGTGCACGCAAGATATTGTCAAGGTGCATTTTCCAAACTGGAAAATTTTGGCCTGTAAGCTTCCATTTACAGTTGATGAGTCTCAGAGATTCCTCAGGGGTATAAAACGGAATTATAGATTTCGACATCTACAAATTAAGAACAAATTCCAATTTTAGTTTATAATTATAAAATCTCTAATAAATTATTACCCTTAAAATAAATTTATTAGACTAGAATCCATATTTCACATGTGTCGGGAAGCATGTGATCATGTCAAACCGACTCATGCGATTTATGGTAGGTAAAACTATACCAATCGCATTTTAATTCGAAAATACGATTTCCAGATCGTCAGGACATCGGATATATAATCCGTGCATATTTAGTCCCTCTAGTGCATTTTGGCCCGGTACCACCCGGTGAATAAATAATTACCAAAATAGACTGCACCACCCGGGACCTGGACAAACCCTGGCCGGTACCACCCGGAGATAATTCACAGAGTTTTATCACCCTCCAATTTCGGTTTGAACACGGGCGTTCATAGTGTGTACACTTACAACGCCCTATGTACCTTACACCGGAGGTGCCCCTAAAGTGGGTTGCACTTACTAATCTATGATTTTAACAAGGGTTATAAATGCCAGTTTTCAAAAACTTTGGATCCAAACACAAACTGTATTTGTATCCAATTTTTCTTTTAAAGCATTTAATTTTAAACCGTTTATATTTAAAAGAAGTTACGTAACTAAAACAACCACGCAATTTATATAATTATTAAATATAGACATCCATACAATCAAACATGTCATAGTCAAAAACCCTTAACTGTTGTCGTTTCGTGAGCCAACACAAAATGACGGTCTTTATTCCTAAGGGACAAATCTTCTCGGTGCTCCCACTGGCTCCAAGCTCCATGGCTGTCTCCTTGGCTCCGTCTTCGGGTCTCGATTTTATTTATTAAAATTATATTACAAAACCGGGTTGTAAATGGCACGCATGCCTCCCGTAACCAATAATAAATAAAAACATACGAAAAATAACATCACAACCACTGGTCAAAAGGGTTTGACTGGTCAAAAGGGTTTGACTATGACATAAACAGATAATACAATTTAATTTAAATTTATCAAACTGATTAAATTAAAAACAAAAATTATCCCTAGGGTTCCAAAACTATCTGTTTTAGGATAACCCTTATCCGGTACCACTTACCGCGAACAGCAACGGCTACCTGCCATCGCTCCCGCACTGGTCAGTGTCCGAAAACAAAATTGCACAAAACAGCTGCGGCGCGAGCCGAGGCACATCACGGCACGAATCCGGCTTGACTTAGCCATGGCTCGCGGCACAAGCCTTCCCATTCGCGGCGCGAGCTGGTAACAGTGTAGGGGCGACGATGGTTGCCCTAAACCATCGCCGCGATTAACCACCACCATCATGCCGTCGCCGCCTCTGATCAATCGGCGACAGCAGCAGCAACGTCCCCACCACCGCCGCCGTGATCGGCGCCCAACAACAACCAAAACACCATCGCCTACACGACAACAGCAGCCCGTGGCCACCATCGCCGATCGGTGATCCACCCTCATGGCTGCCAGCGGCAGCAGTGGCTTAGCGCCACCGCCACCTTGTGCGCCGCACAACAAGAACACCACCACCATCGACCGTAGTAGCAATCGGCTACCACAGCCGATCGATGGTTATCGGTCGATCAAGGCAACCAAATCCGGCCACCATAGATCGCCGCTATCGCCATCGTCGACGACAGTGGCTATCGCCACCATCGTCAATCGACGGCCAAACGATTGCCGCCACCATCATGCCGTTTGCGGCTTTCGATTATGTTCATCGCCACCACCATCGACTGCCACCGTCGATTGGTAACGGCCACAACCGCCACCATCGATCGGTGACCTGATCGATCTCCACCACCACCACATACGGTGGTGTGGTGTGTGAGTCCGACCACAGCCGCGACCACGATCTGTGGTGCTGTGTGGTGGTGCGATCTGAGGACAGCCGCCGGCCACCACTAACTGTGGTGTCGCTGGCGGTGGTGTACGGTGGTCTGGTGGTTCGGCCGGCTAACTGCCGCCGTTCCACCACCGATTAGGTTTATACAAAAATCCAATTTTTAACGATAAACAAACAATAAAAATTATATTTTTACTAAACCTAATAAACTGATAAACCTGATCTGCAGGTTTTAGGAAGTGGCTCTGATACCACTGTTGGGGATTGAAGCGTACAAACGCGCAGCGGAATACAAAAATCAATCCCCAGACACGGATCCAATCCTAAAGCCTGTAGACACAAACAAGTAAGTTTTAGGTTTTTACCTTTTTATCAAATTCGCTGGAATGCTTGTAGGGGATACACCGCTACTGACACGTCTCGAGGAACGGTTGCTAGACCACCCTGGATTACCCCGCAATCGAAAACTCCGGTTTTTGCCTTTTGCTTGTAGCCGCCGGTTTTGGAGGGAGGAGAGAGAGAGAGAGAAAAAAAAAAAACTTTTGGAATAATTTTTATCAGTTATGAAATATCAAACCTTAGGCCTATATTTATATTAATCAACAAGGCAGTGTCTGATACCATATTGAATATCTTTATAATTATCAATCTGATAATTAAATATATTCCATAATTATCTTTTTGATAATTATCTATTAATTAATGCAACTGATTAATTAATTTACACAAATAAATAATTCAACTAATTATTTATTTCTTTCTCTCTCTTTTAATAATTAATAAACGATTTAATTATTTCTCTCAACCAAGTAATCCAAACATCCTCTATTTAGTGTGCAGCGGTGTGACCTACTAGTGTCTTATAACATTGGATACGGTAACCCTGTTACTGTCTCACACATAATCCTAACAGAATGGGCCTTCGAAAACCGTAACTGATCGGTTTTATTTGATTCGATTGGGTTGTACTTTACTTTGAACTTTAAACTGTGTGGTTTGTTTGTTTGAACTTCTTTATTTTTGTTTGGATTGCTTAGGTTAATTTTAGTTTGCTTTAGTTTGTTTTATTTTATTTTTTTCTTTTTACTTTTTCTTTTTCTTTTTGATAATAGATACAGCAGTTTATGATCTTGCACCGCGCACGATTCCGGAATATTCTCTCTCAGATCAGATCAAGTTACATAACCCGGGAAGTTTCTCTTTTTCCCAATTACTCCTTACATGTTTTAATTGTTGCATTGAGGACATTGCAAATTTTAAGTGTGGGGAGGGGGTTATGTAGACTTAACTGCTTAAATGGGTTCACTTTTTGCTTTTTGAATTGTCGTTTTTCAAATTTTTGAAAGTTTTGAGACTTGACCCCAATTTTTTTCGAAATCTGAGATTGTTTTTGGAACTTAGTAGCTTGTATAGGAGAACACTAATGAGATTATTTGAGTAAAAGGATACCATGGAATACCAATTACCATGAGTGCCTCACCCTATTCCTTTGAGAGTTTGAGCCTAATTGTTTATTCATTTCGTGAGGAATACCGACTTTGACCCAAGGTAGAACTTGTCGCTTTGAATGCTTGTCGAGACCACATAAGAGAAGTATTTATCACAATTGCACTGATAGAGGCCTTCATTTCTAACCCTTTTAGCCTTCGTTAGATAACCTCATCTTAAGGTTATTTAATTTGCCTAGCCGAATGTTTGAAAGTGTTCAACTTTAACACTTTAACCCTTGAAACCATTTTGAGCCTTAGCCTTTCATTTCTTTACCCATATCATCATATATCCCTTTAGCCTATATATATATATATATTTTATCTATCTTTTGGCCGTGACTTAAATTTGAGAACTTGAGATGTTGTGATCCATATTTTTCATATCTGACAAATAAAGAGGGATTGATTTTGAGCAAAAAGAAAAAGAAAGTCATGACTCCAAAGAAAAGAAAAGAAAGAAAAGAAAAATCAAAAGAAAGCAAAAGAAAAGAAAGAAAAAATTCGAGCCACAAATAAGCAATATGCTTAGGCCGATTCAAAAAGAAAAAGAGAAAAAGCTCATCCCGAAAAAAGTGCATAATTCCAAAAGTCAGATTTTTCTTAAAAGTGTTTGGATCATTACTGATTGAGTTTCTCGAGTTTTTGTTGCAATCTTAGTCACTTATATATACTTTATCCTACCCTTTACCCTTAGCCTGACATTACAACCCTTAAGTCCTCTTGACGGTTGACAACTTCTCAGTGGTGGAGATTAGATTTGGTGACAAGCTTATGCATGCGGGGATTAGTCGAGTATTGGTGTGATCACTTCTAATACATACACTTTTACCCCCGAGAGATACACTTTTAAGTTATCATTCATACTTTGTGAGGGTAAAAGGTTGATCTTGGTGTTCGATTGCTTGGTATATCTTGTTCTTGTGTTCGACTATGTGAGTATTCTGTGTTCTCTTAGATGATCTTGGGTGGAGATAATTTTGGCATTATTTTTCTTATCCTTTAGTCTTTTGATTGAGGACAATCAAAGCTTAAGTGTGGGGATTTTGATAACTCCAAAATTATACATGTCATGGTCGTACTTAATTGCTTGAATTTACCCTGTTTCTCACCCATTTCTGATCTGATTACTCATGTTTTGGGCTAATTCACACTTTTGTAGGTTTTGGAGGCCTTGGAACGGAAAAGTACGAAAAAAGGCGAAAAAGCGTGGAAATTGGACAAAGTCAACTCAGAGAGCTTTTTGCGTCCGTGAAGTTTTAAGCTTGGCGCCGCGAAGTGAGCCAATTCTAGAATATTCATGCTTTTCACTGACTTCGCGTTGATTCTGAAGATTCTCGCGCCGCGAAGTAGGCAAAGACCCTTGACGGAAGATTCCAGAACTTGCTAAAAAAGGAAAAATAGGGTTAATTAAGTGTCTCGTGCCGCGAAGATGCCGCCTCGCGATCGCGAAACGAGCCCACGAATGCCTTTTAAATACCAGCCTCCCCCTTTAGTCCAGAAATCATCACCAATCATCTAGCAGTTACATCTTTTCATATTTTCTTAGTTTGATTAGTGAGAGAGAGAGTTGTGCCGATATGATACGATTCGGAGTTTGGTTCTCGATCATCTGTTGCTGTACGGTCGGTATAATGTTTGTCTTTTATACTATGTTTGCTGTTTTCATTATGTTTAGTGAGTAGTTTATTTAGTGCTACTTATTGTGGTAGATGAACCTTGTGGATGATGTTTTTATAAATTAATTGATTAATGGTTTGTTATTGGTTTATTGAGTGTGATTTTATGGTTCCAGTTTGATTCGTATTGTATGGTTATTTGAACTCGTTGGTTGGGTGTATCTGTTTGACCTAGATAGATAGACTCCGATAGGTTAATCAACCTTTCTTGACCTTCACTTCGGTAACACGGAGAGTTGTGTTAGGTGGTTAGCTCAGACCGATAGCAGCTAGATAGTAGAATTCCGTGCAATAGTGATAGAATTGGGTGACTGGTACTAGACTGCCTGACAATTAGTTTATGTATTAGGACTAGGAAGACCAACCTAGTTGACAACCATAATCATCGCATGTTAGGGTGTCCTAGACTTAAATTCTTACAATAACCAATACAACCATACCTTTGGCAAAGTTAAATCATCCACTTGGGGAGTCGATATTACCATGATAAGTACTACTGTTTTCTTTTATAAAGTTTAAATCATCTTTTTTTGTTTTCTAGATAAGTAGTAGTTTATTTATTTGTCTTTTAGTTAATTAAACTATTTTCCTAAAAACCCCCCATAATTCTAGATTAATTAAACTAGTTAGGATTATTAGTCTACATAACTTGACCGTTCCCAGTGGTAAGAATGATACCTGGACTTTCCTACACTATATTACTCGCGATCAGGTACGCTTGCCAGTGAATGTGGTAATTGTGGTTAGGCATTAGAGGTTAAAACTTGTTTCGCTTTTTATATATAATATTTACCGCATCATTTACTTATGATGATTTCTTACACTTTATGTCGTCGTCAGATCGTGTAGATTTTTACCTAAAGAAGACCAATTCTGCACTTTACTCTATGATGCTTGGTTCATTTTAGAGAATGAGAATAAAAATGAAAATTGAAACGCAGGAGAATGAAAATAGAAATAAGCATTATATTGATGTTGCTTGATTAACCCAATATAATAAATAAAAAATTGTTTTATATTAAAAAATTATTTTCTTCCAATTTAAAAATACAAACGATGTTCGATTTAGCATCAATAAATGAAACGGCATATAAGAAAAAAAACCAAGTAAAAGTAAAATTTTTATTTCTCTAATTTAATCAAAAATAAAAATTAAAAAATGTGCAAAATAATTTCATTATATAATATTAAACCAAATAACAGCCTTCTTTACCAAAAAAGCGACCCCTAAATATTTTGGAGAAATTTGGCCACGTAGCCATTTTGAAACTCAACATTGGTCTCCTAGCCAAATTCTTGACGACTTTGCAACTGGTAACCAAGACATTCCGCAAAAAACGTCCGTTTAACGGACTCTAACGGGATCTGCTAACGGAGGGGGCAAAACGACAAAAATAACCTAAAAGGGGAGATGCCCTCCGGGCAATACATTTATTCATGATAATAATGATCTTTGTCTTTGTCTTTTATTATAATTACTGATTCAGATAAAATATATTAGGAGTTTATTCCCTTCTGCATCAATGGTCGACACTGGCTTATGGGAGATCTAGACTTGCAAAACATGGAGATGGAAGTCTACGACAGCTACCAGGTGGGGCCCTTGAAGAGTGAGGTGAACAGAGTCTTGAAATTTTTTAAGAATCTTCTACCTAAACTACTGAAGGCCATGAAAGACCCTCATCACTCTTATGCCAATGATTTTGCTTTGCACATAAAATCCGATATACCGCAACAAAAAGGGAAACTAGGAGATTGTGGTGTATGGATATGCAAATTCCTACATGACTGACTAAAAGGAGGCCAGTAGTTAACACGCCTGACCCTGAGAGAGGGGCATTTAAAGGTAGGTTGTTTATGTTGGGGGTTTTTTTTAGTTGCAAAGCCGATTAGTGGATGTATCTAAATTTAAGTTAAGCTTGATGTTTTATTTATTTGGCTTCGATTAAAATTCACGAATTAAATGGTTGGTATCACGTTGACTAATTCCAGTTTAATGTTTTTGACCTTATCTAATCTCTTGTTAGAAATTACGTGCAACAATTAATATATTCACCCTATATATATAAACACTTATGTGTATTTTATGATTTTATGGATACGTTATTATATATGTTTAGTAGTGCAAATATTTGTATGTTTTAATCATATGAATAAGTTTAATTATATCTAAAAATAGTTATTGTTTATGTAAAAAATTACACAAGTCTAATGTCGAAGAAATTGTGTGAGGCTAAACCGTCGAGAGAAAGAAATTACAGTCGATAAGAAGTGCGATAAAAAGTAAAATAACACAAATGATTTGATGACCCAGGAAAAACCTCACGACGGAGGAAAAACCTGCGGTCGACCTAATATTAAGTCGACAGTGCACTATGATCACCAAGCAGGGGTGAAGTCCTTTAAGATTACAGCTTCAGTCGTACGATTACAATGGAAAAGGCAATAGAATCGAATGTAATTTACAACTGATTATCAAAATAATGAGTATATAGCTGGTAGTCTTCAAGAGTGCTCAAGTTGTTGTCAATTGAGAGCTTCATCCTTCTTTTATAGTTGCTTGAGAATAACCATCCAACGAATTTGTTGATCATTAATGTCCAGATCGTAACTGTCGCGGAAGTCTTGCTTGTAACGGTCGACCTCCTGATGATGTCGTTAATGGAAGAGTTATGACTGGATTATGACCGTTGTAATGATGAACTCCAACGAGCATGGCGTAGTACTCGATCTCAAACTTCTTCGAAGGTGTACAATTGTTAGATATGATAATCTGTAATAAGACCAAACTCTTCGTACGTCTATTTATTAGTGGTGTCGTACGACATATTTAGTAATATCGTTCGACTAATCGTTGGAATTATTCGACCGATTGTTATATTCACTCGAGGGTACTGTTAAGTTTATCTTAGGACCTTATCTTAATACAGGATTATCACCCTGAAAGATATCTTACGATTATAGTCGGTCGTCGTACGATCATAGATTTTTACCCAAACAGTTTGCCCCCAAGATTTAGAAAATATGCTATGTATTTACTAAATCTTTTAGTTGCCGAACGAATGGTTAACGAACGTTGGATAACGGCTTTTTTGATCGCTGGCACGGATGACGTCATAGAGCCGTTGCATGACAAATGTCCTTCTAACGGCTAATTAGGGACGCGTGGCCAATTTCCCGCGATGATTCATCTTGATTTAGCTACTATAAATATGATGATTTATATTAGGAATAAATTTTACAAAATCTTCTCTAGTTCACAACTGATTTGCGAAATCGATTCTCGATTGTATTCCGTTCCCAGATTCGGCATGGATCCCGAACGACTAGAGCATATAAGGTACCCCTCTCTCCTTTAGTTCTTGCGCCTTAAGTCAATTGCAAAAAAGAGTAACAAGGGTTTAGACGTTCTTACGTTTACTCGTTTGCGAAGTAGCTTAGACCGATTAGATTTCGTTATGTCGAACGAAGTTAGAAGTTCGATCACAGAGAGTCTGGAAGTAGGAGAGTTAAGGGAACTTTCAGGGCTACCGGAGGGTGCTCAAATTAGGGTGGCTAGAGAAATTCGGCCGGCGGATACTCTGACGAGGTTCTTTGCCCTGTTCGAATATCCGTTTAAGATCGGATTTCGATGGCCCTATTCTCCCCTTTCTCGAGCCTTTATGACTCGATTTAATCTT
Organism: Centaurea solstitialis; assembly: GCA_030169165.1. Lineage (NCBI taxonomy): Eukaryota > Viridiplantae > Streptophyta > Magnoliopsida > Asterales > Asteraceae > Centaurea > Centaurea solstitialis. The sequence continues at coordinate 45,258,777 of CM058042.1, read as the reverse complement.
TCTCCGGGGCAACTGATGCCCCAATTTTGGCGTGTCATCCAAGTGATCGAACGGGTGACGAAGAATTGGGGTCGTCCTGAATTTTCGGTCGACGACCTTCTCACTGCCTACAACATAACAAGGCAACCCTATAACCGCTACGGGTTATTTCCAAGGGGTAGGGGTGATGCTATGCTTGTTCATGGCACCCAAGTGAACGATCGAGGATGGAAATCCGGATACGTTTTTGTTCGGACGTCCTCTATTGATGATGATTATTGGGTCGTTCTAGAGTGGAACTCGAATGGTAAATAGAGTTTTATTTACTCCTTTGATTAATTTATGTATAATTTTTTATTGTATGTCTTTTGTGCCGCAATTAATTTTGCGTTTGAGGAAACTACCGAAGCAAGTGAGCAGTTCTTGCGATATAGTATAACCGATCGTACGTTCCGTATATCGAAGGGGGTGAGGATAGCGACGTAGAACCGGAGGTCCAAATTCTCAAGTCGGAAGATATGGAAGGTAAAAGTTGTACGTCTCAAGGTTTTTATTTAAATATCGTATGTTTTTAACCAATATTCTCTTTTCTTGTAGGTTCTGGGGGTAAAAAGAAGTCATTGCAGATGGAGGCCGCCCCAAGAGCTGCTAAGAGGAAGGCTGCGGCTGCGGAGAGCTTGGTGGCTAAACGGACGAGATCATCGTTCGTTTCAATGGATACCCCACCTAAGGAAGCCAAACAAAAGGCAGAAGGTGGGATAGAGGCGGTTCCTCTTAGTTTTGCTCCTCCTGCAAAGGCAGAGGGTATGTCTAGTCAATCTTCTCCGAAGGTTGACAAAGGCAAGGGTGTCGAAGAATCTGGTCTTACGACCATGACTATTAAGATGCCTTCAAGCTTCATGATGGACGACGTCATTAGGACAACGTCTATCTTTCCTGTCCTGGATCAATTCCACTGCCCTGCTCAAAAGGCGTGTATGGAGCAGGTGGAAATCGAAGATCTGGACGCGTCTGTTGCTGGCTTGTCCTACTTGGTAGGATTTCTGATTTTGTTTAGATAGCACGATTTCTATATTTCAATCGTACGTCACTTAATACTTTGTTTTCTTTTTTCTTGCAGGCCCTTCAGACTAGCCTTAGCCTCCATTCAAGGATGGCTAAGATTAAAGAAGAGATGTCGGCCAACTAGGCCGACACAAAGCAGGCTAGGAAGGAGGCTGATAACACCAAAATTATACATGTGTTGGTTATGCTTAATTGAATGAATTAACCCCATTTCTCACCCATTTCTGGTCTATTTACTCACACTTTGGACTTATTCTTACTTTTATAGGTTTTGGAGGCCGTGGAACGGAAAAGTACGGAAAAAGGCGAGAAAACGTGAAAAATGCACAAACTCAATCCAGTAGCCATTTAGCGTTCGCGAAGTTTCAAGTCTGGCGCCGCCAAGTTCGTCAAAGTTGAAATCCAGGGTTTGACCTAAGTGTTTCGCGCCGCGAGGATGCCGTTTGGCGATCGCGAAACGGGCTCCGAGTCTTTCCTTTTAAATACTGGCCTCCTCCTTCAGTTTTCATAGAGACATACAGATAGAGTCGAATTTGTGTGTAGTTCTGAGTTCTTTAGTTTTAGAGAGAGAGAGAGGATTATTGTGCCAATACGCTGCGGGGTTCGATTCTCGATCATCCGTCGTTGTACTGTCGGTATAATGTCTGTTTCTACTCTCGTATTTTCTGTTTTTATTATGTTTAGTGAGTAGTTTTCAGTAGTGGTACTTATTGTGGTTGATGAACCTTGTGGATGATAATTTTATGATTTAATGTTTATTGGTTTGTTTTTGGTTCATTGAATGTATGTTATGGTTCCGATCTGATTCATGTTGTTTGGTTATTTGAACTCGTTGGTTGGGTGTATCTGTTTGACCAAGATAGATAGACTCCGATAGGTTAATCAACCTTTCTTGACCTTCCCTTCGTAACCCGGAGAGTTGTGTTAGGTGGTTACTCGGACCGAGAGCGACCAGGTAGTAGAATACTGTACAATAGAGATAGGATTGGGTGACTGGTACTAGATTGCCTGACAAACAATCTATGTATTAGGACTAGGAGGACCAAAACCTAGTTGATAGCCATAATATTCACATGTTAGGGTGTCCCAGACTTAAATTCCTACAATAACCAAAACAACCAAACCTTTGGCCTGTTTAAATCATCCACTTGGAGAATCACTATACCATAATAAGTACTACTGTTTTCATTCATATAGTTTTAATCAATCTTTTATTTGCTTTCTTAATTTCTTAGTTAATTTAGTTGTCTTTTTATTTAATTAAACTCTTTTCATAAAAACCCCCCAAAGCTTTAGGTTAATCAAACTAGTCAAGATTAATAGTCTACGTAAACTTGACCGTTCCCAGTGGTAGATACGATACCTGGACTTTCCTACACTATATTACTCACGATCAGGTACGCTTGCCTGTGAATGTGGTAAGACAGTGGCTAGGCATTAGAGGTTAAAACTTGTTTCGCTTTTTATATATAATAATTACCGCATCAGAGGCTGAGAAGGCCAAGAAGAAGGTGGTCCAGCTGACTCAAGATGTTGACTCCAAAAACGTCCTTGTCGGGGATTTGGAGTTGAAGATCGATGTCATGGATCCAGGTTGAACAACGCGAACATATGAAGATATACCTGGATCGTACGAAAGAGCTGGAAAGGCAGCTAGCTGAGAGGGTTGAAAGGGAAGAAAGTCTCTCATCAAGGATCCAGGAGCTTGAGGACGATGCTGCCTTGGTCCGAGTAGTCGCACGAGCCGCGCTTATGCGTCGTGTGGGTTGCTGGGACCATCACTCAGAAGATGGCATCTGATGAAGTGGCAGCCTTCCGAGATCTAATGGGGTCTGAGGATCTTCTTGATGACGATGATCTCAAAGACTTGGATGAGGAGAAATTCGAAGAAAAAGAACCTGAGGCTACGGACGTTGAGGAGGAGGCGATGAAAGACAAGGCCTCTGGATCCGACGCTGTGACTCAGGTTATAGCTGAAGAGGTCTCCACCGTCGATCCCCCTCCTTCTGACGTCCCTTTAGAATAGCTTCATTCTTGTAATCGTACGGTTTTAATTTTTCTCTTGTACTTTGCCATTTTAGGCATTTGAATAGTAATTAATGACTTTTGGTTTTATATCGTGCGTTATTAGCTGAGTATTTTATGACTTGCGTTTTAGCTTTGCATGCTTTTGTTTTGTCGTGCGACTTAGGCCTTAGGAAAATTAGAAACGTTTCTTTTGTACTCATAAGAGTATTCGTGCGACTGGCGAATTGTCTTGCGCTCTTGCGATATAGTTGTGCGTTACAACATTTAACTTGCAATTCATGCGATTTTCGTCGTGCGATACTTGCGATAGGCATGCAATTAAATCATGCGATACTTGCGATGATCGTGCGATACTTGCTATTGCGTCGTGCGATTCATGCGATTTATCGTGCGATACCTGCGAAGAAAGATGACTAAGGGTGGGCCGTTGGCTTGGCCAACGGCGCTCCGATGCTTAAGTTAGTAATGGATAGTGAAGAATAAATCGTATGTAAATAGGTTAGAAATAGTACCTTTTGAGGTGATGGGCATTCCAACTACGTGGGATTTCCATACCTTCCATTGTCGTAAGTCTGTAAGCTCCATTTCCAACAACTTTGGAAATTATGTATGGTCCTTCCCATTTGATGGAAAGTTTTCCAGCGTTTTGCTGTTGAGTGTTCTGAAACACATGTCGTAAGACATAATCTCCAACTTGGAAGATTTTGGCCTTTACTTTTTTGTTGAAATGTCGTTCGACGGTTCCCTTCTGTGCAGCCATCGTGCGTAATGCTTTTTCTCATAGTTCTTCTAGAGCATCCAGATCGTAAGACAAATTTATAGCATTTTGATCGAACATACGGTTTCTGGCGACGGGTATCTGGGCTTCGACTGGCAACACAGCTTCACATCCATATACTAAAGAATATGGAGTTTGTCCTGTTGATGTCCTTGGTGTCGTTCGATTTGTCCATAGGACAGAAGGTAGTTCTCCCACCCATTTACCTTTTGCTCCCTTCAACCTCTTGCGGATTGAATTGATGATGACTTTGTTACTGGATTCAGCCAATCCGTTGGACTGAGGATACCTTGGAGTGGATGTGACCAATTTGATCCCACGTTGTTCACAAAACGTACGAGTCTTATCACTTATAAACTATGAACAGTTGTCGCACATGATCTCGGATGGGACCCCAAATCTGTAAATAATGTTATTTTGGATGAAGGATATGACTTCCTTATCCCTGACCTTTGAGAAAGCGGTGGCTTCTATCCACTTCGAGAAATAATCAGTAAGCACAAGTAGATATACTTTTTGTCCAGGAGCAGGGGGTAACTTTCCCACGATGCCCATTCCCCATCGCATGAATGGCCAAGGAATTAGAACAGAATGCAAAGGTTCGGACGGTCGATGAGTCATACTTGAATGTTTTTGACAAGCGTCGCATCGTTGGACGTACCTTATTGCATCTTCTCGTAAGGTTGGCCAATAATATCCTTGTCGTGAGATCCTGTTAGCAAGGCTTCTGCCCCCTGCATGATTTCCACATTCTCCGTCGTGCATTTCTTGGAGAACTTGATTCATTTGAGCTTGACTTATGACGCATCGTAAGAGAAGTCCAGATGTGGATCTTCGATAGAGCTGATCTTCAAAGATTGTATATCGTGAAGCTTTGGATCTTGTCTTTCGGGGTTCCATTTTATTTTCAGGAAGATTGTCGTGCTTAAGATAATTCCAGATATCGAGCGACCAGTTGTAAATTTCTTCGTTCATCTGTACTTCTTCCTTCATTTCGATTCCTGGCGTCGTAAGATGAAGTATAGGGATGCTTTCTAAAAATCAATCGTTGAATGCAGATCCCAGGTTGGCTAATGCGTCAGCTTGAGTGTTTTGATCTCTTGGGATTTGCTCTATTGAGAAATGATCGAATCGTGCGATTCGCTCCTTGACGACATTGAAATAGCTCATCATCTTTGAGTCCTTTGCTTGAAAATCTCCATTTATTTGATTTACCACTAATAAGGAGTCACTTCGTACGTCCAGGTGTTTTGCCCCCAGTTTATGAGCTATATCCAATCCAGCGATCAAGGCTTCATATTCTGCTTCGTTGTGTGTGGCCTTGAACTCGCATCGTATGGAATACACCATATTTCCCCCTTGTGAGGATTTTTAGACAACACCTAGTCCTGCTCCTCGTATGTTCGAGGATCCATCGACATAGAGTAACCAAGGTTGATTGTCTTGAATCGTCACAATTTCGTCGCACGTCGTTGGCTCTAATCCAGGATTGAATTCTGCTACAAAGTCTGCCAATGCTTGTGATTTTATCGCCATCTTGGGTTTGAATTCGATGTCGAACCCACTGAGATAAATACTCCACTTAGCTAAACGTCCTGTGAGCTCGGGCTTTCGTAGGACAATCTTAAGTGGATAGTTAGTTACGACAATAATATGATGCGACTCAAAGTAATGTCTTAGCTTTTTCGCAGCAGTCACGAGACCTAGTAGCAATTTTTCCATTGACGTGTGCCTGGTTTATGCGTCGAGAAAAGATTTGCTTACGTAATAAATCGGTTGTTGCTGTTGATCTTCTTCTCGTACGAGTACCGCACTCGTTGCATTATTGCTCACCGCTAGGTATAGTTGTATACTTTCACCTTCGACTGGCTTAGTCAATAATGGTGGGGAGACCATATATTGCTTTAAGTCTTGTAGAGCTTTCTCATGGTCGTTCATCCACTGGAATCCCTGGTTCTTTCGAAGGACATTATAGAACAGGTGGCATTTATCCGATGATCGTGAGATGAATCGGTTTAAAGCAGCCACACGTCCTGTTAGTTTCTGAACTTCTTTGACGTTTCTCGGAGATTGTATTTCAGCAATGGCTTTCACTTGCTCCGGGTTTGCTTCGATTCCTCGTTGCGTCACCAGATATCCCAAGAATTTTCCTACTTGTACTCCAAAAGAACACTTTGTTGGATTGAGCTTCATCTTGTATTGTCGTAGGATGTCAAACGATTGCTTCAGATGTGTTACGTGGTCGATCGAACGTTCTGACTTCACGAGCATGTCGTCGATATAAACCTCCATCGTTCGTCCTAGATGTTCCTTGAACATCATATTCACTAGTCTTTGATAGGTCAACCCTGCATTCTTAAGTCCAAATGGCATTACTTTGTAACAGTATATGCCTTTGTCTGTCATGAATGCAGTTTTTTCTTGATCGTCCGTGTGCATCAGAATTTGATTGTATCCAGAATACGCATCCATGAATGTGAGTAATTCATGCCCTGCCGTCGCGTCGACCATTGCGTCAATGTGAGGTAACGGAAAAGGATGTTTTGGACAGGCTTTGTTCAAGTCTGTGAAATCGATACAAACTCGCCATTTTTCGTTTTTCCTTTGTACGACAACCACGTTTGCCAACCAGTCCGGATACTTGACTTCTCTTATCTTGCCAGTCTTAAGCAGATTGTAGACTTCATCGTTGATTACTTTATTGCGCTCGGGGTGCGAACTTACGACGCTTCTGCTTTATTGGCTTGAAAGTAGGGTCTACGTTCAATTTGTGTGATATGACATTAGGATCTATCCCAACCATATCTTCGTGCGACCAAGCAAAATAGTCTGAATGTTCCTGCAAAAAAAATATAATCGTATTTTTTTTGTTAGGGGGGAGCGAGGCTCCTACGAAGACTTTTCGATCAGGATGTTCAGGATCGAGCACGACTTCTTCTAAATCAAAGATCATCGTTCGACCTCGTCCCATCCTGGTTCTGCAATTGCTAGATGTCCTGCGGCTTCGTCTTCATGGTAATTCTGTAACATTCTCTAGCGATCTTCTTTTCACTGACGATTTCTTGAATTCCCCAAGGAGAAGGAAACTTAATCTTTTGGTGGTACGTCGAAGGCACTGCTTTCATCTTGTGGATCCAAGGTCTTCCAAGAATAACATTATAGGCCGATTGACAGTCTATAACATTGAACTTTGTTTGTTTGTTGATCCTTTTAGCGAAGACAGGTAAGATGATTTCTCTAAGAGTGTTCATCGAGTCTCCATTGAATCCAATTAGGGTAGTGCTTCGTCGTACAATTTCTGATCGTTCAATTCCCATGACTTTAAGAGTATCTGCAAAAATAACGTTAGCAGAGCTACCTCCAGCGATCAATATTCTCTTAGTCGAACAGTTTCCGATGGTCAACTATATGACTAGAGCATCATGATGCTTATGATGGACCCCCTGAGTATCATCTTTGTCGAACGCTATTGTCATTGCATCGAGTTCTTTTTCGGCCTTTGATTTGACTTCATCAGGGATAGGGCGCTCGTCTGGACCGTCTCGCGCATGTCTTTTGGCTGCAGAATACGTAAGACCGCATACTTCTGATCCTCCGGTGATGCAATTTATAGTATGAGCTGGAGATGCTGGTCTTCCTTGTTCGTCAGGAATGACACCTCTAAGATGTCCCTTCGACTTCAAATACGAAATCTCCTTCTTAAGACTGATGCATTCATCCGTCGTATGGCCATGATCCTCGTGGAAATAGCACCATTTGTTTTGATCTTTGTCTTTGCTTGGATTGTCAGATTTCTTTGGCCATCGTACGTTTGCATCAATCTTTCGTAGTGAATCCACCAGATCTTTTGATGTACCTGCAAAATTGTAAGTAGACAATTCTGGATAACGTATTTTAACGGTACCTTTGCTTGGTCGAGTTTTTGACTCATGTCTAGGGTTTCCAATCTTGTTCACTCTTTTGTGCTTAAAATCGTGTTTATGTGCACTAAGAGGTTTCTTCTCGCTGGAATGCTTTCGTCGAAAAAGAGCATCGTCTTCTATTCTCATGAAAGCTCGTACGTCGTCGAAGTTTTCTGGTGGGTATTTCGTCAGTTCTAGATATAATCCAGAGGAATCTTCCAACCCACGTTTATACGCCTCGATTGCAGTTTTCACGTCACAATTCTTTACTTCAATCATAGCTGCGTTGAATCTGTTGAAGTAGTCGCGAATTGTTTCTCCTGGTTTCTGTACGACGTAATACAGATCACTGGTCTGCTTCTCCAACTTACGACTGCTAGCGAACTGTCGGGTGAATTGGTTTACCAATTCAGCAAAGGATCCAATACTTTTTGGCTTTAAGTTGATAAGCCATTGTAGTGTTGCTCCTGTTAAAGTAGATCCGAAGCTTTTGCACATGCAAACTTCTTGGTATTGCATCGGTATAGGAACTGTCCACTTGAGTTGCTTATATTGTGCGACATGTTCGACTGGATCGGTGACTCCAGAATATTTTGTTGCAAAGGCTGAAATACTGTATTTTTTTGGTACGTCGACAAGAGCTATTTCGTCGACGAATGGTGAAGCTTGAAATTCGGTTTTAGGCTCGACTTCGACAGGTACTGCTGCTCCAGGTAACTTTGCAAGTAATGCGAATAGCTTTTGATTCTGTTCCTCCAAAGATTTCAATCGTACGTTCAGAGGATCTTTGGTGGTTACTGGAATTGTTGGGATAAAACCGGAAGAAGTTCCAGTGTTTGGTGGGATTGTTGTATGAACTGTGGAACTAGCAGCTGTGGGTATATGACCAGGGATAGGAATTTGTTGAGAAATGTTGTTAAAGGGACCGCATGTGAATCCGGGTGGACTTTGAGGCATAGATGGTCGTACAAAGTTCTGCTGGTTATTTGATTGAGGCACTGATGTATAAAACTGAGGACGAAATGGTGGTCTCAAGTGCTGAGGTGGATAAGGAGAAGGAATAGGTATCGATGGAACTTGCGAAGCTCGAAGACGTTGGATTTATTCGTTGGCTTGTTGCAATTGCTGTTGTAGAGATGCCACGAATGTGTTATCCATTATCATGCAAAAATAGCTCAAAGAGAACTCGAAGAAAAGATTATTACGAAGGCGCACTTTTAACCGAATGAAATTTTTCTCAAAACGGAGCCCCACGATGGGCGCCAAACTGTTTATGTAAAAAATTACACAAGTCTAATGTCGAAGAAATTGTGTGAGGCTAAACCGTCGAGAGAAAGAAATTACAGTCGATAAGAAGTGCGATAAAAAATAAAATAACACAAAGGATTTGATGACGCAGGAAAAACCTCACGACGGAGTAAAAAACCTGCGGTCGACCTAAGATTAAGTCGACAGTGCACTATGATCACCAAGCAAGGGTGACGTCCTTTAAGATTACAGCTTCAGTCGTACGATTACAATGGAAAAGGCAATAGAATCGAATGTAAATTACAACTGATTATCAAAGTAATGAGTATATAGCTGGTAGTCTTCAAGAATGCTCAAGTTGTTGTCAATTGAGAGCTTGATCCTTCTTTTATAGTTGCTTGAGAATAACCGTCCAACGGATTTGTTGATCATTAATGTCCAGATCGTAACTGTCACGGAAGTCTTGCTTGTAACGGTCGACCTCTTGATGATGTCGTTAATGGAAGAGTTATGACTGGATTATGACCGTTTTAATGATGAATTCCAACGAGCATGGCGTAGTACTCGATCTCAGACTTCTTTGGAGGTGTACAATTGTTAGATATGATAATTTGCAATAAGAACAAACTCTTCGTACGTCTATTTGTTAGTGGTGTCGTACGACATATTTAGTAATATCGTTCGACTAATCGTTGGACTTATTCGACCAATTGTTATATTCACTCGAGGGTACTGTTAAGTTTATCTTAGGACCTTATCTTAATACAGGATTATTACCCTGAAAGATATCTTACGATTATAGTCGGTCGTCGTACGATCGTAGATTTTTACCCAAACAGTTATATATATATATATATATATATATTTGAATACATAGAATGGCTTCTCATATGGAAGTGCTTGATGTTAATAAAATATAGGCATAGATATAATGCGTGTCTACATATGTATGATTCTATGCATTTAAAAGCTGCAAATAAGCCTATCCATATTTATTTATTTAAGTAGGTTTATAAAACTTCATTTAAAGAAAAGCCTTTATTATTAGCTGGTATTTTTTTAAATTTCGATTTAAGGCATCTTTTACTTGTTAGATAAATCAGTAATGCTTTTTCAGCGTTTTCAGACGTTTCAGGCATCTTTTACTTTTCAGATAAATCAGTAATGCTTTTTCAGCGTTTTTCAGACGTTTCAGGCATCTTTTACCTTTCAGATAAATCAGTAATGCTTTTTTAGCGTTTTCAGACGTTTCAGGCATCTTTTACTTTTCAGATTAATCAGTAATGCTTTTTCAGCCTTTTTTCAGACGTTTCAGGTAGCCTTTTTTCACTGGCTATCCCTATTAGCGGTCACTAAAAGCTCGTCATTGGTTTTAAATAGGGGCATGTAATCAACAACAACCTCACATCACAACTCTCTCATCCATTTCTTCAATAGCTTTTTTCTTGTTTAGCTCCCTGTCAACTGCATATGGCTCTTTCTCTAGCAGCGAATCCCAATTTTTTCATTATTAGAAATGAAAAAGAGATAACAGACCTTGGCATATTGGTAAGCTTAATTGATCTCTTTTAAAACTAATCTCACTCAATAATTAAATATATTTGCTCATGTATTTACAAAGTTCATCATTTGGTGGTTGTTTCAAATTTTCAGACCATTCCAGCCCCATTTGTAACTATGTGGAATTTGACAAATCATACTAAGTGTCTAATAAGCATCGATGGGTGGCACTATCACATGGATATGATGCTCATGGCTCTTGATCGTTTTGTCATGCACGGTCCTCTACGTCTCGTGTTTGGCGAACACAACCTGCGCCAGGATGCTTGGTTGAAGTTCACTCTTAATCAAGATCCACCTCTTCATTTCTTGGAGGCTATGTATGATGTGAAGTTTGATTTCGAGGAGATATGAGTTTCTTCTCTAAGAGATAGTATGAGGGTCTGGTGTATGTATGTTTATGGTTTATGTATGTTTCCTGTTTATGCATGTCTTCTATTTTATGTATGTCTTCTATTTTAAGTATGTCTTCTATTTACCAATGAAAGAATTTGGCCCTCATAACGTATTAGATGTCTTCTATTTGCTTTTGCTTTTATCAATATTGCATTCATACGGCTAAGAAATATTCAGTCATTAAGTAATATTGCTCCACCCTTTAGCCTTTTGCATCAGGGTCAGATATATTTTACTTTTCAGACATCTTTTACTAAAGGTAGAGTAACAATAGTCCAAATTCATAGAGCTAAGTAAAGGTAGAGTAACAATAGTCCAAATTCATACACCTACCACAATTACTACTCATAATTATTACTATCCTTACATTCACGTGAACCAAAAGCAAAAGCACTATCCCTGATTGAGGTGTCATTTTCTTTTAATTTTGCAGTAAAAGGCCGTACCCAATGCTTACAATTATTGTACTGAGAAAAGTAAAAGCTGGCTGATTCATCTGCAAAAAAGAAAAGCGTATCTGATTCGTCTTTAAAAGCCTTAATGATTCATCTGAGAAACGCTTAATAATGTTTAATCCTACAACTGCCTATAAATAGGGGGTATCCCATTAACCTAAAACGCACAACTCTCATATCTTCTCTAGTTGGTAGATCAACAATGGATATCAACTAGCCATCATATTCAAATAACAGTCAAGAAAACCCGTCTCCTTCTCAAGGAAACCCTCCTTCTCAAGGAAACCCTTCTTCTCAAATAATGCTTGGGAAACTTCGGAGGGAAATAGCAAAGAGAGAAGCAGAGATCGAGGAGATAGATCAAAAATGGAGGCGTAACTGGGCCGCACAAGACAACATTGAACGAGAGATCTGTAAGTGCAAGATGAATCAATCTAACATAAAAGATATGATATCTAGTAGAGAGAGAAAGTAGAGAGAGAAAATGTGAAACCCATATGTCATTGATAATGAAAGACTTAAGGTACAATACAAGGCAATGAGGTATTTATACCTCATTCCTAAGAAATAGAGAAAGTTCACAAATGGTCCCTCAACTTCTATTATAAATCTAACACTAACAATCTCCCCCTTTTATAAAAGAAGGAGGGACATACAAAAGAAACAAATGACTACTTGACTAAGATTGCTTCACGGAAGGCTTTCTCAACTTAAACTTGATTTCTGCAAATCTGATGTCATTTCTCAGCTTCAATCTTCTATCTATCTCCTTTACAAAATGCTTGATCAATACTTTGTTTGCAGCTGAGATGTCATGTACATTATGCCTATCCATTTGCAATCTTGTATTCAATCCATCCATCACCATCTTTAATGTGTCATCACAAAATAACATCACTTCATGAGAGTACATTCTCTTCTTGTTGCCTAGAGAATCTGGATATACACATGAGATCTTGGTTTCATCTGCATCATAGAACACCGTGTACAAGACAAAATCCTTTTCTACACCAATCAGACTTCTTTGTGGTTTGTGACAGAATAGCTTTGATGACCAATTCTCCAATCCCAGTTGAAAGTCATACAGATGAGCCAATGATATAGAAGCCTTGACATGTCTAACAATAGTTGTTAGAGCAATTATCTCCTCCTCTGATCTAAACGCTTTTCCTTTGAGATCTTATAAAATCCCAAAGATCACATCAAAGCTCACATCTTGAAAATCAGCTTCTGTAATCCCATATTCCTTCCCATCATCTCTGGTAAACGTAATCACTGGATAGAAGTATGCACTGAGCTTGTTAGTCTTGTAACTCTTTACTGCAACTAACCTGTAGTCTGACACTAAAGCTTCTCTTCTTTGCTTGTTCACCTTCCTCATGTAGATGTACTCTCTTCTTAGCTCTTCTTTCAAATTCTCAATCCCATACAACTTCACATAGCTCAGCTTCCGCTCATGATAACAGAATCTACTCTTATACCTTTCTTCCAGATACCTCCCAGTGGCCCTTGTAAATCGATTCCATTCTGTTCTCTTTAGAAATTTCCCCGAACTTGCTTTCATCTTTTCCCAAAGTTCAACTTTCTTTGGATCTACAGGCATCAAGTCATTCTGTGGCAACACTTCTTCCAATAGAGGACCTTCCACATCATCCAACAATTTCTTCTTTCTCAAAATCAAATTGTACATCCTCAAACATATCTTTCAGTCTGTTATCTTCTACACACCTTGCATCCTGAATTTCCTCGTTTGGCACTTGGTAATCTCTGATTTCAGAAGCTACATTCTCAAGAAGCGCTAGAACTCTATCTATTTCAGACGTAGAACTAGACACTCCTGAAAACATAACTCCTCTTCCTTCAGTTCCTTGATCTAGCCTTTCTTCTTTAACAGAACCCAAAAAGTCTAAAGTAGACTGCAAGACCGGTTCAGTTTCCATTTCTTGACCTCCCGTAAGTACTATAGCATCTCTGTGTCTGCCATGCTGCTTTTCTCTCGGCGGCCTCTCCTCAAAACGATCAACTATTCTCACATTAGAAGACGTTGGTATGCTAGACGGTGACTCTTCCAACCTTCTACGTTTTCTCTCCCCTTCATGACGATCATGATCATCATGATCATCATGCCTTCTGGTTGGTCGTCTTGCAGCGACTTGACATGTTTCCTCAATCCCCCGAATACGATCCGATAACTGTGATAAGCCATCAGTGAACATCTGGTTGATCTCAGTGAATGTCTTGGTGAGAGAGGCATCAAGAGTAGCCTGAAACTGCTGAAATTCCGTATGTGTAACCAAGTGAGCCTGAGACCGTTGCTCTTGAATAGCACGTTGTTGCAGAGCAGTCTGTTGTTGTAGGATACCTACAAGATCACTATCTTCAGCTGAACCCGACTCCAAGAGTTTAGAGAACAACAACCCCTTCAACTCCGGAATAGTAAGGGAATCAGCCGCTGACTGAGAAGGCTGTGAAGGGGGATCAGACATCGGAGCTTTGCCTTTAGCTAACAGAGCTACTTGCTTCTCCAAAGCAGAAATTCGAGCAGTCTGCTGTTGAATAACATTTGCCATCTGTTCGTTGTTAGCTCGAAATAAAGATCGGGTAATAAGCTGATTGGCTGTAACAACGACCGGAAGACGCGAGAGATCAACATCAGGTGATGATGCCATGCCAGTCGGAGGAGGTACTGAGATAGATGGTGCAGACGATGCAGAAGAAGCCGAAATTGTGGAAGATGTGGAAACTGGGACTGAATCTGACGATAAACTACCAATGGGTGTTGAGGAAGAACCCAAGATAGTAGATTGTTGCCTTAACTCCGTGACAATAGTGGATGCGGGTAAACTAACGCCGAGGTCACTCAGACTTCTCATTGATCCAAGAGTAGGACTCAAGGAACCCATGTTCAGTGTTGACATGATGTTAGCGCTGATGGGATTTCCCTCCGATCCTTGCAAGCCCGCAACAAATGCAGAACTCACTACGGTGGTTCCGGCAGGGCTACTAAAGCCTCCTGCAAAGGTGGTTTGCACCTGTGTCCTAGCCAAAGAAATATTTACATTTGAAGCAAATGGATCTAGACTCGATGAGTGAACAAGTGAAGTCGTGGGCGGGGGCAGCTGCCTCACTGTGTCGGTACCACCAACCTCCAATTGAGGAATAGGTACAAGTTGTGGTAAAACCCCGTGAGAAGATGAAACTACCGTTTGTTGAGAAACGGTAGAGTGGGTGAGGTGGGTTGTGCAATGCATGAGTGGGGATCTCATGTCTTTTTCAATAGGCGGTGGCAACATATGCTCACCCCTAGAAGTTGTGGCTACCCGGCTAGACTCGGCTTGGAAAGGGGTTTGTACTTCTTTTCTAGCCCCTGTCTCACTCTCATCAATTCTTTTGTCTCCCCCAACACTTAACCTCACATCCGATTTTTCAACTAAATCTCCCTCAGCCATCCTTATGTCACCCTGAGTCAACAAAGGACTCGAGCCTTGATTAGGCATATCATCATCATGGTCATCATTATCATGATCATCATCATCATGGTCATCATCATCATTTGCTTCAATACTATCTTCAGATGAAGAGTCATATCCCATAAGACGTTGGAGACGTTGTGCCAACTCATTCGGAGAGTAGCACTGTGCATCTGATATATCTACCATCGGTTGAGACAACTCAAGTAACGATTCCGCAACCTCCTCTATGTCAGGAAAGTCACCCACAAATTGCTCATTGACCGGAGATAGAGCAAAATCATCCATCTCAGCCTCCACATTCGTGTGCAAAATAGGGGACGTGGCTCCGTGCTCATCTTCAAGGGTAGCAAATACATCATCCATCTGAACCGCCGAACTTATTTGACCAAGTTGAGCTGCTACATTGATAGTAGATGAGTGAGCTAGCTGATCAGAATGGACCCCACCGACACCCCTCTCGGTATTTTCCCTCAACACACACTGACCAAGATCCCGTGATCTTTGGTCCCTAGGAACTATACCCTCACTACTAGGAACTATGACACCTTGGGTAGGTCCCTCCGGCTCTGGTTGGACCATAGGTGGAAACCTAGACCTATACTCTATCACACATGCCACATTCTGATCAGCATAGTCTAACAGTTCAGAAAATAAAGGAACCTCCGGAGCAAACACCTTCTTCGGGTATCGAATAGACTGCATATCATGAATCTTGACCTTTTCCGCATCTGATCGGCGTGGAATATCGGGGTTATGATGCATTGCACTAGCAATGAGAATACTCAGAAACCTCGGGTATGGTAGATGCGTTTGTCTCTTGGCGAGCAGCTCCTTTAGATCGTAAAAGATCAACGATGCATAGTCATAATGCTTGTTGAATAAGAACGCCATAGAAAAGAGTCAGAAAAGATTGAGTCGCCGTGTCTTGAGCCGTCCGCTTCCCAGTCAAACATCTACTAAGAATCGTGAACAAGGTGTTGTATGTAGGAGGTAAGTTGGATTTGTTGAACTGAGATGGTGCATTGATCGCCTCCAGATGACCAACGGATTCGACACCGGCCATTGCAACTTCCAATGATGCATATGGTTCAAACTGATTAACATTTGGTCGACTATTTGCCTCCGGAAATCCCAATATGCGGCGAAATTTGTTGACTCCAAAGCTGATGGTGTAGTTATCCAGCTTAGCTGTAAAGTGATGATTCCCCGGATCAGCATGGAATTGCAGTGTGTTCCATACTTGTTGCACGTATATCATGGGAACTTCAACCAGCTTTGTAAGAACAGTGTACAATGGATGGTTCCGTAAGATGGCAGTAATCACCGGAGCTTTCAACCTTGCATGTTGGTTGTACGGAACGTTGTTCGATATCGATGGTAGAAATAATGACGGACGAATCAACTGTCTATCCGCATCAGCATTCGGATTTCGTGGAGATGATTGCACTGAAATAATGTCTGAAATCGCCATATCATCTGAGTCTGGGAAAGTATAGTCCTCCATGTCTGTAATTCATAAAAACATTAGATTTATCTTTTAAGTTTAAGTTTTTATGAAAAACGTGTTTAAGTGTGAAAAAGAAATTCACACAGTGTGGGACTTGAGAAAAAAAAAAATAAACCACAAGAATGACCATTGATCAAAATAATGAACTGTTAAGGTGTTAAATATATATAAGTCTTCCATTTGATTGAAATTTAAGATATCATTTAACCAAGTTTTTAACCAATATGATCCATGTTATTATTGATGAAAGACTTATACATATTATGTTTTTATTAAGTTCACTACATTGTAGAGTTGAAGGTCAATCTTAAGGTCAAAAATATGAAGTCCAATGTCTCAAGTCCTTATGATCCGGAACAACGGGTCATTCACACGTTTAGGTTTAAAATATCAAGAATACAATCCCAAGATGCTAACCCGTGTTTTATGATAAGTTGATACAAAATTTTTTAACCTACTAGCCTAATCGGTATATGACCGAATGAATACCTATAGGCTTCGTAGAAACCGGGGTACGTATACAAAACACACACGAAACAGAAGTACAAAGCAGTTTCTTGAACTTGACAGCAACAACTTGAACAGATCCGCACGAGATTGAATTTCCAGAAAGATTGGAAAGTTGAATCGAAACAATGTATTTATAGGATAGATTTGAAACTGATCTCTAAATCATGATTACAAGGACACGTGGCACTCAACGATTGGACCTACCATGTCTCGAGCGTTAAATTATGTTTTCAAAGAACTCGCTCGAGACATGTGAACCGGCTCGAGATACATGTCTCGAGTGTATGTCTCGAGTCCCACTCGAGATACTTGCAATGTAGTATGAACAACTCAAAAAGACACAAGGACTCGAGATACATGTCTCGAATGGATGTCTCGAGTCATCACTCGAGATACTTGTAACGTAGTATGAAGCAAATGAAAACAAGAACTCGAGATGTCTGACTCGAGTTATGTGACTCGAGTTACATGACTCGAGATACATGACTCGAGTTCATGTCGGATAACAGAAATAACTAACTCACACTCGAGTTGTATGACTCGAGTTGCGTGTTAGGCTCAAGATGAATGGCTCGAGTAGTGTGACTCGAGATGCAGGACTCGAGATGTGTGGATTGAATTATATGACTCGAGTTGCATGTGCTAGAGGTGTGTGGCTCGAGTTGTGTGACTCGAGTTGGATGTCTCGAGTTGGATTGTGTGGCTCGAGTTATGTGACTCGAGTAGTGTGACTCGAGTTTGATGTCTCGAGTTGAATGGCTCGAGTTGTGTGTGCTCGAGTTGTGTGACTCGAGTAGTGTGACTCGAGTTGGATGTCTCGAGTTGAATGGCTCGAGTTGTTTGGCTCGAGTTGAACAACTCGAGATGCACAACTCGAGATAGATGAATCAAGTGTTTTAATACAATTATACACAGCTCGAGTCAATTACTCCCCTACCATAATGCATCGATAATACTCCCCCTTAATCTATGCATACCTGTATTTACCTGTAACATTCAGAATCACAGCAAATGTACGAACCTGTACCAGATAAGCTCCCCCTTGACAAAACCATATACTCAGAAGAAGCAAACACATTAGGAATCATAAGGAAAAAGAATAAGAAAAATACCAAAAACAATCAACTTGAAACATAAACAACAAATGAAACAAATAAACTATATTTCAAAAAATATACATAGAAGTTCAGTGACCATACTGAATTCAGTATTCCATTAAACTGCTATGTAGAAGAAGAAATACAGATTATACGATCTTTTTGTCAATCATACCAAGTCTAGAGATGAGAAATTTAAAACGTTTCTCATCTAGAGCCTTAGTAAAGAAATCATCAAGTTGATATTCAGTATTTACAAAATACATCTCTATATTTTCTTTTTCCACATTGTCCTTTAAGAAATGATACCTGATATCAATGTGTTTGGTTTTCGAGTGTTGAACCGGATTAGCTGAGATGGCTATTGCACTCTTAGAATCACAATAGATGGGAATCTTTTTGTATTCAAGACCATAATCACGAAGTTGCGACTGCATCCAAAGTACTTGCGAACAGCAACTCGCAGCAGCAACATATTCAGATTCCGCAGTAGAGGTAGAGACACACTGTTGCTTTTTAGAAGCCCATGAAACCAACTTATTTCCCAGGAATTGCAAATGACCTGATGTACTCTTCCGGTCCATATTGCAGCCTCCATAATCAGCATCAGTATACGCTTGTAGTTCAAATCCAAGACCTTTTGGATACCAAATGCCATAGTAGGGTGTCCCCTTTAAGTATCGAAAAATACGTTTAACTGCTGCTAAGTGAGACTTCTTTGGTTTGGCTTGATATCTAGCACACACACATGTTGCAAACATGATATCAGGTCTGCTGGCCGTGAGATACATTAAAGAACCAACCATACTTCTGTAATTCCTCAAATCTACATCCTTTCCTTCATGATCTGGACCAATTGAATTACCAGTAGCCATTGGAGTTCCTATCGAATGACATCTAGACATATCATACTTCTTAAGTAAATCAAAGATATACTTAGATTGATTTATGAAAATGCCATCTGAAAATTGTCGCACTTGAAGACCAAGAAAGAAATTTATCTCTCCCATCATACTCATCTTAAATTCTTCAGTCATGACAGTCTCAAACTTTTTACACAACTCCCGACTAGTTGAGCCAAAGATAATGTCATCAACATAGATCTGAATGACCACAATATGTTCGCCTTCCTTCATCAAGAACAATGTTGAATCCACCGAACCTTTCTTGAAACCCTTGGAAAGTAGATGTTTAGACAACTCCTCATACCAAGCACGTGGTGCCTGCTTTAAGCCATATAAAGCCTTGTCTAGAACATAGACATAATCTGGATGTTCTTTATCTACAAATCCTTCTGGTTGAGCTACATATACTTCTTCTTTCAAATGACCATATAGAAATGCTGTTTTGACATCCATTTGAAAAACAGTGAAATCTTTGTAAGCAGCATATGCCAAAAACATACGAATAGCTTCAAGTCGAGCAATAGGTGCAAAAGTTTCATCATAATCAATGCCCCTCTGTTGACGATAAACTTTGGCCACAAGTCGTGCTTTGTTACGAACAATTATATTATTCGCATCTCTCTTATTTTTGAATAACCACTTCGTATCAATAACTGATTTAGACTCAGGTAACTTGACCAACCGCCACACTTTTAAAGCCTCAAACTGATTGAGCTCCTCTTGCATAGCAGTAACCCAATCAGAGTCTTGTAAAGCATCAGATACACGTGTTGGTTCAATGTTACTCAAAAATACGGAGAAGTTGCACTCATTTGCTGAAGCAGCTCGTGTTTGAACACCAGAAGTAGGATCACCAATGATCAGATCAATAGGATGATCCTTTGTCCATTTGGCAATATGTGGTAAAGGTGTTTGATCATTTACAGAAGATGGTTCCAAGATATTGTCAGTTGATGTAGGATGCATAGTAAGTGGTTCATGCCCTTCAGGAATAGAAGCATTATCACCAACTTCATGAGAAGACGACTGAACATGAGAATCTACTATAATATCTGGATGAAGAGTATCCACAACTATGGGAGATGATGAAGGTGAGGAGATAAGACTAGGAAGATCTGAACATGGTATAGATGATGTGGGAGAAACTTCAGATGAGGGAGTATTCGAACTCGAAGGGGTAGATGAGATACCTACATTAGACGAAGATATTTGATTAGTACCGTACAAGTCATCATAAAAATACTCAAACAAACTGTCTAACTCAGTGGATGTAGCGGGAGGATCAATGGAGCTAGTTGTGGATGAAGACGCATCTGTAAACACAACATTGTTAGACACAATATCTGCATTGGAAGATACAGTTGAAGACAATTCAACAAACGGATCAAATCTAACATTTACACTTTCATACACAACTCTTGACTTTTTATTAAAAACTCGATAAGCAACTGAACAATCTGAATATCCCACAAAAATCATCTCATCAGACTTAGGTCCAAACTTTCCCCGATTCTCAGTTTCATTAAGAACAAAACAAGGACACCCAAACACTTTAAAATAATCAATATTTGGAATTCTTCCAAACAAAACGTGATATGGTGTTTTTCCAAATCTCCGATGAATAATAGACCTATTTTGTGTGTAACACGCAGTATTCACAGCTTCAGCCCATAGGTACTGAGGTAATTGACTTTGAGCCAACATTGACCGAGCTGCTTCAACTAACGTACGATTACGACGCTCAACTACACCATTTTGTTCAGGAGTTCGTGCTGCAGAAAAAGTTTGAGTAATTCCTAATGAATTGTAAAAACCTTTTAACACTTGATTTTTGAACTCCGTCCCATTATCTGATCTGACAGTCTGAACAGATAGTTTAAGTTGTACTTGAACAGCTTTGATGAAATTTATTATTAAATTTGATGTTTCATCTTTTGTTTTCAAAAACCTTGTCCAAGTATATCGTGAATAATCATCAACGATGACTAAAACGTATTTTCTACCTGCTAGACTGACAGTTTTCATCGGACCACACAGATCCATATGAATTAAACTCAACGGAGATTTGGACCCTTGTTCAGGTTTTGGGGGATGAGACGCTCTTTTCATTTTTCCTTGAGCACAACCTGAGCACATTTGATCGGGTTCAAACTTGATCATTGGAATGCCAGATACTAACCTTTCTTTGACCAGTCTGTCAAGATATCTGTAATTCAAATGAGAAAGTCGACGATGCCAAAGTAAAGATTGATGAGATGACTTCTTAGTGATGAGACACTGAGATTTCTTTGCAAGCATATGTCGAAGTTTGATCGTATAGAGATTAGTTTTCCGAGTGCCAACTAATAATTCTCTACCCCATTCAGTTCTGACAGCACATCGACGTTTATTAAAATTTACCTCTAAATCTTTATCACAAAATTTGCCAATACTGAATAGGTTATGATTCAAACCTTCGACATGTGCTACATTATTGATTGTAATATCCTTACACACAATATCTCCATGACCCACAACTGGTGACAGTTCATTATTGCCAAATTTGACTGAGCCTCCATATTCTTCTCTGTAATTAGACAGAAGCTCTTTCCTCCCAGTCATATGTTTGGAACACCCAGAATCGAGGTACCATTTATGACTGGCCTGCAATGAGGAAATCAGATGGATTTAGGAACCCATTTTAAAATGGGTCCACTCCGTGTATTACTCTTAAAAGTACAAGATATTGAATCCCAGTAATACTTTGTTCCTCTAAGCATATTAAAAACATGATATGGAACATATGTAGGAACAGAAGAACGAAGAGTAGTAGAGAAATTAGATTTAGTATGATGTATATTCTGTGAGGAACGTGAAGCATGAGAAACTGAAGAAACAGATGTAGACCTTTTATTCATAGTATTGAATTTGGAAGGTACATTATTTTTAGAATTCAGATTGTTTCCCACACTAAACTTGCTATTAGCATATTTCATACTAAAATCTAATTTCTTAACATTTCTCTTCGTTGACCTCTTCTTTCTTGACTTCTCAAGGCTCACACTGTTGGAACTTCCTGTAGATGGATTGGTACAGATATCAAAAGATTTCAACTTAGGTTGAACAGTTAGAATG
Source organism: Centaurea solstitialis (assembly GCA_030169165.1). NCBI lineage: Eukaryota > Viridiplantae > Streptophyta > Magnoliopsida > Asterales > Asteraceae > Centaurea > Centaurea solstitialis. The sequence continues at coordinate 45,236,760 of CM058042.1, read as the reverse complement.
ACTTGTTCAGTTTCCTCAGGAAACACCATGTTCGGATTTTGCTTTTTCAAATCAATGTGATGCTGAAATTTCCGTAACATAGATTTTACTCCCTGAGAGAACTGAACATTGTTGATGTATGCATGAGTGACTGGAGTATGAGCAATCTTTTGGTTTTTCCCAGCATAGTGATGACCTTCTTCATATATAGACAGTCTTTCAACTAGTCTATCATAGTTCTTTGTTAAGGTTACACATTTGCTGTTCCAAAATATTGTATCACACTTTTGACGAGAAAGTTCTGTCTTTAACTGTTTAATTGTGTTTTGAAAACTTTGCTTTTCCTTGTCATGTTTCTTTTCTAAATAAGAGATTTCATCATGAAAATGACAAACTTTTGATCTTGTTGATGAGTACACGGATTCAGAATTTTCAAGAGATAGCTTCTTTGATTTCTGTGAAGATTCACCCAATTCACTACCACTGTTTGACAAATCAATTGAAGATAAACCATTTGTCGGTGTTGTTGAAGATGATGGAGCAGAAGATATTTCATCAATTATGGGTTGTTTTGAATTAAGAGAATCAAAATCATAAGGAACCTCAACATCATCAGTTGACATTGCTGAGGGTTCTTTGTATTCAAAATAACCTTTATTATTAACAACACGAACAACTTTTTCCTGCTCATCATCAACACCCTCTTTCAGATTTTGGTTTAACCCAGAATTATCTTGAGAAGAATTTCTGGTTTCTACTGATGTTGACACATTACAAATCAAATCATTTAGAATTTCTGACACCAGTGAAATTGGTTCAGAATCAACATCAGTAGTATTCCAATGAAGAAAATTCTTTGACTTAGTTAAGAGATTTGAGTTCTGAATTTTCAAATCTTCAATTTGTTTCTCAAGTTCTGAAACTTTACATTCCAACTCCTTGTTTGATATGTATGGTTTCACAATATTGTTTGATGATTCTGGGTATACAAAATATACTGGATCATCCTTAAGTGAATTGGATTTAATCTTCAGAGTATCATCATTATACACAAACTTGACCCTATGATATTTAGAGTCATGGTACAGAGGATCATGTAGTTTCATATGTTGCATCTCTGAAAATTCTTCCTTCATTTGAAAACCTTTTAATGAAGGAAACCTCTTACTCATTAACATGCTTGTAAGGTCATAAAATGCTGCATTTTCTTTAAGAGCTTTTTGCAAATGATTTGGATTTTTAACTCCAAGGGTCTTTTTCAAATAATTTGGATTTGTATATCCAAGACCTTCTTTGGAGTAATAATCTCTAAACTCAACTTGTTTATTCAAGAAAATTGTATGCTCAGTTTGACCTATCTTATGAAGTTTAAGATCAAGATCTGAAATCATCTTATTTAGCTTAGAAACATTTTCTTTTTCCACACTTAAGCTGATGGTTAGAAAATCAATTTCCAGCTTTTGTGACTTATGTTCAGCTCGAATTGTCTCAAACTCATTTACTGATTGTTGCAATTTTGCACATTGAGAACTTAATTGTTCTTTTTGTTGCAACAAATCAGTAATTTCGTTAGTTTGTTTTGAAATGACAAGTTCGAGTTCTTTATTCTTGTTGTGAATTAATGTTGTCACCTCAAGCATTTTTCTATTATGATCATCAAGAGAGACAGAGCGTACCGTTGAAGCTTCTCCATCACTCTCTATGTCTTCATCCGATTCTGATTCTTCCTCCATCAAGCCCATAAAGCACATCTGTGCTTGATCATCATTGTCAGAATAATCCAGCCATTCTTCATCATCAGCCATCAAAACCAATCCTTGTTCTTGTTTCTCTGCTAACTCCAACTTCTTCCTCAACAATTCCACTTTGGACATTTTGGTGGTACAACCTTTAGCAATGTGTCCTGTCTTTCCACACTTATAACATGTAATACCAGCTTGGCCTTTCTTTTCCTCTGTTTTCTCTGGAGTATCTTTGACAACCTCCTCTTTCTTTGTTGCATATCTGTCAACATACTGATTTTCAACCCGAGGAGGATATCCTTGTGAACTTTGCATGTAGTTCCTGTTAAAACCTCGTCCACCTCTTGTAGAAAATCTTCTGTTGTTTGATCCAGATCTATTATAATACTTCTTCTTGTAAGCCTCAGTTAGACTCAATAAGCTTTGCAACATTTGATCTCTTTCATCTTCATCATATTCATCCTCATCCTCTTCTTCCTCATCTTCAAATACTTCCAACACTTTAGCTTTCCCTTCTCTTACTTTCTTCTTTGCTTTCTCCTTTTCAGCAAGCAATGCCATAGAATCAGCTTCAGACTTTTCTTTCTTCTTTCTTTCAGCAGCAATTTCGTTCACCTCTTCCTCGAACAATAACAGATTCTCAGACACCTCATAAACTTTCAACTCATTTAAGACTTTGTGTTGCTTCACAAATCTTGAAAATTGCTTCCAGTCTGAAGACAAATTGTTGATGAACTTCACAATGTAATCCATTTCTGATCGAATGATATTATTTTTCTTCATATCATTCATCAGTTCTACAAACCTGTCATAAGTCTCTTCTAGTGTTTCATCCTCCTTCATTCTAAAATTTTCATACCTATCCATCAAATTAGTTACCCTCATTTGATTTCCGACCTTGGAACCCATCATTATCTTTTGTAGCTGATCCCAAATAGATTTTGCTGACTCATCATAACTATCTAACTTGCGAAAGATTTCATTCGGAATTGCTTGAATTAGACAGTTTTGAGCTTCAACATCTATCATAAACCTTTCTCTTTCAGCCACATCCATCTCTGAAAAATCTTTTGGCACTTGTCTTCCATCAAGTGTGGTAACTGGGATAGGATGAGGTCCATGTAAAATCGAATGAAGAATTTTATCTCCATCTTTCTTTCTCCTAATGTATAGCTTGAATCGCGAGACCCATAATTCATACTCATCTTTGAATAGCACCGGTGCTTTGGTCTCTGATCCCATTGACATATCATCTCTTCGATTTGCAAGACTCATCTTTAGAACGGATCTTTGTTACTGATTTTATGAGAAATATCAGTTTCGAGAATGTTTGAAGAATTCCAACTTTATAACTCGAGATACAAAATTCTACTCGAGATGCACAAATGACTTGGCTCGAGAAAAAATCACTACTTGGCTCGAGTTACACAACAAAATAACTCGAGTCACTTGTCACTATATGGCTCGAGACACAACTTGGTCTTGGCTCAAGACACAAACATGACTATGCTCGAGATACGGCTTTGACTTGGCTCGAGACACAGCTTTGTCTTGGCTCGAGATGCTACTTTAACTTGACTCGAGTTACAACTAAGAATATGCTCGAATTACACCTTTAATACGGCTCGAGATGCCTAATTCAAGCCAAAACTCTTCTTCACTCGAGATACCCAACTCGAGCAGGTTTATACTTCACTCGAAATACTCAACTCGAGCAGGTTTATCATGCAACTCGAGATACACAACTCGAGCCAACTTTACACTTGCTCGAATTCTACCTACCACCTAACTACCACTCGAGACATATGAAGATTGACTCGAGACATATGAAGATTTACGAACAAAACTCGATTTTCAGCTTTTTCCAACTAAAAATTCAAATCTGAATACTTCTAAATGATTCTAATTCACTTCTAATTCATAAAACTTGATAGATTCATGAAATTACACACAATTTCATGAACAATCAAATAATATGTCTTCAAATTTGCTCCAAAACTAGAATTCTTCAAGTTTTCTCCATTTTCTTCAAATCTTCAACAAATTCACATGATAGATCTTCATACAATCAGCAAATCCAGCTCTGATACCACTTGTAAGTGCAAGATGAATCAATCTAACATAAAAGATATGATATCTAGTAGAGAGAGAAAGTAGAGAGAGAAAATGTGAAACTCATATGTCATTGATAATGAAAGACTTAAGGTACAATACAAGGCAATGAGGTATTTATACCTCATTCCTAAGAAATAGAGAAAGTTCACAAATGGTCCCTCAACTTCTATTATAAATCTAACACTAACAAGATCGAAGACAAGAAGAAGACTGTTAAACAACTTCAAAAAGAAATTCGTATTGACGAAAAACGCGCAAATGATTACGCTGCACTGTATCCTAAGATGCAACAAAAAATCAAAGAACACGAAGAATGGATTCTTCCATTAAAAATCTCTATCCAGAGGATAACTAGGAAATCAATTTAACCTCTTTATGTTATGTTATTGTAGACGCACTGTACTGTTTCAGTTTTTGTTTTTGTTTCTTCAAAATGTGTGTCTCACTATGTTATGATGCTTTCAATGAAATCTCTTGTTTCTTTGTCTACTCAAACTGATTAAAAATTACAGATACTTGATTAAAATGCTCTCAATACAGATACTTGATTAAAAATTGCATGCCCTAATAAACGTAACATAAAGACATTGTTTAATAGTTAAGATCAATGTTCAAATCGTCATTCAAATCAAAACTAAAATGTCTACTACTTTGTTAGGTCGTTGTTGCTTCAGCTTGTCGGCTACCGGATGTTCTTTGACTAGGTAAACTGTTGTCGTCCATTTATTGGGTCGTTGTTGCTTCAGGTTGTCGGCTACCGAATAGTCTTTGACTAGGTAAAATTTTTGTGCATTGGTTGCGACTATGTCCGTATTGTTCACATCGACTACATCTTTGAAGACTGCTTCCCTCACCACGTGATGGAAAACGCTTATGCTTACTTTTTGATGCGGTAATTATCGTATATAAAAAGCGAAACAAGTTTTAACCTCTAAAGCCTAGCCACTGTTACCACATTCACAGGCAAGCGTACCTGATCGTGAGTAATATAGTGTAGGAAAGTCCATGTATCGTATCTACCACTGGGAACGGTCAAGTTATGTAGACTATTAATCTTAGCTAGTTTAATTAACCTAAAGCTATGGGGGGTTCTTATGAAAAAGGTTTGATTAATTAAAAGACAACTAAAATTAAATGATTAACTAAGAAAGCAATAAAAGATGATTTAAACTATATGAAAGAAAACAGTAGTACTTATCATGGTATAACGACTCCCCAAGTGGATGATTTAAACTGGCCAAAGGTTTGGTTGTTTTGGTTATTGTAGGAATTTAAGTCTGGGACACCCTAGCATGTGATTATTACGGTTATCAACTAGGTTGGTCTTCCTAGTCCCAATACATAGACTGTTTGTCAGGCAATCTAGTATCAGCTACCCAATTCTACCTCTATTGCACGGTATTCTAATATCTGGCTGCTCTTGGTCCGAGTAACCACTTAACACAACTCTCCGGGTTCCGAAGGGAAGGTCAAGAAAGGTTGATTAACTTATCGGAGTCTATGTATCTTGGTCAAACAGATACACCCAACCAACGAATTCAAATAACCATACAATACAAATCAAATCGGAACCATAACATACATTCAATAAACCAAAGACAAACCAATAAACATTAAATCACAAAATCATCATCCACAAGGTTTATCAACCATAATAAGTACCACCAAAGAAAACTACTCACTAGACATCATAAAGTCAGCAAACAAAAGAGTAGAAACAGACATTATACCGACAATACAACGACGGATGATCGAGAATCAAACTCCGCAGCGTATCGGCACAACAACTCTCTCTCTCTCACACAAAATAAGACTAACACCAGGGGACTCAATTGTTCCTTATTTTTCTGAAGGAGGAGGCCAATATTTAAAAGGAGAGGGTCGGAGCCCGTTTCGCGATCGCCAAACGGCTGGTTCGCGGCGCTAAACACTTGATCAAACCCTAGATTTCCAACTTTTGCGAACTTGGCGGCGCCAGACTATAAAACTCGCGGACGCGAAATGGCTACTGGATTGATGTTTTCCAAATTCCACGTTTTCTCGCCTTTTTCCGTACTTTTCCGTTCCACGGCCTCCAAAACCTATAAAAGTAAGAATTAGTCCAAAGTGTGAGTAATTAGATCAGAAATGGGTGAGAAATGGGGTGAAATCAGACAATTAAGCATAACCAAAACATGTATAATTTTGGTGTTATCACTCTTTCTTCCAGGTCCTGTTCTCATTATTGGTGGACGAACGGTCATAAGTGGAAAATCTGGACTAACCCATGCTAGTTGAGGCCCAACGCGATATACAACCGGAGCCCACGTTGCCTTAGGGTTTTCGACGGTGAAATAAGGAGACGCCAAATAACTGCAGTCTGTCAAATTTTGCATGGCTGCAACGGCAATGGCATGACCACAAGGTAACCCAGAAAGTTGCCATCTTTTGCATGAGCAACTTTTGTCATAGTACTGGACTTTGGCGTCTCTGTACCCATCCTGCACTTCATACTCACCATAGCCAATATCACGTACAATCCATGGTGCGGACTCAACGGCTCTCTTTTGAACCCTCACTTCTGCCCAAGGGGTTAGGATATTGGTTAGGCGTGCTACACAAAAATGTAATTATTTCGTTAGTATTAAATATTTTTTTCAACACTGTTATAAAAATGATGCACTATAATAACCTGCTAATTCACGACGTTTGGAATACCATTCTTGTTGAAAAGCACGAAAGTATTCCATAAGGCCAACAATTGCGCCTTTTCGAGCAAAACGTGAATGTGCATTCATGCACTCTACACTGTTTGAGGTCATGATGTTGTAGCGTAATCCTGGAAAATGAGCTCTTAACACCTGTTTGGGTTGACCCTGTCCAGCAATTCAGCGCCAGGTACTGCAGCTCGTAAGGCAGACATATGAAGGTCAAACTCGTATGTCGTATAAGCTCTGCAGGTCTTCCAAGAAATCTTCTTATTGTATTCGACGCTGGCGTCCTTTGCCTTAATATTCATATACAGGTGGCGACAACAATACACATGATATGCCGTCGGGCACACGGTGTTAATTTCCTAGCGTAGTGGTCCAGATCTGTCGGTCATGAAAACCAAGCCTTCCATTTCCCCGATACACCTTCTTAGCATTTGGAAAAAGTAAGTACACGAATCTCCGCTCTCAGACTTTGCCACTCCAATAGCAATAAGGACAACTTGGTTATTTGCGTCCATAGCAACAGCTAGGAACATTGTACCCAAATAATCCCCCTTCAAATGAGCACAATCGATAATAAGTACTTTACGCAGCAACTGCGATCTAAACGTATTAATCTGCAAAATTAGGTGGTTTACAATATAATTACACAAAAATAAAGGGGTTTATGTTATGTAGTTGCAAAAACAATATAAATACACCAAAATATACATACCGCGCATCCAAGGGCAAAGAAACAGCTTACAAACCTTCCAGTGACATCTGTCGTAATATTAGTCACTGTATCTGGATTATTGAGCTCCACATTATAAAAGTATTGCGGAAGTCGGGTAAACGATTCCGCTGGGTTACCCTCGATCATGCATAAAGCTTTCCATTTTGCACGCCAAGCTTGCCAGTAAGAGATATCGATTTTATACCGCGTTTTAATATCTCTGACAATGTCGCATCCACAAATGGTCCTGCTAATATCGTCAGTTTTGTCAAGAAGAAGATGTGCCAAAACTCTTCTAGTTGCTTGACGGTGGGCAGGATGCATCTGCATCCTTGAGCAAGTGTGGACATCGTTTAACTTCCGTACTTGAAATTGTTGGGTTTTTGTGAGACCTCGGACCAAACTGGTACGAGTCCCGGTTCAGAAAACAAACAGTTTAACTGAACATCAAACCAAACTGGTTTGATCAGCGGAAGCAAAAAGTGTAAAAACCCGAAATCACACGATCGTTTAACGTATATCTAAAAACATACATATCTATGGAGTTAGAAACTTTACCTGAATTGCTCGAGATAGATCCACCTGTAATGAACCTTACGAACGGACCTTCTAGCCGATCAAAACTCCGAGCTCCCCGAACAAAACCCGAACTGGTTTCGGTTTGGTGGATGAAGTCGACCAAGAGGGAGAGAGAGAGAGGTTTTCGGTTTCTTTTAGTGAGAATAATGAATGAATTGAAAAAGGATTAACCATAACTAAATATTTATATTTGATTAAACAGTATCTGTATCATATTCAGTTTCCTTTTTCCATAATTATCCATATATAATTCTTTCTTATCCACCAAGAAAGATTATTCCAAATTAATATTCCATATATATTAACTAATATATATATATTAATTTGTCAAGATAATTATTATTATCATATATTTATTTAACTAACAAATATATATAAATCAATTAATTAAATCAATTATATATTTATTCAACTAATAAATATATAATCCCTTTTAATTAATAATAGAAACCTTTAACTTTGGAGTTTCTTACAGAAAACACCCAATAGATTTATAATTGACTATTATAAATCTAACCTCTCTAAACTGGAGTTATTTTACTTGTTCGTTTTACAGGTCCTCACAAGTGTGACCCTCGAGTGTCTTATAACATTGGATGTGTAATATTTGGTTTGTCAACTTCTGCACATAATTACTAACAGAAACATCTCTGATATTCCGATAGGTGTCGCATATATACGCCAGCCACAGTTGTCATGCACACAAACTGCCTCGTATCTGCTATTGCTGGATCTTACAGTTTTAAACTCAAAACCCTCTTTAAGAAACTTCATGTCGAGGGCGAGTGTCATTTCTGGTTTCGAACGGAACACTTGGTTCTCTTTTACTCTTCCACGACGGTTGTAAGGAATGGGTTGGTTGGGTGTGCTGACAACATCTTCTGTCCGAGGGAAGGGAGGCATATGGTGAAAATCATCCTTCCCAGGAATATCTCACAAAATACGCTTCTCTTCTTGTTTCTTCATCATCAAGAGTAGATGTATCGAAAACATAATTATCAAAATCGGGGAGTGGGTCTTCTTCTTCTTCTACTTCTTCGTCTCCTTCTACGTCTTCCTCTTCTTGTGGTTCTTCTGTCTCAACAACATTGGCATCGCCTTCGGTGTTCGCATCACCTCCAACATTGCCACCACTGTACATCGGACTATCGTCATAGACATACAGTGTTGGCACATCATCTTCTTTGGCAGCATCTTCCAAAAATTCAGTTATATCTTGATCCGACCATAAAATATAAACCCCAGGACGTCCAACATCCATACAAGCTATTCTTGTCACAAAAACAGAAAGATCAATGCCGCATTTGCGCTCGATAGTTCGAACAAACCGCGAATATGTAACGTTTATCGGCACCAGCAAACGGTGCACCGGCATTTCGGTAACGAAATGCCATTCTTCATTTTGTTGTTGCCACGTTCCTCCATACAAAATTTTCACTCGAACTTTATGAAATTCAGAACTCATGTTTTAGAGAAAATTGTGTCTAGGAGTTAGATTTAATATCTGCTTTTAGAGAAATCCTTCACCGACGTTTTATAGACAAAAATTGGGTAAATAAACGTTTTTTATATGTATTCGGGTTAGATTTAACGGATTCCGTTAAAAATGTACAAAATTCGGGTTAGACTTAACGGATTCCGTTAAAAATGTACAAAATTCGGGTTAGATTTAACGGATTCCGTTAACTAGGGTTTTGACCAACTTTTATTTATTTTTTTGTCTTCTAGTGGAACTTCCGTTAGATATAACGGAATAGGACCATTTCCGCAAAAAACATCCGTTAAACGGGGTAATTTTGCGGATTCGGTTAACTAGGGTTTTGACGGAAATGGCTAACTAGGGTTTTGACCAACTTTTATTGACTTTTTTTGTCTTCTAGTGGTACTTCCGTTAAATCTAACGGGATTGGGCCAATTCCGCAAAAAACCTCCGTTAAACGGGGAATTTTGCGGAATCTTCCCTTTTAGGTTTTTTTTTTGTCGTTTTGCCCCCTCCGTTAGCAGATCCCGTTAGAGTCCGTTAAACGGACGTTTTTTGCGGAATGTGTTGGTTACCAGTTGCAAAGTCGTCAAGAATTTGGCTAGGAGACCAATGTTGAGTTTCAAAATGGGTACGTGGGCAAATTTTTCAATATTTTGTCTGAAAATCTAATGAACAAGTCTGTTGGCATGGTTACCCAGCCCTAACTTCATATTTGGGCCTTCCTCGAACAAACTGCGTCTTCTTCCCTCATCATCTCTCTGCTCCAATTTCATCATCACTCTCTCTCTCTCTCAATTCGATCAAATCACATCAAATTCCGCCATTAATTCTCTCTGTTCCTCATATAATAGTAATAATAAGGGATATGGGGAGACAAAAGGGAGAAGCAGCAAGAAGCAAAGCTCGTCCTTCAAGCAGCAGGCAATTTTCTTTCATTCTCTCGACATTCCTATTTCCTCCATAGTTGTTGTTGTTGTTGTTTGATACTATTACTATATGGTTTTTAACGATTCTTGTTTGAAAAAAACTAAATAAATTGCAGTTTAGCTGCTTCTCTGCTACCTTCGGGTGCTACTGCCGTTGGATTTGGGGGTTATGTCGGTAGTTCACGTCTCGATGCTTCTCTACCTCCAACTCAAGACGCTGCTGCTGCTTCTCCTTTCTTGGTATAGTTGTTTAACTATTATCATCATCATCATCATCATCATCATCTAAGTTATTATCAAGTCAAAGATACATGCAAGAATTATACTTTAATTATGGATGTCAATTGGATTAAACTTTTAGACTTCAAGATTGATATGCTTGTTTAACTTTAGCTGAGTCATTGTAACAAGTGTAGTGGGTCACAAATACATTTGTTGGCAAGTCACATTCCAAGTTCAGGTTCTAGGGTTTATATACAGGCAAAAACGATCAAGTTCGAATTTAGGTTTAATAACCACAAGTAGTCAAAGTTGGATTGAATTACTTACGGAAAAACTTACCAACAAATGGAAGTTTCTTCTTGGTCATAGTCTCATAGATCCTTTGATCAATGATCTGTATAATCGCAATCAAGTGTAAGCCAGAGTTTTTAAGGTGGTAATTTGCCAGTGGTTAAGGGTTATCAAGGAAATCAATGTTTTTTTGACAGAAATAACGATTTTGGATTATATTTTTCCATGGAAGTTAGGGTTAGTGTGTTCAGTCATGGCTAGTTTGCAATTGGTAGCACCCAGTTTGGTTTGCAACGTCAATGAGTGTTACACAGCTAACTGGACTTTAAATCAGCATTTCTTTTGTGGATGTACCATGCTTCTGTGTGATAGTGTTGATAATATTTTTTTTGGTGAAATGTACATAATGATTTGGGAGCTGTTAATTGCAATGTAGGATATTGATGGTGAATTGGCACAACATCTGAAGAGGCTTTCCAGAAAAGATCCAACCACAAAGGTAAGACCATGATCTATAAACTGTTGTGAAGGCTGCATTCCCTATTTGAAGAGGCTACACTATTTAATTCTGTTAATTTCTGCGCTTATTGACTTTTGCTTTTGTGCTATACTATTTTATGGGTCTACAGCTGAAGGCTTTGACAACTTTGTCAACACTGCTCAAGCAAAAATCTGCAAAGGATGTATCACCAGTTATTCCTCAATGGGTATGTTTACTTGTTTTTATAATGTTTAAAATCTGGTCATTGTCGTCATGTTTCCTTTTGTTCCCATGGTAGTTACGTAGGTGGTGACGTGGCATGAGGTATTTGGAGCAATTGGAATGGTCAATTTCGTTGACTGAATTCCATTGATGCATTTGGTTCATTCTTTGAGTTTTGGACTTCTGGTAAAGAAATTGAATTGCACATACGGTGGAGTTTTAGTTCCTTGGGTTTTAGTAAGGAATTCAAATTCCACCTTTTCAACCCATCCTTTATAGAAAAACTATTATGCTTCTATATATGCTCCATTACATTCCATCCCACCATAGTAGTTTTTGCCACCATAAGCGCTACCATTATCCGTGTTCCCTTCACTGCCACCGTTGTCGGCACCACTGTCATGGTCACCACCACTACTACCACTAGTACATATCAACTCAAACAATTCAAAGTAAGTTGCAGTAGCTAAAAATAGTAGTTAAAGCAAAACAAACAAAACGATAGTGATCAAGTGAAACAAAACAGTAGCGAAACCCTAAAACCAAACAGTAGCTTAAAATTTGATCGATTGTAATTAAAACAAAACAAACAAAACAGTATCTCAAAAAATCTTTTAATTAATAACACAAAATGAGATTTAGCATTTAACTATGAGAAATCGAGGGCAGAACGCAGAAGAAAGAGGGCTGGGCTGGAGTCGAGGCTGGAATCAAGTGGCTGGAGTGATCAAGTTGAAGACTGGAGTCCAGGCTGGAGTCGAGCTTGGGATTTTGAGAAATGCGGGGACGATGAACCTAATTTAGGTCAAACTGAATTCTAAAAAGTCTATGGGCCTAGAATATTCAAGTAAAAGTTAAAAAATCCCATAAAACATTAAAAGAATTCCAAAATGTTCTAAAACTTAAAGGCCCTAGCACTGAAATGGCCCAAGATTATTGTGGAATAGCGGACCACTATTGCAGCTATTGCTGAACCAAATTGCGGTGCAATAGCGGTGAATGGTCCCACTAGTTTTGGCACCGCTATAAATCATCACTATTTTGGAATCGTAATTCTTCTCGGGACCGCAATGTGCTATTGCACCGCTATTGACTGCCCAGGATGGAGTTGTTTGAAGAGTCAATAATTATGCTTATGATGTATGATGCTAATTTGTAATGCTATAGTGTGTAATAAATAGCTGATTGACACTAGGTTCTAGCACTATTTAAAACTAGATTGAAGAGTGGAAGGTAGTGATAAAATACAACTTCCAAGACCGTAAACTGCTATTGCACTGCTATTTCACCCTGTTAACAAAATAGATCAGCACATTATTTCCTTCTAGCGTATTAAACTTTGCAACATTCATTTACCCAACATCTGATCAATATAGTTAATGATTAATATTGCATGAAAACATATGTGGCACTATACATGAAGAAGTAAAAGTTTGTTTCATTTGTGCAGTAGTTTTGTAGCTGATGACGTTTTACGCCTTTTTTTTCCAAGTATTCTATTTTGGCTCACAATTACTGATTTATCCCTTGTGACTACATGCATTTTGTGGCTTAGGCATTTGAATACAAGAAGCTGTTGCTGGACTACAACAGAGAGGTTCGCCGCGCTTCTCATGATACCATGGCTAATCTCGTCAGCGCTGTTGGGTTCGAGTTTACCTTATGTTTATTGAAATTTAATACATATGTAGACATGAAGATGTTTTAGTAATATGTAATCAAAGTATACATTTTGGAAAGAGCCTAATTAATAATAGTTACATAATTAACATGCTTCTATATCTTTGAAGGTTTCTTGAACTTAGTATTGGTAGTTTCTATAATTTCTCATGCAAGATTCTTTTTTTTAAAATCATTAGATTGTGTATTTTTTTTACCCATGCTGTTAGGATTCGAGTAAAACCGCATAATTTTCAACACCAAACTGATACATATTTGTGTTTTATTACAGTTAATTCATCTTCTTAAGCTCCCCTATTTTCCATAAAGCAATACTATTCTTAAGATGCATGTAAATTATGTTATAAACACTTGGAAAGGATGGGATTCCTTCAAAGTGAAAAATTGGCTTGACCAGGAGGGCTACTTTTCCCATTTGTCATCAATCTCCAAAATTTCATTATTTTATTTGTTCACAAGTAAAGTAAATTTTTGGATTAGGGAGAGGGGTTATGATTTTAGTTGCATGTTACCTTCTACTTCAACTGAACTCATTGTCAGATCCCTTGAGGTGTCATATGTAGCATTTCTGTTTGGTGTTTACTAACTTCTTATTGGTTGCTTTTTCTGTTCATTCTATCTATTTCAGGAGAGATTTGGCTCCACATTTGAAGTCTTTGATGGGGCCTTGGTGGTTTTCTCAGTTTGACCCAGTTAATGAAGTTTCCCAGGCTGCGAAAAGATCATTTCAGGTTTTATATTGTTTGTTGTACTGCACAATAGACTGATGGAGTAGCATCACATTGTTACTAACTAACCTGTGTACTTATCTACTGATCTTGGCATGAGTGCATGGAAAGTAATAGATGTTTCTTCCAAAATGGCCCAGTGGATTCATTGTTCCATATAATACGAGATGCCTGAGTGTATTTTTGTTAAGAATCTTTTAGGATCCATATATGTAATCTTGGAGGTAGTGATGCTATTGAGGAGATACCTTTAGAGTTTCTAATTTCTATGTGAAGATGCCATACTATGGATTAGGTTGAACGTTGAAGAATTTTTTTATAGCATTTCTATGTTAAAATCTTAAAAAATAAGTTGAGGCATTGGTGCATAATTTTCTGTTTTATTTCCTTCTTTAAAATCTTGACATACAGAAAAAGGAATAAAGTCAGTATTCCTGGTCGAAAGTTAGATGCTAAAAGTTCTTCAAAGTTATCCATGAGCATGTAGTAGTAGGCATGTTTCATATGATTTACTGATCTATTAAGTCAAGGAAGCCCTTGTGATATTCAATCTTACTTTTTACTCTGAAACAGGCTGCTTTTCCTGCACAAGATAAAAGATTGGATGCTCTAATGTTATGTACAGATGACGTGTTTATGTATTTAGAAGAGAACTTAAAGCTCACTCCACAAAGTTTGTCTGATAAGGCAGTTGCTTTGGATGAACTACAAGAGATGCATCAGCAGGTATGCACCATAACCAACATCAACAAGTTTATTGTATAAACAGGATGCATATCATGTATATTCTATGTTACTGAATAGACTTAAGGTTAAGAATTGTGTATATTCTTATGTGGCTCCTTCTATCCCGTTTATTAGGGGACTTGGACAAGATATATAAGATTAGAGTTAATTACGGATTTGGTCCCAGTGGTTTGGTGGTTTTTATGGGTTTCGTCCCTGGGCTTCACTAATAAATTACGGATTTAGTCTTTATGTTATGCATTTTCTTTTGGATTTGGTCCTTCGGCCTAACGGCCATTCAATATATATGTGCATACAATAGGGACCATATCCAACAGAAAATGCATACCATAGGGACCAAATTCAACAAAAATCGCATACCATAGGCACCAAATCCAACAGAAAATACATACCACCGGGACCAAATCCATAATTAATGAAGTCTAGGGACGAAATCCGTAAAAACCACCAGATCACAGGGACCAAATCCGTAATTTACTCATAAGATAATGTTGATTCTTCATGATTACATCTTACCGTTACATTTTCCTTGATGTTGGCTCTGTGGCTGCAGGTTATTTCGTCATCCTTGCTAGCATTGGCTACGCTTCTTGATGTTCTCACAAGCGAAAAGCACGGCCCAGAGAACCCAAATTCTGAACTAAAGCATGCTCTTAAAGCACGATCCACTGCCATATCTCATGCCGAGAAGTTGCTTTCGGTTCATAAATGTTTTCTGGACTTCCTTAAATCTCAGAGTTCTGTTATCCGATCTGCTGCATATTCAGTTGTTAGAAGTTGTGTTAGAAACATTCCTCATGCTCTGAATGAAGCGAACATCAAAACGCTTGCACCAGCAATACTTGGTGCATTCCAAGAAAAGGATCCCACTTGCCATTCTTCAATGTGGGAAGCAATATTATTGTTTTCCAGGAGATTTCCGGAGAGTTGGACTACTTTAAATGTTCACAAAACCGTGCTTAATCGGTTTTGGAGCTTCTTAAGGAACGGGTGCTTTGGATCTCAACAAATATCTTACCCAGCTTTAGTTTTATTCTTAGATTGTGTACCTCCTAAGGCGATAACAGTGGATAAATTCTTCCAGGAATTTTTTCAGAATCTTTGGGCTGGAAGAGTTCATTCCCAGTCCTCAACTGTTGATCAATTGGTTTTTTTCCAGTCATACCGAGAATGTTTTCTCTGGGCATTACAAAATGCTAATAGGTATGTTCCATTTGGTACTTTAGGTTGCCTTTTCACATGATAACTCCTTTCATGTTATAACGTTTATATGACATTCTCTTCACTTATATTTACATATTTTGTTGTATTTGTTCAACTTTACGAGTGTCAAACACTACCTTAGGCTTAGAGCATACATTTCTAGTTTTTACACTTTCACCTTCAAATACCGTCTTCCACAAATTGCCATAACCAAATAGACTTTTTAAATATATATCGCTATCACAAATGGTTAAAAAAGAAGTTGCTTTGCTGGGGTAGAAAACTGAAAACCTCGACACCTAAAATTAGGAATATCATGCAAGTAAAATGTGGAAGGGATAATTTCATCTATATCCTTCAAAACTTCTTATGTTACGTATATATCCTTGTAAAGTTTGAAACTATGTATATGTCCTAAACCTATAAAACTCACAACTATGTCATTCTCTAATTTAATTATAATTTAAACATTTAAAAAAAACAAAACATTAACTGAAATTGTGTTTTCTAAAAAAAAACATCATAGTGAAGATGTTTTGTATTTTTTAAGTGTTTAAATTATAATTAATTTGGGGAGAAGGACATATATGTGAGTTTTAGAGGTTTAGAAGGACATATACGTGGTTTCAAACTTTACAAGGATATACACTTAATATAGGAAGTTTTGAAGGATATAGAAGAAGTTATCCCAATACGGAGGGAGCATTTCTTTTTCTTTGGACTCACTCTCTGTGTTACTTTGATATTATTAGATATTGTGATGAATTAGAAGCTATAAACCATTTCCGGCGAACTATTGTTGATGAGGTGTTATTGAAGTTATTGTGGCATGACTACCTCATGGTTCCAAGCTTCGTGAGCAATGACCGAACAGTCTCCAATGAACCTTCTGAGGAGAACATGAAAAAGCTCAACAGCAAGTACCCAAGTGGCCATGTGCAAGAGTTTGGAAAATGCATTACTGAGATTCTTTCGGGCATATTTCTTCTGGAACCGAATTTATTATCAGCTTTTTGTTCAATGTTCGAAGAGAATTGCCTAGATGCATTGCAGCAAACCGACAATATTGAAAGCTGCGAGAATGTAGAGAAAATCATCAGGTTTTTGTTGTTAGTAGACCTGCATGCTGTGCGGAAAGGCGAATTGTGGCCTCTATCTTATTTAGTGGGACCAATGCTGTCAAAGGCTTTCCATCTAATTCAATCTATAGTAAGTTTCATCAGTTCATTAACTGTTTTTAACTCTTCATCTTTGTATATGGGGAATTTTTAACCAGAATTTTGTACATCTCAAAGGACCAATGTTTTAGACGACTTAAAGATTGCATTTGCAAAGAGATCAAACAATATGTTGCAATGGCGAATTGCATTGGCTAGTTGTACACTTGTACTTTGATCTTAAAGTTAGTCAGTAGACTTTCAGTGAGAGTAAAATATTATGATATTAATTGTTTGCATAATGTTTTTGGTGAAATTTTAGGACTCACCAAATGCTGTGAAATTTATGGTGGTTGTGGTCTCTACGTTTGGACCACGGAAGGTTGTTCAAGAAATTGTGCGCGAACAAAATGAGGCCAGCGGTCAAACCGAAGAAAAGAATTCAGATATGAGTTTGAAGCAGTTTTTGCTATATTTTAAGGAGATCATTGTTCCTTGGTGCTTGCAAATAGGTAGCTGCTCCACCTTGGCCCGATTGGATCTCTTGCTTGCATTGCTAGATGACGAGTGCTTTCTGAGCAATGGGATAGCGTCATCTTACATGCAACTGGTACCTGCGATCCAGTAATACCCTCATATTGGCACTTCTCATGGAGAAAACAAGAGAGGAAATTATAAAGAGGACGATGGCTGGGAATTTAAACCATGTAAAGGGTTCACAACCCAACCACTGGCATCATGAACTTTTAGATTCTAGGGCTCTATTGATTGCTCGCTCTCTTCCTCCTTTCAGATCTTCCGATCCCGTTTATCAGGTAGGTTAAAAGGATGCTTGGTATATGACGTTATTTATCGCTTTAACTATGTGCAGTGATAATATTTAGAGTAAATTACGAATTTGGTCCTATGTTTTGGTGTTTTTATGATTTTGTCTTAGGCTTCATTAATTACGGATTTGGTCCCAATGTATGCATTTCGTTGGATTTGGTGTGCCTATGGTATGCGATTTTGTTGGATTTGGTCCCTGTGTATGCATTTTCTGTTGGATTTGGGTCCCTATTGTATGCACAGATTATGAATGGCCGTTAGCCGAAGGACCAAATCCAAAAGAAAATGCATAGCACAGGACTAAATCCGTAATTAGTGAAGCGTAAGGACAAAATCCGTAAAATCCTTAAACCACAGGACCAAATCCGTATTTACTCTAATATTTATTCAGCTGCAATAGTGTACTCTGCATTTCCATTCTCTTTTACCCATATTTTACTATATAATGAAATTATGGATTCCTATATGGTACAGCACACAGAGGGGCTGCAATGTGGACCTTTAGGGTGTTTGTTTTCAGGATTGTGCTTCCAAAATCATCATTCGTTTAACAGGATAAGAAAAACTAGGTTTTTCCATCGATTGTTTGTGCTTGGCATGTTTACGCCCTAGTACTTTTTATTTTTCAAGGATATTGTGACACTATTTACACTTTTCTCGAGAGGTGAGGCTATGATAGTTATATTATGATAATGGCTGGAAAAAATTGAGATCAATTATAATTGTGAATTACTTGAGTTGGGTGGATTGAAACTATTACTTTATAGTTGTTTGGCAGAAAAATTGAATTACACAGTTCTTCAACTTTTTGAAACATTCTATATGCTTACTCTTTCTAGTTGCCTAATGTGATGTATATAGATAATTAAAGATGAGTGATTCCTTGCTTATTTATTTTGAACACTCTTCTTTCTTGTCTTCTATTTTATATGCTTACTCTTTCTAGTTGCCTAACACTTTTACTCTTTCCCATATTTGAATATCTTAGTGCTGCTCTGGAGGCATAACAGAAGACGACGAAGCTTACTGGTGAGCGAGGACACATCCATCTTGATTTTTGAGGAGATCTTCCAAAGCTACGAACTTTCATTGGGAATTCACACTTCACTTGGGTCAGGGATGCTAATGCGTTTTTAAGTGCCGAGGAACACGTAGCCAACCAAGGATCTGAATCTTCAACGAGCTGTGCTTGAAATGACTAATTTTGCCGTGGAAGTGCTTAACGGTAGCCTCTTTAGATTAAAAACTCTTCCTAAGAGCTCCGGCTTGCTTCCCGGTGTTTTGGCTGCACTGTTCGTGATTGACTGGGAACATAGAGCATCAGCGTTTTCTGTGACGGACTTGATAACGAGGCAAATGAAGAAGTAAAGGACCGATTCAATTTCTGTAAATCCGTGCACGCTTTTCGCTGTAAGATGGATGAGAAATTTTTGAAAACTCTCGGCCTAGATTGTCGGAGAACGTTGGGCGTACTCTGGTTCAGGCTATTCGGTGTGCACTGTTCAATGAGGATAAGTTAGACTTGATGAAGTCACGTCTTTGGGCTGCTTTTATGTGTTGGATGTTCTGGATACACTTTGTCAAGGTGAAGTTGAGGAACAAACATTGTTAGACCAGCTTCTAAGCAAGGTATTCATGGCCTTCGTGGGTAATGCCCGATACCAAAGATGACAAAGATCAGCTACTTTGAAATCTGATTTAACATCTCCATGTACATTATCTTGTTCTTAAGCTCATGTTAGAGAACATAACTAACATCCTTATTCCTTATCCACTTGTCAAAACCAAATTTCATCAACTTTCAAGTTCCATAATAAATAAAAGGTAAAACACAGGACCAACAGTGCAAGAAAGTGTAAACCGCAGGGACCAATCCATAATTACGTCGAAAGAGGGACCAATATGCAAGAAAATGTAAACCACAGGACCAATCCATAATTATTTCGAAAGAGGACAACATGCAATAAAGAGTAAACGCAGGACCAAATATGCAGTGTTTCAATATCGATAAATATCGATAATACCGATATCGATATCGATATCGACCAGACTTCGTATGGTCTTATACGATAAATACCGATAAATACCGATATCCTTTTTTTTTTTGTATTTTCTATTTATTTTTAGAATTAGTAAAAATTGGTATTTTTGTATCTAATATATATATAATAGATTAAGTCTTGAGAAACTTATTATTATGTTTTGTTCTATAATATATATGATTTTGGAGACTTTCAGGTAATATATTAATATATAAAATATAATTTATATTTTAGAAAATATCGTTATTTTATAAATAACTGTCGATATTATCGTTATTCGTTATGTAACATATCTGTAAGCCATCGTTATTTGCGGTATTCGTTACTGACAACTATGCAAATATGTAACTCACCCAATAAAACATATTCTTTTTGCAAGCTTTAATCAACTAATGCATTCTGTTGACTTGATACAACCTCTATATAAAATAAAATTACATTCTTCTGCAATTTTTACAAACCTTAATAGTTACCGTTGCCTACACAATTCACATACAACAAGATTTAAACCATGCACTAGAAGCTCCAATGTAGCTAGGCCTCTGTTTCATTATGGTCTACATGTCCTCCAACTTATTTTGAAATGCATGCTTTAATTTGTTATGCTCGGGATCAGTGAGTCCATGTCTTTTGCAAAATAAAGCTTTCTGTATGGAGCAAATAATTACATTTTTGAACCCTTTGAAAGCATTTCTACTGAAATTGTCATTACTGTTGTTTTTCTTCAAATCTTCACCTGATCTTTTCTTTTGTCTTGGGATGGTAATCCTGCACTTCTTTTGATTATAAGAACTAAGTTCGCTAGGAATTCTTGACAAGTTCATATGGTTTTAAATATTTGAGACTTTCACCAATTGTTTCTTTTGAGGAGAATGGAAGTTAGGAAGACTGAAGACTTGAATGTCGAGGATGAGCCATTTAGTATTAACCATAACTGTTTCTTAATTTTTGTGTGTATTTCAGCTCTTTTTCGGTTATCAGTATTTTACCAAAAAACTGAGCAACTTACAAAATGTGAAATTTTGTCTGCAGGCATCTGAGAGCCACCGAGTGGCTGCTTTTGTTGACAAGCTTATATCCAAACTCGGTATTGCTAGAGTTATTGCGGGTTCTGTATTGTGCACTCCATCTTCCAATGAGGAGCGATCTGAAGAAGTGATGACATCTTATTCTGATTATCCTCGTGCTTGGCTTGCGGCTGAGATGTTATGCACATGGAAATGGCAAGGTGGGAGTGCCTTAAGCTCGTTTTTACCTTCATTGATTGAACACACAAGGAATCAAGATTCTTCTCCTAGTGATAACTTGTTAGATTCCATCGTGGAAATCCTGCTTGATGGTGCTCTTATTCAAGGAGCAAGTAGTCAAGTGAGTTTCTCTAGTATATATCCTCCCCCACATGATGAATTGGAGAGTATTGAAGAAGTGTTTGTGAGGGCTCTTGTGTTGGTACTTCATACCCTTTTCAAGGATAGTATTTGGGGAAGAGACAAAGCTATGGGGCTTTTTAATCTTCTTGTAGATAGACTTTTTGTAGGTGAAACCGTAAACGCAAATTGTTTGAAGATACTTCCGGTGGTCATGAGTGTTCTTATCGGACCATTGAGTTCTCAAGCAGGTGAATTAGCAAATGCCGAACCTGACTCCTCGGAGGGAAATCAAGTACATGATATCATCGTGGGTTGGCTTCAGAGAACTCTGTCTTTCCCACCTCTGAACACTTGGCATTCCGGAGAAGGTAAAAGAATGCCTGTTTGACTCATTGTCCACAATTAGAGCATCCACAATGTAGTTTTTTTAGAGGTTTTCAAAAAGCAAAAGCCGCACTTTGAGGTTTTTCACATGGCATAACGGTTTCTCGGGTGAGGGTTTTGATGAGGTTTTTCGTCATAAGTCGTAATTGCACGACCTGCTTTTTCAGAGGTTTTTCGTATTTAATTTGTTTTAACTTTATAAAATATTTCAGTTTAAATTTTACTATATATTAATAAAAATTTAAAATTAATTATATATTCTATATATATAAATTAAGTGTCTCAATTGAATTTAAGTTTGTATTAATTTTAATGTATTTATTTTAATAAATATATAAATATAAACGATATGAAGTTAAAATGGTGGGACCTGAAAAGTTCGAAAAAGCTTGGGTGAGGTTTTTCACATAGTGAAGGTATGTAGAGGTTTTTAGATTGTTGAGGTGGCAATAATGCGTAAGAAAAAAGCTGTGAAAAAGTTTGGTGAAAACACTACACACTGTGGATGCTCTTATGCCATTTCTAGATTCCATCTTTTTAGGTTGCTACAAAAGATTTTACTGTTTCTTGCAGATATGGAAGATTGGTTTCAGCTTGTTTTGTCGTGCTATCCCCTAAGCGCAACAAAAGGAATGCAACAGTTTAGACCACAGAGATGCATCAGCCACGTGGAACAACGTCTCCTGCTTGAGCTACTTCGGAAACAGCGGCTTGGTTCTGCTAATTCCGCCACCGTTAATAAGCTACCAGTGGTGCAGATGTTGTTATCCAAGTTGGCTGTTGTTGTAGTTGGATACTGTTGGGCCGAGTTTAGCGAAGAGGATTGGGAGTTTATCTTGTATAAATCAAGGTGGTATATCGAATCCGTGGTTGTATTGATGGAGGAGGTAGCAGAGTCCGTAAACGACACAATTACAGCCGGGCCCACTTCAGGTATACTGGAGAATCTCCAGCATACGATCTCGGCTTTAGATTCCACTCCTTTTAAACTTGCACGAAATGCGCTCATTGCGTTCTCTATGTTCTGCGGATTCATTGTCCAAGAAACCGTCGAAAAGGAAAAGGAAAATGATCTGAATCCGTTAAGACCTGAGAAGTGGGACCTTACTAAAGATAGGATTCTAGAAGGTATTCTTCGCTTGTTCTTTTCAACTGGTGCAGCTGAAGCGATTGCTGGTTTGTATTCTTCCGTGGCTTCCTCGGTTATAGCGTCAAGCCGGCTTAATGACCGTCACTTCTGGGAGCTGGTTGCTTCGAGTGTGGTTGAATCATCTTCTCATGCTAGGGAACGGGCTGTAAAGTCTTTTGAGATTTGGGGGCTGAGTAAAGGAGCTGTTAGCTCCTTATATGCTATTCTATTTTCTTCGAAACCAGTTCCGTATCTGCAGTATGCTGCTTATGTGATTCTGTCAAGTGAACCTGTTGCGGACTCGGCTTTTTTTACTGAAGATGCGTCCACTTCCCTTGATGAAAATGATAAAGATCCTCTTGATTTGTCTTTAGGAGCTAAGATTCAGCTGAGGGAGGAGATTTCCGTCTTTGTTGAAAGATCACCATTTGAGATTATTGAATTGGATTTACTATCCCCGGATAGAGTAAGCCCTAAAAATCAAAACCTTCTTTCTCTCTCATCTATTCCTTTTGCAAATATATATATATATATATATATATATAGAGAGAGAGAGAGAGAGAGAGAGGAGAGCGAGAGAGAGAGAGAGAGAAAGGTTCATGCGAGAAACATAACTTTTTAAGAAAACGCGAGGACGATTCTCATCCACTCATCCGGTCAACAAAGGCGGCTTTGACCGGGTCACCCTCCTTTAATCATCTCCACCCTCCAATAATCGCGTCAATCCTTCGTGACCGCGTCCACCGTAACCGAAAATGTGTGGCTGAGAATCGTCCTCGCGTTTTCTTAAATTGACACCATTCTCGTATGAACCCACCTCGATATATAGAGGAAAGTTCAAATGTGAACTCAATTTTGGTTGTGAACATGAGGACTGCTGAAATCGTGTCACGTGGCATATTCAATATGAATATTATGTGTTATTCAAACTGAATAACACTGCATTCAGTGTTTCAGTGTTATTCAGTTTGAATAACGTATGAGTATTCAAACTGAATATGCCACGTGGCGAGCTCTCGGCTGTCCTCACGTTCACAATGAAAAATGAGTTCACATTTGAACCTAACCCTATATATATGTATATATATAGCATCTGTTTCATTTGTAAACCAAAAAAGGGTATAAACTGTGAAACCTGATCATAGCCGTCGATCACAAAAATCAAGGGACGATATGGATTCATAGGAAATGTGAAATATATGGAAAATCAATCATTATGGAAACGTTTCATAGGATTTCATAGTTCTTAATAGTTTGTACCATTTTTTTTGGTTTACAAATGATTATGCCTATATATATAGAGGGATCTTCTTTTGTAAACCTTATAAGGGTTGTAAACCGTGTAAACTAATATTTGAGAAGTGTTAAATATATGAGAATAGAGAAGTGGTCCTAGTTCTTCATCAGGTCAACATTTGCGTCTTTGACTGAAGCACCGGATAATTCCTTGCACGAGCAATAAAAAAAAAATAGAGGGGTAGTTCGTAACTTATATGAATAAACCATGTACAAGTTCATATGTGAACCTGTTAATTAGTTTATATGTGAAGTATTTTACTACAGTTAGTTCATATGTGAATCACAAGAATTCATATGTGAACCAGTTGGTTCATATGTGAATCAGTTGGTTCTTATGTGAACCACAAAGGTTCATATGTGAATCACAAGGGTTAATATGTTAACGGGTTCAAAATATTTCACATATGAATCCACTTGCCGTCTATTTGTAAAACTTAGGAAACCATCCCTCTATTTTTGTCATAGCTGCAAATTTTGACCAACTGCAATTTTTGACCAGTCATATTTGATCTTGACAGTATGAAGGGCGGCTAGGATCACTTCTGTATTTTTCATATATTTATCACTTCTCATTTGTAACTTTGGATATATATATATATACTATATAGGAAAGTTCAAATGTGAACCACTTTTTGGTTGTGAACGTGAGGACAACCGAGAGCGCGACACGTGGCGGTTTTGAGTGTGGTCCCCCTCTTTAATTCAATGCCCTCCCATGAATCGCGCCTAGTCATCCGCCGTGGACTTGACGTGGCCCTAGTCATCCACCACGTGTCGCGCTCTCGGTTGTCCTCACGTTCACAACCAAAAAGTGGTTCACATTTGAACCCACCCCTATATATAATATATAATATATATTGAGCCCCAGATAAAACTACAAGTGAATATATCCATTAACGAATATATAGAATGTACTCGTTGATAGTATACATATTTTGGTAAAATGTATTTATCAATGAATACACATGAACCGTCCTCTCTCTCTCTCTATGTGTATGTGTGTGTGTATATATTAATATATGTATATTGTTAAACTGGACAGGTCCATGTTTTTCTTGCTTGGTCTTTGTTGATATCACATGTACTCTCATCGCCATCATCATCTTCCACTCGGGAAAAGTTGATTCAACTCATCCAACACTCCTCCAACTCATCCATACTGGATTGCATATTCCAACACATACCACTGGAGTTATGCTCCATAAGCGTAAAGAAGAAAGCCTCTGAACTTCCTGCTGGTATTTTGGACGTTGCAGCAGCGGCCACTCGTGCCATCACTGACAATTCGGTGCTGTATGCTGTAGAATCACTTTGGCCTATTGGACCAGATTCAATGGCATCTTTTGCAGGTGCAATCTACGGATTGATGCTACGCACTCTTCCTGCTTATGTTAGGGGCTGGTTTAATGATATACGCGATCGTACTACATCTTCTGCCATCGAGTCCTTCACCAGAACATGGTGCAGCCCTTCTCTAATTACAAATGAGTTGTCTCAGGTCCGTGTTTCTTTTCCACTGCCAGTTTCAACTTCAGTGTTATCCTATATGATCATTAGTATTCAGTTACAACTATAATTACATGATATATATATATATATATATAGAGTTAAGTTCCGGTGAGACCAAGCTTTTTTGGTGAGACCGGTGAGACCAACATATTTTACTTGAAACTTCACATCAAAACATTTGTGTAGGTAAAAAAAATTGAACATTCATCGTTAAAACATACTAAAAAACACTATTGAAAAAAAAAAATTCCAAAAAAAGGTTAAAAAAACGAAACCTTCACAGCAGGTTTTTTTGTGAAGGTTCGCATTATATATATGTAACCTTCACAGAACTTGAGCTGTGAAGGTTTCCTTTTTAGTTTGTTTTCGATATTTTTTTGCATCGAAAGTGACTTTTAGGTCTGCGTATTCGAGTTTTAAGTACATTCACGGTGTTTTTTTGTGAAGTTTCATACGTTAGGTATTGGTCTCACGCCGTCTCACGATAACCGCTTGGTCTCACCTGATCCTAAGTCTATTATATATATATATAGGGGTGGGTTCAAATGTGAACCACTTTTTGGTTGTGAACGTGAGGACAACCGAGAGCGCGACACGTGGCGGATGACTAGGCGCCACGTCAGATCCACGGCGGATGACTAGGCGCGATTCATGGGAGGGCATTGAATTAAAGAGGGGGACCACACTCATCAAAGCCGCCACGTGTCGCTCTCTCGGCTGTCCTCAAGTTCACAACCAAAAGTGGTTCACATTTGAACTTTCCTCTGTTATATATATATATATATAATATAAATATATATATATATATTATAATATATATCAAAGAGTAAAATAAAATTTTCGTCTCTGTGATTTGTTAAAAATTTCGATTTTCGTCCCTATGGTTTATAAATTACAGTTTTTCGTCCCTATGGTGTGTAAATCATTGCTACCCTCGTCTTATGATTTTCAATTTATTGTTGTTTTGATTCTTGTGGTTTACAGTTCTTTACTATTTTGGTCTCTTAGTACTTAAATATAGAAGTTATTAGTTAATCCTTTGGGACGAAAATGGCAACAAAAAGCAAAGCCATAGGGACGAAAAAGGCAATTACTAAACCACAGGGGAAATCATAATTTTTAACAAACCACAGGGACTAAAATCGTAACTTACTCATAATTAATATTTAGGGGCAATCTGGTCATTTCTGTTGTGTCCAACTGGATAACTCATGAAGGTGAGTGATGGGTTTGTTATTGCAGATAAAGAAAGCCAATCTTTCGGATGAGAACTTTTCAGTTAGCGTGAGTAAGTCTGCGAACGAAGTTGTTGCGACATATACAAAAGATGAAACGGGAATGGACTTGGTAATTCGTCTCCCTGCATCTTATTCATTGCGACCGGTGGATGTGGATTGTACAAGGAGCCTTGGGATCAGTGAAGTTAAACAAAGGAAATGGTTGCTTTCTATGATGTCATTTGTTCGTGATCAAGTAAGTTTTATTATATTTACTTGGTTGTTAATATATATATGTAGACGAAAGTTCGGCTGAAAACTCATCTTTCATTGCGAACTTGAGGACAACCGAGAGCACGACACATGCCCCATGTAGTCTGAATAGTACAAGATTATCAGATACATTAGTCATGATGAGTAATACAACATTCAGTCTGAATAATGCTGCATTCAGTCTGAATAATCCTGTATCATTCAGACTGAATGGCATACGTGTTGGTTCTCGGCTGTCCTCATGTTCGCAACGAAAGATTATTTTCCATTTGAACCCGCCCCTATATGTATATCATTATTATTGAAGATAACGATGTATGTATGTATGTACTCAGAATGGAGCATTAGCAGAAGCAATTGGAATATGGAAAAGCAATTTTGACAAGGAATTTGATGGAGTTGAAGAGTGTCCTATTTGTTACAGTGTGATTCATACCGCAAACCATAGTCTCCCCGGCTTGCTTGTAGGACCTGCAAACACAAGTTTCATTCCGCATGCTTGTATAAGTGGTTCTCAACCTCTCACAAATCTAACTGCCCATTATGCCAGTCTCCCTTTTGATCATTCTATATCAGGCGACTTTTTTGGTATTTCCGTGGAATACGTCTGTGATCTCCTGCACCAGTAATACATGAGATAACTCTGCCAAGGTATGACCTCCAATGCCTCTTCATGTGTCCCAGTTTTCTCTTTAAATCTACTTCCTCGGTCCCAGTTTTCATTTATAGTTATTACAGTTTCAACGTGACTACTCCAGTTGTTCCTAATTAAGGATGTTTTTGGTTGTGGAAAATTTTCTAGTTTCCAAGACATGAAAATTTAGAAAACCTTGTTGGTTCATTCAGTTTTCAAATGTTCTCCAAGAAAATGAAGACTTTCGGTTTTTTAACTTCTATGTAAATTTGAAAACTGATTTTAGTAGTGTTCCAAATTTTAAAAACGCTAATTTTCTAAAATGGGAAATGGTAACTCCACCATTTCAACCAAACGCATTTTCTAAAATTTTTATAGAAAACTGAAAAATGAAAACTTAAGTCCATTTTTTGAAAACGTTTTCTAGGAAAATGAAAACAGTTTTCCACAACCAAATGCACCCTAGGTGTCTATAACGGAAATGACACAATTTTAGACCCGTTCACTTTTTTGTCAATCAAATGACAACTTTACCCTTAATTAATTTATCTGTTTGCACACCTTTTTAATATTAGGGTAGATTTGATAATTAGTTTGGACAAACATAACGGACACTTATTTTGGAACGTAAGGATGATATGGTTATTTTACTCTTATAACAGAGGGAATAATTGAATTTCTCTAAGCAGACACTTTTAGAAGTTGACTCTTGTTTTGGGACAAACTAAAATAAGTATTTGGGGTGCCCATTAAGTGATAGTTTGATTCTATTTGTGTTTGATAGCAGGTTGAAAGCAGAATCTCCATATACATAGTTGTTAATGAAGTGGGTATGGACTATGGAAAGGAAGGTTATGTAATTACTGAGTATAAATGAGTTCTTGAATTTTGAAAGTAGCCTAATGGATTTTGTATATGTGGTTGGTGAAAGTTACACTCACTGTATATTAATGCTATAGATACCGGCTTTTACTGTTTTTCTCTGAATACGATGTTTTTTTTAGAGCGAGCTATCTCTAATAGATTTTTATAAATGGAGATTTATTTTATTGCAACAAATTTTCTATCTTGTTCATTAAAAAGAGAGAATGAATCTCGGATCTTGGATCTCTGTAAGAAACAATAGAAATAGGAGCACCGTGTAGTCGAACAATTTCATGGTTAAAAGATCGACAAGTTTACCAATAGAATTCTTTTATTTAATAGGGAAAAGATGTGTAGATTTTGTAAGTACATCGATAACAACGCATATTGCACTATTCTTTTTGGAAGTCCTTGGTAAACCAGTTAAGAAATCCATCTTGATATTCTCTCATTTCCAAACAGGAATATCCAACGGATGTAATAATCCTCTGACTTGTTGATGTTCAATTTGCAACGAACTCGACTATGTCTCTTTTCATCCTGTTCCATCAAAAGTGTTGTTTTGAATCATGATACATCTTTGTGGGATCTAGATAGATTAAAAATGGAAAATTTGTCAACCAAGCTAGTTATATTTTGTCTAAAAGACTAGAACAATTATTTTGGTTTCTCATACGACATAGTAATGGATTTTGTTACCCTTGCTTCATACTCTTGTTTCTTCACTTATGAAACAATATATTAATCATCTTGAAACAATTCATAATAGCATTTCATATGTGAAATCGTCATCATATCTGCTTCATCATCAACTACACTATCAAAACAATTACATAAAATATCATAGAAGATATAGTTTTATTATACTTCCACTTACAGCAAGAATTACATTCATAATCCAAACAAAAAAAGGTTAAAAGATGAAGAGTTATATAAGAGTTCTCTGATCTACAAAATCCCTATACAAAATTGGCAAAAAGAATCTGTTTCTCGAGTGCACATCAATAGAAAAATTTAAAATGAGAGGAAAAAAATTGATTCCATTGTTCAGTTTTCACAATTACTGACGGTGATGCCAAAAGCTGGCGACAATCATTCATTCATCGAAACATGTAAATTGTCCGATATAAATGGCCACACAAAGTGGACAAGCCTTCTGATCATGATCCATCCACAGGTCTAGACAACACCTGCCGACAGTTTGTCAACCGCTGGATCTCGTCACTGGACGTCGAATGTAAGGAGTAACAACATGTAGATGAACAAAAAAGAAGACGTTCCAAGAAACCAAACAAAACCCATGGCTCGGATGTACATAATTAATGGAATCAGGAAGAAGATTTTCATAGTTGATGCAATATTTTAGGGTAGGGGACATAAACATGAAAACTAGAATCGAAAATAGATAATACATTTCATCCGGAACTACCCTTTCGTTTCCTTCAATTCATATCAACCATTGATCGTAACAATGGTTGGTCTAAATTAGGTTGAAACAATTTTACCCTTAGTCTTTCAGTTGGTAATAACATTTCTTTGGTGTTTGAGCATTCTTCATCAATAAAAGTTCATACTTTTCCTTGTACAAATACATCAACATACCCATGGTAAAACCACGTAAACTTTGTGTTTTTCGAAATTCTTTGGTTGATTGTTCGTTGTACTTCACATTAGTTGTTGGTTGACATCACATACTTGATTGTCTTTGAATAAACTTCATTACATTATTTGTCGTTCAGAACCCCAACGAAACAAAATTACAATCACACAACACAATGCTTGGCAATTGGCATATATGCATCTCTCCTTTTACCTATTCGGTATCACTTATCTTACTGGATGACCATTACACACCAAGAATCTTTCTTGATGGAGAATACTCTTACCAATAATCCACTTTAATGGTCTAGAATTTTACCCAATAACAAGATGGCAACTCATGCAATTGATAAACAACCCCCGGGTTTGATGACCTTGGATGAATAATTACATGTAAAGCCCTCTAGCACAAAGAGTGAAAAGGGAGTTTAAATCCACAACTTTCGACCATCGAAAAATATGGCAATGAAGGCAACAATGAAAGCATGATCAACGTATCCCCCGGGGAATATGGTAAGTCGAAACTTATTTCTTGGCACAATCACCTTCTGCATCCCAAGCTTGTACATAAGACTAGTCTGCACAACAAACACAATCAATCAATCCATCTATCAATCAATCCAGAACAAAGTGAAGCAACATATTGTATGTGGATTAGATGAAAAGTACCTACCTGTGCTACTATTGAGTCGCCTTTATAAATGGTGCATGATCTAAAGAAGGGG